>CM045759.1:206775160-207975160 GCA_025200525.1 Camellia lanceoleosa
AACCCATGCCTCAGCCTTTAGTGGTTCAAGACCTCCCTGGAAGGATAGCGGTTTCATCTTGCTGAACTTATGGGTAAGAATAATTATGTCCCCATCATTAACATTCTATACATTCACATTCTGTTCCGGCTGTACCGGAGGAGGAGATGGGGGCTGTTGATTCTGTTGTTGATCCAGTCTTTCAGTTATCAGTTCCATCATTCTTTCCATTCTTGCCATTCTTGCCTCAGTGGATGAGGGTTCAGATTCATTTGCAGTTCTTGTATTATCCATTTCACTATAAGCAGTTATAACAATTATAAACATAAGCATAGCACATATTCAGTTATGTCATAATCACACACTTATCATGCTCATGTAATGACCTAATCACTTTTCTAGGACACCCTATAGCTTATTTGCACACGTGTGTGCGGTATAACTCGTGGTAAGTATCGCTCTGATACCACCCTGTCACGACCCAAACCCGCCCCTATGGGTTTAGCACCATAACCAGCTAGTAATCTAAGATTACCGAAGGCCTGCTTAACAGTAATACAGTAAAACAGAGTACAGGGGCATGGCGGAAGCCAAAACAGTAAATAATAATGTCCAATGAGTTGTGACGGTCTGTATGCAAAAAGACTTTTCATACATACATAGATATATACACAGTATTTACAATCAGTCAAGACAGGGACTTAATCCCTATTTAACGGTACAGTGCAGTAACAGTCTATACAGATACAATACGGTTACAGAAATAGACGGGGGAGGTTAAAACACCCCTAAGCCAAAGCTTGAACAGGCTCAGAACCTCGCAGTGAGGCATAATGGTTGGCTTAACAAAACTAGAGTTTACTCCGACGCTTTTAGCATTGGTCCGGAGCCTGTACACCTACATATATATATATATATATGAGCAGTGAGCTAAAGCCCAGTGAATAACATAATGCGTAAAGAGGTTTAGAATGAATGTCCTTACAGTAATGAAAACAGTTCATTAAATCAGTACATCAGTTGTTCAGTACAGTAAACAGTCATATGTAGTACATCCATTAGCATAGCAGTAAATAGTAGGTCTTAAAAGACCAAACAGTAAATGATGGGCATCAATCAAGAAATAGTGGTTCCAAGGCGAACCGAGAGATCTCTCAGAATGATAAGAATAACAATAGTTGCTAAGGATGCCACAATACAGTTCAGAACATAGGACATACATTCATTCAGTTAACAGTAACAGTTTAGAAAACAGTACAATTCAGTATTCCAAGATAATCATTTCGAACATATCTTTACACAATTGTTACTCACAGAGTTCTGGGCTACAGTAGGCTAAAGCGTCTCCTCGGAAAGCCAACACTACACAGTTTACAGATTGAACACACACTAAGCTAGACAGTTAGGAAAGATAATAACTTATTCCCTAATTGCCTCGGTGCGTTCTACATCTATATCCTCATTAAGATGTCTTAAACTAGGCCTAAGAATGCTTAGGATGGGATGAGAATGCAAAGATGTATTCAGAAAACATTTTCAGGATTTTCAGAAAAACAGAGTCTCGCTCGAGCGGACATGCAGACAACGGTTCCCGCTCGAGCATCACTTCCCACACTCGACCGGACATGCAAACAGTCAAAAGTGCTGGACGCTCAAAAATCACGCTCGATTGGGCGCTAGATAGCCGCTTCGAAGACAAGGCCAAGGCCCGCCGAATTAATTACCCGGCTGAGGCGATCAGAAATGATGCAAAATCTTGGATGCCCAAATTTCTTTCGGCGAGATTGCAAAATCTGGAAAACCCATATTGCACCTTCAAGCCAAAAACCAAGTTTAAATGCACTAAATTCGATTCTCTTGGGCCAAATTTCTGGAAAACATAAGTAAACTCATAGAACAATATGTTACAAAAGTCAATTTGAGGAATCAAGGTCCAAGGGTGTTTCAATTAAACTCATTTTCAAATCCATTTTTCATGAACAATGTTCAAACACGACATGCATGCACTCAAACCAATTTAAAGCTTGAATGCTTGCTCAATTGAGCTCATTTCTTCAAGAACTTGGTGACAACATGAACTATAACAATATTTTGAACATACATGTGAGGAATTATGAACTACAACCTCAAAACTTATCAATGTGCACATGCATGCAACAATTGAGCTCTAATTTAACACTATTGAACCAATTCAAGCCTTAGATCACTAAAGACCCATTAATCATGCAAGAATAAACTCAAATACACAATGAGGAAGGTCAATGATCTACCTTAAGTCTTGAATTTAAGTGTAGAAGCCCAAATATGCAAGAATCCCCTTCAATTCCACCAAGTTCACAAGCCAATACTCTAGATGAAAACAATCTTCTTGTTTCTCTCTCTCTAAATTCGGCTAGAGCTCTCAAAATGGGCTGAACAAATATTGTATAATGCAAGACTAAGTCTTGGACAATGTATGGTGTAGTGGCCCACTAGATGGCAAAATGGTAATTATGTCGAACTATGTAATTTAGCTTATTTTAATCTGATTTAATCATACCAAACCAGTTTTCAATTAAATATACCATAAAATCATATAAAATCTAAGGATCATGGAATATCAATCAATTTCAGATTCGGCCGCCGATAAGGTCTTCAATTCGCCATTTAAACACAAGGACATGAACAGATAATCAAAGGATCAACAGATAGAATGCATTTAAACAGATACAGTCAATTAGTCAGTTTAGTATTTCAATCAATTCAATTATCAATTATAATCATTCTCAGTTTAGCAGTAATCGGCAATTAATCGGTAATCAGTGGTGAGGGTTATTACAAAATTAAATATTTGGAAGGTCTTTTAATTAATTTTTAAACCTAAATAAATTTATGGTGAAAGTCTTTAATTTAGAGGAAAGATTTATTATTTAAAAAAACAAATAAATAAATTTAAGTGCCGAATTAGTAAGCATATTTTGATCTAATAATATTTATATTTTAATGGAGATAGAAATTAAAATAATATAAAGAGATAGTAAATTAGAGCCTTTTGGTTAGATACATATGTATATAAGGATAACAAAAATCCTAACTCTTGTTATAATTGTTTTCCACACCACTAGATGCCCTAGCAGCCCTAGCAGCCGTGGGTTATGAAGGAAAGTGAGAGATGATTCAATCATCAAGATTATTGTTGTAGTCAAGAAGGAGAGCTTTGTGTGTGTTGTACCTTGTGGCCTCTTAGGTTTTCTTCTCTTCTTTCTTTGTTCTTTATCCTTATTCTATTGTTATATAATTCATTGATGGAGAGGTTGTAGGTGTATGTATTTTGTGTCTATATATATATATATATACTATTAAAAAATCTGAGGAGTTAAATTCATGTATAAAGAATGGGTATTATTCTTAGTTCAAAAATTCTGCACATAATCATGAACTTTAAAAAATCTGGAGAGCTTTGTGTGTATTGTACCTTGTGGCCTCTTAGGTTTTCTTCTCTTCTTTCTTTGTTCTTTATCCTTATTCTATTGTTATATAATTCATTAATGGAGAGGTTGTATGTGTATGTATTTTGTGTCTATATATATATACTATTAAAAAATCTGAGGAGTTAAATTCATGTATAAAGAATGGGTATTATTCTTAGTTCAAAAATTCTGCACATAATCATGAACTTTAAAAATCAAGAAACCATATCAAACGAATGAATTTTGAACTGAAATTTTTACAATAGATCAATTACATATTGAATTGCATATCTGATTTTTTTCATAATTTTTGGGAGTCAAAATCCATATAAACTGATGCATTCAAGTCTGTTCAGAAAACTGGTTCAAATAGTAAATTCGGGAGTATTGTTCTCTTTGGGTATAAATCCAAAAATTATCAAATCAGTGTCATTAGAACCGGTTACAAGTCTAGTTTCGTAAGTTTTTGGCCTTGCATTGATTGCTCATGTATACTAAGAGAACCATTAATTTCTTTAAAGTGCTGCAGAAAACAACATGTTTAGATATAATTAATTGTAGATAATTATTTTGATAAGCAAATCAAGTGAAACCATTTGGGTTTGAAACTCAGGATATATTAGTTGATATTTGGAGGGTTGTAGAATTTTTTGAACAACATGTAGTGGGTTTTTAATTTTCAAAGTTAGCGAATAGATTGGAAAAACTTGTTTAAAACTCTGTTTTATCTTAAAGTCACTTTTAGTTAAGTTTCGGTCGGAACCCATGTCTTGGGTGATTTTAGACCTTGAAAAACATGAACTTAGGTAATATTTAAGAGTAACGGTGAGTTGGGTTGATCTGTGTTAATGTGCTTTAATTTGGAGTTACTTAGTTCTTATTCTTTAGTATTTTTAAATTAGTAGTGACGTATAGTTTTCATACTTGGTTTAGGGCACTAGCTAGACTGTCATACTCTATTCGAGGATTATATTATTTCGTTTTCAGGTGAGTAGTTTCATGCTACATACTTTTATAAATGTTCCCCTACCCTGAGCTGTTGGAAAATTAAATTGTTGTTTCAGAACTAAATGTTTTGATAAATTATTATATTATCAATGGAATCAAATTATTTCTGAAACATGTTTGAACTTGGCATACTGTAAACTATTTGTTTTGGTCTCATGTTTATAATAATAAACTATCATGTTTTGTGAAACTGATGTGTATTGATTATTGGGACCATCTGTGTATTTAGTCCAGGGAAATTATTTCACTGTGTATGGTGACTCTGGCCACTAGGGAACAGATTCGGGTTAGGCCATGATGACTCTAGTGCTCAACGATTATAAGGAAAAGACCCACGTTAAGCTAGGTAACCTTCAATCGGATCATCTTAGAGAAAAGGCCCAGGTTGCCACCCTGAGGATGACTCTTAGTTTGGTATTGGATCCAACGGGGTTTGTAGCCTTGAGAACTATGTGGCATATTATTTGTTATTTCTTGGTACCTAGAAAATTATTGGTGTTCATGTTGTAATCTGTTTTAAGTGAAAAATGTCATTTATTATGTTTTTGAGAGACATGAGTATTTTAACTATTGAACTATGGAACCTTTTTTTTAAGCAAATTGTCTTTACCAAACTGTATGTCAATCTAGTTTCTGTGATATATATCTTATTTTGGAATTGAACCCTGTTTTCAAAACTGTATTTACTATCCATGTTACTACTCACTGAACTATCATCTGACTTAGTTGTTTATCATTTCCAAGTGTTAGAAGGACTTAGAGTGGACTCATGGCATAGTGGGGACTCAATTGCATGGACCTCTAGGACATTCATTTATTTATTTTTAGATTGTTATGTCAAGGTTGTGCATATTTATTTTTATTGAGGTTCATTTAGGATTGTTTTGATATGTGGGCTGTTTATATCCCATATGTTTAGATGGTATTGATTACGGCTGGTTTTGCCATTTATACTTGTAGTATGTCACTGGATTGAGTTTGGTTATTTATTATTGGACTATTGTTTAGTTGTTCAATGTAATTATGGATTCGTATTTAGGCTTATGTGTGCCTTGGACTAAGGCCCTGTGGGCCACGGCCGGTCATACTCGGGTTTGGGGTGTGACAAGTAGGGTCCTCCATTTCTAAGTAGAGCATTAATTTACACATTGACATTGTTTTTTTTTTTTTTTTGCTAAATAATGTACTAATTATTTGATAAAATGCTACTAGTGGGAGTAACATGTCAATGGCTTACACCTCCATTAGTTCAAGCAACAATGTTCGCCTTTTCGAAAATCGAAGTTGCAAATGTGGGGAGGAATAAAGATGAGAGGAGGAATGATTCTGGAAGAAACAATGAAGCTTTGGATAAATTGGAGCGAAGATTAGAGCGGCTTGAGGCAAACCAAGGAGCAATGAAATTGCTTTAAATGACAAGCATAGTGTGTGCTGGTTTTAGCATGCTAATGGTGTTAATTTGTTTAATGTTCAAGTAAATGTTGTAAACTTATACATTTGGTTTTGGAATGGACGGATGGTTTTGTAGAATGGTTGACGAATGAACGAACGAACCACTATTATTAGTCACTCTAAACTTTATATATATATATCTAAAATTTATTTTTGTAACATTAATGAATTCTATACTTAGCTTATATGACCCAAGTCAATGGGGTGTCCCCTTGGTGGTGTTAATGTTTCCTCTTTTGTTACTTGTTTATTATGAATGGCTCTTTTATCCAGCTTTCTAATTTTAAGATGCCAAACTATTTTGTAAGCTGTTTGTTCTGAGGAAGAAGTCTTCAAAGGATTTAAGCATTCGAGGGATTTTCAATATGGTATTTTACAAAAGAAAAAATTATTTTTGCTCTATTTCACTTGTGGCTGATAACTCTTTTTATGTTGGATCCAATGATATGTAAGTTAGATGCTCCTTTGTTATTAAAATCTGGAAGCCATATATTCAGACATAAATGCTCATCAATATATCCTTGTAAACAACACATCCCTGTAAACAACCCTTGTAAACAATCCAACTGCACAATCCTAGTGAATTCAACTCAACCACATTAGTGTTGTCCTGCAATACATCCCTGTAAACAATCTCATACCCACCTCATCAAATATGCTTATCAACAACAATATCTACAAAATCAACTCTTGCGAGATATTCTTCATTGTCCCAAAAATAAAATTCCATATCAAAAAAAAATCACTTCTACGATTCAATCGACTGTATAGCAATAGAAAAATTCACAATCCAAATTGATAATAAACATTCCCAAATTTAATGTTGACAATAAACATTCCCAAATTTAATGTTAACAAAAATCTTTCACTTGCAACAATCTTCATCGGTCTCCAAGAATTTATGCACTACTACAAAAACAGATAAATATCACACTTTTTTTTGTGATGTATGTTATTTAGGTTGGGTTTGGGGTACACTAAATAATACAAAAAATCAAAAAGTCACTATCCTATTTAAGTCACATCATCCTATTTAAATCACATCACCTCTCTAACACATCACATCAAACCCAACCCAAACCCAACCAAAACCCACCAATAAGTCAAAAAGTGCACTTTTTTAGTACATGCCAAACCAACCCTTAATCACACCTTTTAAGTTTTATTAAAGTGTGATCTTTGGAAGTGTGATTAAAAATGGTCATTTTTTAATCACACTTTTTAAGTGTGCTTAATAACATTTAGATCACACCTTTTAAATGTAATTAAAAACATTTAGATCACACCTTTTAAGTGTGATCTTTGGAAGTGTGATTAAAAAGGGTCATTTTTAATCACCCTTTTTAAGCGTGATTAATAACATTTAGATCACACCTTTTAAGTGTGATCTTTGGAAGTGTGATTAAAAATGAACATTTTTAATCACACTTTTTAAGTGTGGTTAATAACATTTAGATCACACCTTTTTAGTGTGATTAATAACTAATAAAATCTGTAATAAAAAAAGGGTTCGACATATTTGAAAAATAATCAATATTATTTTTGTATGCACATTTGAAGAATGTAATACACACTATATACTATATTTTAAATCATAACCACATATTGAATAAAATAACATCAAATATTTCATAAATGAAAATTAAATATTCAAAAGTATATACAAAGTAATTAAATAAAAAAAAAATTAACTGTGCTTACATATATTAAAAAATGAAAAAACTTAAAAAAACTAAGTTCTTTAATTCTTGGACCATATTTTGCATCTCTCCAAAAAATTTCTGACCTGAAAAATAAAAGCACAAATTAATCCAGAAACCACTGATGCATATGAATAAACTAAAAAGTTAATTCAGCAAACCTAAATAGGAACATTAATAATTTCTGCTTGATCTTAATCCTTTTGGAAGTAACTTCCCTGTTAACAATTAGATGCCATAGCTGCTCAGTGTCAATGACATTGTAATTAGGAGGTCACTAATGAGCACATTATTTAAAAATGATAAATCTCAATACAGCTTGTGTACGATCTTTTTGTGAATGTATATTATTATTATTACTATTGAACTATAATTCTAGGTACCCATAAATAAATAAATAAAAACTCAAGAATTTACTCCATTTTTTTTTTTGGGAGGGGGAGAGTACATACATTGCAGTTACTATCACCAGCAGCAGCGGGTTTTGGAGAAGTAGAGGCTGCATTTATGAAAAGAATTCATCGGAGCTTCTAAATACACTCGCTTATTTTCTCTCTACACTCACTATATGCATTGTATATCTTGTATGTTACAAAGAAAAATTTGTGGATATAAGTGTAGAGATGAACATGGCGGGTGTGTGGTGGGTTTAGAAACTCCCAATTGCATCATTCAAAACGAGGATTATGTGTATATATATGTTGTTTTACAACATTATCCAAATGAAATTGTTTCTTTTCAAATTGCAACATTTTTTCCATTTTGTTTTCCACAGTATTTAAAACAAGTACTCTGTTTTATATAAAAAATCATTTACAGCATTGTATGAGAATATCACCAATTACATTTATTTTCGAAAATGGATCCATTCTATTTTGCAATCATCCAAGTCTGATTGGAGCTTTCTTTGCAATGACACTATACTAATGATGCATTTGGTTCTCTAGATGCCATGGAAATAGAAAAATCCATGTTATTAATAATGCAATAAGAAGTTGAAATATAAAGCTGACCTGTGTGACCCACTGTTCTCTCTGAGTCATATATCTCAAAGTCATTTCCTTCCTCCTCAAACAAACACCCAAGCCCTTCATTTAGTCCTAAAAGAGTACTAAAAAAAAATTTAATGAAAAAAGGGCAAAATTTACTTTACCCCATATGGTTTACTCCATGTGTTGTTTACGCTCAGATGTTTAAAATAAGCATATAATTTACTTCATGTGTTCTCTCATTGTCTAGGTGATTTGTTGATGATTTGTACAACCTGTGGCCCTAGATATGGCATAGTGGGTAAAGAAAACTCTTGAGAAGTTGAGATAAAGATAGGTTTGATTTATTGTTATAATTTTTATTTTTGTTGTCATATATAATCATGAATTTGCTAATAATAATGTGAAATTGAAGCTTTGGACTTGAAATGCAATATACCTTAGCTATGTCTTGTAAGATTTGAACGATCCTCAAAGCAGTTGTAGAATCCAGGCCAGAGGTTGGTTCATCAAGAAACAAAAGAGAAGGGTTGATTATAATCTCATTGCCAATACAGACACGCTTTCTCTCTCCTCTTGAAACTCCCCGAACAAAAGAGCTACCGATCATAGTGTCTTGGCACCTGAGCACATTGATATGCCTCATTGATCAGCTCATGAGAACATGTACGATTCATTTGTGTGTGGTCTGTTTTTTGCTATATCTGACTTTAGCTAACACATAATTCAAGATAATAGCATAGCAGAGAAATGAGAATTTACCTCTCCAAGCCCAACTCGTTGATTATGTCCATGGCTCGTTTTTCCTTTTCCTGTTTTGTCAATGTCTTTGGAAGTCATAGGAGTGCTGCATATGTTAATGTTTCCCTCACTGTAAGGTGAGGAAAGAGCACGTCGTCTTGAGTCACGAATCCTATCCTGAAATATATTTCATGTTATTCTAATGTGTGATTACCCTTTATTTTCACATCACTTATCTTTTTTTCTTTTTTTTTAATGGTAATGTTCAGGCTATACTTTTATGTGAACATTGAACATTCATACAGGTGAAAAATTATAAAACCAATTTCAATTAGGTAGGTTTTAGAGGAAATCTGTCTTAATCAGGCTAATATGATGAAAGTGGTGGAAAGCGAAGGAAATGGTGGAAAAAAAGTTAGAACTGTCCTGAGTTTGTTTAACATAAAAGTGGTGGAAGTTATAAGAAGGTAATTTTTCCATCCATCCCATGGTAGCATGGTAATTAAGCTTTTAGTTTCTTACAAAAAACACAGAAAAATACAAGAAAGTTTAAATTTGTTTATAAAATTTTTAAATTTCAATATCGATTAATATGCGAGTCGTGTCTGGATCCATGTCCATATCCATGCTTCTTAGGTTTTAACTTTCTTTGCATTAGTTGTAGTGATGATGAATTTCTGTGAATATATATAACAAAGGCCTATGAGAAAACTGTTATTGTGTATGCTACTCTTTTTTAATATGCAGCCCAAGTGATAGACATAGCTTATAGAAATTGAAAGTGTTTTATTTTTCTTTATATGCATAAGCACATTACTTACCTTACTCGAACTACCTACTGCTGTGTATATGCATACCAGTTTTCAAGTCTCATATATAGATTTTTTAGTAGTGAAATATTCCTTGTAACCAAAGATAAGAGTTTTTCAAGAATTTCACGAGAACCAAACACACATAAATCTGATGCTACTAGCTCTTTCATGTATATCTAGATTGTTACCTACTCTTTAGGAACTTGAATATGGTGGTCATTATAAGTAATTGAACCTCTGGTGTCGACCCTCTCACCACCACCGAAGCGAGACTTAGAAGTGTAGTCTTTCCACTCCCCGAAGGCCCCATCAATGCCAAAACTTCTCCAGGATTCACCGAACCAGAAATCCCATTTAGTATTTCTTTCTCCACCGTTGATGTCACTCCTTTTATAACCACTTTGTACGTCACATCTGTAAACTGCATATTCAGAAGAAAAAAAAAAGAAAAAAAAAAAGAGAGTCTCCATTTACAATATTGGCAACAATAATTCCTTGAAATAGGTGTATATATTTAATTGTCACAAAATAGCATAGTAGTATTTGTACGGAGCATGGCTGTGTTTTTAGTTTTTGTCTTTTTTATACAATATACCTGAAAGCTGTCTCAGATGATGGATTTGAAATAATACAATAAAATTCCTCTGTAAATGAGTTAATACAAAAATAAATAAATGAAAAAGTATAGAATTCGTAAACAACACGGTGGTAATTTATTCATGATAGTTGATGAAACTTTTTATCACGATAGATAAATGAACTACTAACTAAACACATGGAAATTAAGTAATTTAGTGGCCTATAATTTACCCTGATCATCTATAATATACACACACAGATGTTCCAAAGAAGAAAATAAAGTGATAATTTCAAACAAAAAACATGTCAAAGTACCCATTATCTACCCTTCTTAAGAGAAGGCCCCATGCTAAACAAGTTAAAAGCTCTATGGTGGGGTTTGAACAGTGACACTGCCAGATATTACATGGTAACTATCAATACAGAAGCATTAATTATCAACCAACAAACTGCTCCACCTTAATCATACAAACCATTTAAATTCCTTCTAACAAAAATAGTAAAATAATGAAATTAAGATAACCAATGGCATGTTACTTGCCATTTGCATGGCCTTGTATGCCCAATAAGGTACCCTTCACATGAACAAACTAACAGTTTCAGTAAATTGTACAAATTTATCCCATAATTCTAATGCATTACAATTTCAATAAGGCTTGTTTTGTTGTGCAAACCAGCTTACTCGCAATATTAGTATCAGCATCCATAACCTCAAGGATGTAATAGCCTCTGCTTCGACATTGCATCTATAACCCCTTTGGTAACCATCCTCCAGGAACAAACTCAGTAATCTCCTCGCCTATCCTCTACTCCGACGATCCAACTACCCCTTCCCAGCCCCTCTGCTATCGCAGAACCATGAGAGAGAGAGAGAGAGAGAGAGAGAGAGAGAGAGAGAGAGGGGGAGGGGGGAATCCGAACATACCTAGATCAAAGCAAAAAGAAGAGAATAAAAAAACCCTTCCCTTTCGAATCGTTGATCGCTGCCGGTGCCGAACCAGTCTTGCTGCCGAAAAGATAACACCGTTCTAGGTCGAAGTCTCACCACTGCCCAATTAGTCTCCCTTTCTAACCCTTTATCTTCTCCCTCTCTTATTTGCTGAAAAGCAGCAGAACCTTTTTTTTTTTAAAAATAATTTTGGTGATTGGCGCTACACCATTTTCCTGCCTATTTTTTTTTTTTTGGATTACTATTTCAATTAAATTTATAAAAAATTATTTTTAACCATTCGAAAGATAAAATTTATATAAAAGTGATAATTATTTTTTATTTTTTATTTCTTAACCAAATTAATTTTCAATTTTTAATTTTTTTTTCTAAAAATCAAACCATACATAGCCTAAGAATCTTTTGATAAGTCATTTCTTATGTTGGTAACTTATTTAATTATTTGTTAATTTTACGACATTTTTACCATCGTTTTCAGTTTTCAATTTATATTTACAAAAATTTTAAAAACTGTCATAAAAACTTGTTTGATACTTTTTTTGATTTATAAATGGTTGTCTTAGTTTGTAAATTTGAAGAAAAAACGTAAATTCAAAAAATGAGTTTATGTTGGTTTTTAAACAGAAATTTAAAAATTTCACTAACAAATTTTTTTTTCAATTAATTTTTTTTTAATTAATTTTTTTTCGATGAATTTTTTTTCCAACTGATACTAACCAAGGGGGCAATTGGTAATGCTACTTTAAACCATAGGGAAGGGATTGTAATTTCTAAAATGTGAGGGGTGTCAATGTAATTTACCCAGTGAGGGCAAAATTAGTATTTAAAAAAATTAAATTGCTAAAGGAAAAAATCTGTAATGAAACTTTAAACCTTAGGGGGAAAATGTAATTTCTAAAAGGTGAGGGGGGAACTGTAATAAACATAAACCTCAGGGGGGTGTTAGTATAATTTACCCAAAAAAATTTAATTGGAAAAAAAATTAATTGAAAAAAAAATTACTTGAAAAAAAATTTTGCTAGTAAAATTTTTAAATTTCTATTTAAAAACCAACGTAAACTTATTTTTTGAATTTATATTTTTTCCTCAAATTTAGAAACTGAGACAATCATTTATAAACCAAAAAAATTATCAAACAAGTTTTTATGACAGTTTTTAAAATTTTTGTAAATATAAATTGAAAACTGAAAATGAAATGGTTAGGGTCTGTTTGGTAACATTTACGTTTTCAGTTTATATTTACAAAAATTTTATAAACTGGTTTTTGTTTATTTTTAGAAAAACATAAACTACAAACGCGTTTGGTAATTGACAAAATGTTTAAAAAAAATTTTAAATATAAAAAAAAGTGAAAAATGGCAAGTGGTGGCAAGTGGCGGCGGAAGACGGTGGTGGAAAGTGGTGACGGTGGGTGGAGGGTAGCGGGTGGTGGTGGGTGGTGGCGAGTGGGTGGTGGTGGTGGTGGATGGGTGGGTGGATGGGTCAGTGATGGTGACGAGTGGTGGGTGGTAGGGAGTGGGTGGTGGTGGTGGTAGCAGGTGGTGAGCGATGGTGGTAGGTGGGTGGCGGATGGCGGGTGGTGGTGGCGGCAGGTGGTGGTGGTGAGTGGGTGGGTAGCAGTGGTGGTAGTGGTGGGTGGGTGGGTGGATGGATGCGGTGGCGGGTGGTAGCGAGTAGGTGGTGGTGGTGGTGGTGGTGGTGGTGGTGGCGGGTGGTGGGTGGTGGTGATAGGTGTGTGGCGAGTGGGTGGTGGTGGCAGGTAGGTGGCGGATGGGAACGGTGGGTGAGTGGGTGACGGTGGCGGGTGGTGGGTGGTAATGAGTGTGTGGTGGTGGTGGTGGTAACGGGTGGTGGATGGTGGTGACGGGTAATGGGTGGTTGTGGTAGGTGGGTGGTGGTTGTGGTTGTGGGTAGGTGCAGGTGGCAGGTGGTAGCGAGTGGGTGGTGGGTGGTGGTGGTGACAGGTGGGTGGTAGGTGACTGGTGGGTAGTGGGTAGCGGGTGGCGGGTGGTGGATGGTGGTGGTAGATGGGTGCTGAGTGGTGGTAGCGGGTAGGTGGCAAGCGGTGGATGGTAGTGGCGGGTGACGGGTAGATGGCAGGGGGTGGTGGTGGTGAGTGGGTGGTGGTGGCAAGTGAGTGGCAGGTGGGTGGTGGGTGATGGTGGCTGGCAGGTGGGTGTTGGTGGTGGATGGTGGATGGTGGGTGGTGGTGGCGGCAAGTGGGTGGTGAGTGGTGGTAGCAGGTGGGTGTTGGTGGTGGGTGGTGGGTGGTGGTGGCAAGTGGGTGGTGAGCGGTGGTGGCAGGTTGTGGGGGGAGATGGGTGGTGGGTGGTGGGTGGTGGTGGTGGAAGACGGTGGTAGAAAATGGTGGCGGGTGGTGGGTAATGTTGGGTGGTTAAAAAAAAAAAAAAAAAAAAAACTAAAAACTAAAAACTCAAAACAGAAAGACATTTTTTGAGTTTACATTTTTTTGTCAAATTTATAAATTGAAACTACTGATTTATAAATAAAAAATTTACCAAACAAGTTTTTATTTGAGTTTTTTATATTTTTGTAAATATAAACAGAAAACTGAAAACGTTAGTGTTACCAAATGGCACCTTAGTAAACAGGTTTTAGATAGTAAAAATGTTGTAAAATTAACAAATAATTAAATATGTTACCAACGTAAGAAATGACTTATCAAAAGATTCTTAGGCCATATATGGTTTGATTTTTAGAAAAAAAAAATTTAAAAATTAAAAATTAATTTGGTTAAGAAATAAAAACTAAAAAATAATTATCATTTAAGGGTAAAAAATAACTATCATTTTAACTTTTATGCAGGTTATATACATACGTATGGCTGTTTCAACTTAATTTGTAAAAAATTATTTCTAACCACTCGAAAGATAAAAATTATATAAAAATGATAATTATTTTTTGTTTTTTGTTTCTTAACCAAATTAATTTTTAACTTTTAATTATTTTTTTTTTATAAAAATCAAACCATACATAGCCTAAGAATCTTTTGATAAGTCATTTCTTATGTTGGTAACTTATTTAATTATTTGTTAATTTTTATATTTTTTTACTATTTTGGTAACTATTTCGTTTTCAGTTTTCAATTTATATTTACAAAAATTTTAAAATTTGTCATAAAAACTTATTTTATAATTTTTTTGATTTATAAATGGTTGTCTCAGTTTGTAAATTTGAGAAAAAAACGTAAATTCAAAAAATAAGTTTATGTTGATTTTTAAACAGAAATTTAAAAAATTTACTAACAATTTTTTTTTCAATTAATTTTTTTTCAGATAATTTTTTTTCCAATTAATTTTTTTTCAATGAATTTTTTTTCCAACTAATACTAACCGAAGGGGCAATTGGTATTGCTACTATAAACCTTAGGGAGGAGATTGTAATTTCTAAAATGTAAGAGGTGTCAATGTAATTTACCCAGTAAGGGCAAAATTAGTATTTAAAAAAATTAAATTGCTAAGGGAGAATCTGTAATGAAACTTTAAACCTCAGAGAGGAAGATGTAATTTTCAAAATGTGAAGGGGGAACTGTAATAAACATAAACCTTAGGGGGTGTCAGTGTAATTTACCCTATATAGATATATATATATATATAATCGCACTTAATTAGAAAGTGACATAAAAAATAAATATTATCATACTCAATCAGATTAAGTGTGATTAAAAATTTGGGAATTGTTTATTTTATACAAAAATCAATTTGAAATATTTTATACAATCACACCTATTTAGGAAGTGTGATTAAAAAGTAGTAATGTATATATAATCACATTTTAATTACATTGTGTGATTAAAAAATATATAAATAATCACACTTTAATTAGAATGTGTGATTAAAAAATATATAAATAATCGCACTTATTTAAAAAGTGTGATTAAAAAGTAATAGTGTATATATAATCACACTTTAATTAGAATGTGTGATTAAAAAATATATATAAATAATCACACTTTAATTAAAATGTGTGATTAAAATATATATATATATATATATAATCACACTTATTTAAAAAATGTGATTAAAAAGTAGTAGTGTATATATAATCACAATTTAATTAGAAAGTGTGATTAAAAAATATATAAATAATCACACTTTAATTAGAATGTATGATTAAAAAATATATATATAATCACACTTATTTAAAAAGTGTGATTAAAAAGTAGTAGCGTATATATAATCACACTTTAATTAGAAAGTGTTATTAAAAAATATATAAATAGTCACACTTTAATTAGAATGTGTGATTAAAAAGTAGTAGTGTATATATAATTACACTTTAATTAGAAAGTGTGATTAAAAAATATATAAATAATCGCACTTTAATTAGAATGTGTGATTAAAAAATAGTAGTGTATATATAATCACACTTTAATTAGAAGGTGTGATTAAATATATATATATATATAATCGCACTTAATTAAAAAGTGACATAAAAAATAAATATTATCATACTCAATCAAATTAAGTGTGATTAAAATATCAATCTAATATTTTTTATCACACTTCCAATAAAAGTGAGATCTTTTTTTTTTTTTTGTCAAAATGTGATCTTTAACTCTTTTTGTAGTAGTGATGGATATATTGGTGTAGGGGAATTTCGAATAATGTTTAGATTGGGAACCTATGAAGTAAAAAACATAATCAGAATGAGTTCAAAGCATAGAATTAAAGGATACCCACCATAATTCATGTTACATACCTGATTGTAATGTGTGCTAGTCGAGCATTGCAATGACTTAAGCAAAGTAGATCCTTGAAGTAAGGCTTGGAAGTTGGTATATTGAGGCTCTCCATTCCATGTCCAAGGCATTGAATTTGGTACTTCAGCATATTGTTGCCTCATATGTGGAAGTATATTCAGAGATATATGTACATCCAATAAATTGAAATTTCTTCAAAAGAACTCGAATAAATTTTAAAATGTAAAGATAAGAACACAAAAAATTAAGTATTACCTGCATTGAAGTTGGTACTTAAATATATCGTGGCATCATATGTGGAAGAATATTTGAAGATGTTTGTACATCTTATAAAGATAAGAACTTAGATGAAGCCAAGTAGCAAAAATTGAAAAAAATTAAAGAATGTGAAGATCACAAAAAAAATTAAATAATACCTTAACGCGTTGTTTTTTCTTTCTTGAAGTCTCCAATGCCTTTTCCAAGCTAATCCGTTTCCTTCCACAAATGGGGTCAATCTTTTTCTTCAGTCCCTTCCCTTGAATGACATTTTCACTACCCTTATTCGTTCTCATTGTAGAGCTAGCATCATTTAATTTTAGTAGTCCATTGGTGATACGTATACGCAACTTATTTTGAACAAATGCAAGCAATTTTTTCCCTTCTTGAACACAATCTTCATATGTTTCTTCCAATTCAGATGCCTAGGATGAAATCATAGTAAAGAGGGAGCACAATGACTTGTATTTGCTGCTTTGTTCCAACTTAGGGTCAACTTGAATGTCACGTCCTTTGTAATCTTGGACAATTTCAGCTCTTGCTAATTTGGTCCACATTTTGAGGATGTATTGGCTTAGAATTTCCATTATGATCATTTCGTCTTTAAAAACCTTAATAACATGATTGCACAATATTCCTTTCATCTCAAACAACCTATAAGAACAAGACAAATTATCATATTTGTCTTTCTTCACTTCACGCATTGTAGATTGTTGATATGCTTTGACAATATAAACCAAACAATCATCCTTGTGAACACAATTTGCTACGTATAACTCAAGTGAACCCACATATTCATCTTGAAATTCTTCAAAGATAGTCTTTGTGTAAACATCTCCTACCTGAATCAACATCATAACTTGGACTTTTATCATAGGCAACTTATATGACAATGCATACTCACCTTCATATTCCTTATATCTCTTCTCATTAAGCACCTTTTCGAAGTGAGTGAAAAATTGAATCAAATTGTAATATGATCTCAAGTACTCTTTTAAATCAACATTTAAGCTTTTAGTAAGTTGTGTGCTATTCATCCCTGCTGACCATGTCCACCTAACATATGCCCTAACCCATTTTTTCCTTAAATGAAAAATGCTTTGCAACCAAGAATTATCATGAACATCAAACTCATCTAACACAGCATTTCCAAGTTGCAAAAAATTCATCTTCCTCCTCATACTCATCTATAAACTTTCCCAAAACGCTTCTTACCCCACCAGGACCGCTAAAAATGCCACTCACCCCAAAAGGTCGGCTCTCTTTATTAATCTTGTATGTTGTATCAAATGTTACAACATCTCCAAATTAACCGTAGTCAATTATCATTCCAGCATCTGCCCAAAAAATATTTGTTATTTGCTCTTCAGTATCCAACTGCACAGAATGAAGAGTGAAGAATTTTGTATCATTTGATCTTGAAAATACTTCGATGTGCTCCCTACTTCACCAAATTCCAACATTCTTTGTCTTTTTGTTTTTAAATAATTCTCTTGATGTTTTTTCAAATACCTAATACATTCCTTTCCACCTGCCTTTCTACCCATTAACTCATAGGATGACCTAAGAGGTATCCCACAGTCATCTGCCAAATCTATTTCAATCTATTGAGAAGTGAAATTTTTCTTTGGAAAAGAAGCATATGAGCACATGCACTTACTACAAGGAGATGGTTGTGTGTTTCTACAAAATTGATAACTCTATACTTCCCAATTTTCTATTAATTTAATGCTCATCAAAGCACCATAACCGGTCCTTGTCTCCACCCTAGGAATCCTTACAACAAAATCTCTTTTATCAAATTTTCTAAGACCCTCCTTAGAGCAAACAAATGTCCTTGAAGTAATTTCACCAGTCATACTTTTGTGAGCGTATTCTTTTCTAATACTAAATCTAACTCTTCCTCCATAAGAATTATAAAAATCATAAGCTGATTGTTCAGAGTAAAATTATATACCTAATATAGATTTACACTGTGTATCATCCTCGTCATGAACATCCATTTGGGTAGCAATTGTTAAATCATCCATCTTCGATATATGCAATACCTAAAATGCAAAAAAGTAAACATGATTTTTTATGTAAGAAATATGTGAAAGCAGTACATGGCTTAATGTTCTTAAATGATATTGAGGCTCTGTTTTACACATTAATGCTCTATTTCATACTATCTACAAAATCAATTTTTTCTTTTTCTAAATATTTGATTTGTGGAAAAAAAGAGTGTTGTGATGCCCCAAATTTTTGGAACATCTAGGGAAATTAAATAAATAAAATGATTTAATAAACCAAAAAGTTGACATCTTAATAGGGCAATCCAACTCTCGTACATAACCAAATGTTCAAATAACAATAGAAAACTTAAAATTATCCAAATACAACATCAAATGAAATTATAAAGTCCTTAATAGCTATTATATAAAATAATATAATTTATTCGGCTCTAATCGGGGTTTCAAGTCAGCTAAGACTCTACGTTAGCGTTAACTCCATTTCAGCTTCAATTATTTCCTCACCAAAACCTGGCATAAAACGCCAGGGCAACAAAAATATATGCCATAAGTTTTGCAACACAGTAAGAAAACATAACCAACCTACCATTCTTTTTAAGAGAAAAATAATGAGATGATAAATATGAGATAACAATATAATTGTAAACATAAATTACAACCATTAAAATAATTTTAATAAATTAGGTGACACTCGAAATCTCACCAAAGAGATTTAACTTACCAACCACTAAGCATGGCAACGGTTAATTTGAAACCCTCCATTGGTCAAATATTCAAGTGCTACCAACCGTAACTACCAGGGATGCCCACGTCCAGAGTTATATACCCAAGTAGTGGCATCCGTGGTCTGCCTCAAGGAAACGGTCTGCCAGGGGTATGTAACCTCCCTGTGTGCCACCTGCACATCCATTCTTATTCCAAAACTGAATACCGAAAATGGTTCAAATAAGTCCTGTGGCATCTTAGGATTTTGTGACACAATTTACACGAGAATTCTCAAAACCAGGGGTCACCCTGAATAATCGGTATTAACCGTCAACCCTTAATTTCGTACACTCTTTAAAACCAAGACTCATCCTGAACAACTGGTATTAACCTTCAATTGTTAACTTTGTATATGCCGTTAATCATTTCAGTTAATTTTGATATTAATCACAAATAATTCCAAATTTTTAATCACAAGTAATGTTATACCAACTAATTAAAATTCCCAGCATAAAATATTACACATGTCACACAATAATAAATAAATGTACAGAATTTAAATAAACAATTTATTTAAACCATGGTATAAAATAATAATTTAGATACAAAGAAAATAAACCATAATCACACACATGCATGGATTTTTAATTTACAAGATTAGACTACCACAATATTAAATAAACCACAATACACCCATATATGGATTACTAATTTACAATATTTGATCAATTAGACCAACACAATAATTGATTTTTATCCAAATAAATAATTGAAGTGATGATCTTAAACCTGTCCAGAAATTTTCAGGTTATACCTTAGGTAATAAAAATTATATATAAATTATTTATAAAATTCTAAAATTCATGAAAATATACAGAATATTCAATAAATATGTTTAGATCATTTTTAAGAAAGAATTTCCCAAAAATAAGTTATAAATAATTCTGTAAAATTTCCAGAAATTTTATGACACAGATTTATCACATTTTCTTAAATTAATTCCACACTCAAATTCATAAATCAATTCTATAATATAAAAATTTATTATGAAACTAGACTTCTCAAATTTCATATTTTAGTTAAAAATTACCAAATTTGGCATGAATCCGAATTTTCAACATGAATCCAAATATGACACAACTCGATAACATGAATTATTAGTTATATATTTGAATGTTCACTAAGGGACGCCATGACATTTTTTTAATCTTTTAGTTAACTCTATCTAACTGAATAAAAAAGTATGTAAAATAATAATTAAGGCTAATATCTTTTTTCATTTAAGATATATATTTTTTTGTTACCTATTTTAGAGTCAATCTAATAAAAAATATATAGTAATAAGGTACAATTTTTTTAATTAGAAAAATGAAATTGAATTAAAATCAAACATTCTATGAATAATTTCATTTAGTTGAAATAAATTTTATAAAATTCAACTTATGAGAAAAATTTTAATCTCTCAATACACTTGCTAAGTTATTTTTAACTAAAAGTGAAAGTTTTTACATTAAATATTAATCGAACACGAATCAAAATACTACCACACGACAACATAAAAATAAATAAATTGAGTTAATATTAAAATAATTATGAAATAACATGATACACTCCCCTAATTGGGGCCCTAAATTTTGTTCAAAATTGGGGGTCCGAGGCGACCGCCTCAATCGCCTCACCCTAGGGGCGGCCTTGGATCCGACGGTGTGCCGGTGATGGAAAAGGTTGGGGGTTGGTGATAGTATGGGTTAAGGCCATGGCTATGTGTAATGACCCTCACACTGATTACCGATTAATTACTAATTATGGCTAAACTGAGACTGATCGTGACTGATAATTGAAGTAATTGAAATACTGAACTAATTGACTGAAATCTGAAACTGATTGATTGACTGTATCTGTTTAAATGCATTTCTATCTGTTTGACTGTTTAACTATCTGTTCATATTTTTATGTTTAAATTGCAAATTGAAGCCCTTGTCGGCGGCCGAATCTGAAATTGATTGACGTTCTGTGCTAATTAGATTTTATGTGAATTTATGGTGAAATTATCTCAAAACTGATTTGATATGATTAAATTAGATTAAAATAAGTTGAATTGCATTGTTAAACTTATTTACATTAGTGCCACTCAGTGGCCCATTTCATACCATATTTGAGGCTTGATTATATCCTTAGAAACAACACTTTCATCAGCCATTCTTGTGTTCAACCGACATAGAGAGAGAGAGAGTAGAAGACTAGAGTGTTTTTGCTTGCAAATTGAAGGAGTTGGAGGTTGATTTCCATATCTAAGCTCCTACACTTGAACCACTAGGCTTAAGGTAGAAATTCATCTTCTCATTCTTGTGTTTAAGTTAGTTCTTGCATGGTTCATGCTAAATTGAAGAATTGAGTTAAATTTTGGTCCTAAAATGTTGAATTGAAGCTCATTCCATGCATGCATGTTTATATTGTTAAAGTTTTGAGGTTGTAATTCAAAATTCCTCATATGCATGTTCATAATATTGTTATAGTTCATGTTGTCATCATGTTTTTGCAAGATTTGAGCTCATTTGAGCAAACATAGGAGCTTTGAATTGAATTAAACTCTTGCATGTCATGTTTGTAGCATGTTCATGAAAATGTATTTAATTAAACACCCTTGGGCCTTGATTCCTCAAATTGACCTTTGTAACATATTGTTCTATGAGTTTACTTATGTTTTCCAGAAAATTGGCCCAAGAGGATCGAATTTTATGCATCTAAACATGATTTTGAGTTTGGGACTCAAATATGGAATTTCCAGATTTTGGTCGTCCATTCGGCGAAATTCCTTTCGGCGGAAAATCGAGCTCCTAGTACTTTACATGCATTCTGATCGCCGAAGGGTATTTGGCGCCGGCAGACCTTGTGTCTTACGCTCGAGCGGCTATCGAGCGCCCGATCGAGCATGAATTTTACCAATCCAGTACTTTTTGGTCCGCTCGAGCGGGTAAGTTGGCGCTCGGCGAGCAGAACTGTCTACATGACTCGGCGGAAAGAAACTGCTTCGGCAGACTCGCTTTTCGAAAGATTACGAAAATGTTTTCTAAGTGCATCTTTACATCCTCTTTCCGTCCTAGGCATTCCTAGGGTATATTTAAGGCATCTTATTGAGGATATAGATGTAGAACACACTGAGGCAAATTAGGGACTAAATTATTATCATTTCCAACTGTGTAGCTTAGTGTGTGTTCGTTCTAAACTGTTTAGGGCTGGCATTCCGAGGAGGCGCTCTAGCCTACTGTAGCCCAGAACTCTGTGAGTAACAACTGTGTAAAGATATGTTCAAAATGATTATCTTCTGAACTGATATTGTTAATTGAATGAATGTATGTCTTATATTCTGAACTGTATTATGGCATCCTTAGCAACTACTGTTACTGACTGTTATTGTTACAGAGATCTCTGTTGGTTCCCTCGCTGGAACCATCACTGTTTACTGATTGATGGCCATCATTTACTGTTCGGTCTTTTAAGACCCATCACATCGTTATACTAATGGATGTACCATATATGATCACATCTTGATCAACAACTGATATACTGATTTAATGAACTGTTTTCATTATTGTAAGGACATTCATTCTAAACCTCTTTACGCATTATGTTATTCACTGGGCTTTAGCTCACTGCTCATATATATATATGTAGGTGTACAGGCACCAGACCAAAGCTAGAAGCGTCGGGGTAAACTCCAGTTTTGTCAAGCCAACCATCTGCTCTCATCTGCGAGGTTCGAGCCCGCCAAACTTTGGCTTAGGGTGTTTTAATCTCCCGTTTGTCTCTAGAATCAGTATTGTATCTGTATAGACTGTTACTGCACTGTTTAATAGGGATTAAGTCCCTGTTTTGAATGATTGTATATATGTACATAATGTTCTGTCACCGACTGTATATATGTATGAAAAGTCTTTTTGCATACAGACTGTCATAGCTCATTGGGCATTGTTTATTTATTGTTTTGGCTTCCGCCATGTCCCTATACTCTATTTTACTGTATTACTGTTAAGTAGGCCTTCGGTAATCTCGGATTACTGGGCGGTTACGGTGCTAAACCCTTAGGGGCGAGTTTGGGTCGTGACACTATGGAGGTCGGGGGGAGGAGGAAAAATAATAGATAAAGAAGAAGAAAGAGAGTTTTGAGAATGAGAGGTGGAGGAGGAGAGGGAGGGAGGAAGAGAGAGAGAGAGAGAGAAATGAAATGGATAGAGAGAGATATCAAATTGGAAGAGAAGCAAAATGAGGAAGATGAAAAAAAAAAAAAAAAAAAAAAAAAAAGGAGAAATTGAACACCTGGTGGTATGGCATCAGCATGTTCACCACGTTTTGTTTTGGTAATGATAACTGAGAGAGGGGTGCATGAGAAAACATGGGGAGCAAGCCCATGGGTTTTTTTTTTTTTTTGATTGGGTTTTAGTACATAAAATATTAGGTTCCAGTATAATTTGATTACAAAAAAATATAGAGAAAAATATAATAAAAATATCATAAGGTTTAGAAATTAATATTGAGTAATAATATAAAGTCAAAAATATTTTATTTTATTTTATTTTGGATAAATTTTCAGTATAAAAATATACAGACTATTAAATTCAAAATATTGTGAATAATTATTTAAAAAAATTAAAAATATATATTATTTTTATTATATAAAAATACGAGATTTCACAATTGTCTTCTCCTAAATCCATAGAAAAACTATACAAAAGTATCTAAAAGCCGAACCTTGATTGATATGACAAAATGGCCTCTAGCCTTCAGGAAATATGATCCATTCAAGGCTAAGATCCTTGCCTGCAAAGGAAATAATAAAATCAAACAAAACTCAGAATACATAGAACAATGATGGAGGGGTACTATCCCAAGGAAATATACATAATTGGAGCACTGCAATAGAAAACTATTGCTTCAATTATAGCAATTAGCCAAATCTGTTTCTATTTAAGAGTGGAAAAAAATTTGTTCAGTGAAATATATACATATATATTTGTTTCTTCTATTTCTTTTTTGATTACAAACACAATAACCTATAGACCAAACAGACTAGCAAACATATATAAATGAGCATCTAACTTACATATTGATGTATTAGGTGGGTTCTTTAAAATTACCATATTTTCACCATGATTTACACCCATGTTTGCAAGTCCATGATTCATTGAGGCATTTCATCATACACTTGGAATAGATTTGAACAAAAAAATAAAATACTACAAATCTGACCTTTGGTGTCTACAATTATTTGGGTAAACAAAGATTTTCAAACGATGTAGTTCAGGGATGCCAAAGCCTTCCACTGTCGTCGATGGGTTTGCTAATAGAGAGGAGGGAGGTACAAGAATGTAGGTGTAGAGAGAGAAAGAGAGAGACGGAGAGAGGAATTGGTTCTGAATTTATGAAAAAAGGCAGGAGAAGAGATTTGAATTTGGGATATGTAATTCAAAATAAAAAATGACAAAACTTGGCCAAAATGACAAAACTTTCCGTTACTCATCTCCATTTGGCCAAAATGACAAAACTTGACGTCGGTTTGTTTGACCTTGAACTGCATAGACATGGCTCCTTTCTAGCCGTCGAATCTGTCATCGCCACGCGTCTCTATCTAGTGGATATGGTTGGAGGAAGCTGAATTGTAAAGAGCTTGAGAGGAGGGAGATCTAGTTTTTTGATTTTTAATTTTTTTTTAAGTCACATCATATTTTTATTTTTTTATATATATTTTTTTAAAAATCAAAAAAATATTTTTTAACTACTTTGCCGAACAACCCTAATGCCACCCCGACCGCCAACAACTTCATAAACTTATTACAATCATTTTTCTTTACATGATGTTTCTGGCAAATGATTATGTAAATATGTTTTTTAAGACTGCGCATTTAATTTTGAAGTTCAAAATAAAATATTGGCTTTATTTGAAAAGGGAGTTAAACTAAAATAACTTACTAAAAGATAAAATAAAATAAAATAATTAATAATATAAAATGTCATATCCAATGCATAATCATTTATTTTTTTCTCACAATCCTCAAATTAACTACAAAAAAATTTAATCAACTTTTTAACTATAATTTTTTTCAGCAGACTAAATTAGCCAAAAATCTAAATAATCAACTTCCCAAATAAGGCCATTAATATGAATCTCTCACATTCATTAATCATGAATATAAAAAAATTCATGCCATCAATAAAAACAAAAAGATGTGAAAGCATCTCTAATTGCCCTATCTAATGGCTAAATTTAGCTTCGGCTTCATTTGAGAATTTGACTATTCTAATTGACTTTTTAATTTTTAGATTTTTTTAATTTTAATTTTAATTTTTGTCTTTATTAACTATTTTAGTGCTAACATGAGTTCCCAAACAGGGCCAAAATGTAAAATGGTGGGAGGTCCCAATCAAATTTGGCAACTTCTCCATAATTGTTAAATGAGTGATGCAAAAAATTCATTCACAATGAGTTGTCAAATGAGTGTATATTCATTTCAAATCAAAATGTCCATTAAGGTGATTTATTATTTTAAAAATCCAGGTAATTTTTGTATGAATTTTTTATTTACAAAACATTTTACATATTAAGGGCTTGTTTGGCATGTCCTATATAAGTCAAAAAATCAAAAAGTTACTCTAAAATCTGAAAAAATATCACTATTCACCCAAAAAAAAATTTAAAAATTTATTTTTTGTACAAAAAGTACACATTGAATTGATGCATGACAATGTTTGTCAGGCAACTGTGCTTGAAAAAACGAAATTATTGGGTGTGATTTTCACACACACTGCTGTTCAGCCTGTGGGGGCCATCACGGGTCCCATTTTGATAATCTAAACCGATCAATATATAGAACTCGTTAAATATTATATGTTTGTAAAAAATCACATTGATCGGATATCGATAACTATATGATCAAATCAGTTATGTACAAGAAATGGATGGTGTTATAATTATTGATTGGAAAAAAAACAAATCTGATCAGATAGTTATCGATATCCGATCAAAGTGATTTTTTATAGACTTGTAGTACTCGACGATTTATACACATTGAAACGGTTCAGATTATCAAAATGGGACCCGTGATGACCCCCACAGGCCGAACAAAACCATCCAATATAATGCCCGAAAAGTAGTGAATCATCTCCTACCCACCCTCTCTGCCGGCGCTGCTTCCTCCGTACGCCTATACCATTACTTTATTCCCCTATACAATTATTTATATAATTTTTTAATACACATTTTTTCATAAAAATCCAAAAAGTTAACCCAAACTTCCATATTTTTTTCTCAACTTTTTTAGTCCAAAAAGACAAAAAGTGCACTTTTTTAAGACACCCTAAACCAGCCCTAAATTTATGTGCTCACATGAATCATTTTTTTGGATGCCCTTGGGAATTTTCCCAAGAGCAGCGAATAGCTTTTCCATAATTTTTGTGATTAATAATGGGGAAATTACCCACAGGTTCCATGTGAAATATGTGGACACCATTTAATCCTGTAACTTTTTTAGTAGACCCAAAAGTCCTTCTTTTCTCTCTCTTTCTCTCTCTGTGCTTTTTGCCTCCCTCTTTACATTTTCCTATCTCTCTTTTTTTCTGCATTTTTCTCTCATCGTCTTTGTCATGGACGACGAACGGTAATCATGTCTTTCTCCATTGATCGGGGTTCACCGATAACTACCAACCATCGAAATCAACTCGTGACTTCACTCTCACCGACGGCAAAGATGATATATTTTCGACAAAGAAGATGATATATTTCCGACGAAGAAGATGAATGGATCTACTTAAATCTGATGAGATCTGAGTAGATCTACATCAGATTTGACAAGATCTAAACAAAAAATAGTTGCCGGAGTACAATCCTCTCTCTACATCCGCCTTTCTCCTTCGATCTCTTTTTTTTTTTTTTTCTCTGCTAAACACTTCTATTTTTCTGTTCTAATGGAGAAAATTTTCAAATTCTGAACAAGTAGTTTTCGAGTTTTAATTCTGATGGTGGCGTAAAATTTTACTGTTTTAAATTTTTTTTGGTCTTTGGAATGAATCATGGTTTAAAGCTGTAAAATTTTGCGATTTCAAATTTTTTTAATCTTGGAATGAATCATGGTATAAAAGCGTAAAATTTTACTGGTTTCATAATATTTTTCAGTTTGATTAATAAGTGTAACAACACCGTCTTGATTCAGTATAACATTTGAATTATATCTTGATTATTGCTAAATTGGACCGCTAATAGTGATAATTGGATTAATCAAGTATTGGATAGACTGATTGAAACTGGAACTGAAATTGGAAAAGTTATCTGTTATATTGCATTTCTATCTGTTTAAATTGATTAATTATCTGTTTGAATTCATGTGTTTAAACTGTTAATTGAAGGCCTTATCGGCGGCCGATTTAGAAACCGTTTGATGTTTTAAAATCGGTAGAATATTTCTGATTTTATGGTATATTTATCTGAAAATTGATTAGGAATTATTAAATTAGATTAAAATGAGTTAATTGGGAACTTGGACTTATTTACCGTTTAAACCACTTAATGGACCTATTGTTTAGTATTATCATTAGAGCCTTATCACTTAACAAAACTTCTGATCAGCTCTTCTTCATGTTCTAACCGACCAAACAAGTGAGAAAGGAGAGAGAGTGAGAAGTAAGAGAGATTTGAGCTCATATTGGTGAATTAGCTTGGAGTGCTTGGAATTAAAGTGTAACTTGGCTAAATTGAGCTTGCTAGACTTGAAATCAACACTCTAGGTAAGGAATCCATTGTCTTCTTGTCATCTTGGAGCTTCATTTAGCATGATTCTTGCTCAATTGTAGGATTAAACCATGTTTGAGTCCATATAGGTTGATTCATGTTAGAATTCATGCATGCATGTTGAATTTGTGGACTTTTGAAGTTGAATTCTTGAGAATGCTACATGCATGTCTATGTTTATATTATAGTCCATGTTTTCACTTCATTTTCCAACTATTGAGCTCATTTGAGCATGATTTGAAGCTTAAAATTGTTTTGAATGCATGCATGTCATGTTTGAGCATTGTTCTTGAAAAACGGTTTGAAATTGAGTTTAATTGAAACACCCTTGGGCCTTGATTTCTTAAATTGAGCTTTAAAACTTGTTATTCTATGTGTTTGAAAGAGTTTTCCAGAAAATGGGCCCAAGAGGATCGAATTTGGAGCATCAAAACTTGGTTTGAAACTCAGAGGTCGAATCTGAATTTTCGATTTGTCATCGGCGAAGTGCCGCTTCGGCGGGAATTCATGCTTCAAAGATCTTCTTCGAATTGTTTCTGATCGCCGCGGAGAGTTTCACGCTTCGGCGAAATCGCAAGATCCAAAGATCTTGCATTGTCATCGGCCCATCGGCGAGAAGTTGACACTCGAGCGGGGACCTTTGTTGGCTTGTCCGCTCGAGCGGGGAAACCTGCGCTCGAGCGGAGGCTCTGTTTTCTGAAAATTCTGAAACTGTTTCTGTGCGCATCTTTGCATCCTCATCCCATCCTAGGCATTCTTAGGCCTAGTTTAAGGCATCTTAATGAGGATTTAGACATAGAACCACACCGAGGAAATTTAGGGATTTAATTATCATCCTTCCAACTGTAAACTTAGTGTGTGTTCTATTTGTTAACTGTTTAGGGTTGGCTCGGGGACGCGCTCTAGCTGCTATTAGCCCAATCTCTGTGAGTAACAGATTGTGTAAAGATATGTTCAAATGGTTATATTTTGAATACTGAACTGAACTGTTTATTGAACTGATATTGTTTATTGAATGAATGTATGTCTGTATTTGAATCAGATTGTGGCATCCTTAGCACCACTTATCGTTATTTATTCTGAGCTCTGTCGGTTTCCTTGTGGAACCATCTTGTCCGATGGCCATCATTATTGTTGGGTTCATATGTCTAGGCCCTTTTGGACCCTCTTGTTTATAGGCTAATGGATGTACCACATATGGTGATTGATTGAAATCTTGATTGATGAAATCTTGAAAGATTGAAATCTTGTATAATGAATTGATTTCATTCTTGTAAGGACATTCATTCATAACCTCTTACACGTTATGTTATTCATCGGGCTTTAGCTCATTGTTTATATATACATGTAGGTTCTCGGCTGAGGCCGGAGCTAGGAGCGTGGGTGGTCCCAGCTTTTGTCAAGCTTTACGTGCCTCATCATGAGGTTCCGAGTTGCCATGTTATGGTTTGGGGTGTATTTGTGTCCCCTATCGGTCTCCTTACTGTATTGTACTTTTGTATAGTATTTCTTATCAGATTGTTATCGAGGATTCAATCCGTCGACCGATCAGTATATGATTGTATAAAATGTACTGTGTTGAACCGTATGAATGCATAAAAATGTTTTTGACATAAAGATTTCCACAGCTCAATCGTCACTAGTTATTTACTGTATTGGCTTCCGCTTGGCCCTCAGACTGTTTGATCAGATATCTTGTTCAAGAGGCCTTTGGTAATCTCGGATTCTTGGCATTCTGATGATAAACCCATAGAGCCGGGTTTGGGTCGTGACAATAAGGGTAAATGCTTAATAGATTTTTGTTTTGAAATTGTAACATTTTACAGTTTCAAAACTTACTTTTTAGTTTGATCACTATTTAGAGATTATTTGCTTGAACCTTACAAAAATTGAAAAATAACATATGTTTTCTCCATTGTTGTTGTTTTTTGTCGTTTCATTTTTTTTCCTTTTAGTTTATCAATATTTAGCACATTTTGCTATATTTTTTTTGCTATAATTTATCCATTTATTCTTTTTTTTTTCCCGGCAATATTCTAGACATTCCGGTGAGTCTCTAGTGATGTTCTTAACGTCCAGTAAATGTTCTGAACATTCCGGCGACTTCCATTAACGTTCTTAACACTCCGGTGAACTTCCGGCGAAAACTCCAGCGACTTCCCGGTGATACTCCGGCGACTTCCCGGCGATGTTGAACATTCCGACGAGTCTCCGACGACTGTTTGACGGAAGTCCGACGGTAGTAATATGTAAACAGTGTCTGTAAATTTTTTTTTTAAAAAAAAAAAGTTTTTTTGGTAACAATTAAAAATGTATTGGACTAATTGGTGCAAATGTTTTGTTTGAGGATTAGCTGGGTCTTGAATTTGGTATATGGGACTTATCAGTAAGTTCCCCATTAGTAATTGGGGGTAGCATATTGGGCTTCTTGGGCTTGATATGCTTTTCTCACTGGACTTTTTATCCGAATTTTTTTACCCGGATGGATAGATTTCTAGATGTTGGACTAGCCCATTGTCACCAGTAAGAGCATCTCTATCAATTCACTTATAATAGTTTTTTGCTATTATAAGAGTTAATTCTTCAGAAATTCTTTCCCTAACAGATCCCTTATACCATTCCTTAAATTTAAGAATACTACAGTGACTCCCTATTTGTAGGGAGTCACTGTAACTCTTATATATGAGAAATTCTTATTTTATTTCGCTGAAGGTGTAAAGGAGAAGTCTCCTGAATATCCCGCCTGAATATCCATGAGTGAAAAAAAAAAAGCTCAAAAATACCCTAACTGATCGACCACCCGAACGTCCGGCCCTTGTGTTTGCTTTTGCTGCTTTCCTTTGTAATTGATTGACTCCAACTCTAGTGGTATAAAAAGCCTCCATTTTTTACTTCAAGATATTGTTTAATTATTTTATTATTAAAAAATATTCAAATTTAAAAATAATTAAAATAATTATTTTAATAGAATAGGGGAGGATTAGGGAGTTTGTTAGAGAAAGTAGATAAAAAAGTAATTTTTAAAATAAAGAATAAATTTTTTAATAATATTTTAAAATTAAATTTAAGTAAACTAATAGAAATGCTCTAAGCAAGGGTCAATGCCTCTCCAGCCCAACTGCCAATGCCTAGTTTGACTTAGGCCTCGTTTAGGAACATGCTAATTTAGTAACTTTTTGGTTAATTGGCTAAAAAGATAAGTAAAAAAAACTTGTATGTTTGGGATGACTTTTTGGTTAATTACGAAAAGCTGTGCAAAAAGTAGAGAGAAAAGAGAATCTTTGACTTTTTGGTATGAGTTGTTGACTTTTTGGCTAAAAAGGTAACTTTTTGACTAATTGACTAATTTAGCCACTCCCCAAACGGGGCTCTGGGTTGCGTTGAGAATTATTGTTATTTTTAACAATAACAATTGATATGCAAATAAGTTATTTTATATATTTGTCAGGAACTATGGTCTCTTAGCAATTTAACAGAATCCATTCGGGGTGATCAAGGAATGAAATTGGCCGAATCCATCCGCAGTGTTTGTAGACTGAATTAACATATATCAAAAATGAAATTGAGTTGTGATAAATTATCCATTTAAATAGATATTGATTCAACCTATAAAAATATTTCGAATATGTTTGCTTTAATTTTTTAGAAATTTATTTTTAAAATAAGTTCAAAAAAATGAAAAATTAATTTGCTAAAAATAATTATAAAAAAAAGAAGAAATTCTTACTTGTCATTTTTATGTAATTTTATCTTTTAAAATATTGAAAATAAATTATTTTTATCAAACTAATTTCTATTTTATTTTTAAAAAAAAAAAATTTAAAAACCAAACCAAACAAGTCTCTAAATTCAATTTTAAAATTTGCAATAAAAGCGGTAACGGTCGAAAACCAGCTCGATGATGCAATTCAAATTTCAAATTTTTTTGAAAACGGTTTCCAATGAGAGAGCCGTTTCAAAAAAGCCTACCTTCTCGATATTTATAATCTCCTCAATACCTTTCATTCATTCATTCATTCATTCATTCATCATCTTCTAGCACCAGACGTCTTTGTATACGTCTCTCTCTCTCTCTCTCTCTCTCTCTCTCTCTGTGCATTTGTAGTAGTAGGCAATCGAGACAATCAAAAATGAGGGAGTGCATTTCGATCCACATTGGCCAGGCTGGGATTCAAGTCGGAAACGCCTGTTGGGAGCTTTACTGCCTCGAACATGGCATTCAGGTCAATCTCCTAAACAAATCCCAATTTTCCTTTCACTTTTAATGTTTCTCTTTTCTTGATAAAAATTCATTTACATACAATTTTTTTCACAGCCTGATGGACAAATGCCAAGCGACAAAACTGTCGGAGGCGGAGATGATGCCTTCAACACTTTCTTCAGCGAAACCGGCGCCGGAAAACACGTCCCCTGGGCTGTCTTCGTCGATTTGGAACCCACTGTGATCGACAAAGTCAGGACCGGAACCTACCGCCAGTTGTTCCATCCCGAACAACTCATCAGCGGTAAAGAAGATGCTGCAAACAATTTCGCCTGAGGCCATTACACAAGTAAGAAAATTGGTCTCTTTACTCTTTCCATGATAATTGAGACTCGTAATAATTTTATTATTGGGTTTTTTTGTTAACAGTTGGGAAAGAGATTGTGGATTTGTGCCTCGATCGAATTCGAAAGCTTGCTGATAACTGTACTGGGCTTCAAGGGTTCTTGGTTTTCCACGCTGTTGGTGGTGGGACTGGTTCTGGCCTTGGATCTCTGCTTCTCGAAAGGCTTTCTGTTGATTACGGAAAGAAATCGAAGCTTGGTTTCACTGTTTACCCTTCTCCTCAGATTTCAACCTCCGTTGTTGAGCCGTACAACAGTGTGTTATCCACTCATTCCTTACTAGAACACACTGATGTTGCAGTACTTCTAGACAATGAAGCCATCTATGACATTTGCCGTAGATCTCTTGATATCGAGAGGCCTACTTACACTAATCTCAACAGGCTCGTCTCTCAGGTACTACAATTTAATTTTTCACAACCAATTCATTCTTTTCTTCGTCAAAAGTGAAGTGAAGGGATTGTGGGTCTGATTTGATTGAATTTGAACCCTCTACGTGTTCAGGTTATTTCCTCACTGACTGCGTCTCTTCGTTTCGATGGAGCTCTCAATGTCGATGTCAACGAGTTCCAAACCAATTTAGTCCCATACCCAAGAATCCACTTCATGCTTTCATCCTATGCCCCAGTTATCTCCGCAGAAAAGGCCTACCACGAGCAACTCTCAGTTGCAGAGATCACAAACAGCGCATTTGAACCATCTTCTATGATGGTGAAATGCGATCCTCGCCATGGCAAGTACATGGCTTGTTGTCTGATGTACAGAGGCGATGTGGTGCCCAAAGACGTGAATGCTGCGGTGGCAACCATCAAGACGAAGAGGACAATCCAGTTTGTGGATTGGTGCCCAACTGGGTTCAAGTGTGGAATCAACTACCAGCCTCCCACGGTGGTGCCTGGTGGCGATTTGGCTAAGGTTCAGAGAGCGGTTTGTATGATCTCGAATTCAACAAGTGTTGCTGAAGTGTTTTCGAGGATTGATCATAAGTTTGATTTGATGTACGCGAAGAGAGCATTCGTGCATTGGTATGTTGGGGAGGGTATGGAGGAGGGTGAGTTTTCGGAGGCAAGGGAGGACTTGGCGGCGCTGGAGAAGGATTATGAGGAGGTTGGGGCAGAGTCAGCTGAAGGTGAGGATGATGAAGGTGATGAGTATTAGATGGTGGTGTTTTTGAATGGAAAGCCAATGGACTCAATTGGTGTACAATTTGGAGTTGGAATTAGGACTTGGATTGTGTTTGTCTCTGTGTTTTTGTTTTGAACCGACTCTGTTTCTTTTAATGTTCTGATCAATCCAAGGATAAGTTCTATGGTTCTTGAATTATATTGATGTGTTGTTATTTGCTATATTTTCTTGGGGCCATCCTCAATCATGACTGAAATTTGAATGAAAAACTAAATTAATATGAAAAGCACTTCAATGGCAAAAACACCAATCAATCCTACTAGGTAGCTTAATTTCATTAAGGCTTGAATGGCTTGAGGTACCAAAACAATTTTTTCCTTTTCTTTTCTTCTTTCTCTGTGTCTAGATCTGTTCTTCCTCTGTTGTTTTTTTTTTTTTTTTTTTTTTTTATCTTTTTCTTTTCTTCTTCCATAAACTTGGAATCAAAAAAGAGATAGAGGGGAGAGAGAGAGAGAGAGAGAGAGGGAGATAAGTCGGGCTATTGAATCCCCATTTTTTTTTGACCTACGAAGCTTTATTTAACACCAATTATTTTGATTCTTTTTAAAAATAAATATGCAAATATAACCAAGGTTTTGGGTTTCGGCCATACTAAATTGGAGAGGGATTTGAAAATATAAAGAAAAAGATACCAACTCTCACTTGTTTTCAAATTGTAGATGCGGGGAAAATTTTTCTTTGAAAAAATATTCTTGTGCTATGTTAAGAGAGATTGAATTTAAATATTCTTAGCATAAAAAAAATTATGGCTAAATGAATTTAACCTTCTTATTTTTAAAAATACAATATCACACGAGCCTCTTACTTCACCAATCATTCATTAGTTATATAAATAGATAACAATAATCACATCTTTTATAATACTAACATTTTTTTTTCAGTTTTAATTATTTATTTTTACATTACATGCATATTAGTTTTATTTACTTCAATATTAATGGTTTAATTATTTTAAATTTGTGAAATTTATTACAGTGTATAATTTTCAAACTGGTGTTCAAAATTATGATAACACCAATTTCAATAAAAATTAAATGACAAAATTTAGTATAACTATGAAAAAGAAAGAGTGTAAATAGTAATTCCCTCCATAAAAGAACAAAAAAAGAGGGCCTAATTTGTGATTTCACATTAGGTAAGGACTGAGTGAGATCCTCGATTGTTCTTCCTAACTGTACAGCAGGTACTCCTAAGCAGGAAGGAAATTGAACACTTGAGAATCCTAACCTAACACACCAAATTCACTCCAACTTCAGTGTTTTGCACATGCCCGATTTAAAATTCTGATGCCAATCCTCCTGCCCAAAATGAAATGTAAAAAGAATATGTTAGTCTGACTAATTATTATAAATTATAATTATATATAATATATGGCATAAATGGGATTTAATTTAACCCCACCCTGAATCCAACCCAAAAATAATAATTGCCATAGAAATTATTAAAAAATATTTACACAAATATTTAAAAATAAAATAAAAATAAAGTTATAAAACTCAAATTAGTAGAAAATCCAAGATTGAATGATCAAGATCCACACAGGAGAATCTCAAATAATAAAACTTAAAGACCATAACATTCTCCTAAATAAATGAACACGTAACATTTTAGAAATGCAATAAAAATAATGCTTGACATGGACAGGTCCACAAACGCCATGAATCACTATAAATAACCTAAGCCCATCAATTGGAGCCCAATACATAACCCAGCCGATGAAGTCTAGAACAGCTAGATTCTAACATGGCATAAAGAGCCAATGGCATTCAGACACATGGCAGGTGAAGGACGAGCCACATCAGCAGACAAAGATCTGCAAAGTTATTGCCACTGCACACCACCATTAATGCAGCCCATCACAACATTTATTACGACAATACCTCCCCGTCGGAACATGACCCCCTTACCTTAAACAAAGTAAACTACAGCATAGACTTTTGGCAAGAAAAGTAGGTCGGAAGAGACAGCGAAATGATTACCAAAAGATATAAGCAAACGTTGAAGACAAGAAGAAGGTTAAGTTTTCTATCTCCCATCTCTCTCTTACTACATTCTCTACTTCCTCTACTAATTTGCTCGTCGAAGGGTTCACTGGGGAACTATCCCGTTCCCCGTTGAACTTGTTTGCAGGTGACTTGGTGGGCTTGACCATTTGGACCTGAGCTCGAAAAACTTGGACCAGTCCGACCCATCCACCGAGAACAAACTGTATTATCAATGCTAGACACTTAAAAATTTGTATGCGGTGTCACTACTGTGCGTGAAGCACAGCGGTGACTGTTATGTGGCTCGTGAAACTCATTTTGTGTCATATTTTGATGATTCAAATCATTTAAATTTTAATAAATATCAAGAACAATAACATCAATAACTTGTTCATCAAATAACATCTTTATATAATAAAAAAATTAATATATATGTATCAAACTAAATACAAATGTTATTTGATGAGGAAGTTATTAATATTCGATCAACTTGATTTTTTACAAGTATATTGTTCTTAATATTTTCTAAATTTTCAACGGTTCGGATCATCAAAATATGACCCAAAATAAGTCTCATGAACCCACAACAGTGACACTAGATCCCAAAAATTCTACAAAATGTCTTGTGTGGGACCCTCACGATTTGAGTCTGTAAATCCTATATTCATATGAAATATTTGATAAAATTTTTGGAGTCTGCAGTATTTTTGGTGCAATAATTTTCCCTTGTGGTGTGTTTTGTTGCAAACAAATCACCAATTAATATCAACAAAAAAATTGGAAACTTTAAACAAAATCAAATGTCAACTTTAATTACGATCTTTGAAAGACATCACAAAATCAAATTTCAAAAGAAATGAAAAAATGGCAAACGATGAACACAATTAAATTCAAGAAAAAAAACACACATGAATGTCAGAGAGAGATAAAAACGAAGAGAACGAACCTTGATTGGATCAGTGTGACGTTTTGCCGCTGAGAGGCGAAGCAGGTAAGATCGGCGTCGAGAAAATCATGACATCCATATGCGAAGAAACCAGGTGATGATGATGAGCAGAGCCAGAGACCTCACCAAAGTCCTCACCGAGGTGAGAATCCTCCTCTCTGATCCTCAAGATCTGGCTATGCACGTAAACATCATTCTTCAGAGTCCACTGCCCAAACTTCGATACCGACCTCGGCGATTCCATCTCTTTCGACAATCCAACACTCTCTTGATCGGTCTCGATCTCCGTACCACACACCTTCGGATTCGGCTTCGCGTACAGTCTCCGATCAAATTCTCGTTCTGAAAATCTCTTCCCACCGATTTTACCTTCGGAGGAAAACTCCTTCGATCTCTGGAGATCAGAGCGAGAGTTGTCTTTCACAGCCATTTTGATTCAAAAACCAGACGATCTTTAAGAGAAACAAACAAGGTCTAAGATGATTAACAACAATGGCGGCAAAGGCGCTCGTTAGCAGCGCAATTTAGCTTCAAGTAACCGAAGAAACACGGTCCTGCTGTATTGGGGGTGACGATGATGTGTATATAAAGGGGAAGGAGTGTAACGGAGTGCTGAGGTGGCGCAATATACTTGGCTGAAGTATTGTGAGTCCACGCTACTTTCTTGTTTTGGGACAAAGATTCTCCATCCTTAAATAACTTTCTCATCTTCTCAATTAATTCATAATTATAGAATTATATAAAAATCTTAAAATATGAAAATTTTAAAATATATTTAATAATTATGAAGGAATGAAAACAGTTTCTTGTTTTGAGACAAAGATTCTCCATCTTTAAATAACTTTCTCATCTTCTAAATTAATTCATAATTATTGAATTATATAAAAATTTTAAAATATATTTAATAATTATGAATGAATTAAAACAGGAGGTAAGATTATTTGAGTGCAGACGATTCTTACACCATTGAGTTACGTGAATGAATGAAGGGGATCTTTTATTGCGACACGTGTTTGGTTATTGATGTAAGGGTCACGAGATTGTGTGACCATTGTATCGCAAAATAATTCCCAGTAGTTCAGATACAGTTGCCGAAGAAGTTTATATCCATTTTTTATACGTCACTATATCTCTCTCTCCCTCCTACCTACCTGAATGCCACGTCACTTATGGTGTGGCCTCTTTAAGAGCAATTATTGAATAATTTTGTCACCAATAATGCCCCACATAAAATTTTAAAAAATATTCAGAATTTTATATTAATAATTTAAATTCATTTTATATATGGATATTAACAGATAATGTGGTATAATTTTAAAAAATTTAAAAATTTATAATTTGTATAATAAATAGAGTCAATATTAATATCATAATATATGTTGGTACACTAATTAATATACCAATTAGTACATGTAACACTACCGTATATAAATCCCACATTTTATCAATTTAATTTCCACTACATATATCTATTTTGAGTGTCAAATTCTGAGGCCCTAATTTATTTATTATTTTAATTGTAATTAATTTATATGGTAAGGTTGAGCACATTTACATTACTTATTGCCGGTAAGTCTAACACCAACAATTATTATAAATAAAAATAAAAAATCATAGAAATAATAATTTAAGAAAAAAATTTCTATTATAAATAAATAATTGAAAGCAAAATTAACTTTTTAATATATTCAATAAGAGAGTATAAAAATGACCAACTAAATTAATTGTGTTGATTTCCTATTAGAATTTTTTTTTTGGTTTTTGAATGGGTCCTTCTAGAAGTTAAAATAGAGATTTTTGTAGTGATTATGTAACAAATAATGTTAGGATAATTAAACAGTATCTTACATGTTTTTGATATGTTGTGCCGATACATGGCAAGGTATGAGAAATGTTTTTTAGCACTAAAAACTTTGGCACTAATGCCCCTAAATTTTCAATTTTGGTAATTCTGTTTTTTTTTTTTTTTTTTGCTTTGCCTTGTGTTGTTTTTTTGTTTTGCCATTTTTGGCATTTCGGGGCATTAGTGCCCCCCATTTTCGGGGCACTAATCAAAGCTGGTGATAATTATGATACATGATTTCGTAATCGAATTTATTATAAAATCGTGATAATCACAACAGTACTCTTACGGAAGGTTTAAGTACTAATCATATTATTTTAATTGAATTTCATTTCATTCATACTACGTGAAAGGAAAGAAAATTTATGAAGGATTGAAAGGATTGAAATAGTGAGATTCTTTGTATTAAATGAGATTATCATGTTATTTTAATTAATTATAAAAATAAGTTTTATTTACACATTAAAAAAAGGTTGTTAGAATGTTGAAATGGATAAAGTGCGTTAATGAGATTCGCATTAAGGGTGATTTGAGAAGTTAGTTAAAAAATTATTTTTTATTTTTTTTATTATTATTTTTTTTTTGTAAGTAAAAAATATAAAAAATAATATAACTTAAAATAAATTAAAAGTTAAAAGTTTAACTAGTTTGCCAAAAAAAATTCTAAAATCACATCAAATACCAAACAGTGGAGTTGGACATAACAAAATCGTGACCACGTGGCGAGGGATTGACATTCGTGCGTGAGATATTGGAACATGTATTATGTGCAAAATAAATAAATTAAATCAATCTTAACAATTATTTAACCCTGAGGATGAAGATTGAGAAACAAGTGGCGTGTAGTTTGTGAATTGGGTATTCCCTATCCGATGTTGAAGTCAAATTCAGCTCTCTCTCTCTTTTTTTCTTTATTTATTTTTTTTATTTTTTTGGGGTATGGATTTGCATAGCTTTTCAGCTTGACCTTACTCAACTGACTAAATGAGGAAATTCAAAAAATATGGCGAGAGTCATTACACGTGTGTGCCTTGCCTTACATTAAATTCATTGGCCTTTTCAGACCAACCCGACCCATTTTACACACAACGCTAAAGAGGCTGGTTTGGAAAGTTAGTTATTTTAATAGATTATTTTTAATTATTTTAGTAGGTTAAAATATTTATTTTTGAAATATAATTGAATTTTTTAGTTAAATGTGATATTTATAAGAGAAAAAATAAAATAATTACAAATTTAATATGATATTTTATCTTATTAATTATTTTAATTCATTTTATTTTCTTTTATAAATTTTAACTTAAAAAGCAAAAAAAAAAAAAAAAAACTTTTGCCAAATAAGGCCACTAGGATAAAGGGACGTGTATCAAAAGGTGTGGCAGGACCGGCCGATACTGGGAGGGGTAAATTGTGTAATTTTAAAAATAATGCTATTAATAACAATAATGTTAGAGACCTCTAATTTAGAGGCTCTAAACACACCTCTAATGAGGTGGAAAAGAGAAAAAAAAAAAAAAAAAAAACCAAGACACAGCACTAATGTGGCAGTGGGTGGACCTACTGTCACATCACTAGTGGTACCTCTAATTAGAGGTCCAAAGTATTTTTTATTAATAAAGATAAAAAATGATGTTGTATATTATAAATAATGATTGAATTAAAATATGTGTAATGAAAAATAAGTATAATAAATATTGACGTGGGTAGGCCCATAAAGGCTATAATCCACTATGAACAACCCAAGCTTACCACTTAGGATCCAATACATAACCCAACTGATAAGGCCTAGCACAATTGGAAGTCAACATGACTTGAAAGACCAATAATATTTAGACACGTGGCAGGTAAAGGGCAAGCCATATCAGCAGACAAAAATCTGCAAAGTTATTGCTACTGCACATCGTCATTAATGCAGCCCCTCACTGCATTTATTACGACAACACCTCTTCGTCAGGACAGCAAGCCCTCACCCTGAACAAGGTAAGCTACAGCATAGACTTTTGGCCAAGGTGACAGATCGGAAGGGACAACAAAATGATTACTAAAGGATATAAGTAAACGTTGAAGACAAGAAGAAGGTTAAGCTTCTCTATCTCTAATCTATCTACACATTCCACTTTCTCTCTCTCTAACTTGTTCGTCGGAGGGTTCGCGGGACTCTCGCTCCCCATTGAACTCTTGTGTGTTCTCTGGTGGGCTTGGTCATTCGGACGTTAGGTTTGAGGAGCGAGATCAATCCAATCCGCCCTACCATCAAAATCATCATCGGTTGGTGCCGTCTGTGAGAACGCTCGCTCACAAGACTAGTTGTGCTCATTGTCGCCGGAGACCCTATTCTAATAACCTTTTCCTGCTACCCATCAAAGTGTATGGTCACGACTAGATCTATGGCTTCTCACCAAAATGCTGCCGATCACCAAGCCGACCCCTCAAATCCAAACAATCCACCACAGTATTTCATCGAGCTTACCAACAGCATTAACCGCATGGCCGAGCAAAACCAAGCCTTGATAAACGCTCTACTCCAAAAAAACCTTCCTATGCCTCCTCCACCACCTCCTGATATCCCGCCAAACCAAGAGCGAGCCCCGAGCCATACTATCCCGCAGCCTTATCCACCTAACTTGGAAGGCTTACAACCTCTTCCTCCTAATATAAATCCACCACCTCGACCCCCGCATCCATCGGTCCTGGCCCCAACCCCTGAAGGGGAAGCCAGTAGCGTCCAACCCCCGCTACCTTCTGGTGGTGATAACATCCCTCTCTAGGATGCCGCTCACCGAGCCATGAAGCCCCAACTCCAAGGGGTCACGCAGAACATCCAGCATAAACCCTTTACCACAGCAAATTCACCATTTGTTGCCTCCATCCGGGACAAACCTTTACCCCCCAAGTTCAAAATGCCCACCATCGACTCTTTTGACGGTACGACAGACCTAGTCGACCATCTGGAAACCTACAGAACCCTCATGATCCTCCATGCATTCCCTAACGAGATCATGTGTCGAGCTTTCCCCGTGACACTGAAGAGGTCACTTACTGGTTTAGCTTACTGCAGACTCATGCAAAGGGTCAAGGAACTCACCAGCTTTGACATCTCCTACCACTAACAATGATTAACTGGAAGGCTATCGTTGATTTCATCTTGGAATTCACTAATCCTACCCGACCACCATTATAATACCGACGATCGCTAACCTCAAAGATCGGTCGAGACCTTAATATGTCGTGGTCGTTTTAGCGGTTCACGGACACCCGCCTCAAAGAGAGGCAAAGGATCGAGCCCTCGAAACAACCGCCGACGACTCCCTCCCGGCAAATTTCAACCCAACCAAGGCCATGATCGCCTTCACAAAGAAATTTCGCCACAAGGTAATCACCCCTATCTGTTGGAGAAATCAAAGTTATTTCGGGCGGCCTTGCTTGTGGGGGACCATCCCGCTCGGCTCAGAAAGCAGAACTCAGAAAGATAAGGCAGGGCTCAGACAAAGTAGTTGCCACGGTGGACCGAATTCTCCAAATGTTTCAAGCAAGAGATCGAGTTTATCACTTTTACTTGACGCCGACCGACAGCATCCGTTACTCTCATGATGACCCTCTCTATTTCGCCTCCTCTCCAACTACAAGGTCAGATGAGTTCTCATCGACAACGGCAGTTCTTCAGACATCATCTTCCTCAACTGCTTTCGCCAGTTCAAGATTGGGGAGGAAAGTCTGTCTCCCCTCCAAACCCCTTTGGTAGGTTTCACTGGTGATCGGGTGATCTCCATCGGCTCCATTGATCTTTCTATCACAATCGGCGAGTACCCGCGACAGACCACAAAGTTGCTCACATTCCTTGTTGTCGACTGCCCCTCCGCCTACAACATTATCCTCGGCCGCACCACTCTAAATGCTTTTCAAGCTATAATATCAACTTACCACCTTGCCATTAAGTTCCCCACCGATTTGGGGGTCGGGACAGTGAGGGGAGAGCAGACAGTTGCCCAGGAGTGTTATGTCGCCTCACTCAAAGAAGTCAAGCTGAAGGAGGCAATGATCATTGAAGGGCTTGACGTCCGAGATGAGAACGAGCTTGTCAGAGGGGAGCCTGTGGAGGAGCTCATTAAGGTTCCCATCGACCCTACCAACTCGACGAAAACTGCCAAAATCAGCAGCCAACTATCCCCCCAAGTAAAGGCCGACCTTACTACCCTCCTGATCGAGCACAACGATGTATTTGCCTGGACCTACTCAGACATGTCGGGCATTGACCCCTCATTCATAACCCATCGCCTTAGCATTGAACCCCATTTCCGACCTTACTGCCAGAAGCAACGCATTTTCCATTCGGAGCGCAACACTTTCATTGCCGCAGAGGTCGACAAGCTCCTTGAGGCAAAATTCATAAAGAAACGTGGACTATCCTAGATGGTTGTCAAACGTCATCCTGGTCCGTAAGAACAATGGTAAATGGCGACTCTGTGTCGATTATTCCGACTTCAACCGAGCTTGCTCCAAAGACAGCTATCCTCTCCCCCGCATAGATCTACTGGTTGATGCCACGGCCGGTCATCAAATGCTCAACTTCATGGATGCCTTCTCTAGGTACAACCAAATTCTAATGCACCTATCTGATCGTGAACACACCTCCTTCATTACCGACCGAAGTACCTACCATTACCGTATGATGCTGTTTGGACTGAAAAATGCTGGGGCCACCTACCAACAATTGGTTAATGCTGTCTTCCATCATCAGATAGGTTGGAATATGGAAGTATATGTCGACGATATGCTAGTCAAGAGCAAACTCTCCGCTGATCATCTGACTGGCCTGCGAGAGACCTTCGCTACCCTACGAAAGTACCAAATGAAGCTCAACCCGAGAAGAGCTTTGCCAGAGGATCCGGGAAGTTTTTGGTTTCATGGTCACCAATGGGCATTGAAGCCAACCCTGAAAAGATCAAGGCCTTGATTGAAATGCAGTCACCCAGAACGGTTAAGGAGGTTCAAAGACTCACTGGCCGAGTTGCCGCCCTCAACCGCTTTATTTCCCACGCAACGGATAAGTGCCTCATCTTCATCAAAGTTCTTTGGTAAACTTTTGAATGGACGACCGAATCCGAAGAGGCTTTTCAGCAGTTGAAACAGTGCATGGCCAACCCCCCTCATTTCACAGGCAATCACGGGCGAATCCCTCTTCCTCTATTTAGCCGTGTCAAGCACCGCAGTCAGTGCCGCTCTTATCAGGGAAGATAGCTCTGTCCAACGGCCGGTCTACTACATCAGTCGGGCTCTCAGGGGAGCGGAGTAGAATTACCCATTGTTAGAAAAATTGTCTTTGGCCCTAGTCACCGCCTTCAGACGACTCCGTCTTTACTTCCAAACCCATTCCATAGTGGTCCTCACCGACCAACCCTTGAAGAAGGTAATGCAGCAACCAGAACTCTCCGGTAGATTAATGCAGTGGTCAGTGGAACTCAGCCAGTTTGACATCTCCTACCGGCCTCGAACAGCGATTAAGGGGCAGACTATCGCCGATTTCATCTTAGAATTCACTAATCCTACCCCGACCACGGCCCCTCCACCCTCACCAACCCCTACCAACCTAAAAGACCCTCACTCTTGGACTTTCAACATCGACGGATCATTCCGCAATGAAGGCAGTGGGGCTGGTCTCATCCTCACAACCCCTGAGGGTGGTTATTTCAAATGTGCTCTCAATTTCTTGTTCGAGGCCAGCAACAATAAGGCCGAATATGAGGCATTGATAGTAGGTCTCCGCCTAGCCCGGGATATTGGTGTCAGCCACATCCGGGTGTTCAGCGACTCCCAGCTCATTGTCGAACAAATTACGGGAGAATTCGATGCCAAGAAGGACACAATGCGGGCTTACAGGGATATAGCACTTCCCTTTGTTCGCCTCTTCAATACCTTCCACATCAACCATATCCCCAAGAAAAACTCTAAGGCGGATGAGATGGCTCAGTTGGCTTCTGCAGACCAGTCCGACCTCAGCCATGGTGTCCGCCTCGACTACCTAGCCCACCCTGCCATTTCCCCCATCCAGAAAAAAGTCCAGTTCCTCTAAAATAAACCCATCCCTTGGGCCGCAGACATCTTCCTGTATCTAACAACAGGGGAACTTCCAGACGACAAACAGCAAGCCTCCAAAATCAGGGCCCGGTCGGCTAATTACACTCTTGTCAGCGGACTCTTGTACAAAAGGGGCTTCTCACGCCCATACCTGAGATGCCTCAATCGCCAGCGACTCCACGAATGAGAGAGAAGTCCATGAGGGTATATGTGGCAATTATTCGGGCGGCAGGTCCCTAGCCCACAAAATACTTCGCACTGGTTATTTCTGGCCTACTCTCAATCAACATGCGACAGATTTTGTGCTCAAATATGACAAGTGTCAACGTTTTGCCAACATCCTTCACACCCCTCCTACAGAACTGATCACACTCTGCAGTCCCTACCCCTTCGCCAAATGGAGGATCGAGCTGGTTGGCCCACTGCCCACTGGACGAGGCCAAACCAAATTCGCCATTGTCACTATCGATTACTTCACCAAATGGGTTGAAGCAGAACCCCTTGCCACCATTACCGAGCAGAACACAACCAGATTCATCTGGCAGTCGATCGTCTGCAGATTTGGCATCCCTCAAGCCATCGTCTCTCACAACGGCAAACAATTTGACAATGCCAAATTCAGGAAATTCTATGCAGAACTCCAAATCCAGCCATTTTTCTCCTCCCCAGACCATCCCCAAGCCAATGGCCAAGTCGAGGTCACCAACCGTTCTCTTCTCAAGATTATCAAAACTAAGCCGAAGTCGCTTAAGACTCTGGCCGAGGAGTTGCCGAATGTACTCTGGGCTTACCGCACTACCGCTCGGACTCCCACTGGAGAGACCCCTTTTTGCTTAACTTACGGCGCAGAGGCGATCATCTCAGTGGAGATCGGTCTTCCTACCCCAAGGGTTCTACATCCGAATCTAGAACTAATCAAGAGGCTGTCAGGCGCACCTAGACTGATTGAAGAGCTCCGTGAGACAACTGCAGTTAGACGAGCCACTTACTGATAGAAAATGTGAACTCATTACAACCGCAGAGTCCGACCAAGGGAGTTCGCTGTGGGGGACCTTATTTTACGAGAAGTAACTCTTGCCACCAAAAATCCGACGGCAATGGCGGCCAAATGAGAGGACCTTACGCTAGAAAGCTAGACCACGTCCCGCACTTACCAACTTCAGGACATAAAAGGTCGAGACCTCCCATATTCTTGGAACGCTGAACATTTGAAGCGCTATTTTCAATAAAAGTTGTATTTTTGTATCGTCCAAATTGTTGTATTTTCTTTTTGACAATCTATGTTCTCATTTTCTCCTCATATAGTGTAAATTTATGACCCCATGGGCCACACTTTGTATGACAGCAAGCTTATATCTCAGTTATCTGTGGTATTCCAATAATGCTTTGATTGCAACCTCAGCCGGACTGAGCACGAAAAGCCTCAGCCAGACTGAGCATGAAGAGCTCGGCCAGACCGAGTCACTTAAAGCCTCAGCCAGACTGAGCATGAAGACCCCATGGGCCACACTTTGTATGACAGCAAGCTTATATCTCAGTTATCTGTGGTATTCCAATAATGCTTTGATTGCAACCTCAGCCGGACTGAGCACGAAAAGCCTTAGCCAGACTGAGCATGAAGAGCTCGGCCAGACCGAGTCACTTAAAGCCTCAGCTAGGCTAAGCATAAAGAGCTCAGCCAGACCGAGTCACTTAAAGCCTCAACCAGACTGAGCAAAGAAAGCCTCACCAGATCAGTATGAAGAAGAGCTCGGCCAGATCGAGTCACAAAAGTCTCACCAGATCGAGCACAAAAAGCCTTAGCAGATTGAGCATGAAGAGCTCGGCTGCACCAAGTCACTTTAAAGCCTCACTAGACTGAAGAAAGCCTCACCAGACCGAGCATATAGAGCCTCGCCAGACCGAGTTGCTTCAAGCCCCACCACCTCAAGATTGAGTTTTTCTCACATTCACTTTGCCTTGAATTTTTACAAGTTCACTCATTGAGTTTTTCTCACATTCACTCTGCCTTGAATTTTTACAAGTTAAAATTTACTTTGCATTAAGTTTTTCTCACATTCACTCTGCATTGAATTTTTACAAGTTAAAATTCACTCTGCATTGAGTTTTTCTCAAATTCACTCTGCATTGAATTTTTACCAGTTAAAATTCACTCTACATTGAGTTTTTCTCACATTCACTCCGCGTTGAATTTTTCTTACAAGTTAAACTTCACTTTACATTAAGTTTTCCTTACATTTTACACTTCACAATGATTTATACATAAGCCTTATACAAGTCGCCATTCTCATTCATTTCAGATGCGCAAACAAAAGCAGTAGCACGAAAACGAGACTTAAAATTTTATTTATTCACAAACTTACACATACGTTTCTTACAGTCATTCAAAAGCCAAAAAAAAAAAAAAACAAACAAACAAACAAACAAAAACACAAAACAAACCCTAAGTACAGGTTTTGTTCACACCAGTCACTCCTCCTCACTTGACAGAAGGTCTTCTTCTTCAACGCCCTCATCTAGGGGGGTCTGGGCCACGTCGTCTTCATCAATCCTTACACTGCTAAGGTCCAAGTCTAGGAACAATTCTTTTGCCTTCCGCTTGAACATCTCAATAACTTCTACTTCGGCCCGCCCAACTGCCGTTCTCGATGGGCCCGCCTCTAGACACCTCCCTTGCTGTTGTTTGGCGACATGCAAGATCGATCGCCATCCGAAATTCAAGAGACTTTGAATTGCTCTATCACGCGCAACGCACAGATCGGGGTATGCTGCCCTTCAGAGGTTGCCTTGGTTTTTTCTTCCTCCAACTCCTTCCGCAATCTTGCATTCTCCTCCATTGCCCTGGCATACTCATCCTTCAAATCTTCTCAGAGCTCAAATAATTTTCACGTCGCTTCATCCTCTTCTTTGATTTGCTGGGCGTGCAATTCTTCATTGTTGATCATAGACTCTTCAAACCGCTCGGTGGCGACCGTGCAGGCATTTTGAGCATCCCCCAGCTTCTTCTGCTCACTAGTCAGCTGGAACTCGAGTGACTCTACCTTGCGGCATTCGTCCTCTAGCTCCAACCTAATCAGAAGCGGCAAGATGGGCATGGTCGGCAACATTGCCTCGCACGATAGCCAATACTTCTATCTTCTTTTGCCTTCTCCCCGCCAACCATCGGCACATGCGCCAAGACACTTCTTCCACCAGACTCTCCTTCTTGAAATTTGCAAGTTGGGCCTTAGCCTCCTCTGACTTGACTTTCGCAGTCGCCGTCTTTCTCAGCAAAGCCCCTGCTAAGGGGGGTACCTCCATTTGGGCAGAGCACAACCTCCTTAATAACCATTTCATTGAACTTGGCATCGAAAGCGCATTGACACAAGATCCACAATCCCCACAAGGCGATCTGCAGCTGCCCTGGCTGGGCCTTCTTCTCTCTCCAACCGCCCAGACACTACGTGAGCGTGGTAGATAGCAGTCGTCAGTCTAGCCCCTTCTCCTTGGGGCGCATGGCCCCCCTTGGGCTGCTGCTCCATCACTTCCTTAGGGTCAGCTAACCAATTCTCTGATTGTATCTTGGGGTCGAGGGCGCTTATGTGCCCTTCTTCCTCTGGGACCCCTTGACCCTTCTCCCCCTGTGCCTCTGGGGCAACCATTATTTCTGGAGTAGCCTCCACTCCTTTCTCCCCTCTCTCCTCCGCCATCGGAGTGCCCTCACCACCCATTCTGGCCTTCTTCGATCTAGGCGAAGATCCGAGGCCCCTTAGGGCAACCTCCTCTTTCTTCTTCTTCAAGACCTCCCCCTCCTTGTTTGCCCTTTCCTTCACGGGATCAACGGGGGGCGGTCGCGGCTCAAAACTGCCCAAGTCTTTTTTCTCCTAGCTTGGGCGCGGTCAATTCTTTCTCGCGATCGGTTTTGGTGGCGAGCCTAATCGCTTTTTGAACCTATTAGCTTTGGCAAAATGGTCCAGCCTTCTACGCTGCCTTTTTCGCCTCAAGCTCGCTTTACCAGATCCCCACCGGCCACCGAGGGCCCAATCCTCAAGAAACAAAGTTAACCACCGAACGAGGTCATCCCATCTAACGCCCTCATTCTCCCTCCATACCTTCACCTTCTTCACCTCTCCTCGCCGCCTCGCTTTTGGCTCCATAGACTTGGTGGGTACTCTCCACACCGTGCGTACCCCAACTCTGCCATTCACGGATACGTAGAACCACCGCGGCCTCCATCCTTTAATTGATGACGGCAACCCCGCCACCAAACCCCTTACTGCCGCCGTTTGCAAAGTGACCCAAGTTTCTTGCTGGCCCGAGACCTTATAGCAGGCAAAAAACTCGTCCATCGTCATGGCCGCTCCCTCGTTCGCCTTCGGCCACGCACTTGCACAGGCCAGTATAATCTTCCATGCGTTGGGCATTAATTGGCCTGGCGCCACTTCCAGTCGGTTGAGGACATCCACTACCACCTGTGGAAGCGACAACTTCAACCCTCCCTTCAACGCCTCCTCGTAGAGGGCAAACTCCCCCCGCCGGGCCTCGGATGGCCTCCGTGTCTTCAGAATATTAACTCTATTTCTTCAGGCACTTGGTATTTTTTCTACATACCTTCAAACTCCTCCGCCGTAACGGTCGACTTGTCGGCCTTCGTATGCCAGTGATCTGGCTCAGCCTGGCTAATTGGCTTCGGCGCCGTTATCATTGTCAACGGACGAGGTAAACCCGCCGGCTCCCCTGACTTCCCACTTGCCTCCTCCTTCTATATTATTCCGCCAGGTCAACCACATCATCATCCCCTAGGGGATCAACCCTTGCGGTGGTTGCTTCCTCTTGTGCCATCTCTCTCGTATGTCTTCGAATAGCTTCGGATGCGAGCGCAAGAAAATTCCAGAAGTGTTGCAGGGATGTATCGTTAGCAATGAAGGAGTTTACGTTTGGAATGTTTTGATGTTTTGCACAAAGATAGGTAAAGCGAATAATCCCAAAGGCCCAAGGTTTGCCCGTATTCCAGGGGTTCCTATTAAATTTCGCCAGTTTGAAAAATTTTCAAAACACCGCCAAAACTGTTCTTTCAACACCCTATAATGACCTATCATTTCACTTCTGGCCCAACGCCTAACCTCCTTTACCATGAGATGCCGCACGACGACACTTCACACTACCCCCTTCCTCCCTCGTTTTTTCCACTCAAGTCATCACGCGCCAAGATCTCGAAACCCCGCCACCTCACCGCTTATGGGTCGGCCCTCCTCGGTCATCCTCCGCTTTTTACCCTTCGCGGTCGGCCCTCTTCTTGGTCGGTCCCTCTGCTTGGCTACCCATCGCGGTCGGCCCTCCTCACGGTCGTTTCCTCCACTCGGCCACTTCTGGTTGGTCGTTCCTTTCCCTCGACCTTCAACCCCCATCTTCCTCATTATTCCCTTCGTTGGACTAAAGCTGCACTTGGGACTGGGGGACTACTGACGTGGGTAGGCCCATAAAGGCCATAACCCAGTATGAACAACCCAAGCCTACCACTTAGGGCCCAATACATAACCCAACTGATAAGGCCCAGCACAGCTGGAAGTCAACATGACTTGAAGGACCAATGATATTCAGACACGTGGCAGGTAAAGGGCAAGCCACATCAGCAGACGAAGATCTCGCAGTTATTGCCATTGCACATCGCCATTAATGCAATTTCATTGCATTTATTACGACAACACAACTCCGTCAGGACAACACGCCCTCACCTTGAACAGGATAAGCTACAGCATAGACTTTTGGCCAAGGTGACAAGTCGGAAGGGACAACGAAATGATTACCAAAGGATATAAGCAAATGTTGAAGACAAGAAGAAGGTTAAACTTCTCTATCTCTAATCTATCTACACATTTCACTTTCTCTCTCTCTAACTTGCTCGTCAGAGGGTTCGCTGGGGGACTCCCCGTTCGCCATTGAACTCTTGTGCAGGTTCTTTGGTGGGTTTGGTCATTCGGACATTAGGTTTGAGGAGCATGGATCAATCCAACCCGTCCTACCATCAAAACTGCATCATCAAATATTATATATATATGTGTGTGTGTGTGTGTGTGTGTATGTGTGTTTAATCAATATAATTGAGATGAGGAGAGAAATCTAGCCCGTCTTGCTTCCCCTAGGATAAGAAAGGGAGATACAATAGTCTTGTTTAGTGAAGCTGTTAAAACAGATTATAAATTATACATTAACAGATTATAAATTATGACTTTAATTAGAAGCTGTTAATTTGTTTGGTATAACTGTTGGATTATAGATCTAAGTTGCTGAATAATGTTTGTTAAATCAGCTGTGAAGTAATTTTTTCAATTAATTTTTATTTTTTATTATTTACTATTTGTCTACATTTCTCATAAAAAATAATAATAATATTTTATAGTCCATTTGGGTCTTTTTCTATTTTTTTAAAAATAAAAAAATCTAAGAGTATAACTGTGAATTAACATGTCCACAGCAGAAGCTAATAATCAAAAGTAAGGGGTAAGCAGTTTCTCAGAATTAGCTTTTTTGACTTAAAATAAGTTTTTAGAATCAGAAGCTGTTGGATTATAGATTTAAGTTGCTGAGTAGTGTTTATTAAATAAGTTGTAAAGTAACTTTTTCAATTATTTTTATTTTTAATTATTTACTATTTGTCTACATTTCTCATAAAAAACAATAATAATATTTTATAGTCCATTTGGGTCTTTTTCTATTTTTTTTTTAAAATAAAATAAAATAAAATAAATCTAAGAGTATAACCGTGAATTAACATGTCCACAGTAGAAGCTAATAATCAGAAGCAAGGGGTGAGCAGTTTCTCAAAATCAGCTTTTTTGACTTAAAATAAGTTGTTAGAATCAGAAACTGTTTAAAATAAATTTAACCAAATAGTTCGAAATAACTTTTTAAAAGCCGGAAGTCATAAGTTGGCTCAAAAAAGTCCCACCAAACACCCTCAATAACAGGAGGGAATGTAGAAATTAAAAGTGTTTGTTTGGATTTTTTTGAGTTAACTTATAGTTTCTAACTTTTAAAAAGTTATTTTGGACTGTTTGATCAAACTTATTTCAAACAGTTTTTTATTCTAACAACTTATTTTAACTTAAAAAAGCTGATTCTGAAAAGCTACTCACCTCGTGCTTTTGATTATCAGCTTCTGTTGTGGAAATGTTAATTTATAATTATACTCTTAGATTTTTATTTTTTTTTAAATAAAAAATAAAAAAGGACCCAAATGGATTATAGATTATTATTATTATTATTATTTTATGAGAAATGTAGACAAGTAGTGAACAAGAATGTAACACTCTAATGTAAATTATGAGACATTTAGTCATTTATTTGATAAAAAATTTAGTATCTCTAGTATTACCCTAAAAATAATATATCCATTCTATTTAAGTTGGGACAATAATTTTTAATTTTTTTTTAATTTCTACAAATTTGACGACATACGATAGTAAAATTTTGAAATTTGAAACCAAAATCATGACTTCAACACAAAAATAATATATCCATTCTATTTAAGTTGGGACAATAATTTTTAATTTTTTTTAGGATGAAGTATCAATAAATTTCAAAATATAATCTTGTGAATTGTTTTATCTTTACTTTTTTTCTATGAATCCAAAAATCTCATTAAAGTGAAAATTATATAAAATGGTAGTCACTTACACGTTTGGATTTAATTTTTTAAGGATAAAACTGAGTTTATCTAAATGTAAAATTACACATTTAGACAATCTGCACTATAGATGTTTTGATTTTTTTTTTTTCTAAAAAAAAACACACATTACGAACATGAATGTAACACTCTAATAACATAATACTCCAACACACTAAAAAATTTCTTAGTATACTTTTCTCAACCATAGCACTCATAGTTTGAGAATATACAATTGTCCAAAACTTACTACGAGTTTTTTGTACTCCTTTCGAATGATTTGAAAAATTCCACATCTTTAAAGGCCTGTTTGGTAACACTTACGTTTTCAGTTTATATTTATAAAAATTTTATAAACTGATTTTTGTTTATTTTTAGAAACATAAACTACAAACATGTTTGGTTTGGACAAAATGTTTCAAAATTTTAAAAAATATAAACTAAAAGAGTAAGAAATAGCGAGTGGTGGCGTGGCGGGTGGTGACGAGTGGTGGTGGATGGTGGCAGTGGAAAACGGTGGTGGCGGGTAGGTGGCGACGGAAGATGGTAGTGGTGGGTGGTGCTGAGTGGTGGTGACGGAAGACGATGATAGCTGGTGGCTGGTGATGGGTAATAGCGGCAAGTGGTGGGTGGTGGCGACAGAAGACAGTGATGGAGGGTAGTAGTGGAAGACGGTGATGGAAAGTGGTGGCAAGTGATGGTGGCAGAAGACAATGGTGGAAAGTAATAGCAGGTGGTGGTAGCGGAAGATGGTGGTGGAAAGTGGTGGTATATGGTAGCAGGTAGCGGGTGGTGCTAGCGGAAGACGGTGGTGGAAAGTAGTGGCAGGTGACGGGTGATGGCAGTGGAAGACGGTGGTAGAAAGTGGTGGCTAGTGGTGGAAGATAGTGGTGGGGGCGGAAAACGATGGTAGAAAGTGGTGACAGGTGGCGGGTGGTGGCGACGGAAGATGGTGGTGGTGGAAAGTGACGGCGGAAGACAGTGGTGGGTGGTGGAGGCAAAAGACCGTGGTGGTGGGTGGTGGTGGTGGAAGACGATAGTGGAAAATGATGACAGGTTGTGGCGAGTGATGGGTGGTCAAAAAAAAAAAAAAACTAAAAACGTAAACTCATTTTTTGAGTTTACAAATTTTGGCCAAATTTATAAACTGAGACCACTGGTTTATAAATTAAAATATTTACCAAACAAGTTTTTATGACAGTTTTTTAAATTTTTGTAAATATAAACTGAAAACTGAAAACTTAAGTGTTATCAAACGCCACCTCAGTGTTATATTTAAAAAATACACTAAAGAGTTTTTTTGAATTTTACGTTGGAGTGTTTCATTAAACAAATTTATTTTTCTCTTTTGGTGTTACGTTTGAAAAAAGTATAATAAGGAGTTTTTTTTAAATCTTACATTGAAGTGTTACACTAACGAGTTTTTTTTGGAGTGTTACATTTAAGTGTTACACTTAAAAAAAGTATGCTAACGAGTTTATTTGCAATCTTACATTTGAGTATTACGTTTAGAAAAAATATACTAAGAATTTTTTTTTTTAAAGTATTATATTTGAAAAAAAGCATATTAAGGAATTTTTTTTGAATTATTACATTTGAATGCTACGCTAAGGAATTTTTTTTAGAGTGTTTCATTTGAAGGTTACGTTTGGAAAAAAAAGTATACTAAAGAGTTTTTTTTTAGAGTCTTATATTTGAGTGTTACACTAATGAATTTTTTTTAGAGTGTTTCAATTAAGGGTTACGTTTGGAAAAAAAAATATTAAAGAGTTTTTTTAAAGTCTTATATTAGAGTATTACGTTTGAGTGTTACATTAAAGTATTACAGTTTGAATTATACGTTTACCGAAAACTTATTAATGAGTTTTTATATTTCTTTTAAAATATTTGAAAAATCCCATATTTCAAATTATTTATAGTACTTTTGAAACATTTGAAAAAAATTCATATTTTAAGTCATTCCAAATATAAAAAAAAAAATTCCCATATAAAAATTAATCCCTAATTTGATTCACATATATTGTGTATCTTACCTTTTTAGTAAAAATAAAAATAAAATGAAAAAAAAAACATAATAAAAATAAAAGTATAATCGCAAATCTAATTTCTAAATAATATATTAAATCTCCCTTTTCAAAATCAATAGGACTAATTGGTCTATAAAAAAACTCTTACAATTAAATAGATCACCATTTCTAAAGATGAAATTTATAAATAAAATTTTCTTTTTTTCAATTTCTACAAATTTGACTACATACAATAGTAAAATTTTAAAATTTATAACCAAACTCATTAGAAGAGTATGATGATGTTATACAAATAAATAAATAAAATATTTATAAAACTTATTAATTTATATAGCATTGTTTTTCAATTTTATTTGATTTCATCACATCTCATCTCAAACACGTGCACAAATATAATCGGAAATGAGCCGTAGCTCGAAAACCTTGGCTTGAAATTGGCTCGAATGTCGTTTTGGGTGGTCTGAAACAGAGGAGAAAGAGAGAGAGAAGAGAGGAAAAGAGAAAGATGAGGGGAAGAGGGAATGGAGAGAAAAGAGGGCCCCTTCGCCGGCTTCGGCCGAGCCTCCGCTTGTCAAGAAGACCACCACTGCCGCCTCCGCCCCGCCGAGCCCCTCCCCTTCCGTCAAAGACCACCGCCATCACCGAGCCTCCCTTCCTCCTTCCTCCTCCTGCTTTCTCTTCTCCCCCTGTGATTATGCCCCCTCCAGTCCTCCTCCTCCTTCCTTCTCTTCTTCTTCTCTGCTTCTGAAATTGGATTCGAGCCAATTTCGAGCTCGACAATTCGAGCTACGTAACAGTTCCAAAATATAATTTGCAGGCTTTTTGTGCACATTTCTTCTCGTCCCATCTCAACACAGAAATTCCATCAAATTTTATGGACTTCCAAAACAATCTATCAAAGGATTTGATTACATCATTCAACATTTGAAAACAAAGTAGACAAAACAAGTGACCACATATATTAGCATCATATGATAATTGATAGAATCCAAAAATCAAGTCATGATACCTTTCAATCCACATATAATTAATTTTTATGTAAATTTCAAAGTAATTTATTGTGATTCACTGACAAGGATCGATAACCCACCCCCAACGTACTCAACAGGTACAACACATTTTAAAGTCTATTTTGACAAGTAAGAAAAAAGTTAACTTATTGACTTATTAATTTATTTAAGTCACATCACCTCTTTACTATTTTGTACGTTTTTTTTATAAAAAAAAACTAAAAAAACAAGGTTCATTTTTTTCCTATTTCCCAAAATAAGCCTAAAGGCTCACAAAATCACAAAAAGCAACCCAACATCAAACCTAACCACATCACAAAGGTGATTGTAGTCGTGCAATTAGCATATTAGAAATGTTCCATACTTTTAAAATATTTAGAATTCAAATCTATGGTGCTAGGTTTGGACTCCCAGGTGGAGGTGGTGATGAGGAGGTGATGGAGATGATGGTGATAGGGTAGTAGAGGTGGAGTTAGCAGTGGTGGTGGTGGTAGTGGTGGTAGAATGGTGGCATTGGTAAGACTGTAATTTGAATAACGTTTTTCCACCTCTTAATAGTAGAAAATATTTTATATTTGACTATCATGTTCCGTCAAACTCTAAAAAATGCAAAAAAATATTTTCTAGAAAATAAATGCTGCCAAAACATATAGAGCATTAATTGGTGTGGTGTGAAAGTGAAACACACCCAAAATAAATATAATTTATACATCTCAAATTCTTGATACTATTGTTGATATTATTTTCTGGGTACATAGGGATTGGAACAGGGAAAGGAATCCACTTGCATCAACTACTCATTTCATAACTAGAAGCAAAAGACAAATCAAGAAAACAAGCAAAACTTCAGAATTCTAATCCATGTTAAGCAAGCAAAACTCATACTGACATCCATTCAAATTAAGTTTTGAGAATTGAAGACAGGTAAGGAAACTTACAGGTGATGATAGAGAATGAAAAAGACCAAACAAGACCCCATTTGATATATATTGCTGAAGTACCATTCACTCATCCTCCTCATCACCATCTCCATCTGCAGCCTTCTTAGCAACAGCCTTTTGGTTCTTTCGCTCGACTCTTCCAGGGCATCCGCCTCCGAGAGGACTTATAAGAGAGAAACCACCTGAAGGAGGGTAGGTGAGTCCCCCCTCACCATGAAGGCGGGTATATTAACCACTTGCCTCCCAAACCTGGCAGAAAGAAAGGAATATCTATAATGCAACATCTTCAGATTTCAAAAACTACAGAACATTTAAAAGAGTAATACTATGAAAACCATATAACAAACAACCATATCCAGATGTTTCTGCGAGAAACTCTTAGCAGACAGTACTGGAAACCCGTACAAAATAGTTAAATTTGCAGAGCATTATATAATGCATAAGAGCAACTCCACTGGTCATTGCCAAAGCTATAATTTGGTATGTTATTAAAGTGTCAAAATGTCAAATTTTAAGAACATTGCTCCATTGATGCAAATGCTATGTTGTCACATCAAGGCCATATGCCAAATCTGGTCATGCGCAGTACATCAATCATAGAGGCGTGTCTAAATAAAATAGAAGTAAAATCCAATTAATCCACATGATTCATGCTGGAAACTAGTTTCTAGTGAAATTCAAAATAACATACTGAGCAAATCACAATATACTAAGTAGGATTTCTATGATCTTAACATTGGAATTGAATACAAGTCAAAGGAATTTAAAATTTGTAAAATCCAACTAAATCACAGCATAATTCAAAATCAACACATGAAAATTTCCAAAATGCCTTTTTTTCTAAAAAAAATAATAATAATAATAATACAATTAAAATAGCATTGTTACATACAGGTTCAAAAATTGAGTGAAATAGTAAGGCACCTTGGCTTTAATAAAGAAAGAAATAGTTGCAAAGTACCTGATATGCCTCTGCCTAATGAGCACATAGGTATGGTGAATCGACTTAGCCATGCCTGTCTTGAACACTACTGTATGAAGGCAGCGCTCAAGGAAACTCTCCACAGTCAAAGCCAAGACATAATCAAGCTTGTTCTGGCTTACATCCAAAAGCCCATACTTGTTCATCCTCCAAAGAAGGGCCGCACCCTCAAAGATCTAGCAAGGATTTTTCTCATTGAGAGGGAGAAGCATCATTGCACATTACGGATACGGCATAGAGCATACTGAACCCTCTACAACTCCCTCTTACATTGGAGCCCATACTGCCCCACAAGATTCAGCTCGGCATCCAAATGCTCCTTCTCATATGGACGGCGAGGCTTCTTAAAAGTCCTCCCATCTATAAGCACCCAGCGATATCCATAACTAAGGCAATTTAATCCAAGCAGAGTAACTTGTCTAACATATAAATAAAAAATAAAAAATTGTAATACGGCTTTACTAGAAATCGCTAAATAACTCATCAGGGTAATTTTTTCTTGGGCTTACACCTTACGATATATCTAAAAAATTACAATCCAATTTACTCCAGGTACAATCGTCACACAAAGGCCTAGTTCAAATTAAAATACAACATTGTCCCCTTATTGCCATGTAGTGCAAGTGTACATCCTAAATTGTTTCAACTAGGTTTTAGGTACCAAACATTACACTGTACACCCAAAATAACTTATATGAGAAACATTAGTTTAAGCCAAGCAAAGTGAGAAAAAGATGATGGGCAAACAGTTCTGTCACAGAAATGGTCTAAAATTCAGAGGAAACTTGAGATAGCATTATTTGATTTTTTAGTTCACAAGCCAAAAACAAAAACTAGTAAAAAAATTGCATCCAAACAAGGATTTGTTCCATGCTTAAATAGCCACCTAAAGATGTGATTGACTGGATGATTTACATTTACACCAACTTTGTCTTCTGAATTTCTCAAAACTTAGCTAAAACAATATCAACTACAACATAACAACCTTACACATTGTTAAAACTAGTCTCATCTGCTAAGGAGCTGGGGATACTACTGCTGTGCTGGGCAACCTGAGTGGGTTCTGATTGTTTGGAAAGGATTTGTGATGGCCAAGAATCTGAGGATGATGGATAACGAGCATGTGGTTTGCTTATGTTTGACGGAAGCTTAGACACAGATTCTAAAGTTTCAGAATTGTGGTATACTTGGAGGTCATGATGATGCAAGGGAACATATAGAGGACCCAAAACAGTTGCTGGCTGTGACGCATGGTCAATTACAGGTATGATAAGTTGACCTTCCTTGAACTGTGATGCAGTGTCATGATGGGATCGCGAGTGATGTAACTCCCACGCAGAATTAGAATGAATCCTCTCTTGTACCTCACTATTCAGCTCCTCAACCTGAGCTTGAAGGGTAGAATTTTCCTCTCTCAGCTCATTCGTCTCGGTACTTACCTGTCATCAAATATCCAAACAACCGATATCTTATACAATCAATATATAATTGCACTTATCAAATACAAATATTTATTGCTTCATACGCTAAAATCCAGTTTTCCACATTAAGGCGTATTGAAGGAACTATTAATTCCTTCTGTCAATCATTTTGAGGAATCTTGTGCAACTAAATTGTTTTCTTGAAATCCTATGGTCTAGGCTTCTTACAACGCAATGATTCAATGAACATTAAAATCTTCAGTCCACTGGAAACAAACTCACATAGAATCCACCATACAACAATAGAAGAACATGGGGTATTCATGTCTGTTAATAACCATCAAATTTTCCTTGAAGCAAATAAAAGGAAATTTTGGTCCTGTATGTTTTCCTTCAGGAAAAAAGAAAATTAAGTTGCCAGAAAAAAGCAGGTTGAGATTTCAGGAAGCTTACATAGTGAGATTCGGATAAAAGAGTTGTGTTTTCCATTTTGAGACAGTCAACCTGAGCAAGCAAGTCACGTAGTAGTCGAGTAGCGTTACTCAACATAGAGGCCTTTCCATTGTTCTCATGAGATGGGTCTGGATAACAAAGATGGCGAGATAAACTAAGAACCATCACTTTAAAACATGTAGGGGACTATAAACAAGGCAGCACTAATCAACTTGGACAAATGCATCAACATTAAGCATCATGCAACAAGAAGTAAATTGAACATGAAAAGATTACCAAGGGTGTTGCCGAGCTTGAGAAAAAGATCATTCAAATGATCACGTTTTAGCTTCTCCCTCTCAGCTTTATGAATCTTCTTTGGAACTTTCCTTGGGTTCTTTTTGCTGCATGAAGACCTGAAACATGATAGCTTTCAAAACGACAGAAAAAACAGACAACAAAAACACTCACAGCAGTATAATTTCATATTTAAGCTAAAGCAGACTATTGGAGATAAATGTAATGCACTTATTTAATGTACACTCTTTGGTTTATCAAGAATTGGTGATAAACAGGAGAGGAAAACCTAAAAGAAGTGATATTAATCCCTAATCTATTGCAGTTAAAATGTTGGAGATGCTCACTAATAATTAGCTTTATATGATTTCCTAATGCATATTCATTTTACAAACTTAATGCATCATGTATAATCAATAGGTATTACGGAATAAACTTGCAAAGTACAAATCTTCTCAATCTTAAATTTGTTGCACACCCCTCCAAGATACCTACTCCGCTATGTTATGGAGGATGACATTTCTAAGGATGTGAATGTGCAAAAGTCTATAAACCCCCATATATCTTTTTAATAGTGACTTAAGCAACAGTAGATATCCACATCAAATGTTTCCTGGATTCTGTTATTGATAGCATTGATGGATTCAAGCTTCCCGCCCACACAAACCCCCCCCCCAAAACAAGATAAAATGTTAGATGTTGGTAGAAAAGTCAGATTATAACAAAGGCGATATCTCACCACACCCTCAGCATTAATGGATTCAAACTATTTACACCACTAGAAAACTTTGATTTTGTATGTGATGAAGAACTCATACGTTCAATTTCGGATGAATAGAACTCAGTAAGGTTAGACTAGTGAACACAAATCAATATCTGAAAATTCTATGCACCAACCTATACAAATGATTATGTATGGTGGTGATTATGGACAGGTGGACAGTCAATTAATACATAAGTAATTTCAATCCATGTAACAACATAATATGTATTGTGCAAGATAATTCTTTACAAAAGGTAGTTTTATATCATATACAGCCTTTGTAACCTGTGGTTTTCAATTAACGTTCAAGTTCCTCAATCCTCAAAACCAAATTGTTTCTAATATTGAAACTATTTAGATTCTTCAGCCTCCGAAGGTGCACCCATGCATATGAAAGATCAAAACAAAAACTTCAACTCTCCTACCATGACCACGCTAAGTCAGGGGAAAATCAACTCTAACCACCAACTATCTAATATGAATGCAGCCTTGACTTGTTTGTTTTACGATTTCATTGCCATGAATGATCACTTTTCTCCTCTTTCCCATTGAAACTTGTAAATGGAAATCTTTATAAAATGCTTGCTCTTAAAAAGTTAGAAGCACATATCTTGAACAACTGACCTGATAATTGGTTCCTCTGACACCACATTGTTATCATCACTTGATTCAACAGAAGCCTCTGAAACCATGCTCATCTTTCTATACCAACTAAATTCAAATTCCTACATGGCAACAAAGAAACACCCTGAGCAAACAAAACCCACGATATGCTCAACTCAACCATCAATTTACTTGCATTCACATTATATAAAACTCTGATCTATTGGTAATAAGCTTCCATGAAACTACTAGGAAGTTCAAAGAAACCATTTACAAATACAAAAGCCCCTTTGGATTTGTGTCTTGTTTCCCACCAAATAATTAAATAAGAATAATAATATTTCCAAAAATTCACTGGCTTCCCAGTTGTTTTCAAGCTTTCCCTTAATACCAAACATCCACAATGAAACTAAATTTTTAAAAGGGACAAAGAATTTAAATTTTCACAAAACTATCCTGCCATGAATGCAATTAGAGCATCTCCAATCCTTCATCTTTTCTTTCATCAAATTTAAATTTGATGAAAAAGTACTCACAAATCACCTCCAATCCTTTCATCAAATGTTCATCAAATAATCAATGGAGAGTCATTTTTTTCATCAAATTTAGATGAAGCATTGGAGATGATTTTTTTCCCCCCATAAAATTTGATGAAAAGGGAAATTTGGGATAACAGGGTAATTTTTAAAAAGATTTTGATGAAAATTTGTTGAAATTATTAGAGTAGTTAATATCAAATCAAACTTTTACTCAATTTAGAATCAAATTAGATGAAAAAATTGGTGAAGGGTTCCTATAAAAACACACACACAGTGAAATTGAATTTGTCGTTGGGAAGTAGATTTGGAAACAATGAACAAATAATTTATATATGCTTACGTATTCATGTAGGATGACAAAGTGTGGAAGAAATGGATAAACCCTAGCATCGCAAATGAAGAAGTTGAAAGCAGTGAGGCATACCTTGGGAATTTGAGAGAGAAAAAGCAATAGAATAGAATGGAAGAACAAAGTTGAGAGAGGTTGAGAAGATGAGAGATACTACTACTACTACTACTACTATTCTTCTTGGATATAAAGCTAGGGTTGTGTGTTGTGAGTGAGTGTGTGTGTGTGGATCTAGGGCTCTTGAACCAGCAAAGGAGTTGGCCGGACTATATATTCCACGCGACGGCGTGTGTCCACCGCCTGCTCCTTACAGGAACCACATGAGTACGACTCGTGTTCCACTTGTGGTGCCGTATTGCTAATTGACAATAATACCCTCCTCCTGTAACTTACAAATCATTCACCAAAAGCGTGAACATAAAAAAAAAGGGAAAATAACGGGAGCTCGAGGGGGCTTCCCCCGAAAGCCCCGAAATTGCCATTTTTGGCCAAAAAAAAAAAAAAAAAAAAAGCAAGGTAAGTTAAAAAAAAAAAAAAAAAACAATTTACTGAAAATGAAAATTAGGGAGATTCAGGGGAGGCAAATTTGAGCTACCAATCAAAGTTGAAAAAAAAAACCTCCCATCTTGCGGAGTGGATCTGTTTGGGTTGTCTGTTCACCACGACAATCATTTTAATTATCTAAATTATTTATTTTTAAATTATAGTGTGTTTATTATTTATTAAAAAAAAATTATTGATTTAATAATTATAATTATATTTATTTGTAAAAAATAAAAGAAAAACTAACTTATTTAATCGACTTGATTTTTTTTACAACAATGTTTGGTAGCTCAAAATTTTGTGACTCAAATGGCTCAAATCACTCAAAACGACGTCGTTTTGACAGATTTTGAATGTAAAACGACGTCGTTTTGACAGATTTGAGCCATTTAAGTCACAAAATTTTGAGTTACCAAACATTTTTTTTTTTTTTTTTTTATAAACAATCTACTTATTGTAATATAAAAAAATCAATAATTCAAATTATAATTTGTGATAGGCCCCAGTGAACCTAAACAACATGTCTAGTCCACAAACACATTCTAAATCAACAACAACAACAACAACAAAATTATTGAAATTTTGTAGGCTTCAAAATAAAAGAAGTAAAATTTATTTTATCCTCTTATCTTAGGTCATGTTTGTTTGGACGTATTGGATTAGGTTGGATTAGCATTCCCATGACTAATAGTCCTAGGACTACAAATTATTTTGGATTATGTATCTTATCTTATATTTAGATTGAGTTAGGATTATAAGGATGGATTAATAGTCCAAACTTTGACTTAGTCCTCCAATTTATATTCCACCCTCCTCTGTGGGATTGAATAGTTCATCATATGTGGGATACCATAGTCGGATGGATTGTTAGTCCGTACTTCAATTGTTTAACCAAATATCGGATTAATAATTTTATTGGACTATTAATCCAATCTCAAGCTCATGTCCACCCAAACAAACATTGCCTTATAGTTTGAGGCCAAAGCATTGTTCCCTATGGTTCAAATACAGACAGAAAATGTTTATGTAATTTTAAACTAAAATGCAACTGTTAACACCGTTAACTATAGTTATAAAATGACACTTTTTTTGTTATTTTTTGTCTCTCTCATCTCTCATACACATAATTTACAATGTCTAATATTAATTCAATCAAATCACAATTAATTATAAATTCTTAATCATTTATTGTAATTCTTTTTTTTGTTATTTTAATTTTAATTTAATTATTTTAGATCACAATTAATTTTAAAATATTTAATTATTTATTGTAATTCCTAACTTTTTACTTAACACGATGCTATTTGAATTGTTATCTTTTTTCTAAGTATTTATATTTAGTTTTTTTTTTAAAAAAAAATTGTATTTGCAAACTACACTTTTACATAGAAAATGAAAAATAAATTTATTTGTGCTTGATTTGCGACACTCCCACTCCTAGGGCTGAGCAAGGAATTCATAAAATCCGTAATCCGATCCAATCCAGTCCAATCTAGTAGGTTTGGATTGGTTTTTTAAATCCGTGGTTCGGTTCCGGATTGAAAAATTAAAAATCCTTAGTTCACGGATTGGTTCTGGATTGAACCCCACGGTTCCGGATTGGAACCGATCTAGACCGTATACAAATAGTCTATATTTTATTTTTATTATATACCCTCCTGCATAGTATCTTCTTTTATTTCATATAAAACTTAAATCTAAACTTAAACTCGCATAGTATCTTCTTTTATTACTTTTGTTTGCTAGTTTTTAGTGTTAATTTGTAATGGTCTAAATACTTATGGTGGAACTAGTTTTCTTATGGTTGTTTAAATTCTAAAACAGTTTGTCGCTATTATGAAAAGACATGTTATTATTGTGAAACTAATATGGTGCCATATTTATATTTTTATGAAATTAAGTGTGATATATATTTTTTTGTTATTTAATTATGTAAATCCGTAGTCCTAAACCGATCCAATCCGTGTTTAAATGGATTGGTTCGGATTAGTTCCACGATTTAAACGGATTTGATTGGTTTTAATTTTTCAGAAACCGTAGATAACGGATTGGTTTTGGTTTTACTCTGATCCGGTTCAATCCGGACCATGCTCACCCCTACCCACTCCGAGTCCAAAATTTCTCAAGATGTACCAACTGAAAGGGAGATTTGCGCCGAACTAGTATGACTGAGTTACGATGGCTCGGACTGTGACGGACCAAGTGAGAGCCGTTTGCTCGGTTGGTGTAGCTCCTCGGCCGGTCATGCCGGGCCAAGCTACATTTGTCGACCAGAGCATAGAAGTCGTGCCTATGCCGGGCCGAGTTGTGATTCGGCTAGTTGCTCGGCCAAATTTACTATACCATGGCTGGACCGAGCAGATCACGACCCGAGGTGATTTAAGACCGGTTTGGCAGGCGACACGCCAAACGAGCAGTCAGTCCGGTTAAAGGTCAAAGTACCTCGGCCATGTTGATCGTGGTTCTATTTCTTCCTAAGGGATAGGTCGGTCAAGGTATCCTGGTAGGGCGTGCCACCTGGACCAATGGCAGGACGGAAGGGAAATCCACTCCTGGCACGCGTCAATAATGTTTGGCGGTTCCACACGTACTACTTGGAGGTTTTGGCTTTTACACGCGTAAGGTGATGAGAGGCGAGCATTGCCACCTGTCCAGGAAAGGACAGCAGAGGTAGTGCGCGCACAATCCCTGAGGCTGCATAGGCAGCCTAGAAAAAGGAATGGAAGGGGAACGTTAGAGGTATGCTATCTGAACAACCCTCACTCTCTCTCTCCAACGGTATTCTCCTTCAAGTGATCTGACTTGATCGTCGGAGGGTTTATTCGGCAACTCCCCGCCGGACAGCTCACTCTTTCTTTGTCTTCAGGTCAGGCGATATTACACGAAGCTTGAGTTCAAAGAGTACGGAAGGCGAAGGATATTTCACCCCCGTACAATTGGTGCCGTCTGTGGGAAATTTTTGATACTCAAACCTTGCCCTTCAAGCTTTTTCGACTATTTCCATGGCTAACAACGACGAAACTCCACTGTCCGTCGTCGATGATGTCACACCAGAGTTTGTCCCACGGAGGAAAGGCCCACCAAACGTTCCAGCCATGGCGGGCCTCAAGACTTCTTCGAGAGGTGCGCGAGACAAACGCGAGAGGAGTACTAGTTGCTCGAAGAGTTCAGAAGGCCGTCGACGGCGGGGGGAGTTGCGTGCACAGCGCCTGGAGCACAAACTCAAAGACTAGGATGCCCTCATTCGCAAGATGGCGGCTGATATGGAGATGCTGAAACGCCAAATTAAGGGAAAAGATGTTGCTAGAGAAGGCAACCTCAGTGAGCGCACCTCGTCTCCTCGTTCTAGCAGTCGCTGCCAAGACAAGACACACTCTCTCTCTATCACTAGGAACTACGAGGTTGGAGACTCCGACCCAAGGGAAGACAGGTCCCTCACTCGCGATAGCACTTACCGCTCCTTGCGTCCATCGTCGACGTCGCGATACTTTTTTTCCACCCGTTCCGGAGACCTGAGGGACATGTTGGAGGCGAGGGCGCGCCGTAGAGAGACTCAGAGATTGTCGGCGTTGTAGAGGCTGAGCACCCAAATCCATTGTAGTGAGGAAGTGGCAATGCCAGCGCCCAGGGTAGTGGCCCCTGCGCTAGTGGACAAAGAATTGGCGAGACTTACGGCTACGCCGCTGTCTCCAAAAATTGAGAGTACACCACTCATTTCCGGATTCCACCAGCCTAAGTTCACCTTGTACGATGGCAAAACGAATCCGTACATGCATGTGAGTCATTACTGGCAAGTAATGGCTGGTCACCGGCAGAATGACGCCTTGATGTGCCTGATATTCCCAGCAAGCCTAGGAGAACTGGGCCTAAAATGGTTCGAAAGGCTTTCGAAGGGGAGTATCGAGGGGTGGCAGCAATTAGCGGAGGCCTTCGTCACCAGATTCAAAACCAACACTCGAACACCAAAGGAGGTCGACCATCTCCTGGGTGTCAAAATGGAGTCTAGAGGTTCGTTGAAGGCATATAATGCGAAGTACTAGGAAACTTACAATGAGATCCTCGACTGCCCCACCAATTTGGTGATTACTCAATACAAGCGAGGTTTCCCAGTCGGCCATAGGCTGCGAGATTCGCTTACAATGCACCGGCCCGCAACCATGGAATCCTTGATGCAACGGATCATGAACACATCCGTGTGGAGGATGATGCCGTCTCCACGACCGAGAAGGCTAATCCGGCCGTGGCGGACAGAAGAGTGGCGGGAAAGGTTCACTCGGTCGAGCAGGAGGACAACCGCCCAAACGACCAGTCAAAAGATCAACGTCGTAACTTAAACCGTGATGATAGAAACAAAGGCCGTAGAAACGACCGAGCTAACACTCCCTGTGATGAAGAAGAAGATGCCAAGAGGAAATTGAAGGCACGAACTAGTATCACAACGGTCTTTAAGATTCCCATTTACCGTATCCTAAGTGAAATCCAAGACGAGCCCTTCGTCTGCTGGCTAGCAAAGTTGAAGAATGCACAGAGAGGCTTCAACTCAAGGTATTGCTGCACCTTCCATGAGAAACGGGGGCACCGAACAGAGGATTACTTGCCGCTCAACCAACATTTGGAGAAGCTGGTGGCGGCGGGACATTTGGACCAGTACATAGATGGGGGTATGAAAGCCGCCCCGCCGGGGCAGACCGAGCCAAACGGCCTGGCTGCCCTGGAGGCAGCGCCCCAAGGCGTAATCAATGTCATCCATGGCATCATTGAACCGGCAAGGGTTTGCGAGCTGAGAGGGATGATTCAGAAAGCCAAGCACATGAGGGAAGTGCTTTCCGTTCAGCTCGCTATGAAGAAAGGAAAGTCCGAAGAGAAGGATATCCTTACCTTTTCCAGTAAGGACTTGGAGAGAATTCAGATGCCCCACAATGACGCCCTAGTAGTGACTCTTCGCGTCAAAGACTTTGACATTAAAAGGATCCTGATTGACCAGGGGAGTTTGGTCGAAATCATATATTACGACGCGTTCAAGCAAATAAAGTTGGAGAACAAAAACTTGGCCCTGCGACGTCTCCTTTAGTTGGCTTCAACTCTCAGCCAGAATGGCCGGTGGGAAAGATCATTTTGTCGGTCAAAGCGGGTTCGGTCATAAAGCAAGTAGAATTTTGGGTGCTCAAGGTCCCATCCACCTACAACTTAATCTTGGGCAGAGGTTGGTTACACACCATACTGAGCGATGGCGTCGATCTACCATCAGGTTCTGCTCTTCCCGGCGCCAACCAGGCAAATATAAGAGGTTTGAGGAGACCAAGTGATGGCAAAACAGTGCTTTATTGCGGTGAATGGCAGCCTGGCCGCTAAAGGGTTTTTTCAATTGATAGAGGGCCCAGAGGGAAATGAACTCCTTGAAGATGTAGGAAGAAAAGCCGATGAGAAATCGGTTGAAGATTTGGTGGAAGTGTGCATCAACGAGAACGATCCAACTAAGTTTTTTCTCTTGGGATCATCTTTGTCCAGCGCCGAGCGGCTCGATTATCTCAACTTTTTGGTCTCCAACATGGAGGCTTTTGCATAGACGCCTTATGATATGCCTGGCGTCAACCTTAGTTTCATTTGCCACCAGTTGAATGTCTTCCTAAATGCGCGGCCGGTCATCCAAAGGACACGCTGCTCGGCCTTGCACCGTGCCGAGGTAGTGGCAGAAAAAGTCAAGAACTTGTTGGAAGCGGGGGCAATAGAAGAAGTGCAATACCCTCGGTGGATATCCAATATGGTGGTGGTTCCGAAAAAGAACGGCAAGTGGCGGGTGTGCGTTGATTATAAGACGGTCAACCGTGTGTGCCCAAAAGATAGCTTCCCCCTTCCATGAATTGACCAGTTGGTAGACTTGACCGCTGGTCACCAGAGGTTCAGCTTCCTGGACGCATATCGTGGCTACTACCAGATAGCCATGTATGAACCAGACCGAGAAATCACATCGTTTACCACTCCGAGAGGCCTATATTGTTACAAAGTCATGCCATTCGGACTAAAAAACGTCAGGGCGACTTTTCAAAGTATGGTAAACAAGATGTTCGCTCCCCTTCTAGGCCGCACTATGGAGGCTTACATAGATGATATGGTGGTAAAGAGCAAGGAAAAGTCTCAACACTTCGCCGACCTAGCAGAGATGTTTGCTACACTAAAACGTCACAAGCTTCATTTGAATGCCTCCAAGTGCGCTTTCGAAGTCGCCATTGGAAAGTTTTTGGGTTTTCTGGTCACGAACCGAGGGATTGAGGCCGACCCATCCCAAATCAAGGTGATACAAGAATTGGAACGCCCAAACTCCACGAAGGACGTATAACGTCTAGTCGGGATGGCAGCTGCGCTGAATAGATTTATAAGCCGGTCCTCAGATCGTTGCAAGCCCTTCTTCAAAACTTTGAAGGCCAAGTTCTTCTGGGATGACGAATGTGACCGTGCACTGGCGGATCTCAAAGTATACCTGTCCTCAGCCCCTATCCTAGTTACACCAAAGCCGGGCGAAGAACTGTATCTCTACTTAGTGATTTCTCAACATGCGGTGAGCGCGGTTCTGGTGAAGGCACCCAGCACCTTCCCATCTTCTACGTAAGCAAGACCTTGCCCCCTGCAAAATCGAGATATTTGCCGCTAGAGAAATTAGCCCTGGCCCTGATGATGGCTTCTAGAAAACTGGCACACTATTTTCATGCCCACACGATCGTGGTGTTGACCGAATTCCCACTCAAGGTTCTCTTGAAAAGGCGGACTTTACAGGGAGAATTTTGAAATGGGCCGTGGAATTGGGGCAGTACGACATCAAGTTCCAACCGCGTACCGCGATAAAGGCTTAGGCTCTTACAGACTTTGTGGCGGAATTTGCCCCTGGAGTGCATCCGGTCTGCTCGATTGATTTGGCTAGTGCGGATTTGGCACAGCCCGTGGTACAGACAGTACAGACAAGTGTTGGGTCACTAATGGAAGAAGGACAAATGGCAGTTGAGTTGGAAAAGCCGGATAATTCATCGAACGACAAACCTAACCGAGACATGGAGAAAGACCAAAATGAACCGACCGGAACCTCGAAGTTGAGGAGCTCACAAAACCCATCCGATTGCTGGAAGTTGTTCGTTGGCGAGATGTGAAAACTCTTCGTTGATGGGGCTTCCAATAGACATAGCGCCGGGCTAGGTATAGTGCTAACTTCCCCAGACGGGCTGATTATCGAGCAAGCCATCACGCTCGGCTTCCCAACCCTGAGAGGCCCTCCCACCCGGACTAAGAAGTGCATTGAGAATGAAAGCGCCACTTTTTGGTATTCAAGAACTCAAGCCGTGCCAATCAGGTCTCTGGGGAGTATGAAGCCAGGGATGAAAAAATGGCGAAGTATCAGGCGCTGGTGCGCGCAGAGATCAAGAAGTTCGCCACGACAAGGGTAGAACAAATCAACCATGAAGAAAACAACGCAGCTGACGAGCCGACAAATTTCTTAAGGCTTCACGCAAATGCCTTTCCTTAATCCTTTTATGATAGAATTCCTACCTCGGCCAAGCATTAAGGAACCAGAAGTGTCCGAGGTACTCTGCACCGATCTGGGACCATCCTGGATGGACCCCATCATCGCCTTCCTAAAAGGCAGAGTTTTGCCAGAAGAGAAGAAAGTGGCCAACAAGATCCGAGCCAAATCAGAGCGGTTTTGGCTCTCTCCATCTGGGGCCTTATGCAAGAAGTCTTTTACCGGGCCGTATCTAAAGTGCGTCCACCCCGACAAGGTAGAAGCTTTCCTCTATGAGATCTATGAAGGCATCTATGGAAATCATACTGGGGGCAGGTCTTTGGCTTACCGAGCGATTTCCCAAGGTTATTGGTGGCTGTGCATGTAGGCAGACGCACAGAAATATGTTCGCAGGTGTGAAAAATGTCAGAAATTTGCTCATCAAATCCACCAGCCGGCCAGAGAATTGCTTCCCCTTACAAGTCCTTGGTCGTTCGTGCTCTGGGGATTGGATATCGTAGGACCACTCCCAGCAGCTCCAGGCAACCGCAAGTTCTTCATCGCCGCTACTGACTACTTCACCAAGTGGGTTGAGGCTGAGCTGTTGGCAATCATAAAGGAAAAAGATGTGAAAAAGTTTGTTTCGCAAAACGTCATCACCCGCTTCGGAAAATCGAAGGCCCTCATATCGGATAATGGCACTCAGTTCGACGGGAAACTCTTTCACGGATTTTGCGAGGAGTTAAAGATTGAGTTCTACAACTCAACGCCGGCCTACCCCTAGTCAAATGGTCAAGCAGAAGCCTCAAACAAAACCATCCTGGACGGGCTGAAGAAGCGGTTAGAGAAAGCCAAAGGGAAGTGGGCTGAAGAACTCCCTAATGTGCTATGGGCATACCGCACTACGCCAAAGCGATCGACCGGGGAGACACCATTCGCCTTGGCCTATGGCATGGAGGCCGTCATCCCGCTGGAAATTGGTATGCCAACCATCCGGTCTGAGAGTTTTCAGCCAGACTTGAACAATGAAGCGGTGGCATTGGAGCTTGACCTGGCTGAGGAAAGAAGGGAACGGGCTCTGATCTACATAGCGGCCTATCAACAAGAGCTCTCCCGGAAATACAACAAGGCCGTGTATCCAAGGCTATTCAAGATTGGAGACTTGGTCTTGAGAAAGGTATTGGGCAACACGGTGATCCTGGGCAAAGGCAAACTTGGCGCAAATTGGGAAGGGTCATACAAGGTAACTAGCTTTGTGGGCAAAACGGCATACTATCTGGAGGACTTAGATGGCAAAGCGATCCCAGACTGTGGAATGTGGCCAACCTTAAGCTTTTTTACTTTTGAGATGTAATTGTTTTTATTACTTCGCTTTTTGAACCTTTAGCCTTTTGGCATTTGATGTAAATCGCTGGCATGTAATGAAAGATAGCCCTATTTTTTTATATTATGAGTTTCTGTAAAATGACAAGGATATTGGGCTACTGTAGAGACTAGGGGCAGGAAGACCAACTTACACTCACCCAAGCTAACATTTTCTAGTCGGTGTTGAGCAAGCCGTACAACCAGTTGGTGTATTGTCCAACTTGTTTAAGGGCCGAGTTGATTTTGCTCGCCCAATTGAGATGTTGGCATTCTGACCAACTTGTAAGGGTCGAGCTGATTTCGCTCGCCCAAATGAAATATTGGAAATTTGCCAAACTTCTAGTTGGCCGAGCTAATTTTGCTCGCCCAAATGAAATATTGGAACCTTGCCAAACTTTCAATTGGCCGAGCTGATTTTGCTCACCTAAATGAAATGTTGGCGTGTTGTTCGACTTACAAAGAACCGAGCTGACTTTGCTCACTCCTGTAAAAGTTGGCATTTTTGCCCAAGTTATGTAACGGCCGAGCCAACTTTCGCTCACCACAAACTTTGTTGCCGAGCTAACAGTTCGCATTTTACCCAACTTATGTCATGCCCGAGCTGAAAGCCTAAGAAAATTTACAAACATCTCGAATCGAAGAAAAAGTGGCACATTGTAGCCGAGACAATCACAACCGCACAGATAGAGATAAGTGGCGGGCAAAAAGTTGAAATTTTCATTGATAGAGCAAGTCTGGTTACAAAAGTGGGGCTAAGCCCGGTTACATTCAAAAAAAAAAAAAAACGAAAAGAAGAAAGAGCAATAATGGTCGAATTTCAATCTAGCTCAACGTCAACTGTTTGCTCGGTAGTGCCGACTGTCTGCTCGGTCAAGCCTTCCTCGGCCTCATCATCAGCGCTTTCTACAGCAACAACCCCTTGCTCGGCCTCTTTATCTTCGGCCCTCTCAGAAGCTTCAGGAGGAGTTTGATCGGCAGGTTGCGCGGTGGCAGCTTCCTCCTCGGCAGCCTTCTTTGCCTCTTCAATGAGCCTTTTTTGAGCGGCGCTGGCGTATGCTTGCATGTAGGGCGGTATGAAGGCAGTGGGAGGGTTTTGGAACATCTTGGCGCCTTAACCAAGGCCGACTTTTTCCACGGCGGCTTTCCAACCGCACTGGAAAAAGATGTCCTTGGTCACCTGAACCTGCCGTTTATAAGTCTTTTCTCCCTGCGCATACCCACGGTCTTCAGCGTCGTCGACCGCCTTGTCCTTCTTGGCTTTGTAAGCATCGCGAAGCTTCTTGTGACCGACGAGGTAGCGAAGCTTTGTCGGCTACAAATGCCGCTTTTTCTTCTTGATCGGGCCAATTGCTTTCGCTTTCGGTTTATTGCGCTTCCGGCCTCTTTTAGCCTTAGCCGTCTTGGCCTTGTTGTCGAAAATTGCATCCCGCAAACTTTGCCGCATGGCAATCATTTGCTCGTGAGCCAGGTAGTTCTTTTGCGCGGCCTAAAAACAAATGAAGTTGGTCAGAATTGAAAAACCGATCAAAACCTTGACGAACAAAAGAGTCACTTAACTTACCAACATAATTGATTTTGCCGCCGAGCGAAGCACCTTTAGGTCGGACAGCTCGTCGTGCTTCTTCATGTCGGCGGGAAGGATCAGCCCCTTGGTCATGTTGAAACCAAGAGAATAATCCTTGTCGGCGTAGACTGAATCGGCAGCAGAGACAGCCCGGCCTTTGTACTTGAACTCGGACAACCAGACCGGAAGGGCACTTGGGCTTTTTGATGGCCCGAAGAGTGGTTGATCGGTCTGATCCTCCAAGTCGGTCGAAGCTTGCTCGGTTGAGTCCTCATCCGCCAGATGCTGTCTGGCCATATCTTTCCTCTGCCTCTTCTTTGACCGGCCAGAAGCTTGTTCACTGGCCAGAGCTAGCACGGCCCCCTTTTTGGGCACAACCGGCATAGAAAAAGTCCCCCTAGGTGCCTCCAGTGGCTGGGAGTCGCTAGCCTCACCAGTGATCATGGACTTGATTGCACGGATCTTGGCCATTTCTTGCTCGGCTGTCAGTGGGACTAGTTTGATTGGTGGAAGACTTGGGTCTGGTTCTAGAGAGGGCGCACGCAAGAAATCAGTTACCCTACTCTTGCGCAGCGCTGTGTAATGGTAGGTCGATTCAAAGCCGAGCAGCTTTGGTGATTCTCATTTCTCGGCTGGGTGACGCTGCAAAACTCTAATGGCTTCCTGGTTAACGCGGTTGTAGTCTTCTGCCAAAAGCTTGTAATCTGCAAAAAGAAAAAGTGTTAGATCGGCCAAACAAAAAAAAAAAAAAAAAAAAAGGAAAAGAATGCAGAAAGAAGACAATGCGGTTCGCCGAGCTACTCACTAGCACTTCCAAAGTCTTTCCTAATGTACCAGCCCGGTATGGGCGCCTAAGTGTCCTCATAACAACCGGACATCCACAAGAAATCGTCGTCATTCGTTTCCTTATCTGGGTTACCCTCTGTGAGTTTTGTTTGGCACTTCTTGACCTTCAGATACTAGCAAAACCTACCTTTATTTTTACTAAGGCTGTATTGATGAAATATCTCGGCAAGGCCGAGATTAAGACTGAGTCTCCTATTTATCTCAGCCACACCGTTTATTATCTTGTATGTATTGTTAGAGACTTGGGTCGAACACAGTCTGGTCTGCCTCAAAAACTCGCAGATCAGTGACTGGACCGGGAAACGTAGCCCTCCTTCCACTATGGACACGACCGTGAAGGGGCACTTATCTAGCTCGCCCCATAGGGTATCTCCCTTCTTAGCCAGCTCTAAATGGACGTCATCTGGGATGCTGTACTCCCTACGGAACTCAGTCAGTGCACCGGGAGAGCTCACCATGAACCGGTATTTCCCCATCTATCCCGATTTTATTTATTGAGTGATTTAGTTCGTATCTCGGTGAAAAATTTTGTGTGTTTGCTTGGACGTTGAGCTTCACCGGTAGTGACGCTGAACAGGCCTGGTCAGTCCTAGTTTGTTCTGCATTGTTAAGAAATCAGTCCAAGGGTTATCGCGGCATAAATTGCACGGCTTCTATTTGGAGTTCCTAGCTCGGTAAAAGGTCTCTGGGCGTTTGACTGGCCCGACCCCTATCTCGGCTCGACTATCTGGCCGATTTGGCCTTCCTAGTTTAGTTCTGGTTCCCTACGTCCAAAGACGTGTGACCTTAGCGAGAAGCCACAAACTAGTTTCTGCTCGGCTGAAGTTCTATCTATGGATCTAAATTGTTTATTTAGCTCAGTCTTACCTAGATTTCAGGCTGTTCATCCCGAATACGGAGTTAGTGCTTTAAAACTTTGGGGAAACTAGGGGCATGGGAGCCCCAGCTGCCCCTCTAGTTCCAGTTTTTCTAGGGTGTACCTGTGTTGCCCCAAAGAAGGAGAACTGGTGTGACTCTAGCATTCCCAAGCAAGAACCCGAAGAACAAAGATAAAGAACTTGAAGAACAAAAACAGAAAATACGAGAGAGGAGAAGAGGAGCTTACCAATATCAGGTGCCAAACGGAGTTCAACCTTACGAGCTTGATTGCAGCTTTCTGAAGGAGCGAAAATGAGTGTAGGAGAAGCAAAGGGACAATAACCTCAGTGAAGTCAGTAATGACAGAAGTTGGGAGGTTTGGAAACTAGGGTTTTGACTCAAGAGAAGAGATGAATAGTGGGGGTTCGAATGACCCCTCGTGCGTGTATAAAAAGGTGGAATACCTAAAGGGCGCAGCCGTTTGAATTTTGCGTGTGAGGAGACAGTTGTGGGGCTGCATGTCACCGATGGCGTGAGGCCACGTGGCATCGAAAGGACGGCTCTGTCAGTACGGCTGTACGACCCTTGACAAGATTACTGGCGTAATTCGGAGGCCGACCAAATGATAAAGCTCGGCCATGGTGGCGACCCCAATCACGCTCGGCTTGGTATTGGTGCAATTCAAGGACCGCCAAAATGAGATAGCTCAGTCATATAAGTAATCCCAATCACGATCACGCTTAGCTCGGATGGGATTAAGGGGCAATTGAGAGGGAGATTGGCGCCAGACTAGTATAACCGAGTTATGATGGCTCGGACTATGACGGACCAGGTGAGAGCCGTTTGCTTGGTTAGTGTAGCTCCCCGGCGGGTCATGCCGTGCCGAGCTACATTTGTCGACCAGAGCATGGAAGTTGTGTCTATGCCAAGTCGAGTTGTGATTCAGCTAGTTGCTCGGCCAAATTTACTATACCATGGCTAGACCGAGCAGATCACGACCCAGGGTGATTTAGGACCGGTTTGGTGGGTGACACACCAAATGAGCAGTCAGTCCGGTTTAAGGTTAAAGTACCTCGGCCATGTTGATCGTGGTTCTGTTTTTTCCTAAGGGATAGGTCGGTCAAGGTATCCTGGTAGGGCGTGCTACCTAGACCAATGGCAGGACGGAAGGGAAATCCACTCCTGGCACACGTCAATATCGTTTGGCAGTTCCACACGTACTACTTGGAGGTTTTGGCCTTTACACACGTAAGGCAATGAGAGGTGAGCACTGCCACCTGTCCAAGAAAGGACAGCAGAGGTAGTGCACGCACAATCCCTGAGGCTGCATGACCAGCCTAGAAAAAGGAATGGAAGGGAAACGTTAGAGGTATGCTATCTGAACAACCCTCACTCTCTCTCTCCAAGGGTATTCTCCTTCAAGTGATCTGACTTGATCGCCGGAGGGTTTATCCCAACAACTCCGCCAGAATTTCACCCTTTTTTTGTCTTTAGGTCAGGCGACGTTACGCGAAGCTTGAGTTCAAGGAGTACGGAAAGCGAAGGATATTTCACCCGCGTACACCAACAAACAAGCAGTAATTTTAAGGGTGAAATTTAGAACCTTTTTAATAAGTGTGATGAATAGTTCAACATTTATATTAACTCTGTTGTGATTGTTGATTGCTATAGTTTAACTTTTTTCACTTATTAATCAAAAAAAAAAAAATGAGAGTTGAAAATTTTTTGATTCAATAAAAAACCACAAGAGTAAAATAGCAAAAAGAAAGACAATGTGTAATAATAAGTGTAGTTGATTAAACCAAATAATGTTGATGGTAAAGATTAAGGATTAAACCTAGAAAAAGAGCGAAGATAAAAAGATTTTTTTTTAAAAAATAAATAAACTAAAAGAGATGAAGAAAAAAAACTCAATGCGAAGAGATTGATTTGGTTAAATATGGTTTTTTTAGGTTAAAAATTTGCAATGTACAAGACATAGCATATGTTTGGTGTGGATTATAGGAATGATACCTTATTTTAATTTGAGAATCTGTGCCAGATTGTTTAGTGCAGTTTATGTTTACAACTTCTTAGACAGAAATAGCTTAAATAAGCTGAGAAAAACTAATTATTTAGAAGTTGGAAAATGGGTGCTTTTGATTTTTACTTTCTGATTATCAGCTTTTAACTTATAATGAATTACACCAAACATCACCATAGGTATGGTTTGAGATCTTTTTTTCAGAGGCTTTTGTTTTTTTATGAGGGGACAGAAGCTAATATATTTGAAAATAAGTTTTTTAATTGTATAGAAAAATCGTAATTAGCTGACATATAAAACTTATTTTTTATCTTAAATTCTCGTTGCCTTTAGTAGAGAATCAAGTCACAATACAAAATTGAAGATATGTTGATCTTTTTACACTGATACTTAAATTTTTTTTTTTTTTAGATGGTTCGGAAATGATAACAGAAAGATCAAAAACAAACAAAGAGCTAAAGATGGCTAGACCCTCTCATACACGATGTCGACCATGTCAGCCACAAGTAAAGGTCTAAGGGATTGTGGAGGGTCATCATACACCTCCAGGTCCATGGCTTGAGCAGCTCCTAAACGGGCAAGTTCATCAGAACATTTGTTCCCTTCACGATAGATGTGTGCAATGGCACATTCAGTGCGTTAGAGAAGTGCCTTGATGTCAAAGAGAAGAGCTCTAAATGGGTAGTGCTGAAGTTGTTCATATGGGGTGGAAATCTGGTTCATAGCCACTTGACTGTCTGTTTCTACTTGGATGTCTCTCTAACCTTTCTCCAGAATAATGGTGAGGCTTCGATAAATTGTCCATAGTTCTGCCTCTAGACTAGTAGTAGATTCCAGCTTTCCAGTGTAGCCTAACACCCACTGTCTTCTTTCATCTCGAAACAGACCACCAAAGCCTGCTTGACGTGGTTCATCTTTTGCACAGCCATCCATATTTAATTTTAGTTTACCTGCATAAAGAGGCAACCAAGCAATTAGTTTGGGGACAGGGTGATCAGTGGCAAGGGGAGACATAAAGCTTCATGAATATTAGAGGCATATTTGAAGGCTTAGAAAATGCTATGAGAAGCATTACCATCCAAATTGGCAAACACTTTATTATTTCTATCCTTCCAGATTTGCCATAACAAAGCAGCAAACCAAGTCTTCCAAGGGATGCCTCTAAATTCTTGTTTTAAGATTAGATACAATCCAATTCTCAAAGGTAGTAGATTCAGCCTCCCTTTGCCATTGATCATTTCTAACAATCTTCCAAATGTTCCTAGCATAAGTACAATCCCAAAAAAGATGGAGTAGATCTTCACAATGCATATTGCAACGAGGACAAAAAACATTTTTCGTGAGTCTTCTAACAACCCTCATTTGATTTGTAAGCAATTTATTTTGCAAAATGAGCCAGAAAAACCCCTTAAGTTTTTGGGGGCAACTTGAGTTTCCAGATCCATTTCCAACTTACTTCAGGGTTCCCAGCCTTAGTGATTAAATCATAAGTTGAGGTAAAAGTGAAAGAGCCAGTGGAAGTGCCTACCCAGCAGGGTTTATTAGTTAAGTTAGTGAGTCTAGGAGGGAACACACTTTTAATGTTGGTAATATCCTGAGGGGTTAAAAAATTCTCAATGCTACCAAGGTTCCAACTCAGGTTGTTATCAAAAATGGCGTGACAGGTTGTGTCATCACGTTGATTTCCAGAAGAAGTGTTTGCCAGAGGTTGATTGCCACACCACCAATCTTTCCAAAGTGACACTGTAGCTCCATCCCCAATGGTCCATTTAGTACCTTTCCTAAGAACATCTTTAGAATGAACAATACTTCTCCAAATATGTGAGCTACTCCGCTTGGTAGGCCAAGTGAACAGTCATGATTTTGTAAATACTTACTTAAAAACTTTTGACAACCAATATTATACACAAATTTGTTGCGTTGAATTTTTAGCTTTTAAAACCAAGTCCATAAGACCTTTAAGTCCTATCTTTCTTGGTAGCTCTTCCTTCGTAATCACTAATATTTGTTCATAAAATAGAAAGTTATTAATGTTACCCCCACAGATGTGTGTAAATTAAATAAATAATAAAATAAAAATAATTCAAAAAATAATTATACAAATTATTTTCTAAATTAAATGCTTACAGAAATTAATGTCGAAACTTGTATTGAACACAATCTCCTTAAAGTAGATTTTGCCCTCGCTCTAGTGTTTCGAGTTTTATCGGCGTCTACTTCTTAGGATGTAACGACTAATACTTAAATTTGCAGTACTACAAATTTAAGTTTGGCGAATCAAAACTCTATTGTTACTCTCTCTTTTTCTTCCTAAAAAATAATGCAAAAACAAATGCAAGAGCACAGGAAGAAAAAAAGAAGAAGGACAAAATTCTGGAAAAAATTGAATGAAATGAATTGCTGGAAGCAGCCTTTATATAGGCAGATTGGTGGCTGTTCGAACAGGTGCCAACAGATAGGCAACTGTTCGGACATGTTCAATAGATAGGAAATCTATTTGAACTGTTTGGATAGTTCCAAATCTGTCCAGGAAGGATTCAGCATGTTCAAACCTGTTCGGGTGGGTTAGGATCTGTTTGGGTGAATGAAAAAAATTTTGACCAATTTATTTTGAATTTTGAAACCAAAATAAAAAATAAAAAAATAAATTACCAATTTTTTGTGGCCCAAAAAGATAAGTATTAGGTTGGATAAGCCTAAGACAACCTCACACCACGCACCCACGCGTAGGCTGACCGGACGGACGGCGGTAGCGATTTTAGTTTTGGGTCCAATGGGTCTAACCCACTTCACCCATAACCTCACCCTTCCACAAACTAGGGTATCCCTTAGGGCCCATCCCAAGTATCCCAAGTTAAGTTTTATAAACTCATTCAAAACCTTAAGTCTTTCCAATGTGGGACAAGTACATTTCACAAATGGATAGAAAATCCATCTAAAACCATTGTACGAACTTGAAAACGTACGTTGAATTCTCATTCATTCAGAAATGATTTTGGGCAACTAAATACACAATTTTATTCACTATGTGACATTAAATATGAACCAAATTAGAAACGTTAAAAATAACACTTAAATCTCACCTTAATTAATGCTTAAAGTTGAAAACAAAAAATAAATAAATAAATAAATAAAATTATACAAAAAGTCATTTTCCAACAATGAAATGATGTAAGCATCGGCAGTAAACCTCTTGTACGAACACTCATCAAAATAAGAGAAGACAAAATAACATTATTATGCAGAAATCCCTTTCATATAAGGAAATTTGAGAGCATAGCTTGTCTTCAGTATGCCATTTGTCTAAATTGGATTGTAGAGTATATTTAAGTGTTTTCCCCCCCTCTTTGTGGCTGCTTTAGACCCGCAACAATTTAAAATATATATATATATATATATATTTTAGGTATGATTTATTTTTTGATTTTATTATTTATTATAAAAAATATGTATAAAAAAATAAAAAGGTAATGTTATAGAAAGAAGCCAATAACAAAACATCAATGCCTAATTGTCCTTGGAATAATAATCACATTGTTTAGTTTTAAAAAATTGAGTTTTTATTTTTTGTGTTTTCTATTTTTAGTCAGAAAATTTAGAGGCATTTATTCATAAATCTTTCTTCACTTATTTATATTTCAATTAGTCTAAATTATTTTCTTATATTCCAGTAAGTCTTATAAGTGACATAATTACCAAAATATGCTTAATAATAATATTCACATTAATAATATGAATATCCCGTGACGTGAATATTCACGCGTCAATGTGAACATTCACATTGTAAAATCTAAATGTTCACATCATCAAATTGCTAAGCGTTCAAAAAATATTTGTAAAGGTAAAATTATTTATAAAATACTTTAATTATGAGAATTAGAATTTGATGGATCAAATGTCCAAATATAAGACTTATTGAAATACAAAAATATTTTATGGACTAAGATGTCATTTGATAAATTTGAAAACTGAAAACTGAAAAATGAAAATTAAAAATGAAGTATTGAAAACTGAATGCTGAATTTATTAAGTTAAAAAGCTGTTTGATAAAAATTTGAGTGCTAAACTAAAAATATATTGTTTGATATGTATAAGATTAAATTTGAAATTTATTATTTTCAAATTATATATTTTAATTTTTATATTGTGATGGTAGTGGTAGTGGTAGTGATGGCAGTGGTGGTGGTGGTGATGGTATGATGGTGGTGGTGTTGGCGGTAGCGGTAGCGATAGTGATCGTGATTGTCGTGGCGGTGGTAGTGGTAGCGGTGATGGCATGATAGTGGTAGTGGTTGTGAGTTTATAATAGTGTATACTAATACTTATATTTAATATTTATAAAATCAGTCAGAATTAAATAAGTTTCATATGATTTAGAATTTTCTTAAGTTTCAATCTACATTTCAAGATGCACTTAAATTTTTAAATGATATCAATTGTAATTATTAAATAGACTTAATCAATTATCACTTAATATATTCAGTTTTAAGTGCTGAATCATGTTATCAAACACCTCCTAATTGGGATACACGTACTTGAAAATGATTTCCTAATAAATCTCTAAAAAATTTAATATTTAAGATTTTTTTTTTTAAAAAAAATTAGATGCACTTAACTATATACTTTTAAAGTATAATATTTATGGATTTTTTAAAAAAAAAAACAATTCATCAAATACAAAAAAAATATAAAAATTCAATACATTTTCGTATTAATTCTTGTGTATTTATTGAATTTTTAAAATATTTTTCACAAATATTTTATTTTTAAAGTGCATCTAAGAAGTACGAAATTTACTTAAAATATTAAAAAAATTCACTAAAAATAAAAATAAAAAACTCCATTTTCAAAAAATCAATCAAAACCAAATAAAGTGAATAGAATTTTGGATAAATTTCATATTACCCCCCTTTTTTTATTATAGATGAATAATAATAGAATTTTGTATAAATTTTATTTTATTCCTTTGTAATTTTGTCCACATATTGATTATATCCTATCATTTAAAAATAATCACATAATCTTCTCTTATAATTTATGGATTAAAATGCATCGTCATACATTTTGCCAAAGGCAATCATAAGTGTAAAATATTTGTTAGGACATAGGCCTTGTTTGATTGTTCGGATGTAAAAGGAAAGATATAATATGCTTTGGAATTTACTCAATATATGCAATGAATACGATATATATAGATTGGGAAAATTCTATTTCCACACACTACTTCCTCTCTTTCCACATATTTTCTCAATACACACACTAAATAAATTTAAATTATGAACTTTCACTCAATACACATCTTACCATACCACCACCGTTGTTACCACCGGCGGTGGCACCTCTTCTTGTCCCTTTCATTTCCAGTCGTTACCCTCACTCCCTCCACCGCGGCGCCACCGCGACCTCCATCGCCGAAATCGATCTCTGATTTCCTTTCTCTTCTAATCGCGAAGTAGGGCTGTTATCGGCACCACCATCGCGACCTCAACCCTCTCTCCTTGAGATCGATCCCTCTCTCTCTTCTTTCTCTCACAGACGCGAAGGGGGCAGAAAGTGAAGGCGGCGACGATTCGCTTGGCGGCAGGGAGAGACAAAGACAAAGGAAGATCGCGGTGGTAGGCAATGAAGGCGAAGGGAGATCGCAGTGGTGTGCCAATCTTTTTCTCAGGCAAAGGAGGGTCACAGTGGTGGGGAAGAGGCGATGGGAAAAGTGGAGGAGGGGAGAGGCGGCGACCATCGATGGTGATGGTGGAAACTGATGGTTTGAGAGAGTTAGAGTTAAGGGTTTGGGAAAGGGATATTTTGGTAATTTAATTTTAGGACAAAAATGTAGTTAAAAAAATTATTAAGTGTGTTGAAAGAGAGGAGGTAGTGTATGGAAATAGAAGCTCCCTAACATATCCCATGCTAATGTTTGTTGAGTTTAGGATATAATACTGAATATTTCTTATTCATGTTTGTTTTACAAAAAGAATTATGGGATATAAGCAACTAACATACATTAATGTCTATTTTGTCCCTATACCTATCAACATGCAATATATATGTATGTCTATTATATCCAATCGTTTGCCAATATATATACAAAAATATTTTGGAGTTCTAATTTGTGAGCTCTAATAGCTCTAATGTGCATGTGGAGCCCATTTGATGTGATGTTTTGGCCTCTTTTTTTTTTCTTTTACTTTCCACCTCACTAGAGCTCAATTAGAACTCTAGTTTTTTAGGGATGGATCATATATGTATATTAAATAAAAAATTATCAATTAAGTAATAACATAATCAAAATTAAATAATAATATAAATTTGTTTAAAATATATAAGAAAAATAATTTAGAATCAATTAAGATTTAAAAATTTTTAAATTATTTTTCTAAATTTTATTGTGTATTCTAAATTTTTACAAATAAAAAATACATATTCTAGTTTAATTACCAAATTTAAAAAAATAAAATAAAATACATATCATGGTTTATTTGGCCCACTTATTTATTTAATTCTCAAATTGGTAAATATTTTTTGAATTAGAACTTTGAAAATTCAAAACCTTTTAAATTAGTATAATTATAAATATATTTTTTTATATTTAAAATTAAAAAAAATTAAATTAAAACTTTGAATCTCAAAAAGGAAATAACGTTTTTGTTTATGTATGTATATATATATATATATTGTTTATGTAAAAAATTCAACTGTAAAAATTTAAAAATAAAATTCATGAACATAATTTTTTTGGTCATATACAATCGGCTTTTTCATATACATAAACAAATTTCTTATTGTAAAGTTCATAGATACACATAATCAAATTTCCCATTATAAAAGGGTAAAATTGTATTTTTAGTTCTTATCCCATCTGATGGAACATGATATAATATGGGGGGAGTGAGTATTGTATATCCACCCATCTTGAGGGATCAATTCTACTACAAGCCTCGAATGAGGTCTACTGCGAATGGCTCGAATGACCTAGCGGTCCTTTCTTGCACGCATCGGCCACTTGCACCAAACTTATAAATTTCATGTGCCTAGAAACTGAAAAAGAAAACAAATCAAAAAGAAAAAGAAAGGTTTCAAGCTGAACAAAACAACAACTTTAAAGATTCCATTCCTTTTCAAGTCCTTTGTTCTCTTCTTTTTTCTCACAATACAAGCAAAGAAGAATCAATAACAATGTGTCAAAAACACACTTTTAAAGATTCTATATATGTATATGTGTTTGTATGTATGTATCCATTTATTTTATTTTTTTCTTGATGGGCTTTTTCATGGTAGTTTCCATCACAACTACACACAGTATCTCTTTCTAAATTGTGATCCCATCTTTCCTTTTCAATCTTTTGAACAAATTTGCTATGTGTGGTAATCTACAACCCATTAATCATCACCCACACCACACTCATCATAAAATACTCATTATTCAAACCATTCCATTTTGTACCCATCACACCATTTTATCATTAAACAAACAAATCAGACTAGCCTAACTCTTTCTTTGTTCTTTAAAATAGTTTTGCTATTTTCTTTTTTTTTTCTTTTTTTTTTTCCTGGTGGATCTGAGGTCTTTCTCTATCTCTGCAACTGTTAATGGGTTTTGAATAGAGGAAAGAGAGAGAATAAGGATAGAGAGAGAAGAATCCCACGCGTTGGTTGAGATTCGAGGCATTCGAGCCTCGAAGTGTCGAGGTACCAAGCATTTTTGTTTGAAGGATATACAATCCAATTGTATGTTATATCCTCTTCTAAAAAAAATTACAAACACGGGATATATGGGGCTCACAGTATATAATCTTCAAACTAACCTTCATATTCAAGAATCAAATAGGGCCTAAGGGATTTTGTATGGATTTTAAAATATTAGGAGATAAACTACTTAAAGTAAATAATAAGGGATTATAAATAATTTTTTGTTTATTGAAAAAATGAAAAAATCTATGCAATTTGTACACTATGATAATTTGTATACAAAGGTATTTTAGTATTTTCGCTTGAGTGATGATACTCGTTAATCAATAGACCATAAGGCCCTGTTTATTTACTGGATATAAAGGCGGTACATGGGTGTGAGACCGGATATAATATGAGTTGGGTCCCACATATTTTTTGTCTCCCTATATCCTGTGTTTGGTTGCTCCAGATATGGAGAGTCCAGATAGTATATGATGCAAAAGGGAGATATATGTTACCACCTCCCTCATGGTATTATATATCCTCCACCGTTGGATATAACTCTTCTTTCATCCAAAGGTCAAAAATAATTACTCTCTTCTTATCCCATCTTATATTCTATCTTAACCAAACATAGTATAAGTGATCTGATAATATATATAATTTATCTCATATCTTATAATGTATTATATCTTATATTTATTTTTAGATATTACGTATCTTTCTCAAACTCTTATATTCAATAACAATCAAAGCCCTAAGGGACTTATGTGCCTAGTGGCATGTGCACGAGTCAAACAACAAAAAGTAAAATTTGCCCTATAGTTTTTTTTTTTTTTTAACATGCAACTTAATAGGCATGACTAGAAACTTAAATAAATTATACAGTGTGCATAAAAATGCATAGAATAATATATATATATATATATATATTTTTTAAAGTTATCTTGTCATGTAAGGCATATGTTAAAAACATCATTGACTCTTCATTATTATTATTATTTTCATCTAATTTGATTTTAGATTCGAGTAAAAATTTAATTTGATATGAACTATTTAAACTAATTCATCAATTAAAAAAAAAATCTTCTCTTCTCCCAAATTTGCCTTTTTATTAAATTTGATGGATAGAAAATCTTCGACATTTTTTTATTTAAAATTTCATCAAATTCAAATTTGACGAACGATTTGATAAATTTTTAATTTGATAAAAACAATTCTCCATTAATTTGATAAATATTTTATAAAATAAATAGAAATTGTTTTTAATATTTTTTTATTAAATTTATGAAAAGAGTTGGGGATTGAAAATGCTATAACAATATCCATAATAATAAATAGGGTAAATTACACTTATCTCCTCGAGGTTTCGACAAATATATGGACCTTTTCGTGATTTCAATAATTACAAGAACCTCTCCTACTTTACTTGACAATTTCAAGATTTTCCCATTCCGTTATTTTGCACAAACGATGATAGTAGCCCATACAAAATGACCATATTACCATTGATTTTGCTTATGAAAAGATGAAAATGCCCTTGCAAGAGAAGTCAATCCAATAAGAGCTTTTACTTCTCATCAAATTTGCTAAAGAAAGCGAATCCTTCAAGTCCGACATTATCGATCTCGCCAAGCAAGTTGGCCTTCTCTCCCTCAAGCTCGGATCCGCTATTCACTTTACCACCATGACCATGACCACGGCCTAGTCGTCTTTCTATAAGGAATCCATCCACCACATTGCCGCTGACGTCTCCAAAACCCTAGAACGAGCACTAACCCTAGTCCGCAAGTGCAAGCGAAGTGGCGTTCTTCGGCAGGTGTTTGCCATCACTACCAGCGCCGACTTCCTCAAGGTCTCCCACCTTCTGGAATCATCCATCATTGACATCAGTTGGCTTCTCTCTATCGCCAACAACAACCCCATCCTGGCCATGCTCTGGTCCTTCATCGTCTCCGTCTAAATGGGGCGTCTTCTCTACGATTGCCTCGACGCCGCCAACAATATAGACAATGATCGCAACAAGAAGATGATGGTTGAAGAAGGTAGAGTTGTACCATTGCTGAAGATTGTTGAAAGAAGGGGCTTCTCTTAATGCTCAAATGGCCGCCTCACTTGCTTTTTTCTACTAAAGAAAAGATTAAAAAGGAAATGAAAAAGAAAATCTACATAGAAATGAAATGAGAAGATTGTGTATACGTTGATATACAGAGAGACAAAGAAAACAACTCTTTGTCTCTTTGTCTTTTTCTTTCTCTCTCTCTTTTTGCCTTTCTCTCTCTATAGCTTCTTCGTCTTCTTCACATAGATCAACCTTCTTCACGTTGCTTACTATCGTCTCTCTTTCTCTCTCTCTCTCTCTCTTTTCTCTTAAGAATTCAATGTGTATTGTGAATGTAGCTGATTAATGATTTTGTGAACAAATGGCATTTTTGTCTTTTCACAGGCAAAAGTAAGGGTAATATGGTCATTTTGTATAGGCTATTAATGTCGTTTGTGCAAAATAGCGAATGGGAGAATCTTGACATTATCGTAAAAGTAAGGAAGTTATCGTAAGTATTGAAACTACAGGAGGTTCCTCAGATTTATCGAAATCTCAGGAGAAGTAAATGTAATTTACCCTAATAACTATCTCATAAAAATGGGAGCTTTTATTTACACACACCAAATCAACTCTATACACACACTTAATTATATTTATTTTTATTACAATTTTATCCCTAAGTGAAATTACTATTTTAGACATCATACCCAATTCAAATAAACAAACGTCTCAATACACATTCAGACTTCACATCCATCTGTTGTTCAAGTTGTTGAAGCTCCAAGTTCGTAGCTGCTACTTCTTCTATTGAAGCTGTTGAAGCTCCAAGTCCATTGAAGTTGTTGAAACTATTGAAGCTCCAAGTCCATTTGTATCTTTACATTTCCATTAGTTTACACACTAACCTTATCCTCATTCATCATTGTTATGGAGGATTTCTCTTCTGAAAATTCAGATTTTCAGAAGCAAATAAATGTTTATGAGAAAGATAGCCAATGAAATGTGAGTTTTGCAATGTAAAAGTCTTTTTTTTTTTTTTTCCAGCATCGTTCGGATAACCAGAGCTGAATTATATTATTTTGTTTGGAAATCTACTACCGAAATAAGTATTTAATTTGGGAAGTTGTTGTCCGAAATAAGTTAAATTTTACAACATTCAACTTTCGAAATTTTAAAATTAATTCAGACAACTACTTCCGAAAATTAGCATTTTGTTCAACACTGTACTTCCAAATGAAGTAAATTTTTTTTTCCCATTTTATATTCTAAATTTGTAAACTGCATACCAAATTTACAGTTTCAAATTGCAAATTAATCTTTATAATGCCATTAAAATTTTGTAATGTTATACAAAACATGTAGGAATATGTGTCAACTCAAGGATGTCAGGTTTGCGTGGATAGTGTGTTGGATTGCACTACTCAATTCACACCCAATGTGTTCACTCTACGAAATTATAATGATTATGTTTCGAATTGCTCAACAAATGTAAATGTTTGATAATATTTATTTGACTTTGTAGGTATTCAAAAGTAAGGATGAATTGCTCAACTGGGTACGTGAAGTTGGAAAGGGAAATGGTTTGGTCATTGTAATCAAAACATCAGACTATGGTGGAGGGAAAAAAAGACCCAGGATGTATCTTGCTTGTGAAAGAAGTGGTCAATATAGAGCGACAAAGAAGTTAAAACATGATGGCAACAATACATCAAGAATAACCGGTACGAAGAAGTAGTTGTCCTTTTGATATGAGGGCTCACAGATTTACCACACATGATGAATGGACATTGACCATAGTATGCGGATTGCATAACCATCCACCTACAGAGCACCTTGAGGGACATTCATATACGGGGAGGTTGTCAAAGGATGAGAAATCATTATTAATGGATACGTCAAAGAACATGGTTTGGCCAAAAGAAATCCTAGTAACCTTGAAACAGCGAGATGCCCTCAATATAAGCACACTTAAAACCATTTACAATGTACGCCATCGAAACAGGGTGGTACAGAGAGCTGGAAGATCACAGATGCAACACTTATTGGGTGAATTGGCCAAGTATAATTACATTGAGCACCATCGATGTGAAGAGTCCACGATGACTGTGACAAACTTGTTTTGGGCACATCCTACTAGTTTGGACTTATTTTGGTCTTTCCCACGAATATTAATTATGGATTGCACATATAAAACCAATAGATATCGTCTTCCTCTTCTTGAAATTGTGGGAGTGACATCAACTGAAATGACTTTCTCTGTAGCTTTCGCATACTTACAGTATGAGAGGGCCAATAACTATGCGTGGGTGTTAATTACATTCCATGATGTCATGGATGGTTTTGTTTTGTCATCAATTATTGTTACTGACAGAGAGCTAGCCTTGATGAATGCCTTACATAAGATATTCTTGAGTGGCAGACATTTATTATGTCGTTGGCATATCAGTAAGAATGTATTGACCAAATGCAAGAAAATGTTTGAGACACAACAGAAATGGGAGAAGTTCAACCATGAGTGGAACTCTTTAGTGTATTTATCTTCTGAAATTCAATACGATGAGCGCCTTAAATCATTACTTAAGAAATTCAGTAGTTATCCGGATGCAGTAAACTATGTCATGGATACTTGGTTGGTTCCCTACAAGGAGAAATTTGTGGCGGCATAGACAAACACGTGTATGCATTGTGGCAATGTTATAACCAACTGGTAAGATTACTTTTGTTCAATATGTTATTAATAAGTGCCATGTACTTGATTTTAATGTCACTTACATTGAATTGAATGGGGCTGAGAATGCACATGCAAAACTTAAAAGACAATTGGGTTCATGTCAAGTCTCATTTCAGGCATCATTTGAGAAAATACACAGTCTGCTTGAGTTACAACACACTGATATCAAGGCTTCATTTGAGAAAAGTCTAATTGTTGTGCAACATCAATTTAAACCTTCTCAGTTCAGGGAGCTACGGGGTAATGTGTCTATCTCTGCATTAGAGTATTTGCTTGTAGAGAGTAAGAGAGCCAATTCCATTGGTATTGATACTGAAGCTTGTGGATGCGTCCTTCGCCACACTCATGGTTTACCTTGTGCCCATGAGATTGCTGACTACATCAGACAAGATCATCCTATACCACTTGCTACCATACACTCACAGTGGAGGCAACTTCATATCTCCATATGCAACAAAGAAGAGGAAACGGAGGTGACTTGTCATGTAGTAGTAGAGTTGTTTGTGAAAAAGTTCAATGAAAGTGATAGAACCATGCGGTTGGAGCTTTTGAAGAAGTTGAAAGAGATTGTATGTCTGAGAAGTACTTTTCTTGTTGAGCCGGAGGTGAAGCCCAAAACACGTCCCCCGGATCATAAGAAGATCAATGTTTCTACCCGTCATGACCTGTGTGCATTTGAGTTGGTGCAATCTGGACATGATTCTTTCTCACCTAGGGACACTCAAATCACTACATTAGCTTTTACTTTGGAAACCAAGAAGAAGAGACCTGTTAAGGGAAAGAAGAAGGTGAATGCAAAAGGGAAGGTGTACATTACTAGAACAATGAAACTTGGTGCATATGTTGATGTTTTCCTTTCTGGGTTGAAACCATACATTAAGTTTGTCAAGAATGTAGCTGCAGATGGGAATTGTGATTTCAGGGCTATAGCTGCTTCAATTGGTCATACAGAAGATGATTGGGCTCAGGTTAGGTGTGATCTTTTGGGTGACCTGCACACACATAAAGAGGAATACATTACACTTTATAGGTCGTACGAAAGGTTTGAAGAATTGACAAGTATATTGTCATACTTTGAAGATAGTCCTGGATACTCACATTGGATGACTATGCCAGATATGGGGCATCTTGTTACATCGTGCTACAATCTTGTGTTATACCACTTGTCATTACAGCAATGTCTCACCTTTTTACCTCTTAGAACAGTGCCAGTACCTCAACTTGATAGACGTGAGATTGCCATTTGGTTTGTCAACGGAAATCATTTCGTCTAGGTATAACAGAAACTTATCAATTTGTGCATGTACAAGCAGTTATGAGGTATGACCACTAACTCAATTGACATTTGGTATAGGTTTTTTTGTAGCCAGGCCATCTAGTTCCTCCTATAGCCACTAATTGGCGAAAATACCCTCACCCCTTGCGCCGTCGACTGGGATGATGCATATGTGTGCCGCATTCAGCATTTTAAGGACATTATTCATGATACTGTAGCTACTCGAAAGACATTTGATGTTGTTGATGCCGCATGACACATGTATGCATTTGACAATATTAGAATTATAGAAGAAATTAATGGATGTGTTTTTTATGTTAATGTGTGTTTTTTATGTTAATGTGTTCTGTGGCATGGATTGAATATTATCAACCATTGTTACCATTCCATTCTAATAACAAAATATCATTTACAAAATCAACGACCATTGTTACCATTCCAACAACAATGTCACGAATGTCATCATTACAACAATGTTCTAATAAGAAAATATTAACCACTGTTACCATTACAACAATGTCATCTTACAAAAAACACCACAAAAAATTCATCAACTAACAAATAACATGTCACGAATCAGCTGTATGCCTACGCCTAGGCCTACGACTGTATGTCAATGTTGGAGATAAAAAGCGATCTCCAGTACAACTAGGTCCAGCAGAACTAGGTCCAGCTTCGTCAATGTGCTGACCTTCAAGGACATGCGTCATATCCTTGATAGCCTGGTAAAGTCGATGAGGATGTCAAATCCCCTCCTCATAACCAGCCTGAATAATATGATGTGCAATCTGCAGTGCATGTGTAATACACTGGATTTGAAAAGAATATCACATAATATATCAGAAAATAAAAAGTAAGTTACAAATGCATAAAAGAGGATAATATATTACATCGGCATGTTGGCTGAAATCCTGATGGTCATGGACACGCGGTTCATCAGTGTGCTCAATATATAGGTGCGTGATGTTCTTTTACCAATCCATGTAACCCGGTACACATTCCCAAGTGTCACGACCCAAACCCGGCCCTAAGGGTTTAGTCCCGTAACCGGCCAGTAATCCGTGATTACCAAAGGCCCTCTTGAACAAATGACAATCAATCAATCGAGTACAGGGCTGGCGGAAGCCAATACAATAAATAACTAGTGTCCATTGAGTGTGGAAATCGTATGTCAAAAACATTTTTCATACATTTATGCATTCGCACCAAAGACAAGATACACAAGCATTACTGAGATATTCAAGACGGAACTCAATCCCTCAATAACAAGACAAGAAAAGCAGTCTATACAAAAAGTACAACAAGACAAAACAAGAGGAGACTAGTGGGGACACAAAACACCCCAAGCCATGGCATGGCGTCTCGAACCTCACAAAGGAGGCACATAGGCCGGCCGACAAAGCGGGGACCAATCCCACGCTCCTAGCTTTGGCGGTGAGAACCTACATATATATATAACGGTGAGCTAAAGCCCATGAATAACATAAAGCGAAAGAGGTTATGAATGAATGTCCTTGCGATAAATGAAATCAATTCATTAAACAAGAGTTTCTTTTCAAGATTTCAATCAATCAGTCATATGTGGTACATCCAATAGCCTATAACAAGAGGGTCCAAAAGGACCGCCTTAATAGACCCAACAAGAATGATGGCCAATCATTCAAGAAATGATGGTTCCACAAGGAAACCGACAGAGCTCAGAATACCAATAACAAGAGGTGCTAAGGATGCCACAATACAGTTCAGAAGTAGGACATACATTCATTCGATAAATAACATCGCCAAGATGCTCAAGAACAAGATTCAAAAGATAACCATTTTGAACATATCTTTACACATCTGTACTCACAAAGTGATTGGGCTATCAATAGCTAGAGCGCGTCCCAGAGCCAACCCTAAACAAATAATCAATAGAACACACACTAAGTTTACAGCTTGGAAAGGATGAAAATTAAATCACAAAATTCCCTCGGTGTGGACCCAGGACTAAATCCCTATAAAGTTGCATTAAACTAGGCCTAAGAATGCCTAGGATGAGATGAGGATGCAAAAATACAGCTGAAGGCACTTTTCAAAAGTTCTTGAAAAGGGTCTCGCCGGCGAGCCTTCCTTCGCTCGAGCGAGGTTGCAAAATCAAAGGCTTTGCTCGGGCGCACAATCCTTCGCTCGGGCGGGAGACATCTGGTTGCTCGGTTTTTACGCGGCGGTCCACGCTCGATGCTCGCTCGAGCGGAGCCCTGAATAAAGGTGCTCGCTCGAGCGAGGAATCCTTCGCTCGAGCGAGGAAGCAAAATCTGGGATTTCCAGATTTGTCTCCCAAGTTCGAACCAAGCATTCAATCATCCAAAACTCAACCTCTTGGCCCCAATTTCTGGAAAAACACTTCAAACTCAATGTATGACAAGTTTCAAAAACTATTTTGCACATGCAAGGGCCAATGGTTGGTCAATCAAAGTCATTTTCAAACCCAATTTTTAAGAGCAATATGTAACATGCAATGCATGGGTTCTAAACCAATTTCAATCTTCAATCCTTGCTCTAATGAGCTCCAAACTTTGAAAACAACTTGAAAACATGGACCATGATGAAAACATGAGCATGCATGTGTAATTCTTCAAGAATTCAACCTCAAAAACACCAATTCAAGCATGCATGGATGGATTATGCTCTAATTCAACTTATATGAGCAAAATCAAGTCTCAACTCCACAATGATGCATGAACCATGAGAGAGGAAGCTTAAGGACAATAAGAATGCAATGAATTCTCTTACCTAAGTGTTGATTCAAGGTAAGGAAGCTAAATTAAGCCAATATACACTTCAATTCCAAGCAATCTCCAAGTAATTCTTCAAGGTGAGCTAAGTTCTCACTCTCCTCTATTTCTCTTGTTGGTGTGAGAAAAGAAGTAAAAGGGCTGATCAAATGCTTTGCTATGGTGATAAGGCTCACTAACAATAATAAACTAATGGCCACTAACTATGGCAATTGTGTAATTAAGGCCAACTCTTCAATTAACTTATTTAATCTAATTTAATCATTCCTAATCAATTTTGAGATAATTATACCATTAAATCACAAATATTACATCGAGTCTAAAACATCAAGCGGTTTCTCAATCGGCCAATAAGGCCTTCAATTAGCAGTTTAAACATATAAGCTCGAGCAGATAATTATGCAATCAAGCAGATAAGATATGCAATTCAACAAGTAAACTTATTGATTTCGATTTGATTTCATTGATCAAGAGGTCATCGTTCACTTATCGGTCATTATCGATTCGGTTTAACGGTAATCGGTATGTAATTGATGGTTTACGATAATCGACGAGGTTATTCTGATCTCCTCCTTATAAAGAGTTTAGTCCTCTAAACTCGAGTTACCTTCGATTTGGAAGAAAACAGATTGGCGAGGAACAAATCAGGATATCGCCTAGCCATGTCATCTTCCCTTTCCCAAGTGGCATACCCACCACCATGGTTCTGCCAGTCAACTTTCACTAAGGGAATCTCTTTGTTTCTCAGTTTCTTGATCCGTCGGTTTACAATCTGTATAGGCTGTTCCTCGTAAGTGTAGTCATCACTCAACACGATACGGGTAGGCTCAATCACATGAAACGGATCTCGAAGATAGTCTCTCAACATCGAAATGTGGAAGACGTTATGCATATGCTCCATTTCAGGAGGAAGTGCAACTTGATACGCCGGATTGATTTTCTCAATAATCGTCGGACCGACATATCTCGGTGCTAACTTGCCTTTGACTCCAAAGCGAGTCTGGCCTTTCATTGGTGTCACTTTCACAAACACGTGATCACCCACTTCATATTCTCTATCCCGTCTTCTGACATCTGCATAACTTTTCTGACGGCTCTGTGCAGTTTTCAGTCTTTGCTGTATCAGTTTTACCTTTTCGGTTGTTTCATATACAATCTCGGGCCCAAGCAATGGCCCATCCCCAACTTCGCCAATGATTGGAGATCTACATTTTACGCCATACAATGCCTCAAAGGCGCCATTCCAATACTCGAATGGTAGCTGTTGTTGTAGGCGAATTCAATGGAGATGACTTTCCCAATTCCACGGAAGTCAAGAACACACATTCTCGTGAGGTCCTCTAGAGTGCGGATGGTTCTTTCATCGTCCATCTGTCGAGGATGATAGGCACTACTCGGCCTCAATTCAAGACTCCAATGCGGTCTGTAGGCTCTGCCAACCTCGATGTAAACTTTGAATCCTGTCGAAACAATAGACCACGAGCACTCCGTGCGGTCTAACAATTTCATCAATATAAATATGACCAATCTATCGCATTATAGATTGTCTTGACAGTAGGAAGTGTGCGATTTAGTCGATCTATCAACAATAACCCAAATTGAATCCATACCTTTCTGGAGCGAGGTAATCCAACGATAAAATCCATCGTGATGTGCTCCCATTTCCACTCTGGTATGGGTAAGGGTTGCGATAATCCAAAGAGTCGTTGATGTTCACTTTGACTTGTTGGCAATGAAGACATTTAGACACAAAGTCGGCAATTTCTTTCTTCATCCCCGCCACCAAAAATTCGCTTGAGATCTTGATACATTTTCGTATTCCCGGGTGAATAGAAAACTTTGAATTGTGGCCTTCTTGCGAGAACTCTTCTTTTCAATTCAAAGATCATTTGGTACACAGATCTTGAAATTTGATACATTGTTCTCAAATTTGAACCCCGATTTCGGTTTTGAATCTCTTTCCTCGATGATTTTCTTTAAGTAATCATCCAGTTGCTGTTTCTCCTTAATTTCCTCAATCAAAATTTGGTTGAGCGATAATGGCAACTATTGTCCATACTGTTCTTTCAAAACAATTTCAATCTCAGACTTTTCAAGATCAAGAAGCAACTCTTTCTGTCCAGTCAGCAAACAGGCTAAGTTGGCAATCGATTTTCGGCTCAAGGCATCGGCAACGGTATTGGCTTTTCCTGGATGGTACAGAATCTGTAAGTCATAGTCTTTGATCAATTCAAGCCATCTCCGCTGTCTCATATTCAGTTCTTTACGTGAAAAAGTACTTTAGGCTCTTGTGGTGGGTGTAGACTTCACATGTTACTCCATACAAATAGTGTCGCCAGATTTTCAATGCAAAAACTACTGCGGCAAGTTCAAGATCATGGGTTGGGTAATTCTTTTCATGCGGTCTCAACTGTCGGGAAGCATAAGCAATAACTCTCCCATTCTGCATTAAAACACATCCCAAACCCTTATGAGAGGCATCACTAAAATCATGTAACCATCAAGATTGTGGTAGAGTCGAAATTGGTGCGATCACAAGTCTAGTTTTCAACTCTGAAATCTCGATTCCCTCGATCAGTCAACAAATGGTGTCCCTTTACGAGTCGGTTGAGTCGATGGTAAGGCAATTTTGGAGAAATCTTTGACAAATCTTACGTAGTATCGGCCCGTCCCAAAAAGCTTGGACTTGATCACATTTGTTGGTCTAGGCGGTTCACTCTGACTTCAATTTTAGCGGATCATGAAATTCCATCTTTGCTAACAACATGCCCCAAAAACATAACATGGTCAAGCCAAAATTCACACTTAGACAGTTTAGCATACGGTTTACATTCTCTTAAGGTTTGCGAGGCAAGTCTCGAGATCTTGTTCATGTTCTTCTCTGTCTTAGAATATATCAATATGTCATCAATAAATACTACAATGAAGTCATCAAGGTATGGTTTGAAAATTACATTCATAAGGTCCATAAATGTACTTGGGGCATTCGTGACTCGAATGGCATAACTAAAAATTCATAATGGCCATACCTCGTTACGGCAGTTTATCAATGTCTTCGGTTTGACTTTCAATTGATGGTACCCGATCTAAGGTCAATTTTGGAAAACACTTGTGCACCACATCGATCAAACAGGTCATCATCTGTGAAAGGATATTTGTTCTTCTGATTACCTTATCGATTCGCGGTAATCAATGCACGATCTCGATGAGCCATCTTTCTTCTTCACAAATAAAGCAGCCATACGGTGAAGTACTAGGCACGATAAACTTCTTGTCCACAATTCTGCAATTGTACCTTGATTCTTCGATTCGGTTGGAGCCATTCAGAGGGAGCTTTTCGATAGCGTGTGTACGTACTACATCAACAATGAACTCAATCTCCTGTCAATCAAATCCTGGTAGATCATCTGGAAATACATCGGAATTCTCTAACTATAGGAATGCAATTCACATCGGTTTAACATTATCGATGGCGAATCTGATCGATATAGAACAGATAGCCCTTACACCCTTTCTAATCGGTTTGATGGCCTTCTGAAGAAATCGAGATATGGAGGAGGTACTACTCCAACTCCACTAAATACAAATTCGGTAAACCGGTGGACGGAAAACAACTTGCTTGGTCACACAATCGATAGTAGCATGATATTTTTGTAACGTCCATCCCCAATATCACATCAAAATGATCTATGTTCAATGGCAAGAAATCAATAAATAGGTGCATATCCCCAACAATAATCTCACAAGCGGGATACATATATGCACATGTCATGGATCCCCCAGTGATGATAATCTGACTAGCAAATAATTCATGGGTTCTAAGGGTCTACTCAATTTTCGTGAAAGCATGTGACACATAAGAATGTGTAGACCGAATCAATCAATACATAAGCATTCGAGCACAGATAGAGAGGATACGACACAACGGTCTCAAGATTACGACGTCTCCGTACTAGGGCAAACACTGCCTGCCTCATAGGCTCTTTCCGTAGCTTTGGGGTTGGGCTTGGTGCTACATTTGATCTTTCTTTACCACTTACTACCGGTGGTGGAGTCAAGGGCAATCTTTAATTCATGGCCCACTTTGCCACATCTGAAACAAGCTCGAAACGATAGCAAACTCCCTGGAGTTTGTTGCCACATGTAGTGCACGGTGGAGTAAAACCGCTCCCTTGGCTGGAAAGTCGTCGACCCGATTCTACATTTCTTGTTGGTGAGTTATGCTTGCCTTTCTTAAACTTGAAACCTTGCCTTTTTCCTTGCCACTCACTTGTTGGTGTTTCGATTGTTTCCTTTGCTACAATATTTACCTCGGCCATCAAAGCCCTTCGAGACCTCCTACATAAGTTGCCTTTTTCAGAACATTTATCCGATCGTGTATAGCAGCATTGAGGCCGCCTTCAAATCTGCTGGCCTTCGTGTAATCGGTATCCACTATATGTGCTGCTTACCTAGCAAGTTCGGTACATTGCTTCTCATACTCTGAATCGACAATTTGCTTACTCGCAATTGTTCAAACTCAGTCACTTTTACGTCACGATATTAATCGAGGAAAATATTTTTCAAAGAAGGACTCCTTGAACTGAGCCCAAGTCATTACAGTGTTTGCATCACGGGTCAACATCCACCACCTTCTAGCTTCTTCCTGAAGGGTAAAGGTGGCTAACAATACCTTGTGTGCTTCTGAGCACGGAAACACTTCGAACAGCTTTTCAGTTTCGAGAACCCAAGCTTCAGCCTTTAGCGGTTCTAAGCCTCCCTGAAAGGACGGCGGTTTCATTTTGCTGAATTTCTGAGTCAGTGCAATAATATCCATCTCATTAACATTCACATTCTGCACATTTGGTGCATTACATTCGATTTGCGGAGGAGGAGGAGGTGGGTTACATTGTCGGTCTAATCTTTCAATTTCCGGTTCCATCATTTGATCAAGTCTGGCCATCCTGCCCTCGGGGGATGATGCATCAGTTTCATTTGCATTATCCATTTCACTATAAGCAATTATAGCGATTATCATTATGAGTAGTTGTATCTTTAAACAGTTTAGCAGTTTAACATATAATCAGTCAATCATAGCACACACTTTTCAAATTCATGAGATGCCCTACTTGCTTTTCTAGGACACCCTATAGCTCATTTGGACACGTGTGTGCGGTATAACTCGTGGTTAAGTATCGCTCTGATACCACTCTGTCACGACCCAAACCCGGCCCTATGGGTTTAGTCCTCAGAATCGCCGATGTCCGTGATTACCAAAGGCCCTCTTGAGCAGTCGAATGATCAGTCTGATGAATGGCGGAAGCCAATACAATAAATAACTAGTGTCCATTGAGCTGTGGAAATCTGTATGTCAAAACATTTTTCATACATTTATGCATTGCATCAAGACAAGATACACAAGCATTACAGATATTCAAGACGGAACTCAATCCTCAATAACGATCTGATAAAAGCAGTCTATACAAAAAGTACAACAAGACAAAACAAGAGGGAGACTAGTGGGGACACAAAACACCCCAAGCCATGGCATGGCGCCTGAACCTCACAAAGGAGGCACATAGGTCGGCCGACAAAATCGGGGACCAATCCCACGCTCCTAGCTTGATGCGGCGGCCGAGAACCTACATATATATATAACAAAGGAGCTAAAGCCCAAAGTGAATAACATAAAGTGTAAAGAGGTTATGAATGAATGTCCTTGCGAAGAAATGAAATCAATTCATTAAACAAGAGTTTCATTTTCAAGATTTCAATCAATCACCATATGTGGTACATCCAATAGCCTATAACAAGAGGGTCCAAAAGGACCGCCTTAATAGACCCAACAAGAATGATGGCCAATCATTCAAGAACAAGATGGTTCCACAAGGAAACCGACAGAGCTCAGAATACCAATAACATGAGGTGCTAAGGATGCCACAATCTGATGTAAGTAGGACATACATTCATTCGATAAATAACATCGATCAAGAACAGCTCAAGAAACAAGATTCAAAAGATAACCATTTTGAACATATCTTTACACATCTCATCACAAAGGATTGGGCTATCAATAGCTAGAGCGTCCCTAGAAGCCAACCCTAAACAAATCAATCAATAGAACACACACTAAGTTTACAGCTTGGAAAGGATGATAATTAAATCTCTAAATTCCTCGGTGTGGTTCCATGTCTAAATCCTCATTAAGATGCATTAAACTAGGCCTAAGAATGCCTAGGATGAGATGAGGATGCAAAAATCTGATTGGAAGGCACTTTTCAAAAGTTCTTGAACAGGGTCTCGCCGGCGAGCCTTCCTTCGCCGAGCGAGGTTGCAAAATCAAGGCTTCGCCGAGCGAACAATCCTTCGCCGAGCGGAAAACTTCGTTGCTCGATTTTACGCGATACACGCTGATGCTCGCCGGCGGAGCTGAATAAAGGTGCTCGCTCGGCGAGGAATCCTTCGCCGAAGCGAGGAAGCAAAACTGGGATTTCAGTTTGTCTCCCAAGTTCGAACCAAGCATTCAATCATCCAAAACTCAACCTCTTGGCCCCAATTTCTGGAAAAACACTTCAAACTCAATGTATGACAAGTTTCAAAAACTATTTTGCACATGCAAGGGCCAATGGTTGGTCAATCAAAGTCATTTTCAAACCCAATTTTTAAGAGCAATATGTAACATGCAATGCATGGGTTCTAAACCAATTTCAATCTTCAATCCTTGCTCTAATGAGCTCCAAACTTTGAAAACAACTTGAAAACATGGACCATGATGAAAACATGAGCATGCATGTGTAATTCTTCAAGAATTCAACCTCAAAAACACCAATTCAAGCATGCATGGATGGATTATGCTCTAATTCAACTTATATGAGCAAAATCAAGTCTCAACTCCACAATGATGCATGAACCATGAGAGAGGAAGCTTAAGGACAATAAGAATGCAATGAATTCTCTTACCTAAGTGTTGATTCAAGGTAAGGAAGCTAAATTAAGCCAATATACACTTCAATTCCAAGCAATCTCCAAGTAATTCTTCAAGGTGAGCTAAGTTCTCTCACTCTCCTCTATTTCTCTTGTTGGTCGGCGTAAAGAAGTAAAAGGGCTGATCAAATGCTTTGCTATGGTGATAAGGCTCACTAACAATAATAAACTAATGGCCACTAACTATGGCAATTGTGTAATTAAGGCCAACTCTTCAATTAACTTATTTAATCTAATTTAATCATTCCTAATCAATTTTCGATAATTATACCATTAAATCACAAATATTACATCGAGTCTAAAACATCAAACGGTTTCTCAATCGTCACGATAAGGCCTTCAATTAACAGTTTAAACATATAAGCTCGAACAGATAATTATGCAATCAAACAGATAAGATATGCAATTCAACAAGTAAACTTATTGATTTCAGCCATTGATGCATTCGATGAGTCATCGATTCACTTATCAGTCATTATCAGTTCGGTTTAACGGTAATCAGTATGTAATTCAGTGGTTTACGATAATCAGTACGAGGGTTGTTACACCAAGGCTAACAAACTTGTGTGCTCCTTCGCTGCTTAGAAAACACGTGGTTATCCCAAGCCTCCCGGATCCTATCCAAGTATCTATACATGATTGTATATCGTGCAGATATGTTGCCTCGAGCACCACGACTGGGAGCTAGCGGTGTATCTGAGATGGTTTGAACCCTGCCAAACTGCCTCAGAACTCTATCTGGATGATAGGGTTCGACCACGTCTAAGCACTTTAAGCATCCATGGTAGAACATAATTGGGCTACATGGATGCTTGTCTCTCAATGTGGTATGGATCCTAAATAACTCAGAACGTAAAGTGTTCTTGAATTAAAGTATATAAAGGGTAAGATAAATGGAAAGTGTTAAAACTATCTCAAGACGAGTAAACTTACATCACCGCTACCAAACCTGTCAAGCTCCACTCGAAAAGATTTCAAATGATCAATGGAGGAACCCGCCACCTCTCTCTAGATGCCCGATGGTACACGTGTGGCATGTCTTCATTGTAGCCCATATATCGTGAGGTCGGAATGCTCGGAAGTGCTCATAAATCCACGCCCAAAAGAGTCATATAACCACCCATTTGCTTAACACCCACCAACTAGCATACCCCAACTGTTTGTATAAAAATGCTAATGCAAAGAAGACCGGTGTAAGTATGAATGGACCCCAAATCCATAAATAAGGCAAGGTAAACAATAGGAACCCTGCCGCTACTCATGTCACTGAAAAGTGTACATCCCAACAGAAACAACAAATAAGCTCTAGCAGCGCACTGTATAGCCTCATCTGGGTCTGAATCTATGACACCAAAGAACCGACCAAGAACCACTCAAGCTCGATCAATTCCCACTAGCAGTAGAAACCTCTTCATGTGCTACACGTTCAGTAATCCCCAAGCCATAAACTAGTAGTGTAACTCCTTGATGATCCGTCACATCTGGTACGCTGACTGATTTGCCTACAATGGGAAGGTTAAGAATAGTGCCAACATCATCCAAGGTCAAGGTCATCTCACTAACTATCATGTGAAATGTGTTCGTCTCAGGTTGCCATCTCTCAACAAAACTAGAGATTAGAAGCTTGTTAACGAACCGATAAGTGCAATGAGCTAATCATGATGTTCTGCATACTCAATAATGGCTTTAACCGTGTTGTTGTCTACAAACCCCCATGGCCATGCAAGGATCTTCAAAGAGTGATTATGACACTTTAGGGGTCCTCGTTCCTATAACACAAATGATATCTCATTAGAAACTACCATACAAAAAAAAAAAAAAAACTCATATACAAATGAATTTCACTTTTACTCAGGAATGTTTACCTCCCTATGCCAAACAGTTGCAACGACATGACTATTGAAACTCCGCAGTATTGATGGATCAGTCGGTCCACTTGGAAAAGCATGAGTAAGGTACTCTTCCTGGACAGTAGGAGAATCGGGTAAAGAGGCATCCTCCATAACAATGTCAGGCATATCATTACCTTGAACTCGTTTTTGGCTTCGGCTTCGACTGGCACTGGGGATATCATATTCTACTGAAACTGGATCATGACCTTGTTCTCGCCCACGCCCTCGTCCTCGTTCATGGTCAACATCTAATTCACAACATCGTTTATTTGAAGCAGTAGGTGGGACAAGTTGTTGACATTCAAAATCCATATTATCTGCAAAAATTAATATGTTTAATGACTATACAATTGTAAAAAGAATATACAAAAGAAGGGAGGAAAAAAGAAAAATAAACAAACCGTTTTAAGTTGAAAATCGAAAGTATATATACTATTCGGAAGTTAAAAACCGAAACACAAAATTAATTTTGGAAGTAGAATGTTGTCCGAATTTAAAATATTCGGAAGTTGATTGTCGAAATAATGAAAAATTTTCGGAAAGCTACTGTTGAAATAAATGACTATTTTCGGATATCTACTTCCGAACAACTTCCTTACTTTTGGAAAACCAGTTCCGAACCATTTGTTTACACTCCGTGGCTGTTCGTTCGTTTTGAAAATGATTAAAACAACACTCTACATTACAAATTAAATAGGAATGAGGATTGAAAAGTAAACTCACCTAAATACAAATGAGGATTGAAAATGTACTGGAATGCTTCAATGGGATGTCTTGATGGATGCAGCTTTGGGGATGAAAGTTGTGTGAAGCAGGGAGCTACGAGGAGCTATGGAGTAATGTGTGAAACAGGTAATGTGAGAGATGCAGCTTCAATGGGTGTATTTACACCGTTTGGGAGAGCTGGGTTTGAGGGTCTGAGGGGTGTGTGTGTGTGTGTGTGCATGAGGATAGATGTGAAATGAATCGAGTGTGCAGTGAGTAAAATGATTAGGAATTAATTTTTTTGGTGTGTAGTGAGAATGATGTGTGTAGACACCCCATTTTTGACCGACCTTAAGACTCAGACGTCATCAATTGAGCGCTTGGTGATGTTGCATATTGTGCTCGTTCTGAGGTTGCGGAGTCCCGGCTACGAGCCTTGCCTCCGGACTTCCGGACTCTTTTGTGCTTTGCCTCGGTTTGCGAACCAGGCTCTATTTTCTCTGTTTTCTCTTCCCAAAGGAAGGGAGAGGTCTCGTAGACCATCTCTCAAGGTCAGGGCTACGCTTTTGTGGTCGCAGCCATTTTTCCCATTTGAGTCTTGCCGGTTCCTAGTTTTGAGCCGTCAGCGTGTGCCTCGTTTCGACCCAACCATCTCCGATTTCTCCGGTTTTTGGCAAGTGCCTGCTTTTATCATTCCGAGGGACACTGGGGCCTTTGATACCCACTTTGTGGTCAGATGCCTAATTTCCCCACTTTCGGGGCCCCGGCTGCGTGTTTCGGCTCCCGAACCCTCATCTTGCATTTTTGGGCCCCACCGAACTTGAGATAGTCATATTTTGAGGTCCTTTTCATGTTTGATTAAGGACCTTTTACTGTTTGACATCTCCATCTATCACTTGTCTCTTTACCTCTTTTTAGGCCTGTTTTGCACGGTATTTTAGGCGTACTTGTGGGCTATTTTGGGCTTGGTCGTAAACTACAAAGTTTCTTATTTTGAGCCCCTCTCCAACTTTGTTGAAGGACTCTCGGCCATCTGAGACCCGTAGCTATCACTTACCCCTTTTGCAACCTTTTGAGCCTTTTGACCCCTTAAAGCTTCTAGAAGCTTGAACCCTTTGGCCAAGCTTCTTGGAGAAGCTTGGCCAGCTGTATTAGCTTCTCTTAGAAGCCTTGCACCCCCCCTTGGCCCCTTTGACCCTTTCCATTTGCTTAGCCATTAAGTTAAGAGCTTATACTTGGCCTATATAAGCTCTTCTCTTCTCCTTTGTCTAGGGTTGGGAGGTTTGGAACAAAAAACCAGCAGATATATGTGTATATCTGATATATACATATAGATCCCACCCCCTCTCTCCATATCTCTCTCAATCCACCTCCAAACAACCTTGTTCTTGGACCATTCCTTCACCAACCCATAGTACAACACCACCACTTCCATTTCCAGCGACTTGGAGGTCATTTGCAGAGCTTAAGAGCACCTAAACTTGGATCAAAACCTGCTAGTTCATTGGTCTTCAAGGGTAAGTGTCTATTTCCCTCAAACTAGCATTTTCTTGCATCATCTCTTAGCCTTGCTTGCAAGCACTTTTGGGCTCCGACCCAAACTTCAAATAGTCTTATTTTTGGGTCCTCTTCATGTTTGATTGAGGACCCCTTGCCGTTTGGTGATTGCATATAGCACCTATCTCAATACCCTCTTGTATGCCATGTTTCTTGCATAGAATATTTGGCTGATGTATGATCTGTTTTGGGGCTTGATGTAAGCTGTAAGTAGGCTTATTTTGAGCCCTTCTTCAACATTGAATAAGGGCTCAACCTTGTTTGGGACCCCTATCTTGTACTTGTTTCATAATCTCTTCTATTTACCGTAATCTTGCATGCTTCGTTAGCCTACCATGCTTCTGGTTTTGGGTCTTCGACAGGCCTGAAAAAGGTCTTAGTTTGCCCTCCTCTACATGTCTCATGAAGGGTTTTTGTCTGTTTAGTGAATACTTTGCATACCTCATGTTGTGGCCTCATTTTGCCCTTGTTTTGTATGACATTTTGAGCCCACTTGTATCTGTTTTGGGGGCTGACCATAAACTGTAAAACACTATGTTTCGGGCCCCTCTTCAACATTGAAGAAGGGCCTTTCTCTATTTTTGGACAGCAGCTGTGGGTTGTTTCAATAGCTTGCTCTTGGGGCCATTTTCGCATGCTAGTTTAGCCTCATTTCTATTTGCTGTTTTGCCATGCTTTATACTAAAAAAATGCTTTTTTTGGGACTGTCTAGCTGCTGTCTTCATACTTCATGTTCATATCTTGCATGTTTAGCATAGCTATAGGCCATTTCGGAGGCCTAGTTTTGCATTTCGGGAGTGATTCCATGCATCGGGTGTCATTTCGCCTTGTTTCGGGGCTGTTTTGCCCCTCATTTAGTTACTGAAATTTGTATGTGTAGTATGCCATGCTTCATGTTTCATTAGAATGCTATTTCATGCTTGTATGCCATCGCCTCGATTTGCGTGCCCGTATGCACGCATTTCGAGACATCTCTTTTTCATCTTATGGCCGCTGATTTTGGCATGCTTGTGAGCTATCCATGTTAGTTTAAGTCCATTGTTGCATGTTTGTTGCATGCCATGCTTGTTGGTTTAGGTTGTGTGCCTAATACATGTTGCATGTTTGCATACTTGCCTTTATGCTCATATTGCATACTTAGCTAACATGTTTAGGTTGCATTGAACATGCATGCTTTGCCTCTTGAAATCAAGTGATAGAGGTTGGGCCCTTTATGTGCTTATTTGGTTTGCATTGCATTTGACATGAAAATGCACAAATTGGGTCTTTGGGCCATCATGCATAAAAATGCGTGATTGGTGGTCCAAGAACCAAGGGCCATACCCCTTTGAGTCAAAAACATGATAAGGAGTATGGTTGGTGCAAACATTGCTTGAAAATCCATGCCATACAATCGCTTGCCCTCTTCGTCATCTGCAGGTTTTAGCAGGAACATTTGGCCGGTCGGCAATGTTTAGTGCCGACCGGCAAACAATTTTTGGCCGATAGCCTCTAGAGCAGCCGGTGGTCATTATAAACAGCCGGTGGGCATTCCGTCCAGCCGGTGATGTGCAGAAGCATTCAAGGAAGGTATTTGGGGACTTTGGAAATTTTTGGAGAGACAGGATAGTAAAAACAGAGGCAACAGTGGCATGGCGCGGGTTTCCGAGCAAGGCGGACATCGAGCATGCATCATTCACAAGATCTCGAGGCGAGGGTCAGGCCCCTTTATTTCACATTTTTTTATTCAGTAATTAGAATTTGTAATATTTATTCATTTATTTTTGGACTGTATTATTATTTTGGTCCCTCCGAGTGAGGGCGAATCTGTAATAAGTGTGTGTGAGTGGTGTGTATGTCTTCCAACCCCCACTTCTTTCTTTCCTTTTATTTACCTGCTTACGATGGTAGATTAGGGCACGTTTATTTTAGCATACCTTATGCAATGCATGCGTGCATCCATGTATTTGTTTACACGCATCGGGCTCGGCACATCATACAAACCGCATTGTATTTCAATTCCAAATTGAATACGTGTTATTTGTAGCATTCCACATGCCATGTCTAGGATAGCCGAGCCTGTCTAGATTGCATCTTCGCCTGTGTTGCATTAGCCATTTAACATGAACTAGGTCATGCATGTTTGCTAACTAGTTTCTTGTTTTGGCACGGAGTACGATGTAAGTATTTATGCTTTAGCATATCACATGCGTGTGAGTGTTGCCATGACAGTATGTTTGCCATGCGGCTAAGTGCTTACATGAGATAAACTGTTTGAATGCCTGTGGGTGGAGGTTGGATTGCCTGAGTTGGAACAACTCGTTGAAATCCGTATTTTAGCCTACTTGCGAGTAGCAAAATGTAACACGTTTTTCGAGACAAAACGGATATGCAATGTTTATTTCCAAATTAGGCGATCTAGTCTATAATTGGTTTCTTGGTCGCATAACATAGTAATTCTAGGCTAATAATTGGAATAAGAACGCATAAAGTTTTCAAAACGGATATCACGATTAGTAGAGGCGGTCTTCTGAGGCGAAAAGTGGGTGCTCATAATGACCTTCCCGATCGTACCTAAGCTCCCGAGCCAAGACCACTTTGGTGATGACATTACGTTCTTAAGACCGAGTCAGGGTTTCCTAAATTTCCTATTTTAAAATATTTAGGTGGCGACTCTGTAATCTGGCAAAGCAGTCCATGTTTGGCACTACTTTTTCAAAATATGTTTTTTTTTCAAAACGATTTGCCAGAGTTGGACTCTTTGGTTCAGATTTAGAACCGTGACACAAAGGGAGTCCGAACTGTAGAGTGAAGCCCATGGGCGCGTCTACAATGTGCAAAGAGTGTATATTGTGTGTGCAAATAGAAGCTCCCCATAAAAATAAAAAATAATAAATGGATAAAAGAAATAAGAAAAATACTTGGTTTACTGAAATAACGAGAGTCGAATTCGGTCTGAATGATGTGGTTGGACGGCTGATCGAATGAATGGCATCGCCTTTGTTAATCATGATTGTCACTCTTATCAATCGTGACTATCATCATTATAAATTGGTATTTGCTTGGATGACTGACATCCTCCCGAATCATTGGTCGAACGACCTCTCGAATGTTCGTGTAACAACCCTCGTTACTGTTTATCGAATACCACTGATTACGGTTAAACTGAAACTGATTATGACAAGTGATGGAACTAATAGAAATACTGAACTAACCGACTAAAATCTGGAACTAAATTGATTGAATATATCTGTTTAGTTGTATATCTATCTGTTGCTTGTTTGATTATCTGTTCATGTTTTTATGTTTAAACTGTTAATTGAAGGCCTTATCGGCGGACGAATCCAAAATTGATTGATGTTCCATGATCAGTAGAAATAATGTGATTTTATGGTGTATTTATCTGAAAATTTATTTGGTATGATTAAACTAGAGTAAAATATGTTAAATTGCATAGGTTGGCTTTAATTACAATCATGCCATCTAGTGGCCACTATCTAAGACCACTTTTGAGTCTCATTACACCTAGATCAAACATTTGCTCAGCCCATTCCCCTCGTTCTTGCCGACCAAGAGGGTTAGAGTGAGAGAAAATGAGTTCCTCCTTGATAATTGCTTGTGAACTTGGAGAATTTAGAAGACAATTGTGAATTTGAGCTCCTACACCTTATAATTCAAGACTTAGGTAACGATGTCACCTTTTCATTGATGTATTTAAGATTGTTCATGCATGGTTCTTGAGCCTCTAGAGAGCTAAGTCATGTCTTAGTCTAATAATGTTGAATTGAAGCTCATATCATGCATGCATGTCTACATTGTTGCATTTTGAGGGTGATTACATAGGATTTGGTACATGCATGTTCATATTATTGTTAGAGTCCATCTTTTCATCTTGTCTTTGAGCTCATTAGAGCATGTTTTGAAGTATTGAAATGGTTTAAATCCATGCATGTCATGTTTGTAGCATGTTCATGAAATTTGGTTTGAAATTGAGTTTGAATTAAACACCCTTGGGCTTTGATTTCTCAAATTGAGCTTTGAATCATGTTGTTTTAAGTGTTTACAAGTGTTTTCGTGTTTTCCCAAGAGGATCGAAAATTTTGCATTTAAACTTGATTTTGAGCTTGGGACTCAACCGAATTTCAGATTTTGAGCCTACGCCGAGCGAGGAAGTCCACGCCGAGCTGCATAACTGGATCCCGCTTCCGCCGGCGAGAAAAGTGACGCTCGAGCGTGAAATGCGAGCATCCAGTACTTTGCATGAGTTCATAGTCCGCAAGCGAAACTCACGCCGAGCGAGAACTTCGTGTCTTACGCCGGCGAGGTCGGCCCATCGAGCGTAAATTTGGAGCATCCAAGATTTTTATCAGAGTAGCACCGGCCAACGACGGAATTCACGCCGAGCGGAGATCCTTTGTTCAGATGTCCGCCGGCGAGAAAGCCACGCCGAGCGAGACCCCTGCTTTTCAAAGAAATTTTGTTAAGTGTTCAAAAGTGTATCTTTGCATCCTCTTTCCATCCTAGGCATTCCTAGGGCATATTTAAGGCATCTTAAAGAGGATATGGATGTAGAACACACCAAGGCAAATTTAGGGATTAAGTTATTATCTTTCCCAACTGTGAAACTTAGTGTGTGTTCAATTTGTTAACTGTATAGGGTTAGCATCCCGAGGAGACGCTCTAGTTCACTGTAGCCCAGACCTCTGTGAGTAACAATTGTGTAAAGATATATTCAAAATGATTATCTTCTGAATATTGAATTGAACTGTTTACTGAACTGATATTGTTTACTGAATGAATGTATGTCCTATATTAATCAGACTTGTGGCATCCTTAGTACCCATTTCATCGCTTTATCACGAGAGATCTCTCGCTTCCCTCATGGAACCACTCATCACATCGATTGATGGCCATCATTACTGTTCGGTCTTTTAAGATCTACTGTTTACTGTTACGCTAATGGATGTACCACATATGACTGATTGACTGAAATACTGATTTAATGAACTACGCATTATGTTATTCACTGGGCTTTAACTCACTGCTCATATATATATGTAGGTGTACAGGCACCGGATCAAAGCTAGAGGCGTCGGGGTAAACTCCAATTTTGTCAAGCCAACCAATGTGTCTCACTGTGAGGTTCCGAACCTGCCAAGCTATGGCTTAGGGGTGTTTTTATTTCCCCGTCTGTCTCTATACCGTTTTGTAACACTGTATAGATTGAGCGTTTTACACCGTACTGTTTATCGGGGATTAAGTCCCTGTTTGTATATGATATGCATACTGTTTTGTATTGTTCTGCATAAATGTATAAAAAATCTTTTGGCATACAGACTGTCACAGCTCATTGAGCATTATTTATTTACTGTATTGGCTTCCGCCAAGCCCCTGTACTCTGTATTATTGTATTATCAGATAAGCGGACCTTGTAACCTAGGGTTCTTGGCGATTCTGATGCTAAACCCATAGGGGTGGGTTTGGGTTGTGACAGAGTGGTATCAGAGTGATACTTAACTACGAGTTATACCGCACACACGTGTCCAATGAGCTATAGGGTGTCCTAGAAAAGCAATTAGGGCATTACATGAACATGAAAAGTGTGTGGTTATGGCATGACTGGATATATGCTAATGTGTTAAACTGTTTAAGTATGCAACCGTTTATGTTTATAACTATTACAACTGCTTATAGTGAAATGGACAATGCAAATGAATCTGAGTCCTCATCCACCGAGGCAAGAATGGCAAGAATGGAAAGGATGATGGAACTGATAACTGCCAGACTTGAGCAACAACAGAACCAACAACCCCCACCTCCTTCTCCGGTACAGCCGGAACCGAATGTGAATGTAAATGAGGGGGACATAATTGCCCTCACCCAGAAGTTCAGCAAACTAAAACTGCCATCCTTTTAAGGAGGCCTTGAACCGTTAAAAGCTGAAGCGTGGGTTTTGGAGACCGAAAAACTGTTTGAAGTGTTTCCGTGTTCGGAAGCACATAAGGTACTGTTGGCCACATTCACTTTGCAGGAAGAGGCTAGAAGGTGGTGGATGCTTACCCGTGATGACAACATTGTTATGACTTGGGCTCAATTCAAGGTAGCCTTCTTCGAAAAGTACTTTCCTCGATTAATGTCGAGGGGAGAAGGTGGTGAATTTGAGCAATTGAAACAAGACATTATGTCAGTGGCAGAATACGAGACAAAATTTACTGAACTTGCTAGATATGCACCACACATGGTGGACACCGATTATAAGAAGGCCAGGAGGTTTGAATGCGGCCTTAATGTTGCTATACTCGACCGAATAAGTGTTTTAAAGCTACCAAGCTATGTGAATGTTCTTGACTGAGCTTTGATGGCTGAGTCAAACATCGGTCGTGAAACAATCAATCACCGGCTCGAATGGCGTGGTAAAAGATGTAATTTTAAATTCAAGAAAGGCGTAAACTGTAACAAGCCGGGGACCTCGCATACTCGGACTCTTTAAGTTTGTTATGGGTTCTAATCTGAACCAAAGAGTCCACCTCGGCAAATCGTTTTAAGGAAAACAGATTTTGAAAAGTAGTGCCAAACATGGACCTTTGCTGCTGACATGAGTCGCCACCTAAATATTTTTAAAATGGGGAATTTAGGAAACCCCGACTCGGTCTTGAAGGCCACGTGTCCGTCATCACCAAAGTTGTCTTGGCTCGGGAGCTTGGGTACGATCGGGAAGGTCACTATGAGCACCTTTCGCCGGTCAGAAGAGCCTCTACTAACCATGATATCCTCTTTTGAAAACATTACGTGTTCTTATTAGGTTATTAGCCTAGATTTACTATGTTATGCATGACAAACAAGTATAGACCAAATCGCCTAAGTTGGAACAAAACATTGTAAGTTTGTATTGAAAATGACTTGCTACTCATAAGTAGGCTAAAATGCGTGTTTTGCCACTCTCAGCGGGCTTTTAGAAAAGACGGTTTTGCCACTATCTAGTGGGCTTTAAAACTCACAGTTTTAATATGTTGTCCCAATTTAGGTAATTCAACCTCCATCCACAGCATTCATGCAGTTATATCATATAAGCACTTAGCCTCATGGTAAGCATGCTATCATGGCAACATTCACACGCATGTGATATGCTAAAGCATAAAAGCTCACCTAGTACTCCAAGCCAAAAGCGAAGCTTATTAGAAATCCATGCATGGACCTAAGCATCTTGAAATGTCTAATGCAACACATGCAAAGATGTAATCTAGGGGCTCGGCTATCCTAAACATGGCATGTGAAATGTTACAAATAACATGTATTCAATTTGGAATTGAAGTACAATGCAGTTTGTATGATGTCGAGCCTCGATGCATGTTAACAAATGCATGGATGCACGCATGCATTGCATAAGGTGTGCTAAATTAAACATGCCCTAATCTACCATCATAAGTGTGTAAATAAAAGGGATAGAAAGAAATGGGGTTGGAAGACATACACCCACTCACACACACTTATTACAAATTCGCCCTCACTCGGAGGCACCAAAATAATAATCTGATCCAAGATAATGAATGAATAAATTATTACAGAATTCTAATTACTTAATAAATAAATGTGAAATAAATGGGGCCTGACCCCTGCCTCGAGATCTTGTGAATGATGCATGCTCGATGTCCGCTTTGCCCGAATCCGCCGTGCCACTTCGCCTCTGTTTCTTTGTCTTACTTCTCTGGAAAATTGCCAAAGTCTTGGGGCCAGACCCGAGTACCTCGAACATCACCGGTGGAAGAAATTACCACCATTGCTTGTGATGGCCACCTACCGCAAAACAATCTATCGGCCAGAAATACTGATCTTGGGTCGGCACTATTTTGCCCGATCGGCTAAATAGTTCCTCGCAGAAATGACGTGAGCAGCAGATGCATGGCATTGGACTTTGGACATATTTGTGCATGGCCAATGCTCCCTATCATGTGTAGAACTCAAGGAAGCATGGCACTTGGTTCTAGGGCTATCAATTGTGCACCTTGGTGCATGATAGCCTAAGGACCAAGGTTGCATTTTCAATGTAAAATGCATGCAAACAAACACATGAAACCAAGACCTTATCATGCTCTAGTCAAAGGCCTTGGTGACTTGGGAATGGAGGTGTTTTGCCACTTGAAGTGCAAACACCCCTCACTCTCCACACTTGGTTTGACACCCCAAACCAAGTAATGAAATGCATATATGCAACATAAAGCAAATGATGCAATATGGGACTAAGATGCAAGGCATACTAAATGCAATGCAACCTAACATGACAAGTGTATGATGCTTAGACATGCAAGATACAAATGTAATGCAAGTGTAGACAACCTAAGCAATGTGACCATCATATCACAACACTTAATGAACCAAACACGTAATAAGCATAAGACAAGCATGCAATGGTGGACTAGACCACAAAGGGGCAGCCCTCAAACCTCCCCAAAACAGTGGCAAAATGGACCAAAAGATGTAGACAAACAACCATGTAAGCATACAAGCCAAAAGGCCTAAGGCAAAGGCATAAAGTGGTGTATTCAACCTTCCCCTATTCATGACCAAACATGGCACATATCAAGCAACCCAAAATGACAGATTTTCAGCATGCAAAACACACCCAAAACTCACACACATGGCATCCCAAAAGCTCTAAACACACAAGCATACATGAGGGATATTTCGAGGCATAAAAGGACACACCTTTAAAGCATGAAAGAGATGACAAATATGAACATGTGAGCATGGATTAAGGTCTGAAATAACATGTTGGGTAGTTCCAAACCCCTAAAATAATGGAAGCAATGCATGCTACACACTCACACACCTAAGGCTAGCAAGCCAAAATGCAAAGTGACTATATAAGGCATGTCATGGATGGCCTAAATAACCAAAAACAGATCTTATACATGAAAAAATAAGCACATTTTCAGTGTATGACTAGCCACAAAAACAGAAGCAAGATAGGCTAAGAAAGCATGCAAGATTACGGTAAATCACATGGATTTCAAAGCAAGTAGCATAAGGATTATCCAAACAATGTTGAGCCCTTCAACAATGTTGAAGAAGGGCTCAAAATAAGCCTACTCTTAGCTTACATCATGCTCTGAAACAGATTATACATTAGTCAAAAATAGCATGCAAAGATCATGGCATACAAGGGGGTATTGAGATAGGTGCTAGATGCAGCCACCAAATGGCAAGGGGTCCTCAATCAAACATGAAGAGGACCCCAAAACAAGACTATTTGAAGTTTGGGTCGGAGCCCAAAAGTGCTTGCAACTAGGGCTAAGATATGAAGCAAGAAAAGGCTAGAAAGGGGAAGATGAAGACTTACCCTTGTAGACCAACAAACCAGCACCTCATGGACCAAGTTTTGGTGCTCCTAAGCTCTGCAAATGTCCCCCAAGTCGTTGGTATGGAGTGTGTATGAGTTGTGCTATGGGTTGATGAAGGAATGGCCCAAGAACTATGGACTTTGGAAGTTGTATGGAAGAGATATGGAGAGAGGGGGTGGGATATATATGTATATATCAGATATACATATATATCTGCTGGTTTTTGTTTCAAAGCTCCAACCTTGGCAATGGAGAGGAAGGCCTCTCTTATATAGGCAACAAAACAAGACTTAGAGGCTAAGTTTCAAAGGGTCAAAGGGTGCAAGGCTTGTAAGGGAAGCTTGGACAGCTGGTAAGGCTTCTTGAGGAAGCCAAGACAAAGGGGTCAAGGCTCCCCCAAGAAGCCATGAGCAAAGGGGCCAAAAATGGGGTTAAAGGCTCCAAAATAGATACATATATGCACGTGGATCGGGTTCTGTGCATCCCAGCTGGCACAGCTGGTATGCACTAAGCTTGGGGGGTGCAAAGGGTTCAGTCGGCGAAGGCTTTATCATCGGCCAAGATAAAGTGCGGTCGGCACTCTTTTCTGCCGGTCGGCTAAATAGAGTGCCGATGGATGATTCCTTGGTCAAAACATGGCCGGTGGGTATGCAAATCGAAGCCCCGGAAGTTAGCTTTCCAATGGCGCAAACCTTGCATTAAAATTCCTCCTGTGCAAAACGTTATGCCCCTTTCCGTGAGGTCGCGCAGACTCGATCCAACCGGGATGATGCCCAGCTTCAACCAATCATATCTCCTCCCCCCGAACTTGGCTTTGGGAGATTCTTGAGTGCAAAGTGAAGCCCCGGAGGTCTCCTTTCCAATGGTTATAGCCTCATAGCTTAAATCCAAGTATGCAATTGAATAAGCCCGATTTAGCGAGGGCTGCGCGATTCCCTTCTACCCGGATCTATCTCGTACTTCTCCCAAACCAGTCTTCTCCTCTCCTTTTCTCTTTTCTTCTACTCCAAACCCTAGACAAAGTGTTTTGAAGGGTTTGCCTCTCTCCTGCGAAGAATTGAACTGTGCCTGCGCATCTCTCAACACCGAGCAAACCATCAAGAATGCCCAAGTCTTGAGGCGGTCAAAAATGGGGTGTCTCTGATTGCCCCTCTTTGACAGAACTTCGAAAGTCATAACAATGACGGAGTGAATGTCAAAGCCGAGACGACCCATTTTGACAAGGTCAAGACTTGGACAAACAAACAAAATATCGATAACTAAATGGTTGTGCGAGAGGTGCCTCGTATCCTTTGCAAGGAATCAAACCAACGTAGTTCGAGGCGAGGATGCAAAGTGATGCACAATGCAAGTGCATAACTTATGATCATGCGAAGGATCTTGTGATGAAGCAATTATGCAAAATAAATGCAACATTTTAAGCGAATGCTATGCAAGCAAGTGAACGTGAACCAACCTACATCTCATGCAGAAAGGATGTAAGAGAATTTTATGCAATTCTCACGAACATGTGCGTTAGATACACAAAAGTGAACAAAGTGTGATGGATACACTAAGTGGACAAACATGTGTGATGGATACACCAAAGTGAAGAGAGTGTGATGGATACACTATATGAATAAAATGTGATTGATACACTAAGTGAAGCAAAGTGTGACAGATACACTAAGCGAAACAAGTGTGATGGATACACTAAGCAAATATGTGATAGATACACTAAGCGAATGTGTGCGGTGGATATACAAAGGGAGCATGTGATAGATACAAAAGGTGAACGTGTGTGGTAGATACACAAAGTGAAGCGAGTGTGATGGATGCACTCTATGAAGCAAAGCATGATGGATACACAAGGTGAGTGCAGTGTGATGGATACACTGTATGAAGCAAAGTGTGATGGATACACAAGATGAGCATAGTGTGATAGATATACAAAAAGAAAGTGTGTGATTGATACACAAAGCGAGCGTGTGATTGACACACAAAGCGAAAGTGTGTGATTGATACACAAAGCGAGCGTGTGATTGATACACAAAGTAAGTGTGTGTGATGGATACACAAAGTGAGCACGTGATAGATACACTACATGAAGCATAATGTGATAGAATCTGATGGTGAGTGCGGTGAGCCGTGTGATGGATACACAAAGGATGAACACAGAGTGTGATAGATGCACTAAGTGAATGAGTGTGATGGATACAAAAGGCAAACACAAAGTGTGATAGATGCACTAAGTGAACAAGGTATGATAGATATACTAAATGTGAACACGAAGTGTGATAGATGCACTTAGTGAACAAGGTATGATAGATATACTAAAAGTGAACACAAAGTGTGATAGATGCACTTAGTGAACAAGTATGATTGATATACTAAAAGTGAACACGAAGTGGGATAGATGCACTTAGTGAACAAGTATGATTGATATACTAAAGGTGAACACGAAGTGTGATAGATGCACTTAGTGAACAAGTATGATTGATATACTAAATGTGAACAAAGTGTGATAGATGCACTTAGTGAACAAGTATGATTGATATACTAAAGGTGAACACGAAGTGTGATAGATGCACTTAGTGAACAAGAGTATGATTGATATACTAAGGGTGAACACGAAGTGTGATAGATGCACTTAGTGAACAAGTATGATTGATATACTAAAGGTGAACACGAAGTGTGATAGATGCACTTAGTGAACAAGTATGATTGATATACTAAGGGTGTGTGATGGATACACAAAAGGTGAACACAAAGTGTGATAGATGCACTTAGTGAACAGGAGTATGATGGATATACTAAAGGTGAACACGAAGTGGGATAGATGCACTTAGTGAACAGGAGTATGATGGATATACTAAAGGTGAACACGAAGTGGGATAGATGCACTTAGTGAACAGGAGTATGATGGATATACTAAAGGTGAACACGAAGTGGGATAGATGCACTTAGTGAACAGGAGTATGATTGATATACTGAATGTGAATGAAGTGTGTGATTGATACACGAAATGCAATAAAGTGTGTGATTGATACACTAGATGCAATGAAGTGTGTGATTGATACACTAAATGCAATGAAGTGTGTGATTGATACACTAAATGCAATGAAGTGTGTGATTGATACACCGAATGAATTGAAGTGTGTGATTGATACACTAAATGAGTATGTGTGTGATAGATACACTAAATGCAATAAAGTGTGTAATTGATACACTGAATGAAATGAAGTGTGTTAGATACACTAAGTGGAGCAAATAACTGTGTGTGATAGATACACAAAGTGAATGGAGTGTGATTGATACACTAAAGCAAATAAAGTGTGTTAGATACATTGAGTGAATGACGTGTGATTGATACACGAAGGGAATGAGGTGTAATTGATACACTATTCGGCAAGTAGACTTGATCTTGAGCTTGAAGTAGAGGTACACTCATACTTGAACCGCAAGGCCTGAAGAGGTACACACGGGATGTAGTCTCGGAACTTACTGAAGTTGAAACAAACTCAGATACCCGACGTTTTCCTCTTTTGCTTTTATTTTGCAGTCCGGAACCATTATAGCTTCAAATAGGCCCCGGTTTTACTGTTCACACTTATCGGGGGTGGGCCCTGTGGTTTTATGAAAGAACGAATCTGTTTTGCACAAATTTGGGGAATGGCACAGCATTCTGAGCACAAAACGATTTTTTGAAATTGAAATTGAGTTCTCAACTGGGCATTGAGTCTACGACTGGACACAGCGCACCACGACTCAACACGGAAATAAAAGACACATAACCTGACACATCGAGTGACACTCGAGACGACTCAAAACGAGAATCGAGACAAACAAAAGGACACGACACTCAAACGTGCACAGGGAGCCTGTTTCACCGGGTATTATTTCCCACCCTTTCTCATTTGTGATCCTCACATCACTCGGCCCTCAAGCTCTATTTTTCTGAAAAAGCCCTTTTCTCACTTTTTCTCTCATCGCACGTCTCTCTATTCTTCAATCTCTCATTTTCAATCCCTCCCCTGGGTGACTGATGGATAAACAAAAAGTTGTGGGCTCGTGCCCCTAGCATTCTGCTTGATTCTTTTTCTTCTGCACACAGCAGTGAACTTTCCCCTGAGAGAGGTTGTGTCAACCGGTGTGTAGCAAATCTGCAGCCTAACATCGGTTGATGATGCCTTCTTTGGGAGTTTGGGCGTGGTGAGATCTGTCCAGATGAGGAAGTCGATCTTCTCGCCCCATTCCAATTTATTCTTCGCGCATGGCTTGTTACCTCGTTGTTTGGAGTATCAGAGAGTTTTCAGCTCTTTGTTGTCAACTTCAGTTGTGCCCTCTTGGCGGTAGATGCCCTTCTTGGCAAGTATGTTGAAAATAGGGAAAGACAGGAAGCCTGACTCAACTGTGCCCCTAGTTCATCATTTTGACCATTTTTTGTTTTAAAACAATTTTGACCAACATGAAAGTTAGATTAACATGCTTATTCAACTTTTGATTTTGAAAATCATGCAAGTTAGGTTGTGAGATCGAAAATTTTCCTTTTTGGGTCCATGAAATGGTCCAGTTTTGGAAAAGAGGAATATTTTTCGAGAGAATTAGTCAACCTCAGTAAAAATTCTCAAAAACTATTTTTGCAAACGGCCAATGCTCAACAAGCACGGAACCTACTCTCGAGATGCGCAACCTCGGATCCATAAGCAATGGAAAATTGCCCTTGTCCGAAGGACCTTGCATGGCAATGGAAAGTTGCCTTGTTTGAAGTGACACCACGACGTTTTGAATGGCAACGGAAAGTTGCCCTTGTTTGGATGATGCCGCAAGACACATTGTAGTCGATCCTGAGCGATGAACACAACCAGACTCTCGAATCTGAGAGAAGACAAAGATGACCAGAACCATCGCATGGACAATCGAATTTGAATTGTTTCTGGTGGACTTCAAGATGAAGTTGCCTACGATCCCAAACATGGGAATCAAGCCTTCGTAGTTCCGGTTTAAGGTACACTCGGGTATTAACCTCTCCTTTCATGCTCTAACTTTTGCCAAGGCGCCTATTGCAGGTTTTCGACCTTGCGAGCTTTGTTTCTTTCCTTTTCAATTATTTTTTATTTTTTCTTTTTTTTTTTCTTTTAGGCTCTAACTTTTGCCAAGGCGCCCGTCTTGAGTTTTCGACCTTCTGAGCTTCTTTTCTTTTTCTTTTTTTTTCTTTCTTTTTGTATCTTTTTCTTTTCCTTTTGTATGTATTTTTTGCTTGCTCTAACTTTTGCCTGGGTCGCCCTTCCGGGTTTTGGCCCAGCGAGCCTCTCAAAGGGTAAAAGTGTAACAAGTCCATGCCAAATGGTTTTTGAGATTGAAGCCATCCGTATCCAAGAGAGTGGTTTGCATCGATTCTTGAAGGATCCATCTTGGCTCTTCGAGCACATCGGACATTTGTGCCCCTAGTTCGAGGGTGTTTCGATCCGCCTTGCAAGCTTCTTCTGATGAGGTATGATCTTCTTGATCTGACTTTCTTTGCCTCTAATTCATAGGCTGCTTTGAATTTGGCCACACAGGCCTCACATTGTGATTGACCTTGGAACATTCTAAATGCGAGTTCAAGGTTTGAAGGCAAGGACTCAAGTCTCGAGGTTGAGAGCGATCCTAAGCTGCGCAATCTTAAGAGCGATTCCACACATGTCTTCGCAGGACCGCGCAAAACATTTTTGAAAGTTTTTAAGAAAGCGACAAATCGCTCGCGCTGAAGACAGTGTAGAACCAATCTGGATCAAAGCTAGGATCCTTCCCAGTACTCACACTAACAAGCATGATTTCATTCATTAAGGGCTTAGTATGCCTCTCTTTCTCTCATTTGATCAAAGTTTTGCAAATCTCGAGGAATTCCTCCCTCTTTGTTTTCACCGCAGTGTTCAAAAAGGTTTTGAAAAACTTAGGTCAATACAATGACTTCAAGGCACAAGAGAGCAGGGAGTGGAATCGCCATTTCATTCAAATCCCAAGACAACTAGCACTGCGTACTGCGTAAACAAATGCGAGAGTATGGAAATCACTGCTGTTTCATTCAAAATCTGTTGGCATAACTGGCTCCCTGGCAGAAACAGACTCAAAACAAAACAAAAAGACAAATGCAAAACAAAATGGTGACACTCGAGGTAACACCCCCAGAATCACCCGACCTTTGTACGACAGGACTGACTCGATACAACAAGACAAACCCGACTGACTCATTATGAGAAGACTGACTCAAAACAAAGAGATAGACTCAAAATAAACAATCGACTCAATACCCAAGTCGAAACTACAAAATTAGCATTCGCAAACGCCAAAACAAAGGCGTGCCAAACACCATATCCGGAGTAAACCGAAAAGCCCGCAGTGGTTCATCCTCGATCACATATTCGTATTATCCCCAAAATTCATCGACCCGGTGACGATAGACCTTCTTGGAAGTGCGGTGATGACGTTGTTGTCAAACAAATCTTGTACATCATGGCGCAGACGAAAGCATTATCGGTCTCATGACCGGTTTGTTGATGGTACGACAAAGATTTAGTCTGGTCATGCTTTGCGTGATAGGATCGGGTAGGCCGTTGTTCCAACGGTTTGAGATGTCCTTCCGGATTAAGACCTCTAGAGCCTTTGACAAAGGCATATGAAGTGGGGTGAAAACCCTCTTGACTCGGGGTGGATATTTGGTTTTCAGGAGCTACTTCCGGACGACCGGTGAATGGGGTATTTGTTTTTGATGTAGTGGTGATGACCATGCCCACGCGAAGTCCTAGCAATTTGCATCACCGCGGTGGTCGATTCGAATCGGGTAAATGCCCTCTGGTGCTCCTTTTCTGGTCGATAAGGCCACCTTTATAGCGTCTCGATCAGTACTCCCATCTCATGTAAGTCCGAAAAGGTAGGGAAGGGACTACTATCATCTTGTGCATCAACGGTGGAGATTGCGCACAATCATCCGTATCTGGTCCTTGTCGGTTGGCACGGTGGTCATCGAAGAAGCTTGGCCCTCAACGGGTTACAAAGTCGAGCTCTCTTCGGCTCTTGCTGGTTGTCTCAAGATCACGGGTTGTGATCTCGATCCGGTATTGTATGAATATTGTGCGGCGAAGGCCTCGGACATCTCCTCCCGTTTCTTCGAGTCCTCTAATTTGGCGTGCAGGTTGGCGCGATACCCGTGGTTCTCGCTAAAAAGGAGAGCTTCTGTAATCTTGTTAAGCCCATCGGGCGCAGAACATCCGAAAACAAACTCAAGTGGACCATGGGATCTCCCGACCCGTCAAATCGGTCAATGTGAGGCATCTTGAAACGATCTGGCAACGTCACAGCTGCGTCGGTATATCCATCTTCGATATCCGGGATGGACTTGACTCCTTGGGATTTCTTAAACATTTTTTCCAATTTACTCAGCCGGTATTTGTGGGGTCAACTCCTCGGAGAGTCCCAGACATTGATAGGCGTGGGCGCCTTGGATAGTTGTGGTAGAATCGGGGGCGGAGCTGGCCCCGTTGGAAGATCTGTATCCTCCTGGACATTTTGGACATTTGGCGTCTCTCCAGGTGCTGGAGCTCCTGTTGGGGGAGGAACTTGTTGTGAAGCAGACGCGCCGCTTTGCTGCGAAACGGTGATGAGCTCTACTTTCTTGAGCTATAATTGCGACTTCTTTGCTTGGAGAATTCGCTTGGCGGACGGCGTCTTCTTTGCATGAGTTTCATAGTTTCGCATCGGACGATCATTGCCTCCACCGACGATTCTGTTGATCCATCCGATCGACTAATATATCTATCCTGTGGTGTAAACCGAGACCTACCGACAATTCATCGTGGGGTAAGGACCATCGATCTAGTAATCGCCGAACCGGTGATCCGTGCTCGACCGTCCTTTTTACTCCGCCTAGCAAAGGAAAACCGATTGAAATTTGAATCTTCGACCGACAAAGTCTACCATAAATCCAATGTACCCAGAGGATAGTGGAGCCTTCAAGCTATGGTTCCAAGACTACCTAGCAAAGGGAAAACAGACAAGATCTCACTCAACTTCACCAAGACAGATCTGGCGAGTAACGATCAGATTCTATTATCGATCATCGTTCCCGAAATCATCGCCCCAAATCAATCGATACCGCAGATATAATCGATTCTCAAAATATCGACATCGGTGCCCGCAGTCGGATACCAGACTGAACCGGTATATGCATTCCTGTCAGAGATATACTCTAAAAGCACATAGCAAGTAAAAGAGCCAATACACCCCTATGTTGGGGTAGGGTTTCCGTCCTATTTTGTCAGAGCTAGGGTTTCACTACGCAGACGCAATGTTTCAAACAACCTATATCGGGTAAGCAACCTGTCCTAGTTTGGAATGGTCACTACGGATTTCGATATGCACTAGGTCGAATGGTTGAAAAGGGTGCCCCGGTAAAACCGGGGTTTGTGTTCCCATACTGGCAGAGCCCAACCGTCACCTTATGGACATGCCTTGACAAGACAAGCCTCCAAGAAACCGCCAGAATAGCAGATGGCCAACACGGTGTCCTAGGGTCACCAATGCACATGCAATGCAAAGAAACACATAAGTGTAGTCAAAATAGGATATCACGAGTTCGAGTCAAGCTCTCTAAATCCCCAACAGAGTCGCCAGAATCGTAATAAGCTCGGGGACCTCGCCATACTCGGACTCTTTAAGTTTGTTGCGGTTCTAAATCAACCAAAGAGTCCACCTGCAAATCGTTTTAAGGAAAACAGATTTTCAAAAGTAGTGCCAAACATGGATCGCTTTTGCGGACATGAGTCGCCACCTAAATATTTTTAAAATGGGGAATTTAGGAAACCCCGACTCGGTCAAGGCCACGCGGTCCGGCTATCACCAAAGTTGTCTTGGCTCGAGCTTGGGTACGATCGAAGGTCACTATGAGCATTCTTTCGCCTCCAAGACCGCCTCTACTAACCATGATATCCTCTTTTGAAAACATTACGTGTTCTTATTCCTTATTAGCCTAGATTTACTATGTTATGACAAAGAAACAAGTATAGACCAAATCGCCTAAGTTGGAACAAAACATTGTAAGTTTGTATTGAAAATGACTTGCTACTCATAAGTAGGCTAAAATGCGTGTTTTGCCACTCTCAAGCGGCTTTTAGAAAAGACGGTTTTGCCACTATCTAGTGGGCTTTAAAACTCACAGCTTTTAATATGTTGTCCCAATTTAGGTAATTCAACCTCCATCCACAGCATTCATGCGCTTATATCATATAAGCACTTAGCCTCATGGTAAGCATGCTATCATGGCAACATTCACACGCATGTGATATGCTAAAGCATAAAAGCTCACCTAGTACTCCAAGCCAAAATGAGCTTATTAGAAATCCATGCATGGACCTAAGCATACCGAAATGTCTAATGCAACACATGCAAAGATGTAATCTAGGCAGTTTCGCTATCCTAAACATGGCATGTGAAATGTTACAAATAACATGTATTCAATTTGGAATTGAAGTACAATGCGCTTTGTATGATGTACCGAGCCCGATGCATGTTAACAAATGCATGGATGCACGCATGCATTGCATAAGGTGTGCTAAATTAAACATGCCCTAATCTACCATCATAAGGTAAATAAAAGGGATAGAAAGAAATGGGGGAAGACATACACCCACTCACACACTTATTACAAATTCGCCTCACTGGAGGCACCAAAATAATAATACACCAAGATAATGAATGAATAAATTATTACGTAATTCTAATTACTTAATAAATAAATGTGAAATAAATGGGGCCATGTACCGCCAAGGATGCGCGAATGATGCATGCTCGATGTCCGCTTTGCCCGAATCCAGACCGTACATCGCTCGCTTTTTGTCTTACTTTACTCGAAAATTGCCAAAGTCTTGGGATGCACTCGAGTACCTCGTAACATCACCTACCGAAGAAATTACCACCGGCCGCCAGATGGCCACCGCAAAAAACAATCTATCGGCCGAAATACAGAAGCGGCCGGCACTATTTTTCACGGTCGGCTAAATAGTTCCCGCAGAAAAAGCTGACAAAGAAGCAGACAAAGAAAGGCATGGCATTGGACTTTTGGACATATTTGTGCATGGCCAATGCTCCCTATCATGTGTAGAACTCAAGGAAGCATGGCACTTGGTTCTAGGGCTATCAATTGTGCACCTTGGTGCATGATAGCCTAAGGACCAAGGTTGCATTTTCAATGTAAAAATGCATGCAAACAAACACATGAAACCAAGACCTTATCATGCTCTAGTCAAAGGCCTTGGTGACTTGGGAATGGAGGTGTGTTTTGCCACTTGAAGTGCAAACACCCCTCATTTCCACACTTGGTTTGACACCCCAAACCAAGTAATGAAATGCATATATGCAACATAAAGCAAATGATGCAATATGGGACTAAGATGCAAGGCATACTAAATGCAATGCAACCTAACATGACAAGTGTATGATGCTTAGACATGCAAGATACAAATGTAATGCAAGTGTAGACAACCTAAGCAATGTGACCATCATATCACAACACTTAATGAACCAAACACGAATAAGCATAAGACAAGCATGCAATGGTGGACTAGACCACAAAGGGCAGCCCTCAAACCTCCCCAAAACAAAGGGCAAATGGACCAAAAGATGTAGACAAACAACCATGTAAGCATACAAGCCAAAAGGCTTAGGGCAAAGGCATAAAGTAGAGCATTCAACCACCCCCATTCATGACCAAACATGGCACATATCAAGCAACCCAAAATGACAGATTTTCAGCATGCAAAACACACCCAAAACTCACACACATGGCATCCCAAAAGCTCTAAACACACAAGCATACATGAGGGATATTTCGAGGCATAAAAGGACACACCTTTAAAGCATGAAAGAGATGACAAATATGAACATGTGAGCATGGATTAAGGTCTGAAATAACATGTTGGGTAGTTCCAAACCCCTAAAATAATGGAAGCAATGCATGCTACACACTCACACACCTAAGGCTAGCAAGCCAAAATGCAAAGTGACTATATAAGGCATGTCATGGATGGCCTAAATAACCAAAAACAGATCTTATACATGAAAAAATAAGCACATTTTCAGTGTATGACTAGCCACAAAAACAGAAGCAAGATAGGCTAAGAAAGCATGCAAGATTACGGTAAATCACATGGATTTCAAAGCAAGTAGCATAAGGATTATCCAAACAATGTTGAGCCCTTCAACAATGTTGAAGAAGGGCTCAAAATAAGCCTACTCTTAGCTTACATCATGCTCTGAAACAGATTATACATTAGTCAAAAATAGCATGCAAAGATCATGGCATACAAGGGGGTATTGAGATAGGTGCTAGATGCAGCCAATTAATGGCAAGGGGTCCTCAATCAAACATGAAGAGGACCCCAAAAAAAGACTATTTGAAGTTTGGGTCGGAACCCAAAAGTGCTTGCAACTAAGGCTAAGATATGAAGCAAGAAAAGGCTAGAAAAGCGAAGATGAAGACTTACCCTTGTAGACCAACAAACCAAAGACCTCATGGACCAAGTTTTGGTGCTCCTAAGCTCGCAAATGTCCCCCAAGTCGTTGGTATGGAGTGTGTATGAGTTGTGCTATGGGTTGATGAAGGAATGGCCCAAGAACTATGGACTTTGGAAGTTGTATGGAAGAGATATGGAGAGAGGGGTGGGATATATATGTATATATCGATATACATATATATCTGCTGGTTTTGTTTCAAAGCTCCAACCTTGGCAATGGAGAGGAAGGCCTCTTATATAGGCAACAAAACAAGACTTAGAGGCTAAGTTTCAAAGGGTCAAAGGGTGCAAGGCTTGTAAGGAAGCTTGATACCGGTAAGGCTTCGAGGAAGCTAAGACAAAGGGTCAAGGCTTCTCAAGAAGCCATGAGCAAAGGGCCAAAAATGGGGTTAAAGGCTCCAAAATAGATACATATATGCACGTGATCGGGTTCAGTGCATCCCACCGGCACACTGGTATGCACTAAGCTTGGGGGTGCAAAGGGTTCAGGTCGGCCGAAGGCTTTATCATCGCCAAGATAGTGCCGGTCGGCACTTTTTCGCCGGTCGGCTAAATAGAGTGCCGATGGATGATTCCTTTGTCAAAACATGGCCTGTGGGTATGCAAATCGAAGCCCCGGAAGTTAGCTTTCCAATGCCCCAAACCTTGCATTAAAATTCCTCCTGTGCAAAAAGTTATGCCCTTTCCGTGAGGTCGCGCAGACTCGATCCAACCGGATGATGCCCGGCTTCAACCAATCATATCTCCTCCCCCCGAACTTGGCTTTGGGAGATTCTTGAGTGCAAAGTGAAGCCCCGGAGGTCTCCTTTCCAATGGTTATAGCCTCATAGCTTAAATCCAAGTATGCAATTGAATAAGCCCGATTTAGCGAGGGCTGCGCGATTCCCTTCTACCCGGATCTATGCCGAACTTCTCCCAAACCAGCTTTTCTCCTCCTTTCCTCTTTTCTTCAACTCCAAACCCCTAGACAAAGTGTTTTGAAGGGTTTGCCTCTCTCCTTGCCGAAGGAATTGAACCTGTGCCCTGCGCATCTCTCAACACCGAGCAAACCATCAGTAATGCCCAAGTCTTGAGGGCGGTCAAAAATGGGGTGTCTACAGCAAGCATAACCAATTGAATAAGAAATAGAATACGGGGACAACAACTAGCCCCAGCCAAGGGAGTGGTTTCATTCCATCTTGTTCTGAATGTGGCAGGAAGTACAAAGGGGTTTGTTACAAAATATCCGGAGCCTGTTACAGGTGTGGCAAAGTGGGCCACATGGTTAAAGATCGCCCTTCGCTCCGCAGTTAAGGGAAAGTCGCACCAAGCGCAAGAAGATCAATCAGAGCACCAAAGCCTAACCCCAAAGCTACCGGAAAAGAGCCTATGAGGCAGGGCCGAGTGTTCTCCCTAGTACCGGGAGACGTGCAAAGTACTGAAATCGTTGTATCAGGTATCCTCTCTATCTGTGCTCAAAATGCATATGTACTGATTGATTCAGGGTCTATACATTCTTATGTGTCGCATGCTTTTTCATGGAAATTGAATAGACCCTTAGAACCCATAAATTATCTCGTTAATCAGATTATCACCTGTTGGGGGATCCATGACATGTGCATATATGTATCCTGCTTGTGAAATCATTGTTGGGGACATGCATCTGTTTATTGATTTACTGCCATTGAACATTGATCACTTTAATGTAATATTAGGGATGGACTGGTTACAAAAATATCACGCTACTATTGACTGTGTGACAAAGTAAGTTGTTTTTCCGCCCACCTAGTTTGCCTGAATTTGTATTTAATGGGGCTGGAGTAGTACCTCCTCCGTATTTGATTTCTTCCGTGAAAGCCGTTAAATTGATTAGAAAGGGGTGTAAAGGATATCTGTTCAGATCGATCAGATTCATCGATGATAATGTTAAACCGATGTGAATCAGATACCTATAGTCGAGAATTCAGATGTATTTCCAGATGATCTACCAGGGGATTTGATTGACAGGGAGATCGAGTTCACCGTTGATGTGATTCCGGGAATGCAGCCAATATCAAAGGCTCCTTATCGAATGGCTCCAACTAAATTGAAAGAATTGAAAGTGCAACTGCAAGAACTGTTAGACAAGAAGTTTATCAGGCCTAGTACTTCACCGTGGGGCGCACCAATTTTGTTTGTAAAGAAGAAAGACAGCTCACTGAGACTGTGCATTGATTACCGTGAACTAAACAAGGTAACTGTGAAAAATAAATATCCATTACCGCGTATTGATGACTTATTTGATCAGTTACAGGGTGCTCAAGTGTTTTCCAAGATTGATCTCAGATTGGGGTACCATCAACTGAAAGTTAAATCAGAAGACATTGATAAAACTGCTTTTAGAACGAGGTATGGACATTACGAATTTTTAGTTATGCCTTTTGGAGTTACCAATGCACCTGCATCATTTATGGACCTCATGAATAGAATCTTTAAACCGTACCTTGATGACTTTATTGTGGTATTCATCGATGACATATTAATTTACTCCAAAAGTATAGAAGAACATGAACATCATCTAAGACTTGCCCTGCAGACCCTAAGAGAACATAAACTGTATGCTAAACTGTCTAAATGTGAGTTTTGGCTTGATCATGTTATTTTTTTGGGGCATGTTGTTAGCAAAGATGGGATTTCTATTGATTCGTAGAAAATTGAAGCTGTAGTGAACTGGCCTAGACCAACAAATGTGACAGAAGTCCGAAGCTTTTTGGGATTGGCTGGATATTACAGAAGATTTGTCAAAAATTTCTCCAAAATTGTCTTATCATTGACTCAACTGACATAGAAGGGGATATCATTTGACTGAACTGACCAAAGGGAATCAGCGTTCCAAGAGTTGAAAACTCGATTAGTGACTGCACCGGTTCTTACCTTACCTTTAGGTACGGATGGTTATACTGTATTTAGTGATGCTTCTCATAAGGGTTTGGGATGTGTTTTAATGCAGAATGGAAGAGTTATTGCTTATGCTTCCCGACAACTGAGACCACATGAAAAGAACTACCCAACCCATGATCTGGAACTTGCGGCAGTGGTGTTTGCACTAAAAATTTGGCCACTATCTCAGATAGGGCAACATGTGAAGTATATATCGACCACAAGAGTCTAAATATTTCTTAACCCGTAAAGAATCGAACATGAGACAATGGAGATGGCTAGAATTGATCAAAGATTATGATCTCTGATTACGTATCACCCGAAAAGCCAATACCGCTGCCGATGCAATCGAGCCTAAGTCAATTGCAAATTTAGCTTGTTTGCTCACCGATGTAAAGAGTTGCTTTGTGACCTTGAAAAATCTAGAATTGAAGTTGTTTTGAAAGAACAAGGTGGAATAATAGCTGCTATTTCTGTTCAACCGGCACTGATTGAAGAAATTAAAGAGAAACAGCCACAGGATGATTTCTTGAAGAAGGTCATTGAAGAAAGGGAATCTAAACCGAGACCAGGGTTCAAATTTGAAAATAATGTACTGAAATTTCAAGAAAGACTGTGTGTACCGAATGATACTGAACTGAAAAGAAGAATTCTGCAAGAGGGCCACAACTCAAAATTTTCTATTCATCCGGGGAATACGAAAATGTACCAAGACTTGAAACAGAATTTCTGGTGGCCGGGAATGAAGAAAGAAATTGCCGAGTTTGTATCAAAATGTCTTCATTGCCAACAAGTCAAAGCGGAACATCAGCGACCCGCAGGCTTACTGCAACCTTTACCCATACCGGAGTGGAAATGAGAGCATATCACGATGGATTTTATCGTTGGATTGCCTCGCTCCAGGAAATGTATGGATTCAATTTGGGTTATTGTTGATAGACTGACCAAATCTGCTCACTTCTTACCTGTCAAGACAATTTATAATGTAGACAAGTTGGCTGTAATTTATATTGATGAAATTGTTAGACTGCATGGAGTGCCTGTATCCATTATTTTTGACAGGGATTTGAAGTTTACATCGAGGTTTTGGCAAAGCCTACAGACTGCATTGGGTACTGAACTGAGACTGAGTAGTGCCTATCATCCTCAGACAGATGGCCAGTCAGAAAGGACCATTCAGACTCTGGAGGATTTATTGAGAATGTGTGTCCTTGATTTTCAGGGAAATTGGGAAAGTTATTTGCCCTTAGTTGAATTCGCCTACAACAACAGCTATCATTCGAGTATTGGCATGGCGCCTTTCGAGGCATTGTATGGCAGGAAATGTAGATCTCCGATCTGCTGGGCAGAAGTTGGAGATGGGCCTTTGCTTGGGCTCGAGATTGTTTATGAAACGACTAAGAAAGTAAAGCTGATACAGTAGCGACTGAAAACTGCACAGAGCAGACATAAAAGTTATGTAGATGTCAGAAGACGAGACAAAGAATATGAAGTGGGTGATCATGTTTTTGTGAAAGTGACACCAATGAAAGGCCAGACTCGTTTTGGAGTCGAAGGCAAGTTAGCGCCGAGATATGTCGGACCGTATGAGATTATTGAGAAAATCAATCCGATGGCGTATCAAGTTGCACTTCCTCCTGAAATGGAGCATATGCACAATGTCTTCCACATTTCTATGTTGAGAGATTATCTCCGGGATCCATTCCATGTGATTGAGCCTACTCGGGTAGTGTTGAGTGACGACTATACTTACGAGGAACGGCCTATACAGATTGTAAACAGACGGATTAAGAAACTGAGAAACAAAGAGATCCCGTTAGTAAAAGTCGATTGGCAAAACCATGGTGGCGTGTATGCCACTTGGGAAAGGGAAGATGACATGGCTAAAAGATATCTTGAACTGTTTCCACTGAACCCTGTTTTCTTCCAGACTGAAGGTAACTCGAGTTTAGAGGACTAAACTCTTTTTAAAGAGGGAAGACTGTAACAACCCTCGTTACTGTTTACCGAATACCACTGATAACCGTTAAACTGAAACTGATTATGACAAGTGATGGAACTGATTGAAATACTGAACTAACTGACTAAAATCTGGAACTAAATTGATTGAATATATCTGTTTAGTTGTATATCTGTCTGTTGCTTGTTTGATTATCTGTTCATGTTTTTATGTTTAAATTGTTAATTGAAGGCCTTATCGGCGGACGAATCCAAAATTGATTGATGTTCCATGATCAGTAGAAATAATGTGATTTTATGGTGTATTTATCTGAAAATTTATTTGGTATGATTAAACTAGATTAAACTAGAGTAAAACATGTTAAATTGCATAGGTTGGCTTTAATTAAAATCATGCCATCTAGTGGCCACTATCTAAGACCACTTTTGAGTCTCATTACACCTAGATCAAACATTTGCTCAACCCATTCCCCTTGTTCTTGCTGACCAAGAGGGTTAGAGTGAGAGAAAGTGAGTTCATCCTTGATAATTGCTTGTGAACTTGGAGAATTTAGAAGACAATTGTGAATTTGAGCTCCTACACCTTATAATTCAAGACTTAGGTAAGGATGTCACCTTTTCATTGATGTATTTAAGATTGTTCATGCATGGTTCTTGAGCCTCTAGAGAGCTAAGTCATGTCTTAGTCTAATAATGTTGAATTGAAGCTCATATCATGCATGCATGTCTACATTGTTGCATTTTGAGGGTGATTACATGGGATTTGGTACATGCATGTTCATATTATTGTTAGAGTCCATCTTTTCATCTTGTCTTTGAGCTCATTAGAGCATGTTTTGAAGTATTGAAATGGTTTAAATCCATGCATGTCATGTTTGTAGCATGTTCATGAAATTTGGTTTGAAATTGAATTTGAATTAAACACCCTTGGGCTTTGATTTCTCAAATTGAGCTTTGAATCATGTTGTTTTAAGTGTTTACAAGTGTTTTCCAGGTTTTCAGCTCAAGAGGATCGAAAATTTTGCATTTAAACTTGATTTTGAGCTTGGGACTCAAATATGGAATTTCCAGATTTTGGGCCTACGCTCGAGCGAGGAAGTCCACGCTCGAGCGTACAATTTGTGATCCTGCCTTCCGCTCGAGCGAGAAAAGTGACGCTCGAGCGTGAAATGCGAGCATCTTGTACTTTGCATGAGTTCACAGTCTGCTCGAGCGAGGAAACTCACGCTCGAGCGAGGACTCGTGTCTTACGTTCGAGCGAGGGTCGAGCGTCCATCGAGTGTAAATTTGGAGCATCTAGTATTTTTACTGTAGCACACAGTCCACTCGAGCGACGGAGTTCACGCCGAGCGATCCTTGTTCAAGATGTCCGCTGAAGCGAGAAAGCCACGCCGGCGAGACCCTGTTAAAGAAATTTTGTTAAGTGTTCAAAAGTGCATCTTTGCATCCTCTTTCCATCCTAGGCATTCCTAGAGCATATTTAAGGCTTCTTAAAGAGGATATGGATGTAAAACATACCAAGGCAAATTTAGGGATTAAGTTATTATCTTTCCCAACTGTAAAACTTAGTGTGTATTCAATCTGTTAACTGTATAGGGTTGGCATCCCGAGGAGACGCTCTAGTTCACTGTAGCCCAGAACTCTGTGAGTAACAATTGTGTAAAGATATATTCAAAATGATTATCTTCGAATCTTGAAGCTCAATTTCTCAATCGATATTGTTTACTGAATGAATGTATGTCCTATATTTTGAACTTTGTGGCATCCTTAGCACTCATCTTTATCGTTATTACAGAGATCTTCGGTTCCTCATGGAACCAATCATTTCTTGATTGATGGCCATCATTACTATTCGGTCTTTTAAGACCTACTGTTTACTGTTACGCTAATGGATATACCACACATGACTGATTGACTGAAAGACTGAAATACTGATTTAATGAACTGTTTTCATTACTGTAAGGACTTTCATTCTAAACCTCTTTACGCATTATGTTATTCATTGGGCTTTAGCTCACTGCTCATATATATATGTAGGTGTACAGGCACCAGATCAAAGCTAGAGGCGTCGGGGTAAACTCCAGTTTTGTCAAGCCAACCAATGTGCCTTACTACGAGGTTTCGAACCTGTCAAGCTATGGCTTATGTGTGTTTTTATTTCCTCGTCTGTCTCTATACCGTTTTGTAACATCAGATAGAGCGTTTACAACGCTTTGCATTTATCGGGATTAAGTCCTGTTTCATTTGTTGTATATGATATGTATACTGTTTTGTATTGTTTTGTATAAATGTATGAAAAATCTTTTGGCATACAGACTGTCACAGCTCATTGGGTATTGTTTATTTACTGTATTGGGTTCCGCCTATTACTGTATAAGCAGGCCTTCAGTAACCTAGGGTTACTGACCGGTTACGATGCTAAACCCATAGAGACGGATTGGGATCGTGACAGTCCGGTATGCACAAATTAACAAAATCAAATTACTGAATAAAAAAGCAAAAAAGAAAATTGTAAGACCAGACAAAAACAGTTTGTTTTTGTTTTTGTTTTGTTTTATTTATTTTTTTTTTTTTCAGATGAGAAGACAAAAATAGTTGCATGTTACTTCTAAGGGCCTTTCCCCATTTTCTTCTTATTCGGTTCAATCTCTTGCTGCTTTCACATTTCATCTATCAATTCCCACATTCCTCCATCAACTCTCTTCATTCCAAACCCTAATTCACTACTTTCGTTATCCATATCATCACTAAACTAAGTCACTGACAATCGTGAATTTTCAAACCCTAATCAACGCAGATTCGATCTTCGAAACTCAATCAGTTTGGTTTGGGGAATTGGAGAGACGATGAGTGCTCAGAAGAAGAGGAATTTTCAGATAGAAGCTTTTAAACATCGGGTCGTGGTGGATCCAAAATACGCAGAGAAGACTTGGAAGATCTTGGAACATGCGATTCACGAGATATACAATCACAACGCTAGTGGCCTTAGTTTTGAAGAGCTTTACAGGTTGATTTCTTGACTTCGTATTAAAATTTTCCTATTTCTGTGTTTTGTTATTGAGATTGCAAAGCGAAGATGATATGATTGATTCCTTGTTTTCTGATTGAGTTTGTCTCTGGAATTATTGTTTTGTGAATCATTTTATACTCTATGAAACCAAGATGTACCTCCAAAACGCTAATCGAAAAGAAGTTTAATAATTTTCTGGTTTGGGGGTTTTGGAAGTTTTGGTGTGCAAGGAATCAAAAACACTTAAGAGGATAAAATTCAAGTGTTTTGAGTCCGAGTTGCCCCAAGGGCCACTAGAGGTTTGTCCTATCGTCAAGGATTAGTTGAGGCATCCTCAAGCTGCCTGAACATCCAGTTATCACAAAAATAAAAAATAAAAAAATGAAGACAAACTTGTGAGGCATATGCTTACTATGCCGTGCATGCTTGGTTATGACTCAACTATGTGGAAACAACAATGCAATCTTGTACCCAGCCAACCTCAAACCTTTAACTTAGCCAAGAAGTATATATATATATATATTTATAATTCACAAATTTTGTTGGGTTGGTATTGTATGCGACTTTGCGGTTTAGTCTTGATTGTGTGGATACTTATCTAGAGGGCATGACTGGGAAAGCATTCAACATGTAGTGTCTGTACTATAGTTTTTCTAGAAATGCTAGTTGCAATCGGTTTAAAGCTACATGTTTTTGTGGATTAAATAGATTACTGATTGGTGAAGAATTTAAGTTTGTTAGAAATTAAGGAGTTGGACATATTCATCATTTAGTTTGTTAGAATATGACTGTTGGTTAGATTGCCTAGCATAAACATTTATACACACATTTTATTTTCCCCTCTTCTTTCTTTGACGTGAGAATTCAGGGTTTTCTAAGTGAGAATTCTCATTTGTCAGATGTGTAGTTATCTCTCTTTGTTTCCTCCCCTCAATTTTATTTTGTGATTTTCCTGACTCTCTTTTCTTCTCTCCTTCCCTTCTTTTCTCAAATTCTCCCCCACTGTTGCTTCTCCTTCTCCTCTTCTTTCCTTCCCTTCTTTTCTCAAATTCCCCTCCACTGTTGCTTCTCCTTCTCCTCTCTATTTCTCTTCCTTCCCTGGAGCTGCTCCCTTCCATCACTGTGTTTCATCATGGACCCATTGTTTCATTGGTGGTGCCCTCTAGGATGTTTTATCTGTTCTCTCTTTGTTTAAACATACAGTTTAGGTCAGTTTGTTATTGGAACCATATCTCAAAGTGTGGTGAAGATGTGAAAAGAGGAGTACCTATCATTTATTGTTATGATCTTTTTCTTGGATTCTCTTTGAAGATTGAATTCATAATTCATTTTGCTATAGATAATGGGGAACTTATTTCAATATCTGCTTCCATAGTGTGGCCATTCTCAAATGCCTGGTCTTTGGTTGATTGGTTGAAAATGTACTAGTATGACTAGATATTTGGAACTTGAAAGGTTTCCTAATTAAATGCAATGAATGAGGATAAATGTAATGCCAGGTTTCTAAAACCAGGATCATTGATTATGATCTATCTGTCATTTTATTTTTGTTTGGTGTAGCCGAGACAAGGAAGGCTTCTTTTCTTTTCTTTTTCTTTTTAAAATTCTGGATTCAGCTTTATTTAGCTGGTCTTACCAGAACTACATTCCTTCAACATATAAAGCCCACTGCCCACTGAAGAAAGACTCTGAAGAACTTAGGTGGATTTTTGTGTGATACGCGCATCAAGCGTTTTGCCCCAATTGTTAAGTGTCTCACATTGCAGTCCTTAAGCTCCTTGAAACTTCTATGTCTTTTTTTATAGAATGAACAATACTCTACTAAAGAGAACATTCATCTATTCTAGTGTGCCCTTTGTAGCAGTTCGTCGAAGCCAGGGGCTCGTGTTTATTTTCAAAAGCAGTTTGTTGTCTATGTGGTGATTTACCTGGAATCAATTTGAATTTTTTCATCAAGACATTAATGTGAAATGTTGCATATTGGCAAGGACATTAAAAAGCTTTTTTGCTAACTTCCATCAGTTTTGCCTCTGAATGCTTTGTGCTTCTCATAATTTTGTTATGTATTTAGGAATGCTTACAATATGGTTTTGCACAAATTTGGGGAGAAACTGTACTCTGGACTTGTGTCGACTATGACATCACATCTAAAGGAAATAGCAAGATCAATTGAGGCTGCACAGGGAGGTTTATTTCTGGAAGAGCTAAACAGGAAATGGGCAGACCACAACAAGGCATTGCAAATGATCCGAGACATATTGATGTACATGGACAGAACTTTCATCCCTAGTACACACAAAACCCCAGTTCATGAGCTTGGGTTGAATTTGTGGAGGGACAACATTATCCACTCTAGCAAAATCCAACCGAGGCTTCAGGATACACTCCTTGAACTTGTGCAGAGAGAAAGGACCGGTGAAGTTATAAACAGGGGTTTGATGAGGAATATCATAAAAATGTTAATGGATTTAGGTTCTTCTGTTTACCAAGAAGATTTTGAGAAACCTTTTCTTGAAGTCTCATCTGATTTCTATCGTGGTGAGTCTCAACAGTTTATTGAGTGCTGTGATTGTGGAGATTATCTAAAGAAAGCTGAGAGACGCTTGAATGAAGAGATCGAGCGAGTCTCCCACTACTTAGATGTGAAAAGTGAAGCCAAGATCACTAATGTGGTGGAGAAGGAGATGATCGAAAGTCATATGAATAGATTAGTCCATTTGGAGAACTCGGGCTTAGTTAATATGATTGTGGATGACAAATATGAGGACCTGGGAAGGATGTACAATTTGTTCCGAAGAGTATCTAATGGACTCTCGATAATTAGAGATGTCATGACTTCTCACATTCGGGATACAGGTAAGCAGCTAGTTACTGATCCAGAAAGGTTAAAAGATCCTGTAGACTTTGTGCAGAGGCTCTTGGATGTTAAGGATAAACATGATAGGATTATCAGTTTGGCATTTTCCAATGACAAGACGTTCCAGAATGCTTTGAATTCTTCATTTGAATATTTTATCAATTTGAATCCTCGGTCTCCGGAGTTCATATCTTTGTTTGTGGATGATAAGCTCCGGAAGGGACTGAAAGGGGTCAGTGAGGAGGACGTTGAGATTGTACTGGACAAGGTGATGATGCTTTTCCGTTACCTCCAAGAGAAGGATGTGTTCGAAAAGTATTACAAGCAACATTTGGCAAAGAGGCTTCTATCTGGGAAAACCGTCTCTGACGATGCGGAGAGAAGTTTAATAGTTAAGCTCAAAACGGAATGTGGGTATCAGTTTACATCAAAATTGGAAGGTATGTTCACTGACATGAAGACATCTCAGGATACAATGCAAGGGTTCTATTCTAGCATGGGTGCTGAGATAGGAGACTACCCGACACTCACTGTTCAGGTCCTGACTACGGGCTCTTGGCCAACTCAGTCGAGTGCCACGTGCAACCTTCCATCGGAAATCCTCGGGATATGCGAAAAGTTTCGGACGTATTATCTTGGGACCCACACTGGGCGGAGGTTATCATGGCAGACGAATATGGGCTCGGCTGATTTAAAAGCGACATTTGGGAAGGGCCAGAAGCATGAGCTGAATGTTTCCACATACCAGATGTGTATCCTTATGTTATTTAATAGCGCTGATCAGCTAAGCTATAAAGAAATTGAGCAGGCAACAGAAATACCCGCCTCGGATCTGAAGAGGTCTCTGCAATCTTTGGCCTGTGTTAAGGGGAAGAACGTCCTACGAAAAGAACCGATGAGCAAAGAAGTTGCTGAGGATGATGCATTTCTCTTCAATGACAAGTTCACGAGCAAGTTGTACAAGGTAAAGATCGGTACAGTTGTGGCACAAAAGGAGTCTGAGCCGGAAAAGCAAGAGACTAGGCAAAGAGTGGAGGAGGACAGGAAGCCCCAGATTGAGGCGGCGATTGTGAGGATCATGAAATCGAGGCGTGTGCTGGATCACAACAATATCGTGGCAGAGGTCACGAAGCAGCTGCAATCGCGATTTCTGCCAAACCCTGTTGTGATAAAGAAGCGAATTGAGTCGTTGATTGAGAGAGAGTTTTTGGAAAGGGACAAAGTGGATAGGAAGTTGTATCGGTACCTTGCTTGAAGAATTTACTGTGTGATTGTCTCATTTTATTGTGGCTAGATGTGGTCTTGGCTGGTGGAATTGTATGTTGAATGTTGTTCTTGAATCATTGCAGGCTCAGTTGGGTTTTGATTGAATATTTTTACTTCATGCATTTCGGTGCCTCTTTGCATTGCTCTCTCTCTCTCTCTCAAATTTGCAATTATTTTTTTTTTTTCGTTTCTCATTTATTTGATATATTTCCATAATAGCATTTTTAGTATTGGTAGATCATACATTGGGCTTGAATTATAGAATTTAAATAGTTAAATTATAGTTAACTTACAAGAGGGGTAAATAATACTAGGATGACTCTTTCTCTTACCGTATTTTTATAATTGAAGTAGTTTTTACCCTTGTGTTATGGGCATATACATCGTTTAGGGGTATGACTTCAAAATATTTGAGTTGTATCAATTTAGGTATATTTTTTAAACAGTATTTGTGTCTTTTAAGTTAAGGCAGCCAAGTTGAACAGAAGATAAGAGTTTCAGTTCCAGTGAAATAGTACGTACCTTCACCCATTACTTGCAAAGTACTACTAGGAGAAGAATTGGATTCACCCATTACTTGCAAAGTACTACTAGGAGAAGAATTGGATTCGTCATTCATGGGAGATGCAATTCGGAAGATAGTTCAAAGTCGGAGATGAGATATTGAAGAAAACCAAATAGATTTAAACAGTCAACATCAATCTATTTGGTTTCGTTCAATTCTCACATACAATTTAAACACATATAACTCAAACTCATATATATCAATTATACATTTAAAAAAGATAGTTCAAAGTCGGAGATAAGATATTGAAGGAAACCAAACAGATTTGAACTAGCAACGTCAATAAATCTCTTGGATTTCCTTCAATTCTCACATACGAATGGAACTCGCGCATAGCAAATATAAATTTGAAGTTCAAGAGTAAGTGGTAGGTGAGAGGTTGGAGGAAACTGAGCCGTATTTACAAGGGATAAAGAGAGCCTCTAATCAAGAGGTTTAGTTTTCTTCGACTCTCACTTAAGAGACCTCTCTTTTCACTGCAAGGCTTTTGAAGGGTAGACAGGTATTTATATACTTTTGGCACATAAGAAAGCACAGGGTTCTCATATAGAGTTGGGTGGTTGGAACCGAATTACATGCTGTTAAGTGGTTTGTATAGTACAAAGTACATTCTCTCTCCCACGAGTAATTATTTTATTTTTCAAGAATTTCATATTAATTGTGTGTTAAATCAATAGCAATAGATTAATAACAAAGAGATGTTAGACAAGTCATAACATTTCATTGATTAAACACATAAACACGTAATCTTCCTTCATTGATTAGACGCAAAAACACTTGATAATTTCTTCCACCCTCTACTTGTTTGACCCAGTAGTCTGGTTTTTTTAAATGGGGAAGTAGGCCATTAATTGCACCATTTCAAAGGGTTATTTATTTTTTAACGTTACAAAGATAATTTTCAAAATGGGAGTAGGACATTAATTTTTGAAGAAATTATAAAAAAAAAAATAATCTTAGCATTTATAATCTTTATAATAAAATGAATTTTAAATTTTGAATTATATTAATTTAAACATAATATTTTGATTTTTTTTTAAATTAAATCATTTGTTTATTTTTATTAAGTAAAATTAACGAGAAAAATATATTTTAAACATTTTATGTACATTTACATTGAATTTAATAATTAAAATATCATTTTTCGATCAATTTTACTTAACAAGAATAGACAAATAATTTTTCAATCTAAATCAAAATATTAAAATTTAAATTAATAAAATTAAAATTTTAAGATTTATTTTATTATAAGGGTCAAACTCTTAAACATTTTTTTTTTTTTGATAAGATGTACTAATTTTTGGATTTAATGAAAGTCTAGTCATCAATCCCCTTTACTCTAGTCCTTTTAAGGAGGCTAAAAAAGAGGCAAAAAGGAATAACTGGATGTTTAGAAAGTTGTTATTTTAAGAGACTACTTTAATTTTTAACTATTTTAATAGGTTAAAATTTTTGTGTTGAAAAGATAATTATTTTTTTTATTTTTTGTAATTGGATGTAATATTTGTAAGAAAAAAAAATAAAATGATTATAGATTTGATGTGATATTTTATCTTGTTAACTACTTTAGCCTATTTTACTTTTTTGTGAATTTTAGTCAAAAAAAAAAAAAAAAAAAAGAAGCTAAAATTCAACTTGCCACACACCCCCTATATATCACCTGAACAATAATTATAGCCCCACGACGAAATGGTTTTCCCCTCATAGTACTTCATTTGCTTCACCAACCAAAACATAACACCGGATAGATATCAATCCCCCGGGAAGCCCAGCATGCACAGAAGAGAAGAAAGCAGCTCTCGCGGCAGTCAGTTAACTACAAGATAAGCTGAAGTGTTTTTTATATCTAAAAAGGGGTCTGAAATAACTGAAACTATAATTCAAACAGTTTCTATGACACTGCCATGAACAAAACTTTGGAAGCAAATGGAAAGCCAGACATGATAGTTCAGCTGTCCTCCTGTTCCTCATCACTGCCTTCGTCATCATCATCTTCCTCATCATCATCGCCTTTTTCCTAGGAGTCACAAATTTGGAATAGAAATAAACTCAAATATATGACAAATTTTTTGATTGGCCTCACCAGGAAATGTCACTTGATCAGATGCAATTGGTTAACAATATATACACACAAACTATCCATTAATTGATTTATAAATGATATATATGATATCAAGATATCATGGCGTGCATAAAAAAAAGCTAAGAAATTTGGGAGGCAGTGACCATTATTGTTTCATGTTGTGGTGTTGGCAAAATTCGTAATTGTTACACAACAATGAAGTTAGTGATGGTTCCAGTGGATAAGGGATAGTCATACCTATCTGCTGAATAAGATTTCAAGAGAGAGGGAAAGAAAGAGTAGCATACAAATAGTTACTAATGTTATGGATCATAACATGGTTTCATTCAACTTACCTCATCCTCCTCATCTCCATCAGAATCATCCTCATCAGCTTCCTACAGCAGTAAAGTTGCAGAGTTCCAATAAGCCCAAAGGAAAGGCAGAAAGGAAAATTTAATTTGAGACAAAAGTAAAACACAATGAGAAAAAGGATTACATTGTTGAAATATTTGAGAGGATTGGGCCACAAGTCCTCCTTAATTATCTCCGCCACCTGCAATTTCAAAGCGAAAGGTAAAAAGTTAAATGAAAAGAAAGAAGACAAAAGCAAGATTTTAAATATTTTCACCAATTTAATCCAAAAGTATCAATCAAGACTGGATGCCACAGAAGGATGAAATAACACGGGAAAGAATGATTAAACATGACATCAACTCATCAGTAATTGCCATAAAGCCATGCACCTTCAGACTACTAATCAATAAAAATTGAAATATATGTATATAATAGCAGCATGTTGAATAAAAAAAATGTACCTCATCATGAAGCCCCTCAACAGTATCTTTTGGTTGTGTCTCACTAAACCAACTAAAGAAGCTGCATTGATATGAGGACATTGAATGAGTAGGTGAATGAGTAGGTAAGCATAATACTACAGCCCAAAAACATAAAAATGAAATTGTCTATTTACTAACAATGAAATCATTGTAAAAGTCCAACCATATTAAGAAGAGCTAGAGATCAAAAGTAGGGTGGCATAAATATGTATATCAAATTGTGCACAGTAAAGATTTTCGACAACCCTATCATACCTCACGAACTACTTGCACAACTGAGGTTAAACAAAAAAGATTTCACAATCTTCCAGCTTGTGGAGGCAACAGTGAGATTTATGGTTTATTTAGGTAGAGGAAGAGTTGGAGGAAGGAAAAGGAAGGAAAGAAAGGAGGAGGCATTGACAGAGTTCCCATCACTTGGTAGTTGGTACAAAGGAATGTGGGAAGGAGAGGAAGAAGAGAGGGATGGAAAGAGGGAGGGGGGACACTTCCCCTCCACATTCTCAAAATCCCCTCCACATAAAAAAAGTGACCAGAAAGTAAGATGGAAAAGGCAGAAACCTTTTCTCTTACATTTTTTGCTTTTCAAACAACACGTTTAATGGAGAGAATATTATGTAAAATCAAGCAACATTGTTCCTTGATTCTTCCTTTCCTTCATGCTCAAACCAAGCAAAAGAAGGAAAGACAACTTCATTTCCTATGATAGTAGCTCTATGTACCCTTCTAACTTTTCATACTTTGCACCAAACTTTACAAAACTATCACCAAGGTACCGATAACGCTTACATATGATTTAAATGACAATACATCCACAGAAGCACATTTTGGTTGCATCTTTTTTTGTTTTGTTTTTTTGTTTTTTTAATTTTGTAGTCATAGATGAGGTATTGTATTGTGGCAAAAAAGAATTTACAGCATTTATGCTATACACATCAACCAAATTTAGGAAGTTTGTGGCTTCAAGACGACAAAAGGGAACTAGATCATGGATGATAAAATATTTGTTTTAAGTTTAAGATAATTTCTCACCACTTGTTTATTAGCAGCAAATTTCAAGCAAAAGGACGCCCATTAAGTGGGCAAAACATGACAACCAGATCTCACTTCTCAAGAAAGATAACAATGTTCTGAATAGGAAAAATTGGATATAAACAAATCAACATAAATGCAACACGATAAAACTATGTAGCTTCAAACATTCGTCTCTTGAATCTTGAGTTAACAAAATCTGTAACATTTAACAAATAACAAATGAAAAAGAATGAGGATGCAAATGTTTTTATGACAATATGAGGGGAAGCAACACATATCACATACATAAAATTCAATTATCTTAACTATGAAAGTGCCAGTTTACTGGTCAGCCCTAGGGCCAGACAGCCAACAAGCAACAAAAAAAGTAAATTTAGTGCTAAAAATATCTAAAGCTTGCCTAATGCACCTTAATGGTAATAATTGAACAAACAAACCATGCTTAAACCCCAAATCTTTTATTCAATGTCTAGGGGCAATTTTGGATACATCTTCACATGGGAAAAACTAATTGAATCATCAAAAGAAACATGGAGTAAAATCTAATTTTTAGTCAATAAATGGAAATCTAGAAAAAATAAATAAATACTCAAACAATGGTCAAAGACGGAAATCTAAAAAACAAACCTCTAACAATGGTGTAAGACTAAGTCATGACCAGACTTAAATTAACTTGGGGTGAAACGGAAATGCAAAGTAACAGTCAACTGAAATATCAAATATATGTGGGTCTCTTGCAAGTTTTGGAACTACTAAGACTTGCACCTAAAATGAAGTTCAACAACCTTTTATTGTTTTTTGTTTCCAAAAACACAAAAAATAAAAATTGAGAAAGCAATACCAAAACTCTCTCTCAATGTACTTTTATGACTGTCTATACCTCAAATTTGTATATCATACCGAATCTGTGATAATGCTTGTAGCAATGTAGACAACTGATCATTCCTTCAAGCAAGGAGGTCTTGCCTCACTTGCCCAAATTTGAGGCATCTAGCATAACATTTTTAGCTACTGCTACAAAATTAGCTTTAGCAAAGAATACAAAAATAAGTGAGAAAAGATACCTCTCGTCAAAAGGCGGCCTTTTGTTTCCTTTCTTCTCATGATTAACTCCATTAGCAGCACCCTTCACATGTTGAAGCTCATTCTTAATAACATATGAAAATAATTAAATATACAAGAAGATACGGAGGGTGCTTACCATGCCTTCCTTCCACTTGATGTTTGAGCCAGTTATCTTAGTTGTTCCTCGCCCAAGAATGTAAAGGTTTTCATCAGCTTTGTATCTTCAAAATAAGGATTAGGTTTGAAGTTCTAGAAGTTTGAAACATGCAAAAGAGTTAATGAGAACTCGACAAAAGAATGATTGTAAGTGTGGCGAATTATCTATTGGAAGTACCTACAAAAATAGAATAATGAACAACTCTTTTATGAAAGCCTAACCCAACTAAACAGGATAAGAGGAAGAAAAACTTACAAATGTGATGGAGTATCCTAACTTCAGGTCTTTAAAATCCTCCACATCAAGAGAATCTAGATACTTGAAAATCTAAGTCAAGTGGAGAAAATGTGAGATTATTGAAATGTTCATTCCAATTCAATAATGTCCAGGAGAAGTTGAGGACATCACCCTCATGTATTGACAAGGCCATTTGGCAAAGCTTTTAAATTTGATTATTTAGATTATAGCTTTGAAAAAGATGGTGTAAAGTATTTGGCATAGCTTATTGCATTCAACGTAATATAGCTTAATCAACATGTTTTTAGCAACACACACACACACAAAAAAAGAAAAGAAAAGAAAACACTATGATTTTCTAAACCGCCCACGGTTACTTTTCCAGCTTAACTTTTTTAGCATTTGGACACTGGACAAAAAGGCCTCTTAATATTTTCATAATTGGGTGTACCTCTTTTTTAACAAAATAAAAAATAAATAAAAAATAAGTTAAGTTTAAAAAATCTATGGCCATTTTGGACATTATACTTCAAAAAACTACTTTTTGGATTATTTGCAAAACACTGTCAGCTTTTTCCCATATTATCCAAAAAGTTGCACCAAACACTTACAACTTATTTAAAGCATTTTGAGCCAATAATCAAAAAGCCACCATCTTAAAAGCTAACTTTTAAGTTTTGCCAAACAAGGACAATATCATATCCCAATAATTCAAATAACAAAATAAAAAATATAGTAAATTAATGTTGAATAAATAAATAAAGGAAATGTTGTAGGCTTAAATGATTCATTATATCAAAATAAATGTTCAAATTGATCTTTTTCCATATCACGTGCCAAACCTTTGAGTCTTCCTCGCTCAAAAGATCACCAAGTGCAGGATGACTCAAGAACTGCACAGAACAATAATGCAGAAGTAATTAAAAACTGTGGAAAAAGTAAAAATCAGTGAACTTAATAAATACACTCAGTAAGCATGAATAGAAAGCGCGTTGGTTACTTACAGCAGTCAACCAAAAGTCAGGAATAGATTTGATGATCTCATTTCGTTTAACATAGATGGGCCTGCGAATCTTGTTATACTTCTGCTCAACTGCCAAAACTTTCTCGCTGGCTTCTTCATTAACCTGTTGGATACCCATGCAATAATTGAGTTTCATTTCATTGAGGTAATGGTCAATAGAAAAATCATAAATGATAACAGATTCTGCATCCAAAAGAAGACTGTCCAACCACTGATAGTAATTAACATCAACAAGAATAGCTCTTCATGTTCTATTTGACAAGTCTGAGATATGCATGTCCAGAGATGTGTATTTAAGATGGTTAATGGCATACCATCTTGAACTTTTCGTGGAAGTCCTTCAACTCATCGAGTCAGACAATGAATTCAAGGAAGACGCAATCAATTTCATCCTGATAGTTTTTTTTTTTTGATAAATAATTTCATCCTGATAGCTTTTGAAGCATAACTTCAATTTCTTTCCAACATGGACAAAGCATAGTTATTGAAGCATAAGTTTTTCAAATTTGTTCTAATACTCCTTTAATTTATGAGCCATAAATAAGGATAGGAAGAAAAGAAAGGCATGCTTGTGTTTTTATCATGTATGAAAAATGGCCCTTCTAGGTTTTTAAAAATTCTTTTTTTGACCCCAAGTATTCTTACAATGTATACGGCATGACCCCAAATTATTTCACTAGTTACGTAATAGCAAGGTTTTAAAAGCAACAAGCGCATAACGTTACGTAACGGTTGTGGTAGTTACCGCCACCCGTTACGGCCGCTTTTGCAGTGTGATTGAGATTCACAGATGTATCGGCCGTAGCGGCTGATATAGCGGTCGTAATGGTGCCGTAACGGCCTGTTACGCACCGTTACGTAACGGTTCCGAATTGCTTCTTTCGAAAAAAAAAAAATTTTTTGAAAAATAGGAAAGAGAGATAGAGAGAGAAGAGGGAAGATGGAAGAACAAGAAATAGAGAGAGAGAATAGGGAAGATGAAAAATATGTTATTGATTTGTTGAAATTGTAAGACCTATGCCATTCTATTCAGCTGTTATCACTCAACCATTTTGTTTGTGTGTGTCTATCTATATAATAATAATAATAATAATAATAATAATAATAATAATAATAATAATAATAATAATAAGTGTGGTCATTATCTATTTGGCTTGATTAATATATATATATATAGATATGCTTTTATTTATTCTCTTACTTTTGTCATTGTTTGTCTTATATATAATAGTTAGTGATTGATTTTTTGTATAATATAAAGTCATTAATTATTAAAAAAAAATGTAAAAAACTCAGTTTATAGTTATTTAAAAATATGAAATATATTTGATCAAACTTAAAAATTTATAAAAATTGATCAATATTTATTTTAAAACCCAATAAATATCATCATGGAAAAAAAATGTGCATATCGGTAAGTTTTTTTCAAATTGTGCGGGAAAAAAAAAAAATTCACGTTCGGTTCAAGAACCGTTACGCTCTGACCTTTACACCTCAAGAATCAAGAATCCGTACACCGCTATCACGTTCGGCGACCGCAACCACTTTTCAGAAGTAATAGCATCAATTCTATTGATTTGACATGTAAATGACATTCATTTTTTTATTATAAAATCCATAGATATAGATTTTTTATTTATATAAATTATATTTACCAATAAAATTCCTCAAAATGACAGTCTAATAAATTATACACTTGGGAGCCTAATTATATAGCACAAAAATTGTATGAAATAATTAAGATAACTATTAAGAAATAACTGACATAGATTTATTGATTTTTCTTACTATTTTTTCATAATGCCTATATAACTAATTATCTTTTTTCCAAAAAATAAGTAAAATTTATGACTGACTTCCTTGCTTTCCATGGTCCACCACCACCACCTTCGAAACCTTAGTTTCTTCCCCTAGATTTATTTAATAGGAATAGAGAGAAGGATAACAATTGCCGTAGTCAAAGAGTTAAAAGTTAAAATATTACTATGAAACAATTCAAATTTTTCATTTTTCTTTTATAGGTTCAAAAACAAAATTGGTGCAAATTCAACAAACTAAATTTTCTTTTTCAACTAAATGTTGCCATAGGTGTGGATTAAATTGAGAGTTGATGTGTGCACTTGCTACATTGGCTTCATTACCAAATAATGGCACTCAATAATGGATAAATATGGTTATGGCTGGCCAATAGGTAAATCATTCATATTCGATATTATTGATAATCATAATCCTCTTGCTACTTGATTACAATAGTGTAGTTGAAGTGGGTGTAACAAAATCACGCAAAATGAAGATTAGGTATAGAGATGCACAAAAAATGAAAAGGCCATTAATGTGGGCACTTTTGTTTACCATGTATCATATAAGAAATTGAACTACGCCAAATGTGGGTTCATTTTATTTGAAAATGGTTTACATTTAGTAAAGTTCACTCCAAGTATTAAGCATGCACTTGACGTAACTATTTGAAAAATTTCTACTTCAATGAGCAAGATTTGCATACATGTTAGCTTCTTTCCATTGTCCATACATAAGGACACAAAAAACATGTCGTGAGTGGATCCCATATCTTGTGTCTTGCTGACACTAAGGATTGGGTTGATATGACAAGTTGACAACTATAGGTAAACGAAAAAACAATGGGCCAAGAGTAAAAACGAAAAAACAATGGGCCAAGAGTAAAAACAAAATAACACTTTTCTTCACATCACAACCCACGAGTAGCGGAAGAGAATCTAAAGATAGTAGATAATTAAATTAGAATTACAGGCCCTTTATCCATTCAAACACTTGAGTTGAGTTAAATATGCAACAATATTTGAACCCCAACCCATTAGCTTACAAGACCACGTCTTTATTGAAACCCTAAACACCCAATGTCTTAAGTAGTTGTTAACTTGTTATTCACTCGAAATGGTGATCCCACTCTCAACATAAGAATCAAAGAACATACCTTGAAACCACCTAGGCAATAGGCTTGACCCCTTTCACACACAACAACCTGAGCCTATGCATTACCATTTATGTTGACATTGGCAACTCATGGATTGCAACTGATAGTTTTACACACAATATGAACATAAAAGCAAAAAAAAAATAAAAAAATGGAGATTCACATAATGGTTAACATGCATCCCAAGAAAACAAAAGAATAAAGAAATAGCTAGTCAATTAAATTAGAAGGGAAACTAAGACTATAAAATCAAGAGGAGTCCTTGAATTTATTAAAAATAGTCCGAGGGTTACAATAAACGCAAACCATCCTAGTTGCATTGCAAAACATACCATGAAATCCAGAATCAATGCCTAACAAAAAAAGGGGGCTATTAAAAAAAAGGACCTCAATTTCACGCAATGCTAGTACAATGCATAAACATGAGAAAACCTTCAATCCAATGAGAGTAATAACATAAAAAACAAATCTTTATTCTACATTAGATGAAAAAGAACCAAGTAGACAAGTCGGGAATTGAAGCGAACCTTCTCGAGCTGATCTTGGACCTCTTGCAACTTTTCGATGGAGAGAACGAGTTCAGTGTCAATGTGATCGGAATCTTCGACCTCGGTTCTGTCGGAGACCTTCGATTTCTTGCCACGGTCAGCTACCATCGTTGGTGTGGCTTAAAACCCTAGCTCTGCGTCTCTATATCAAGGTATATGGAGGTGAGGAAGACAGGTGTGTTCCCAAAGGACAACAAACACAACACTGTTGGCTGAGACCAGGGTGGTTTGGCTTCTGTACTCCTACTACTACCGCGTAACTTATTTATACGAGACGAGGATATCTAAGCCCAAAGGAGTTTTGGGTACTAGAGTGGGATCTATTAGGCCTTGTTTGGGATAATAGTTTTTTCTAATTTAAAAGTTAAAAAAATTATTATAAATTATTATATTAATTTCTTTATTTTTTCATGTCTTTATATATTTTAAGAGTTGCTTTGAAAATTAATTCTTTTAATTAACTTTTTATTTTTTACACAAAGACGTATAGAAAATTATGGATTAAGGGTTGTTACTATGAGGACTTTTAGAGATTTTTCAGTCATATTTTAATAATTTGAACGGTTTATATTGTAAAGTTTATCAAATATATCATTTATTTAAAAAATTAAATTAGTCGGACATCAATTCTCTCATGATTAGCTCCTAATTACTTTTTAAAAATTATTAAAATTATATTAATCATTTTCTATAATAAATGTGCTTTTATTATGAGATTGCATGTCAATTTAGGGAAATTTGGCTATAAACCCCCTTTACCTTCCTTTAATTGTTAAAAGGACTAAGAAAAAAATTATACTTTCTAAACCCCCTCATAATTATAAAATCTTACATAAAGGACAAAATTTATTATTTAAATATTTTATTAGACTATTATACCCTCAATTAAAACTTCTTCCCTTCTCCCCCATCTCTCCCGTCTCTCTCCTCCCCCTCTAAACACAGTCTGAGTTGATCGAGAAGTCCAACAACTCCGACCTCCTGCGAGACAATCTGGAGCGACTGATCTGAAACGATCATCGCCATCGTTGTCGGATCCTCAAGAAAAACAGTATGCAGAGAAGACGGAGAATACTCAGATATATACTAAGATCGCACAAATCTATACTCGATCACCACCGCAACGAAGGCCCATACTCAGATCTGACTATGGATGTGTGATTCCGAGATCTGATAATGTGCCATTGTAGTGTTTTTACAAAGATCAGAGCTGAAATCAGTAGAGTTTGCTTGATTATTCGTCTATACGTATCATTAGTATTGTATATATGTTTTTTTTTTTATACATTTGTAGCTTGTGTAGTAATGTCAGCGATGTGAGCTTGTTCAATTGATATTGATGAATTGAAAGATCAACAACGAATGTGCATTTTGTAAAATTTAGTGTTTTTGCTGTTTGCTGAATCAGAGTAAAATTTTACTCTGGTTATGTTGATTTGTTAATTAATTAGTTTTGTTTTTTTTTTTTGTTTTGATTCGTTTTTGTTGTTTTTGATCTAATTTCATTTGACAGAACCAGAGTAAAATTTTACTCTGGTTCTATTGCTCTGTTTTTTGTTTTAGATAATGAGAGTAAAATTTTACTCTTGTTCTATTACAGAGTAAAATTTTACTTTTGTGCAGAGTAACATTTTACTTTTAGCTTCAGAGTCTCACAGTTTACTCGTTTTTCAGAGTAAAATTTTACTTTTGTGTAGAGTCTAACATTTTACTAGTTTTTCAGAGTAAAATTTTATTTTTATACAGAATAAAATTTTACTTTTAGTTTCAGAGTGTAAAATTTTACTTTTATACAGAGTAAAATTTTATGAGGGTAATATGGTAAAAGAAACAAGTTTTAAAATATTAGGGGATTTTGAAAGTACTTATATAATTCTTGTCCTTTTGAAAGATAAATTAGATAGTGAGGGAGCTATCACCAAATCCCCCTTTAATTTACTTTATTTTTTATATGCATGATTTACTTAACAAATCTTATATTATAAACGGTGCAGATTATCGAAATAGATTGACAAGCCTCATAGAAGGAACACCAATTCTAAAAAATATAGAGAATAGTTAATTTTTTAACTATTTTATGATGTTTTCAAAATAATTCTAATTTTTTTTTCCTTGTCGTTTCATTCTGCCCACCTTTTATTATTATCACCAACTAACCACATCTGCAACTATTGTCATCGATGACCTCCTTTAACAATTATTTCTACATATTACACTTCACTGAAGTCAACTAGTTTTGATTATTATTGGTCAAAAATAACTTTTAGCCACCATTTTTTGTGACCGATCATTAATTTTGATCGTTATCAACCACCTTTAACTCTTGTATATAGGTCAAGCTTGGTATTTTCAAAATAATCTAAAAAGTCAAAAAGTCACCATTCTATTTAAATCACATCATCTTATTTAAGTCACATCAGCTCTCTAACACATCACTTCAAACCCAACCAAAATCCAACTCATATTTAATAAAAAAATCAAAAAGTACACTTATTTAGTCTTTCCAAACTTAGCCATAGTCACCATCAATCGCTTCGGCCTATCATCAACCCACCTTTTATTGCATGCCACTCATTTTACTAGTTTTTAAAACAAAATTTTTAAACATATGTACTTTTATATTTATAAAAAAATAAACATAAATATATTTTTGTTAACAAAACTTAAGAAATTATAGACTTTACCAAACAATACTTTTAAATTTTAGATATTTTAGTCTAGATTGAAAATATTAAAGGTTAATTATATCATAATAATATAATTATTAATAAGTACCACTTTAATTTATTATTATAATTATGTTAAAATGATGGAATTATTATTTTATTCTAAACTCAAGAGAGGTAACCGTAATTTACATTAAAAATAAAATAAAAAGTTGTTGGAGAAACCAAAACTAGAAGAAAGATTTCGCGAAAGAGGAGCACCAGCCAGGAAGGCAGAGAGAGAGAGAGAGAGAGAGAGAGTAACCCTATCTAATCTGTATGACCCTTGTGTATTTTCGGTTTCGGAGAAGAAATGCAAATCATAGCTTGCAATTCCAGTAACCCTCTTCTCCAACCTCCTCCTCAACGAACTCAGGTCCCACCAAAAACAACACACTTGTGTGGTCGTCGCGAGCTATGTTTCGATGGCATCTCCTCCGTCTGTTCTTCCTCCGAACCTCGTCATCCCCATTCCCCAGACGACAACTTCGACCTTTCTCCTCATTCCGCTTCTACTCCAAGGTAAATTCCATTACTTGAACTCAATGATTCGTCCTTGTTATGTTCTGCGATTATAAATCTCCTAAATTCATTGTCCATGTGTTTGTGTGTAGCGAATTGTAAGTGTTTATTGGTTATTAGTTCAGAAATTTTTGCTGATTGTGGAAAATTTTGTGTAATTTGTGAGGGTGATAATGAGAATGGAGGTGGGTAGTTGAATTGAAGGTTGTGGTTATGGTTTTTGCTGTTAGTAATTGAAGAGGTGTGGTGTCGAGGTCGTTCCGTGGGTTCAAGATGTTTCTGTCATGGATTTGAGCCTGATATCAAACCCACGCTGGCTGTTTGGTTGGGGGATTTGGAAAGGGAAAGAGAAAGGTAGGAGAAATGTAAATAAAATATACTTATATTTTAGCTAATTTCACACACTTTGATCCTTTCTTTTTTCAAATCGCTCATCAAATCCCCCAACCAAACACATGCTTAGAATTTTTTGTTAGCAATGACAGTGGTGAGTGGTCCTGTTGTAGGTGAAATTGAAATTGGTGTGGCAGTTATGGTCTGGTCGCTTTGAGAGCATCTCCAATATTTAATATTTTTTTTCACCAAATATTTGTAAAAAATTCTAAATTTATCCTAAAAATCTGTTTTAACCATTTTTGGCGATAGAAAATCATCTTCAATCCTTACTCTTTTTAAAATTTCATCAAGGGTAAATTACATTGATCTTCTCTGAGGTTATTGACAATTGCAAAAGCCTCCCCTCTGGTTTTTGAAATAACACTAACCTCTCATTTGCTTTCGTGAATTGTGGCAGTTTCCCCCTTCTCCATAACAACTGTCACCAATGTCAACAAAAAAATGCTGAATTCATCAGTTAAAATTTTAATACTAGAGAGCGCCACGTATCAATCAAAACCCAAGTGCCATGTACAATACTATATATGTAGACAATACCAAATAGCAGATATCAGTTTTCTAGTGTTGAAGGTGACAATGGTTCATTAGTTCAAGTAGGATAAAAAAATAAAAACAGAGAGATGCTGAAGTAAATAAATTCTATAATTCAGGATTAATATGAACAAAAAAATATATACAAACATTAGTTGTAAGTTGGCAACTTGGCAGATTTTGCAGTTTGAACTGATTGCCAGATGATAACCATGGTGTTCAAGGCAGGTAACAAGATTTTAAACAAAAAATAGATATCTTATTTAAGAACAAAAATTTGCTGGAAAAATTCATAGATAAGTCAAGGCATCAGTGACTGTTGTGCGTGATTCATGTGTATTTTTGTTTGCTGTTCAACTGTTTGATGAACCACTTAGCAGCAATACATTTACATGGTAAATAAGAGGGGTTGGGGAAGGCTATTGTCACGACCCAAACCCACCCCTATGGGTTTAGCACCGTAACCGGCCAGTAATCCGAGATTACCGAAGGCACGCTTGATAAAAGCGATGTCTGATGAGTGGCGGAAGCCAAAACAGTAATTAAAAGATGTCCAATGAGCTGTGACAATCTATATGCAAAAAGACTTTTCTTAACATATCTACTTTCAGAACAAAACAGTATATACATGCATCATTTACAGGCATTCAGGTTAGGGACCAAGTTCCCATCATAACAGTATAGTACAGGTACAGTTTATACAGTATTACAAAACAGAGACAAAAAGAGGAAATCTAAAACACCCCAAACAGCCTTGGCTCGGTCAGGCTTGAAACCTCGCAGCGAGGCACAGTGGTTGGCTTGACAAAAAGGGAGTTTAGCCCGATGCTCCTAGCAACGGTCCGGTACCTGTACACTTACATATATATATATGAGCAGTGAGTTAAAGCCTAGTGAATAACATATGCATAAAGAGGTTAAGAATGAATGTCTGTTTAGTATTGAAAACAGTCATTTATCAGTATAACAGTTATTCGATCACAGCAGCCATAAGTGGTACATCCAATAGCAAACAGTCCAGTAGGTCTTAATAGATCGAACAGTCAGTTGATGGCCATCATATTAGTAAACAGTAGTGGTTCCAACATGGGAACTGACAGAGATATCTGTGACGATGGCGATGCTGATCTGATAATAAATCAATTGCTATGGACGCCACGAATACAGTTCGCAAATAGGACAAGCATTCATTCAGTAAACAGTGTTATTTCATAAAGCAGTTCAGTCATTCGTTCAGAAAGTAATCTCAATTGAACATATCTTTACAATATTGTTACTCACAAAGTTCTGGGCCACAGATTAGCTAGTGCGCGTCCTCGGATGCCAACCCTACACAGTTACAGGATGAACACACACTAAGTCACATACTTGGGAATCGAAGACTTAGTCCCTACTTAGACTCGGTGTGGTTCTACATCAATATCCTCATTAAGATGCCTTAAACTAGGCCTAGAAATGCCTAGGATGGAAAGATGATGCAAAGTTGTACTTATAAACACTTTTCAAAATTTTCAGAAAACAGGGGTCTCGCTTGAGCGTGGCTTTCTACGCTCGAGCGGACATGCAGACAAAGGATCTCCGCTCGAGTGTGACTTCCGTCGCTCGAGTGGACTGCAAGCTACAGTAAAAATACTGGATGCTCAAAATTCACGCTTGACGGGCGCTCGACCCCCGCTCGAGCGTGAGACACAAGTCCTCACTCGAGCGTGAACTCTCTTGCTCGAGCGGACTGTAAACTCATGCAAAGTACTGGATACACACATTTTATGCTCGAACGTCACTTTCCTCGCTCGAGCGGACGACATGATCTCAGATTGTACGCTCGAGCGTGAAGTTCCTCGCTCAAGCGTGGGTCCAAAATCTGGAAATTTCAGATTTGAACCTCAAGTTTCAATACAAAATTAAGTTTCAATACACCAAATTCGATTCTTTTGGACTAATTTTTTAGAAAACACTTTAAAACTCATAATATAATATGATTCAAAGCTCAATTTGTAAAATCAAGGCCCAAAGGTGAGTCAATTAAATCCAATTTCAAATCAAACTTCAAGAACAACTTCAAATGTAACATGCATGTGTTCAATCAAATTCAAAGCTTCGATTACTTGCTCAAATGAGCTCAATTGCCTCAAAACAAGATGAATTCATGGACTAAGCTCAAGATATGAACATGCATGTGGAATTTATGAACTACAATCTCAAAACTTCACAATATGTACATGCATGCATGGATTAACTCATAATTCAACACAATAAGCCAATTCTAGACTTAACTCACTAGACTTCCATGAACCATGCAAGATAGAACTTGGATTCACAAATTAAATGATGAATATCCTACCTTAGGTCCTCAATTTCAAGTGTAGAAGCTCAATATGCAAAGAATTCTTCAATTTTCCTAAGCCTCCAAGCCAATTTTGTTGAAATTACTTTCTTCTCTCTAATTCTCTATTCCTTGTTGGTTTTGTCAAGGAAATGGGCTGAAGAAATGTTGTATCAACATGTATGAAGTGGAGAGGGGTTGCCTAGATAAGTCTACTAGGTGGCAAATGTGAAAATAAGTCAAACTCTTGTAATTTATCAATATTTAATCTAATTTAATCATACCAAAACACATTTGAATTAAATATATCATAAAATCACATTAATTCTAATTAGCATAAAACACTAATCAATTTCAGATTCGGCCGCTGATAAGGCCTTCAATTTGCAGTTTAAACATAATACATGAACAGATAATTTAACAGTCAAACAGATAGAATTGCATTCAAACTAACACACTCAATCAATCAGTTCAGAATTTCAGTCAATCAGTCAATTAACATGCTTAATCATAGATTAGCACTAATCAGTGGTGTTATCAGTAAACAGTGGTGAGGGTTGTCACAGCTATGTACATGTTATAGAGGGGAGAGAGAGAGCAACAACCAAATTGATTTTATTTTTTTCCCCCCTATTTTGTGGTGCACTACAAAACCCAATTAAATTTAAGAAAGAAATTGTGTTGGCAATTTTTTCTCTTTTATAGTTAAATAATTTGTCAATGGCTGCATGATTAGACTCTGAATGGAGTTTGTGGATGGTGATATTAATGGAGAGGGAAAAGAGAAGTGATGCGGATTTAACTAATCTTGTGATTTTTGTAGCCAAGGAGGCTTGGTGTGGTGGCGGTGGAGTTTGGATAGTGAAGTTGCAGAATGTCAAGGAGGGAGAGAGGGAGAGATGGGTCTCTTGATTAAAAAAAGAAATAAAATAGTGAAAGGAAGTGAGAATACTGTAGTTTTTATTTTATTTTGAGGTGCCTTTATTGTGAGGGTCAAAAACGTAAAATTATATTACTCAGTAACATTGTTAGGTCTATAAGTCTAATAGGGGAGGTTAGTGTCATTTAATAACCTGAAGGGAGGTTTATGTTATTATGAGAAATATCAGGGGAGGTCTGTGTAATTTACCCTTCTGTCAAATATTGAGTAAAAATATGACGTTTGGAAATTGGTGCATCCTTGATTTGGTGAAACAACCGTCTCTCTTTTGATTTGATACAGATTTGATGAAATGTTTGGAGCACACTTTTAGCTATTTTCTCACCAAATTTGAATTTGATGAAAATTTGATGAAGGATTGGAGATGCTTTTACAAGTGGCTTGGCATTACAGTTATGGGCACTGGCATTTGCTGATGAGTAATGCTATATAAACTAACAAATTGTATAAACTTTTTTGACTTGGTGGGACACCTATCATATCATTATACTGGATCCTATTTTAGTTTTCATAGTTTCTTTATTTATGTGACACATCAATTAGTAGGAAAAAATTTGTAAGATTTATTAGTTTGTATAGCGTTTTCTTTTGCTGATTGTGGAGGTGTGCATTGTCAGCAATGCATCTGAACGTTCTCATGGTCCTCATGGAGCGGTGGTAATTAGCTTGTGTTTGTGGGTGAATTTGGTGTGCTGTGATGTGATTTTGTTTTCAAATTGTTCACCTGATTTACTGTAAACTTGTATATGTGATATCCTTATCTATCATTTATTTTTTGGTTTCCAAATACTGTAAGCAAATGCAGTCATTGGGCCCTTATTTTGTCAAAAAACAGAAAAAAGAAAAAGAATCATACTATTTAAGTTCATTTTCTTTATTGTTTCAGAATTTCCTCATTAATCCTTCTAATGCTTATAGGATTGCTTATGATCATAGCAAAGAGTTGATTGAAGTTATAAAGAAAAATTTTCTTTTCACAACACGTCGGACATTTTTCTCAAGTTTATTCATGTATTTGTGTTATCATCCTTCAAGGTACTTACCAGGTTCGCACAATTCAGCTTTGTTTCCTTTTGACCAATTCCTTTTAGGTTTAAATTGTGTAATAAGATTTCTTTGTCGATCATGTCTTTTATACACCTTTTGCTTTGCTGGCTATGAATTTGCTGTATCTCATTGACGTTTTACGATGTAGTAGCGTTTCATTTGAATGGCTTGTTACCCATTCCTTGGCCTATGTTTTAAAGTATGGGTCCAACTTTTACATTTGTAACTCAAATTTCATCTTTATTAAACATACTTGTAAATACTTGTCAAAGTTGGTCTTTGTTCACTCTAGCTTCATATTTTTGGGGAATCTTTTAGTGCTTATCTACAGTTTGCTTCATTTTACATATATACAGCCCATGCTTTAGGGGATCCATCTGTGACAGTTGAAGAAGTTACACCCTCCGTTTATTCTTCTGGGGCACTCTTCCCTTCCGAGGTTCACTTTCAACTGCACCAGCCAATTGTTTCTATTTTTCATTCTGGATGGTTCATTTGTCAGTTTCACACTCCTCTCAACTGGATTTTTATGATGAGTCAGTTGATTTGTGTCTACTTGGCAGGAAAGGACTGTGCAACTCTTTGAGAAGAACACTTACTCCGTTGTCAACATCTTTGATGTAACATTGCGTCCTCAACTTAATGTGACGGGTGTGGTTGAGGTAATTTTGTTCAGTGAATATAAGAAATATGTCTGAATACTTTTATGGTGCTAAAAACAAACTGATAAAAGTATTTTTCTCACAATTTCATAAACGTTATTAGACAACTCATGTATGGCATTCTTTGTCGATATTACCATCTTCTCATGCTTATAAGCTTTTGACATGGCTGCAGTATAACATGTCATTGTATGCATAATGGCAGGTCCCTGAAGGAAATGGTTCTGGAGTAGTCTGGGATGGACAAGGTCACATTGTGACAAATTATCACGGTAAGTCAGTTGAAAAATTCAAAGGGCTTTTACATGGATGAAAGATAAATGATGTTATTGACAAGCACATAGTTTTACTTTGGTTATGCTCAATTAGAAAGAGAGGTGATTCATTATGACGGAGAACCTGCAAATTGTGCTGAATTAAAACATAGCATTTTGTGTGTTACTGTATTTTTTTTGTCTACTTGTTTATTGCAAGGAATTCTACCTTGTGTCTCTGGTTTTTTGGCTGACCCTATTTGGATCTCATCAAGTCCTGTCTTACATCTTTACATGTTTAAATATGTTCTAATGCTGATTACTTCCGAGTTGTTTCTTTGTACACATTTGAAAGTAAAGTTGATTCTCAAATATTTGGAACTATTATGTTGATTTTCAAATGGTTGGGTTCTTGGTGATATGTCTTCATTAATTCTGTAGATAGTGCTAATTAATCATTTTAAATTGCATAATGGGCTATTGAGATTCTGAACAAATCAAATTTGTGTTGATATTGCCCAGTAATTGGCAATTCTCTCTCAAGAAATCCGAGCAGTGGGCAAGTCGTTGCACGAGTCAATATTCTTGCTTCAGAAGGGTGAGAATCACAGTGCCTTTAGCCTCTATTGATAGGTTGAACTGCATAATTGGATGGTCAATCTTCAGTTAAGTAAATAGAATTCTTACTCACATTATTGTTTCACCTCAGTTCCTTATTATGTATAGTTTTTGAAAAGGGTACAGAAGAATTTTGAGGGCAAATTGATTGGTGCAGACCGTGCTAAAGATCTTGCTGTCTTGAAGGTAAATTTTCTTCTTTTTTTCAGAAAGGAAGGTAAATTTTCTTTGAACATTTATATATGCATGGAAGTTCCATGATGGAACTCTGCTAATGATATCTCCAGGTTTTGTTGCTTCTTGTTTAATTCAATATTTTTTTACCCTTTATTAGCTCAACCAAGGTGCATGATTCACCTTTTTTACCCTTTGCTTCTTGTACAATTCAATACTTTTTTGTTTTTATTTTTTGAGAATAGAAATTACCTTTGTTTTTTTCTTCTTCTTTCCAAATCATGAATTGTAAAGATTCAGTTATGATTTATAAAATACACAAAAAAATCTAAACAATTAAATATTAACGGTATCTCATAAATATGCAAATTTTATATATAAATCAATAAACAACTTCTTTTGAATGATAAGCGAATGTTGTAATAGGTAAGATGGCAAGAGATGTTGGTCAAATCCCTGATGTGATCTATGAACTTATCGTATTGATTATGCTATGATTTATGACAATTGATATATTCGTATACTTTTATGAATTAAAGAAAACAAGAATCCAAGATTCACCATATGAGAAGTTAAAAAATTCAAAATTTCAAATCACCAAAATGAGATAAATTTAACACCATGTGTTCAGATATGATATTATACACCCATCACAAGATTCACAATTTCACAAGTTCCTATTCTAACATTTGTATTTTGTGCTAAAATCAAAGTCTATATATACCCTATTTCAAAAAGAGATTATAAATCTATAGTTGTGTCAAAAGGAGACCATTCAAAAACAAAAGTTAGGAGACAAAACTCAAAAACACGAGAAGTCTTCAATCTTCATTAAAGGGGCCAATAATAAAAGTTCTATGATTCAAATGATTCAAATACTCATCTCAAAGGGTCCAAAATACCCAAATTAACATGCTTTTTCAAACCTCTCATTTGATGCCTCCAGAACAGAGCAAGTGGATGTTACCATCACTACCACTTTAGCTGCTGGAGGGGAATTGTTAAGTGACACTCTTGAAATCTTGTTTGCTAAGTAAGTAGGGTGTTTGTGTAGGTGCTGTAGTCTTGCCTAACCGTTCAGCTGGAGATTTATTTGTATTTTTGTCTTAGTTCCTTCTTTCATCTTTGTCATGAATGCTGGGTGATTCAACTTTACTGCCTTCATCTTTAAAAGTGCACGTATTTGTGAGTCAATTGTTCATGCCTATCAAGAGATTTGCGCATCCGCTATTTTTTTAAGCTTGATTAAATGATCAATCCATATAATTGTGTTTATCATGTAGATGTTGAGGTGATCTTTAAAATTTCTTAAAGGATTTTGTGTTTTGCTGATCCTTTAAGGATGTATAGTTTTTAAATATTGAGATCTTCTACTCTTTTAATTATAAATAACACAATAGGTGGAAGCCACTGAAGAACTGCTGAGGCCCGTCAAGGTGGGGCAGTCATCTTCTTTAAGAGTTGGCCAACAGTGCTTAGCCATTGGAAATCCATTTGGTTTTGATCACACTCTCACTGTTGGGGTTATCAGTGGACTAAATCGAGACATATTTAGTCAAACGGGAGTCACAATTGGTGGTGGAATTCAGACAGATGCAGCCATCAATCCTGGAAATAGGTATTATTTAGGACCATTCTTTCTATGCAGAAATCATAATGAACAGGTTTTACTACCCCTCCTGACATCAAAATTATCTGATTCCAATTTTTTTCCATGCTCTTATATCGGGACTTTTCACCTTATCAGAACAAATGGTTATGATGTTACTTGTGCATTGCCAACTGTATTTTTTTCTTGTTCTCATGGCAGTGGAGGTCCTCTATTGGATTCCAAAGGAAATTTAATTGGAATTAACACAGCAATATTTACTCAAACAGGTAATGTCTTCTCCATCTTTATTGCATTATACGCGTTTTAGAATCTAAACGAAATAATGGAAGTTCCTTAGACCTATGTACTCATCCGAGAGGTGACCTGAAAAGTGCTTGTTGATGCCTATAAAGTCTCCATTTACCTCTGGGGACTCTAAAAAAAAAAACCTCCTCATATGCATTTATGTTTTCTGGTGTGGCAGGGACGTCTGCTGGTGTAGGATTTGCCATCCCATCCTCAACCGTGATAAAGATAGTACCTCAGTTGATTAAATTTGGAAAGGTATGTTCTGTTGCTATTCAATTATGCAGTTCAGATTCCTACTAGTTATTAAGTGTCTAATCTGTGCCTTCTGGTCTTACTTTTCTCTGTAAAATCTTTTGGCTTTAGGAACCACTATCAACATTTCGAAAATGATTATTTTGAAAATCATTTTATAGAAATTTGCTCAAGACACAGCATGCTTCTTAATTATTCCATCAATCAAAAAGAAAATAATTTTACAGTGTGTTCCATCCATGTTAGGTTGTGCGAGCTGGTTTAAATGTGGATTTTGCTCCAGACCTGATTGCAAATCAACTTAATGTTAGAAATGGAGCTCTGGTTCTGCAGGTATACACCTCCATAATTGTCAATATCTCTGCATCTGGGCTTTACATATCTACAATGTTGTGAAATTGAAATTTGAGAATCTCTTTTTTGCCATGGCATCAGCTATATTTGCCTAAATTTACTTTGTGGTGTTGTAGGTTCCTGGAAATAGTCTTGCAGCCAAAGCTGGGATACTTCCCACTACAAGGGGCTTTGCTGGTAATATTGTGCTTGGGGATATAATTGTCGCGGTGGACAACAAACCTGTGAGTTGTCTCTTGCTCCAACCCTTCTTTTACAATTTATGTGGTGTTTCCACATAGTATTATCTTTCTAGCTTTAGTGTTTGCATATTGATGGACTGAACAATCCTTTAATATACTTGGTGCATCTGTTGAAAGGTCTAGACCAAGATTCTCTGAGCTTTGCATCTATCATACTCTCTCTCTCTCTCTCTCTCTCTCTCTCTCTCTGGTGACTATCTATGATATTCTATGCTGTCCTCTTGTGTCTGCTTAAATTTATATTCTTGCCATCTAGTAAAGCTAGCTTCTTCAGGGAATTGCTCTGTATGTGTGGCAATTTGGTGACTGTTATAGGTGGAAATATAGGCATTTCGTTGCATATTTTAGATTATGAGAAAAGCTTATGTAATTTGAAAATATTGACTAAAGGACTGTTGGCATTCATTAGATATGTAGTCTTCCAATGTGTTTTATGTAGTACCTGAATTGGGTGTCTTTTTGTTTTCCATATAATTTGTAACTGTTATATTTCATTTGATGTTTAGGATTTTACTTTTGAAGTCTTGGTCCATCATTGATATCATGTGCATCCTTGTCTTGCACATGGAGAGGCAAATTGACTAAACTAAACAGGGTGTAGAAACACACACAAATAGTGCACAATATCATCGTACTAAAAGCCCAAGTAGTTAAGAAATGGGCCAATAGTTGAGGAATTTCTGCTTTAGATGCTTTAGCCATCAAGATGGAATCATTTTGCTTTGTCTAAATTTTAGCCCCATTACAAGGTTGTCATGCATTTACTCTCTTAAATTTCTTGAGCAATCAATCACTCATTATTGTTCCTTGGTTAAGCAGGTTAGAAGTAAAGCTGAGTTGTACAAAGCATTGGACGACTACAATGTTGGGGATAAAGTCCTATTGAAGATTCAGAGGGCCAACGAGAACTTGGAGCTGCCAATAGTTTTAGAGGAAAAAGGTTCATGACAAAGGGGAGCAATAATTTGACTTGATATGTTAGTTTTAGTTATGATTATTATAGCTTTCAAAATTTAAAACAGAAAGTGAGAGAGTGCCCTAAATGGGTGATGTAAGAGGTTACTCATGTATTTGTAACTATTTCGTTGTATTTTGATTTTAATAAATATTTTGAAATAGAACTATAATTGGATCGAGCTAAACTTTGGGCCTAAAAGAAAAGCCCATCTAAAACAGGGGTGCTACCCACAAAAAGTCCAAACTATAATTGGACCGAGTTGACTGTTGGGTCAAAATGGGAGTCATTCTATTTGCATCCAAATAATAACTTATTATGGTCAACTAAAATTTTAAAATTTTAATTTTTATTATATTCTAATATAAATTTACTAATAAAGATAATACATAATAAACATTAATATATATATATATTTTCTTTTTATGGTACACTCAAATCACATTCTTCATATTTAATTCTTTTCATCTTCTCTAAGTTTCAATTATTTTTTTTTCATCTTCTTCATTTTAAAATTCCAATTCACCTTATCAAAATTTACTATTATTGTTAATATCATTGTTATATAAATATTGTACTTTTGGTTGTTTTGGGTGGTTTGATGAATTTTCACAAGCAAAAGTAATCAAGTTATCATCTAACCAAGCATTGGCATTGGGACAAGATGGCAAAGCCACGACCGGAGCAACCTAGAAAGATGAAGCCATTGTTGCAAACTTCTTCGTTTCTTCACAAAACCTAAACTCAGTAAAAACTTTTTTGTTCTTTTTCATCCAGGGAAATTAAATAATACTTGTTTTATAAAACCCTTTCAAAAATCTTTTTTTTTAAAAAAAAAAAAAAAAAAAAAAAAAACACTTGTCCTTCACCGGTGATGTTCTTGGTACGTGAAAAAAATGAATAACTGTAATGAGAAATTTGTTTAAAGATCTTTGAAAGGGTTTTACAAAATTGTGTAATTTGGAGTTTTTGATTTGTTTATTATTTGAGTGTATCTTGAAGGATAATTTGGAAAAAAACATATGGTGTGTTAAGAGAAAATTATAACTCTAAATAATTTAATAAAGTGTACTAAAAAATTAAGTATACTTAATGAATTTTTTGGTGCAAATAGAATCTCTCAAAAAAAGTCCAAACTATAATTGGATCGAGTTGAATGTTGGGACATCTATCTGGGCTCTATACACAGGTGGCAACGTGGGCTTCCAAGCCCATACAATATTTGTTCGGCTTACAAAATGATTCCGCCCTTTCCAAATCACGAAACATGTTTTTTGTTTGGTTATTAAGAAAATAATATAAAGTACGGGACAATTATTTATTTATTTTAATTTTTTTGTCAATTGATATGAGATTATTTACAATATAAAAAAAATTATATCTGAACAATTGTAACTTAAAATTTTTAGTTTTAGATATCCCTTTTCCGATATTTTTCATGATTTGTTATCATTGGAAAGAAAATTTATACTCAAATCATTTAGGAGTAATGTTAGACATCTTAATAGTTCTGTTAAAATTTTTATCAAATGTCTTATATGATCCAAACCCATGTGAAGTTTATTGTATTTTTTTTCTTTTAAATCTCAAAGAAAATCAGTATAATTTACCCTAAAAATAAATATTAATCTACCTATAATTGTACTTACGTGCCTATTCGACTTGAGTTTTGGTAAATGAGCCTAAAAATCTGGTTTGAGCTCATTTATTTAAGAAACAAGTTACGATCAAAATTTAAACAAGTCAAATTTGAGTTATTTATTAACAATTCGGTTCATTTACATCCATAACAAGAAATAAGTGATAAGAATTCTCGCACCTTATTGAGACGTCAAGGATTTTACTCTTGTGATAGATTTTTTTTTTTTGTTATAAACTTTATTGTAGTGATATATTTTAATAAAAAAGAATATATACAATTTATTTGGGTTGGCATAAACTTGCTTAATTAATTGGAATGTTTTTAATTAGTGAAATTGCTAGGACGTCACCTATCAATTTTATGCCTAAATTATCCAAGGAAAATGACTTGGGTGGATTATTAGGCGAGTTTCAATAATTGCAGACATTCCAAACATAAGACAAGTGGACCCCAACAACAATCTAAAATTTACAAATTCATTGAAAAAATAGTTTTATTAGTCGCACATATATATATATATATATATATAAAAGATTGATTGTTTTGAGAAAGCTACATAATAAAAACCTTAGAGACCAAGTTTGGTTTCTTCATGTGTGGGATTAGTGTGAAAATGAATTTTGGTTTTAAGTGGATGCTCTTTGATTGTTTTATGTCTTTTGTCTTGTTTTTTTAGTGTAAAGTAAACTTCTCTTCACTGTATTAGATAATCGAATGTATTAATTGTGAGAGGTTTATAAATCTCATATCACTTGTGGGATTCATAAGTCTCATACAACCAATACACTGGAAAAAAGCCTATCCTTTATACTGTAATTTATGTGTTGAATCTTATAAGCAACATTTATAACCCGTTTGCATGGACATGGTTTTGACTCTCTCCATGTAAGTTTTTCCTTTTTAACTTAGCACAGTTCTCATAATATTTATAATTTATTTTCTATCGATTGATTAAAATATATGAATCAAGCTACAATTCACATAAATACAAAATGGATCTTAATTTTATTTTTATTTTGTAAACTATAATTTTTTTGGGGGTAATTTAAACTGATTTTCCATATGATTTGAAAAATTATAATAAGCCCAAAAGAAGGCAAATTAAATATTTAAATTGACAAATTATAGGAGTTTTAAATAATAAAAAAGGAGTTAATTATCAAAAGTCATATTTACAAATGTTATGGTAACTCAGGTCTTATGTAAGATTTTTTGAACCAATAAATTATATTTAGTAAAACTGAGAATATTATTAGTTTTTCTCAATTTTTAAAATTAAGAATGATGATGCAGTTCGTTCCCGATGGATGGACTGGACTGATCCAAGCTCCTCGAGCCCACGTCCGAGAGGCGGAGCCCGCTTGACAACCTGCAAGTAAGTTCAGTGGGGAACGGGGTAGTCCCCCAGCGAACCCTCCGACGGGCAAGTTAGCAAATAGAAAAGAGATGAAGTATGTAGAGAGAGATTGGAGATAGAAAAGCTTAACTTTCTTCTTATCTTCGGTGCTTGCTTATATCCTTTGGTAATCATTTCACCGTCCCTTCCGACGTGCCCTCCCGAAAGCTTTGTCTTTGTAGCTTACCTTGTTCGAGGAGTAAGGGGCGCCCGGACGGGAGGTGTTGTCGTAATAAATCTTTGTGATGAAATGCATTAATGGTGATGTGTTGTGGCAATAACTGCGGATCTCATGCGCTAATGTGGCTTGTTCTACACTGTAGTGTGTCCGAATGCCATTGGCCCTTCACGCCAGTTGTCCTCGGTATCTGGACTTTACCAAGGGTTATGCAATGGGGACCAAATGGTGGGCTTGGGTTTGTTCACTATGAGCTGTGGGCTTTATGAGCCTATGCATGGCAGTAGTCGCCCATTCCCAAGTGCAGCTTTAGTCCAACGAAGGGAATAGTAGTGAGAAAGATGTGCTTGGCCGTCGGGGGTCGAGTTGATGGGCCAAAGCGGGGAAAGGGTCGACGCGGAAGGGGGCAGCGAGACCGACCATTAGGTGGGCGATCGCGAGGCCGAATGGGAGGGCCAGCTGCGAGGGTGCCGCCATGAGGCTGAGTGGGAAGGCAGCCGTGAGGAGTGCTTCTTGGGAGAAAGGTGGCCGGGTGAGCGATCGCGTGGTGGCCCGTGTGGCCGTGTGGAGGCCGTGTGTGAAGGCCAGACGGCGGCTGCGTGGCCGTGCGAGCCGTGAGGAGGCTGGCGATGTGAAGCCCGGCGAGGCCGTCGTGAAGGCCGTCGTGGTGACCGTGAAGAGTCTTGTGGGAGAAAGTGGCCGGGTGGCCGTGCGAAAGGCGGCCGTGTGAATAGCTAATGGGGAGGCGTGACCGTGTGTGAAGGCCGGACGAAGCAGGCAGCGTGAAGGCCCGGCCGTGAGGAGGTGGCCGTGTGAAGGTCAGTGGAATGGCCGTGCGTGAAGGCCGATCGTGAGGGGCTAGCATGTGAAGGCCGTGTGGTGTGGTGGCGTGTGTGTGAAGTGAAGAGCGTGAGCGTGGTCGCCGCGGGCGTCGGGTCGACAGGCGGAGTGTGAAGGCCGGCCGTGAAAGCTGGCTTTGTAATGTAAAAGTGGAGGGCGGAGGGCAGGGCTCAAAAGGCGGCGTGTGAAATGAGGATTTGAAGTGAAAAAGATAGGGAAAGGTGGGGAGGCAGTGCATCGTGGCCATACACGTGGCAATATCATGTGGGGTAAGTTAGGCGTTGGAGCAAAAATGAAACGATAGGTCATTATGGGGTTGAAAAGACAGTTTTGGCGGATGATTTGAAAAGTTTTCAAACTGGCGAAAATTAATTGGGATCCTTGGAATACGGGCAAACCGTGGGCTTTTGGCATCGTGCGATTCACTTACTTGTTTACAAAAAATCAAAACATTCAATGTCTTACTTCATTTGTGGCTCACGATACACCTTTGCAACACTTCTTCAATTTCCTTGCTCCTGTATCAGAAGCGATTCGTAAACATATCCTAGAAATGGTACAAGAAGGAGCTGTGAATGTGAGGGTAGACCCTCTTGGAGAGGATGATCTTGAGGAGCTAGCGGCGCAAGATAGGTCGAAAGGGTAGGGGGGTGGTATGCGGTCCCATGGTTCCATCATGATAGCGGCGCCAAAGCCAATCGGCCAGGTGGAACGGACCACTAGCACCTGGTGACAAGTCCACGATGACGGCGGCGGAGTTGGAGGCGATCCACGAAAAGTACCAGATCCCTGTAGAAGTGGAGTTATTGCTGCCAACATCAACAGAAAGGCCGTCTAACGCTAGGGCGGGAGAGTTTTCCCTTTACGAGGAAGCGCTAAAGGGTGGGCTGAGATTGCCATTGCCACAAATAGTGGTGGACGTGCTCAACCGTCTAGAGGTGGCACCAGGGCAACTAATGCCCAATGCCTAGAAAATCTTGCTGGCTTGCGCAAGTGCCTGGCCCAAGGCACATGGAGGGCAGGCCATGACAGTGGATGAGTTCTTTGGCTGTTACAAGGCCTCAGGGCAGCAGGAGACTTGGGTCACCTTGTAGGCAGCGGCGGGGAAGGGTTTGGTGGCAGGGTTGCCAATGTCGATCAAGGATTGGAGACCTAGGTGGTTCTATGTGTCCACCTCTGGAGGGGTTGGGGTGCGTACGATGTGGAAGGTGCCCACCAGATCTATGGAGCCAAAGTTAGGAGCAGAAGCAGATGAAAAAAATAAAGAAAGTGAAGGCCTGGAGGGAGAAGGAGGGGGCCAAGTGGGACGAGCTCGTGCAGCCATCGGCGTTGTTCGAGGTAGGGTTGGGTCCAAGGCCAAGTAGTGAGGATCTTGACCGAACGGAGTTGGAGGTGAGGAGAAGGGCTCAGGAGGCGGAAGATCAAGCCATCCTGGCTAAGGCCCAAAAATTCAAGGAGTCCCAGGCCGACCGACCGCCAAAACCGGTTGTAAGGGAGAGGATTTGCCCTCGCCCCAAACCCTTGGGAGAGAAGAACTTGGGCAAATTTGTGCCACTGTCGCTCCCAAAAGACCCTTTGAATGAGAGGTCTCTGAAAGAGATGGAGGCGTTGGACGTGGGGAAGAAGAAGAGGTTGAGGCGGAGTGAGGGGGAGCCTGCCCAGAAAAGGAGGAGGGAGACAAGTGTGAAGGAAATCAGTGCTGCAAAGGAGACAGAGGGGGGAGAAGTGGGGGGGACCCCAGGAAGGATGGGTGGCCTAGAAGTGGTGGATGTTGCTTCGGAGGTGAGGGAGGTGGTACCAGTGGTGGCGGTGGTCGCCGCAAGGTCATGGCTGCCTTGAAGGGCAAGAAGGAAGAAGCGACCCAGGGGATCTATACCAAGCAGTCGATCAGCCTGAGGATCTACCACTCATGGCGGTGGTGGCGGTTGGAAGGAGAGGAAGGCCTGGCTAGGGCGGGGGTGGACCGCTTGGTGGGGATCGTAGAAGAGGCCGCCCTGCACTCGGCCTCAAGATTCAACGAAGCTAAGCTATTGAGGGGGTTATGCTCCGCTCAAATAGAGGTAACCACCTTAGCAGGGCCTATTTGAGAAAGTGAAATTGCTAAACTTAAGGCAGATGAAGCCAAGGCCCAGCTTGCAAAATTAAAGAAGGAGAGTGCAAGTTGGGAAACTTCCCAAGCTGATCTGCAAGCTGCCAAGGTGGAGCTGGAGAACACCCGCCGCCAGGTGGTGTCACTCGAGTTCCAACTCGCTAGCGAGTGGAAAAAATTAGAGGAGGCCTAGAGAGCTTGCGTCGTGGCAGTGGAGTGACATGAGGAGGCCATGAGCAATAATGAAGAGCTCGTCAGGCAGAAGGATGAGATCAATGTCAAAGTGGGCGATCTGCAGAAGGAGAGGGAGAGGCTTCTGAAGGAGTTAGAAGTAGAGAGGTCGCGGGCGTCGGCGGAGAAGGAGAGCCTAAAGAAGGAATTGGAGGAAGAGAAGGCCAAGGCTGCATCTGAGAGGGCGACTCTGCAGAAAGAGCTGGACGAAGAGAGGGCGAAGGCAGCCTCTGAGAGGGCGGCTTATCCCGATCTGTGCGTCGCAGCGGTGGAGCAATTCAAAGGGTCGTCAATTCGGATGGCGATTAGCCTTGTGATGCAACTGGCTGGCCGAGGCTGAGAAGCGGGCCCATCAAGAACAGCTGGAGGGAGAAGAGGCGAAAGTTATTGAGAACTTCAGTGATCGGACTTCTATAAGCATGAAATGGCTGAGTTCTGGGACAGTGGTTGGAAGATGTTCAAGCGCAGAGCTGAAGAATTGTTCCCAGACTTAGACCTCAGTAATGTGACAATTGGGGATGACGATGTGGCCCAGACCCCCCTGGATGAAGGTGTTGAAGAAGAAGATCTTGTATCCAGTGGGAAGGAATGACTGGAGAGGATGAAAAAGAGTTTTATTTTTTTCTCTCTTTTTTTTATTTGGTTGTTTTTTTTTTTTTGTTTTGAATGGATGTAATGAACTTGTATACATATGTGTGAATGAATAAAATTTCATTTATGTTATCGGTCGATTGCTTGTGCTTGTATATAAATCAGTGTGAAATTAGACTTGTATAAAAAGCCAATGCGGAGGAAAGTAAGGGACTCCCTTATGCAAAGTGAAATTGGACGTATAAAAATTCAATGTAGAACAAAGTAAAGAACACCCTAATGCAGAGTGAAGTTAGACTTGTATAAAAATTCAATGCAGAACAAAGTAAAGAACACTGTAATGCGGAGTGAAGTTAGACTTGTATAAAAATTCAATGCAGAACAAAGTAAAGAACACCCTAATGCTCAAGAGAGTGGTTTGTGGAGTTATCTTTGGGCGGTGGAGGAAATAATCTGATTAGTAAATGAGACGCGTGAGGACATCTTTGGAGTTTGACTAAGTAAAGAGTGGGGTAAAAACTTTGTCCTGGGATTGTCACTAAGTGTCAAATAGTGACTGAATATCTTACTAATGCCATAATTATGAAGTTTCATTGATAATAGGATTATCTCAGTGTGGACCTAGAATTAAGATTGCAAGTAACTAACTCTGGGTCAGCAATAGTGGCACTCAGTTCGGTTGGGACTTGTAATACTGGGTCTAGGTAGGGGTCGGTCTGGTCGAGTACGTTAAGCTGAGTCTGGCTGGGGCTTTCATGCTTAGTCTGGATGAGGCTTTTCTTTGCTCGATGCAGGGCGACCTTGTTTAGTCTTTCGATCGAGCAGGCGTTTAGTGCTCAGTCTGGCTGAGGCTTTTAGTGCTCAGTCTGGACAAGGCTTTTAGTGCTCAGTCTAGCTGAGGCTTTGTAGTGCTCAGTCTGGCTGAGGCTTTTTGGCGCTCGGTCTGAATGATGCTTTTAGTGCTCAGTCTGGTTGAGGCTTTTTGGCGCTCAGTCTGGCTGAGGCTTGTTGCTACTGTAACCAAAACGTCATTGAGACACCAAATAGACGACTGAGGTATATAAATGTCAGAAAGTTACATTGGCACAAAAGGAAAGAAAATACAATATCTGAGCAATACAAAAGTAGTAGTTTATTAAAAGTAACGTTTCAAGTGTTCGGCGTTCCAGGGGTGTGGGAGGTCTCGACCATCCAGATCCTAAAGTCGGTAAGTGCTGGGCCGGCTTTGGCTTTCATAACATAAGGTCCCTCTCATTTGGTTGCCAATTTACCTTGATAGATTCTTGGTGGCGAGGTTGCTTCTCTCAAGACAAGGTCCCCAATGAAACTCCCTTGGTCGGACTTTGCGGTTATAGTGTGCTCTCATTTTTGTTGGTAGAGGCTAATCGGCAATGTGGTCTCCTGAGTTATTCAATTAGGTCTAGGTCACCCTCACGGAGTTCTTGGTGAGTCTTTGGATTCGGATGTAAAACCCTGGGGGTGGACAGACCGATTTCCACAAGAATAACCGCGTCGGCGCCATATGTTAGTCGAAAAGGGGTTTCCCCAATAAGTCCATTTGTGGTGCGGTAAGCCCATATACGTTTAGTAGTTCCTCATTAAAGTCCCTTAGCCGTTTCAAGCTTGGTCTTGATCATCTTCAAGCGAGAACGGTTGGTGACCTCAACTTGGCCATTGGCACAGGGATGGCCGGGGAAGAAACATGGTTGAATTTGGAGGTCGTGAGAACTTCCTGTACTTGGTGTTGTCAAATCGTTTGCCGTTGTCGGAGATAATGGCCCGAGGGACGCCGAATCTGCAAACGATCGATTGCCAGATGAACCTGGTTGTGTTCCGTTCAGTGATGGTCGTTAGGGGTTCTGCCTCTACCCACTTGGTGAAGTAATTGATGGCGACAATCGCGAACTTGGTCTGGCCTCGGCCGGTGGGAAGTGGACCAACTAGGTCGATCTCCCATTTGGCGAACGGGTAGAGGCTGCAGAGTGTGATCAGCTTAGTAGGTGGGGCATGGAGGATGTTGGCAAAACGTTGACACTTGTCGCATTTGAGCACAAAATCAGTGGCGTCTTGATTGAGAGTCGGCCAGAAATAACCAGTGCGAAGTATTTTGTGGGCTAAAGACCTGCCGCCTGAATGATTGCCACAAATTCCTTCATGGATTTCTTGCATCACATAGGTTGCTTGGGCCGGGTTGAGGCATCGCAGATATGGTCGTGAGAAACCACGTTTGTACAAGACGCTACTGACCAGGACGTAGTTGGATGACCTAGCCCTGACTTTGGCAGCCTGCTGTTGGTCATCTGGGAGTTCTCCTGTTGTCAAGAATAGGAGGATGTCGGATGCCCAAGGGATGGGTTCATTTTGGAGGAACTGCATTTCTTGGAAGTCGGGTGAGATGGTTGGGTGGGCTAGGTATTTAAAGTGACGCCCGTGGTGAGAATCGGGCCCCGAGAGGCCAACTAAGCCATTCATCTGCCTTGGAGTTTTACGCCGGGGTATGTGCTTGATGTGGAAGGTATGGAAGAGGCGAACAAAGGAGTGCGGATCCTGTGGCATGTGTCCTCCTTGGCGTCAAATTCTCCGTGATCTGGCGACGATGAATTTGAGGAGTCTTGAACACCCGAATATGGCTGACACTGATGTCCTTGGCAAGGCGGAGTCTCGCGATCAAGGCCTCATATTCGGCCTCATTATTGCTGGCATCAAATAAGAGGCGGAGAACACATTTGAAATAGCCACCCCCAGGGGAGGTGAGGATGAGGCCAGCTCCACTACCTTCCCTGCGGGATGACCCGTCGACGTTGAGAGTCCAAGAATGGGGGTCTTCTGGCTCGGCAGGAGTTGGTGGGGGTAGAGAGGTAGTGGTTGGGGTCGGGTTGGTGAACTCCAGGATGAAATCAACTATGGCCTGTCCTTGATTGTTGTTCGAGGCGGTAGGAGATATCAAAGCGGCTAAGTTCTACCGACCACTGCATAAGTCGGCCAGAAAGTTCTGGTTGCTGCATAACCTTCTTCAGGGGTTGGTCAGTGAGGACTACTATGGAATGGGCTTGGAAGTAAGGATGAAGTCGTCTGAAACCGGTGACCAAGGCCAGGGACAATTTTTCTAGCAATGGGTAAATCTGCTCCGCTCCCGAGAGCTCGTGATGTAGTAGACCGCCGTTGGGTGGCCGTCTTCCTGATAAAATTGCATTATGCGGTGCTTGACACTGCTAGATAGAGGAAGAGGGTTTCGCCCGTAATTGCCTGTGAAAGGAGGGGAGGATTGGCCATGCACTGCTTTAACTGCTGAAAAGCCTCTTCGGATTCGGTTGTCCATTCAAAAGTCTGCCGAAGAACTTTGAAGAATGGTAAGCATTTATTTGTTGCGCGGGAGATGAAGCGGTTGAGGGCCGCCACTCGGCCAGTGAGTCTTTGAACTTCTTTGACCGTTCTGGGTGTCTGCATTTCAATCAAGGCCTTGATCTTCTCGGGATTGGCTTCAATGCCGCGCTGGCTGACCATAAAACCCAAGAACTTTCCAGATCCTACGCCGAAGGCGCACTTCTCTGGGTTGAGTTTCATTTGGTACTTGCGGAGGGTGGCGAAAGTTTCTCGGAGGTCTGACAAATGATCAATGGAGAGTTTGCTCTTGACTAGCATGTCGTCGACGTATACTTCCATGTTCCGACCTATCTGGTGTTGGAAAACTGCATTGACTAGCCGTTGGTAGGTGGCCCCAGCATTTTTTAGTCCGAACGGCATCACGCGGTAGTGGTAAGTTCCTCGATCGGTAATGAAGGAGGTATGTTCTTGGTCGGACGGGTGCATCAGGATTTGGTTGTATAAAGAAAAAAGTATCCATGAAAGTGAGAATCGATGGCCATTTGTGGCGTCGACAAATGAATCGTCTGAGAAGAGGGTATTGTCCTTAGAGGCGAGCTTGGTTCAGTCGAATGTCGACCTGAGTCGCCATTTGCCGTTGTTTTTGCGGACTAGGACCACGTTTGACAACCATTTAGGGTAGTCTACGTTGGTGATAAACTGAGCCTCAAGGAGCTTGTCGACCTCTGCTGCGATAAGAGTATTGCGCTTTGGATGGAAGATGCGCTGCTTTTGGCGGTAAGGTCGGAAATGAGGTTCGATACTGAGGCGATGGGTTATAAAGGATGGGTCAATACCCCGCATGTCTGAATGGGTCCAGGCGAATACATCTTTGTGCTCGGTCAGGAGGGCAGTAAGGTCAGTCTTGGCTTGGAGGGATAGCTGACTGTCGATCTTGGCTGTTTTCATTGGGTTAGTGGGGTCGATAGGAACCTCAATAAGCTCCTCAACAGGTTCTCCTCTGACCAGTTCATCTTCGTCTTGGACATCAAGTCCTTCAATAATCATGGCCTCTTTCAGTTTAATTTCCTTGAGTGAGGCGACGTAGCATTCTCTGGCCACGGTTTGTTCTCCCCTCACTGTTTCGACCCCGAGATCAGTGGGAAACTTGATGGCCAGGTGATAGGTGGAGGTGATCGCTTGGAAGGCGTTGGGGCAGTGCGACCAAGGATGATGTTGTAGGCAGAGGAGCAGTCGACAACAAGAAAAGTAAGCAACTTTGTGATGCATCGTGGATATTAAATCGATGGTGATGGGGAGATCAATGGAGTAGATGGAGGTCACTCGATGCGCCATGAAACCGACCAAAGGGGTTTGGAGGAGATAGACTTTCCTCTCCAATCTTGAAGTGAAGCGGTTGAGAATATGATATCGAGGAGCTCCCATAGTTGATGAGAACTCGTTTGACCTTGTAGTTGGAGAGGATGGCGGAAAACGCGAGAGAATCATCATGAGGATAACGGATGCTGTCTGATCGGCGTCCGTGAAGGTGATAGACTCTGTCCCTTTGCTTGGGTTATTTAGGGGTCGGTCTAGTGGTATTGCCTTTTGAGCCTGCCTTATTTTCCTAAGTTACATATACGGTAGGCGAGATGGTCCCCTAAGCAAGACCACTGAAATAACTCTAATTTCTGCTTGGTGGAGGGGGATTACCTTGTGGCCGAGGTTGTTGAGGGGGTCGATCATGGCCTTGATGCGGTTGATCTGGCAGCCGTGGTGGGGTGCGCCGGCGGTTGTCTCTGTGGGGCTTGGTTCTTTGCCTCTGCTGAGGGCGGGTGTCTGTGAACCGGCTTAGACGCCCCTGGCGAATGAGGGTCTCCACCTGATCCTTGAGGTTGATGCAGTTGTCAGTGTTATGGCCATGGTCTTGGTGGAAACGGCAATATTTGGATTGGTCTTTCCGGTTGGAAGGGTTCCGTGGAGGGAGAGGCCATTTGAGGGGGTAGTTCCATTGGATCTGGTTGAGGACATGTTCCATGGGAGAATTGAGGGGTGTATCTTTGCTTTCGAACCGGCCGGGCGGTCGGTCTTAGTCTTGTGATGCACGAAGTCGATCGGTCTGTATAGCGGGGTGTTTGGCTATTATACTGGGCGTTTCGGGGTTCTGAGTCTTTTTTCTTTTCTCTGGGGGTCGGGTTTTTGGCTGTTGGGTCCTGCCGAGCGGCTAGTGAATCCTCGGCATTCATGTATTTTTAGGCTTTGGAGAGGAGGGCTGCCATTGAGGTCGGGGCGTTTTTAGAGAGGGAGAAAAGGAAATCGAATGACATGACCCGGCCATAAAAAGCTGAGGATGACCTTGTCGTCATTTTACGCAACTTGCGAGGCCGGTGTTGAAGCGATGAAAGGCTGTGATGATTCCCCATCGGTTTAGCGAATATTGAGGAGTTGGGTAGTCGGGCGTTGGCTGGCTGAGCTCGATAAAATGGCTCGAGAAAGAGTCAGAGATCTTTGAAAGGTGGAGCAGTCTGGTGGTAGCTGGCTAAACCATGGCCGAGCCAACCCTTGGTGTCACGGGAAAAGCTCGGCATATGATCTCGTCGGAAGGCATGGAGAATCATGAGGTGCGGTAGGTCTCGGATGGTCGGCCAAGGTACGTCATCCCGTCAAAAAAGTCGATAGAGGGCATTTTGAACTTGGCGGGTAGGGGTTTGTCTCGGATGGAGGCAACAAATGGTGAGTTCTTGAGTGGCGGAGGGCTTATGCTGAATGTTCTGCATAAATCCTTGGAGTTGGAGCTTCATGGCTCGGAGTTCAGAGGGAGACAGGTGTTGGACGCTGCTGGCTTCTCCCTCGGGGACTGGAGCTGTGACCGATGGGTGTGGGGGTGGAGGTGGTGGATTTATATGTGGGTGAGGGGGTTACAAACCTCCCAAGCTAGGTGGATTGGGTTGTGAGATAGTATGGCTCGGAGTTTGTTCTGGATTGAGAGGAATATCTGGAGATGGTGGTGGAATATGGAGGTTTCTTTGGAGTAGAGCATTTATTAGGGCCTGGTTTTGCTCGGCCATGCGGTTGATACTATTGGTGAGTTCGATGAAATACTATGGTGGGTTATCTGGATTGGGAGGGTCGGTTTGGTGGTCGGCAGCATTATGGTGGGAAGCTATGGATCTAGTCGTGACCATACACCTGGATGGATGAGATGAAAAGGTTGGTGGAACAGGGTCTCCGGTGGCAATGAACACAACTAGCGCGCGGACAAACCACTTCCACAGACGGCGCCAATTGATGATGCAGTTCGTTCCCGATGGATGGACTGGACTGATCCAAGCTCCTTGAGCCCACGTCCGAGAGGCGGAGCCCACTTGACAACCTGCAAGTAAGTTCAGTGGGGAACGGGGTAGTTCCCCAGCGAGCCCTCCGACGGGCAAGTTAGCAAATAGAAAAGAGATGAAGTATGTAGAGAGAGATTGGAGATAGAAAAGCTTAACCTTCTTCTTGTCTTCAATGCTTGCTTATATCCTTTGGTAATCATTTCATCGTTCCTTCCGACGTGCCCCTCTCGCCGAAAGCCTGTGCTGTAGCTTACCTTGTTCAGGGTAAGGGAGGGCTGCTCCGATGGGGAGGTGTTGTCGTAATAAATGCTGTGATGGGCTGCATTAATGGTGATGTGTTGTGGCAATAACTTTGCAGATCTCTATCTGCTGATGTGGCTTGTTCTACACCTGTCGTGTGTCCGAATGCCATTGGCCCTTCACGCCCAGTTGGCCTCCAGCTATCCTGGACTTTACCAACCGGGTTATGCAATAGGGTCCAAATGGTGGGCTTGGGTTTGTTCACTGTGGGCTGTGGCCTTTATAGGCCTATCCATGTCAAAGAATATTATCAATTTTGTATAGTAATGTTCTACATAATTGTTTTACTAACTAATGAAAAAAAATTGAGCATGAGATTAAACTTTTTTACCCTTCCACTTGTTGGTTTGATTCAACTATTCAATAAAATCGAGAACATTAACCGTTTTTTTCAGTTTTAAAACTGAGAATATTATCAATTTTTTATTTTTATTTTTTAAAGTTTTTTATTTTATTTTTTCAGTTTTGTACATCAATGTTCCACCATTATGCTCCTTATAAATACAAAATTTTCAGTTTTGCACAAAAAAATAATTCAATTTTAAATTATTTTTTTTAAAAAAAAACATTGATGTAACCTACTGCTACTGCTCCTCCCAAAAAGTTGATATTCTTCTCATTTTATAATTATACATACCCAACGAATAACCCTACTGCTGCTGGCTACATGTCACTGGTTAGAACAAAAATGACAGCAACACATTGAACCCACAAAACCAATAGAATGTAAGCACAGCGAAATCTGCTTATGCTATTCTTGTCATTTTACTAAGTTTTATTAAAAACTTCCTGAAGTCCTACATTGAATGGAAAACCAGAAGAATGTACTATGAAATTCAGTTTTTGCTTCAAAAAGGGAGGACTTAATTACTGAATTTGAAACCACAAAACGGAAACGGGAAACTGTGAATTGGTTGGAATGTGATGAAGCTAATTTTCCACATAAAAACCAGAAAATCTGTGCTTAAATTCCCAAAATGTGGAACTCACTTTCTGAAATCGAAACAACTTACCAGGTTCTCACAAACTTGCATTTGGGTTTCAAATGATGAAATTAATTTCCGAAATGAAAGCACAGAACATTGATTTCTATGCTCAAAGGGATTCTTGTTGGAATAATTTTCTGTGTACAATAAATAAATTGAAACCAAATAAAACAAATAAAATAAATAACTTACAGGATTTATTTTACCGAATTGAATATTTAAAAGATCAAGTTGAGTGTGTGATACTCTATCCTTAAGATAGATTCGCTCTGCTACGGTGCTTATGGTTAAGTGGCGTCTATCTCCCAAGATACAATGATCTTCACAAATTGTAATAGCACTAAAAAATAATTTGTATAATGAACCAAACCTATGTTTTATACTCTCAAAGTATTTCCTAAAATTAATATGAGGAATATATGCAACAGAGCAAAAATTGGACAGCAAGAAGATGAATTTTTCAGTCAATTTTGGGATGCCAAAGACTGCTGAAATGGCTGGTATTTATAGGCATACAAATTTGTCCGAACAAGTCTTTATTTAGAACCGAACAAGTATGAAGCTGTTTGAGCAGATATAATTCAAAAATCCAAAGCAGATCTGCTTGTAGCTAAGCAATTTGAATTTGTTTGGCGTTTTATAAGCTGTAAAAAGTTTGAACTTGTTCGATTTCAGCAGTTGAAAAGCTATTTAGATTGATTAATCGGTTGTGGAATTCAGATTTGAAAAGAGGCACAAAATTTAGACAAAAATTTGAATTCAAATTCAAATTATATTGGTGCAAAATTTAAATTAATTTTTTCCACAAGAAATTTGAAAAAAAATTCAAATAAATTTTATCCAAAAAATTAATATAAGACCCGACCCACACCCATGCCCAGATAGATGGCGGCGCGTGTGTGGTGGTTTGGGCTAAGGTTTCATTTGTCTATTATTCCTCCCTTCTACAAACTTGGGGTGCCTTGAGGCCCAACCCAAGGTTGTACATAGAACATATACTCACAAAAGCTCTCTTAAAGTTTTAATGTGAGACAACCTATTTCAAGGAAACCCACATTTAATTCTTTAAATGTCCATTCCACGAATCCAAAAATGACGTCAAGTTTCCATTCACTCATAAATGGTTTTGATGAACCGTCTTTACCATGTGACTTACCATGTGGTAAGAAACACATCACCTCTTTGGACCCACCTCAAAAGACGTGTGGGACCTTTTTTATTTTGAGCTCAAACTTGGCCCAAAATAAGCCTATAGAAACCATTATTTCCAACAATTCTGAGATTAAACTAGGGATTTGGTACAGAAATCAAACCACATAGGTTTTAGGTTAATCCACAAACATTATTTTCAATATGAAAGTTTTATTTTGGTCGAAATGAACCAGAAAACCAAGATGTTGTTGGAGAAAATTTCATTTCTTACAATTTGATTAAGAAGAATGAAAATCAAAATCGAAGGGGAAATGGAGATGAAATGAAAACATGATGAAGCACAATCCAAATAACTAACCTCTTTGTCGTCTGATCTTTGTCACCTGCAGCTCAAATCGGCCACACCTGAATAGCATCTTCATTGCCTGCCTGAGTTGTTGCTCCGGTGTTGTCGACCTTGGCATAGCAACGGAAGCCAACTCTGGAAATGGTTTGGTAAAGGTAATAAACGGAGCAAGACATAGGCTATTAGGAGTATAGTTGTAGAATATATTGATGCCTATTGCTTTTTCATATTACGTGAAGAATAAAATCCCCAAACATATTATTTTGAAAACTATGTTTGGTTTTCTGAATAACCAAACAAGAATTCTAAAATTTTCAAAAAACTGTGTTTGAAAAACAAGAACCAAACTTTTTTTTTTTTCACATAATTTTTTTTAGTTTTTCAATTTGAAAGTTGATATTTTAAAGTTTTAAAAATCAAAATAAATGTCAAATTATCATATTTCTTTATAGATAATTATAAATGATGAACAATCATTATTTGAAGGACAATTTTGACTATTTAATGGGACTTGAAAGTCTAAAAATCTTAATTAAGACTTAATTGAGTATCTATATAATAAGACACAAAGGTTTTGAAAATATATTAGAGACAATTGTCTTACTAGGACATTTCAATGGTCCTGATTCATTTCTATATTTAGATGGACAGCTGAGATGAAAACCTTATCTCTCACTCTACCTGAATTTCCCGCCGAAGAGCCACAAACTTTGCTACCACCCATCTTTATCTCACATTTTCACATTTTAAATTTCAAAACACACCCATCCACTCCCTACAAAAAAGAGACCCATGCTCATTGAACTCTCTCATCTCACCCTTCCACATTTTAAATTTCAAAACACACCCATCCACTTCCTACAAAAAAGAGACCCATGCTTATTGAACTCTCTCTTTAAACTCTCCTCTTTTTTTTCTTTTAGTCTCACTCACAATTTTTAAATTTCAAAACACCCACGCTAATCCAACTCTCTCATCTACTACTACTTTGCATCAATCAAATCTTCTAATTTTGTTTCTCTTTTTCAAATTCATGTACCTTTTTTTCTTCTTTTTTGTGTGGTGGTTGGTGAGATTGGCAGTGTTGTTGCGGAATTATATCTATGTGATTACTGTTAATGAAGGTTAGACAATTTAAAGATCTGGGTTTGTTTTTTTTTTGTTTTTTTTTTTTCTCTCTCTCTTCAGAGAGAGACAAAGTGCAAATCTATGCATACAAGTTATGTGGCTGAGATGTTTTAGAATATTTGATCTTCATAAAATGAGTTTTGATTTTTGTTTGATTTATGAATTGGATTTAATTCCTTAATGGAAAATGAGTGTTGATTTTTTATGATTTTGAAAAAGTTTTTGAAATGGGTGTTGAAAATATATTTGTTTGGTCTAATTTTTTAGAAATTATTTTGAGATTGGTTTTCGTTTGTTATTACTCAACTTTTTTCTCTCCATATTTTAGTCTTTTTTGTACATTTAAAAAAAAGTAAAATCTGAAAAATAATTCATTTAAAAAACAAAAATCCAAATAAAAATGCCTGATTTTTGTTTGAATTTTTTGTTGTTAGAATTTTTAATATTTTAGTCAATTTGTTTTACTTTTCAAATATATTTAAATTAGGTGCATTTAAAAAGTACAAAAAAATGAGTAAAATACAATAAAAAATAAAAATAAATCATGTACCTTTTTTTTTTCTTTTCTTTTTTGTGTGGTGGTTGGTGAGATTTTTTTTGGATAACTCAGGTATCCCCAATCCTCCGATTTTTAGGGAAGCCAGGATTAATCCTGAAGGGTATTTAGCCGGTGGGAAGCCGGACACCCTTGCACAGCTGCTGAGCACTCACCCTGGGAATCGAACACAGGACGTGCGCCTTACCCACACAACCCAGGCAACGCCCTAACCACTGGGGCAACCTGCCTCACCTGGTGGTTGGTGAGATTGGTAGTGTTGTTGCGGAATTATGTCCATGTGATTACTGTTAATGAAGGTTAGACAATTAAAGATCTGGGTTTGTTTTGCATTTTTTTTTTCTTTCTTTTTTTCAGAAAGAGACAAAGTGCAAATCTATGCATACAAGTTATGTGACTGAGATGTTTTAGAATATTTGATTTTCATAAAATGGGTTTTGATTTTAGTTTGATTTATGAAATAAATTTAATTCCTTAATAGAAAATGAGTGTTGATTTTTTATGATTTTGAAATTTTTTTTGAAATGGGTATTGAAAATATATTTGTTTGGTCTAATTTTTCAGAAATTATTTTGAGACTACTTTTCATTTGTTATTCCTTAACTTTTTTTTCCTCCATATTTTAGTCATTTTTTGGGGTACATTTTAGATATATCAAAATTAGATGCATTTAAAAAGTAAAATACGAAAAAAATTTATTTAAAAAAAAAATCTAAATAAAAATGCACAGATTTTTGTTTGAATTTTTTTTATTGTTAGAATTTTTTAATATTTTAGTCAATTTTTTTTTACTTTTCAAATATATTTAGATTAGGTGCATTTAAAAAGTACAAAAAAATGAGTAAAATAAAAAAAAATCCAATAAAATAAATGAAAATACCTTTAAAACAATTTTTGAAAAATCAAACCAAACAATTTATTTTTGTCAAATTTATTTCTATTTTTTCAAAAAAATAAAAAATAATTTAAAAAATCAAATCAAATCGCTATATCATGTATTATTTTTAATATACATTCAATAAAATTAATAATTTTTATAAAAAATATTAACTTTCATATTAGAATAATTTGAAGACATTTCATGATAAAATACTAACATTTAATTTTATAATTTTTTAATAAAAATTTAAAAAAATTTAATGAGCTAAATTTTTAATACATATAATAGCATTTTAGTAGAAATTAAAATTTCCTCACAAAACTTAAGTAAATTTGAAAAAGTTTTTGAAATGGGTGTTGAACTAAACGACTCATCGCCACTTCTGCTCTGTGACTGTTTACCACCATTGAAAAGGAAAATCTTAACATTATGTTTTAATAATTTTATTTTGATTTATATTTTAATCTCATTATTAATTGCACCGTGCCCTTAGACACGGACATACACTAGTAAGTTTATAAATTAAAACTTATGTGTAAATGTCCCTAAAAAAAAAACAAAAGGTGTAAACATGTAAGGGGCATACTTGACAATTTAAACGAGTAAAGTGAAAATTAATTTCCTTTTAGAGATAAAAGCTACAAATAATCTTTTGTAATAATTACTATATGAGCAGAAAACATTTGTGGTCGCGATTATTTTTCTTTTTTATTGTCACCATTATGCTGACGAAATAATCTGTTTCCAAGATCCCATCAATCTGGATCTTTAATTTAATTATATATATATATATATATATATTTTTGTCTAATATCACTCTAGTTCACGATTATCACTTTTTTTGTGTTGATGCTAACTTGTCAATTTCCTCAAATTACTTTACTTCCAATCAATATTCATCATAAATGGTTATCTAAATTAAACCATACCACTATAATAGCTTTGTTTGGTATTACTTATAAATTAGTGTAGGTAATCCATACTATATATGAAATTAAATAATAATAAATAAATTTAATTTTTAATTACTTGAAAATAATTTTAAAAAATAAATAAGTAAATTTCAATTATTTTTAACTAAGTGATTGTTTAAAAATGACTTTTTAACTATTTTTAAGAGATAAGAAAAGTTTGAGAATGAATTTTTTAACTGTATGAGAAAACATAAAGAAAATTATTGAGCTTGGCTAAGAATATGAAGTTAACTTCACTCCGTGACTTGAATGAATAAAATCTTAATTTAAAAAATCATATTTGTTTCTAAATTAAATAATTTGAAAGATATTAGCATATGTTGATTATAATTTTTGATCTTTTTCTCATAAGATTATGTATATAAAAACAAATTTATAATATTTAGGTTGAGTATGTCATTTGATTTGTCTCTATGATTTTGTGAGATTACATGCCATTTGAAGAAATTATGAGTGATTTTTTTTTTTTAAATAGAAAAAACTACTTTATTAATAAATACAAAGTATATTCATACTGAATCAAACATCAATACATACATTTGTGAGTCCTTCATATTAGTTAGAGATTAGAAAAAAATTATAAGCGAAAGATACGAACATTCAGTTTGTTTGTGCCACAATAAAAAAATTAAAATAAACAAAAATCATAATGGTCATAGTCATGGACTTATAATATTACTCATATGTATGATGACTAAATAATCAATACATATGTCAAACCATTTGCAAGAAAAATGTTCAAAAATTACAAGCAATTTTGAAAAGAGAGAAAAAAAGAGAGGCAATTATAAAAAAGTTATTGAAATAATGGGTATTACTAAAATTAAAAGTAGTATGGTTAGATATTCATAATTTATAATAATATAATAAATAATATGCTAAGTGTAAGGGGAGTAAATATTACTTCCGTACTCCTTGCAACCAAGCTCTGTGTTACTTCAAACGGCGTCATATAGTCTGAAAACATAGTGAAGGTGAGCTATCCAATGGGCGTGTTGTTGGAAAACCCCTCCAACAGTCAAGTTAGCACTCTTGAAGAAAAAGAAGGAATGTAGAAAGAGAGAGGGTCGTTAGAATTTGCTTACCCTTCTCAGAGTGAAGTTGTGCGCCTTATCTAGGCTACTACCTTACTTTCTAAGGTTGTGTGTGCACTACTTCTTTTGTCCTTTGTTGGACGCATAACAGTATTGCCCTATCTTTTCCTTACACGTGTGTGCATCAATACTACCAAACAACATTGGCCAAATTGCCAAATGGTATTGATATGTACTTTGAGCTGATTTCTCTTCGTACTTCATTGGGCCACGTGGAATACCCTGACCGAGCCATTACATCTAGCTCAATTTCACTTTAGTTACATTCAACCGCGCTAACTCTGCACGTTTTTATGCCGAGCTAACTCCATTCGGCCTATCAAGCTGTCTCATAGTTTGGCCAAGCCTTTTTAGGACTCTTTGCTTTTATCCGGTCAAAGTCCTCATTTGCTTGTTACCCACACAGCTTCTACATGCTAGCTCAGCTGGGGATCTTTAGTTCAGTCTTGGACGACGGCCTCATCCTTGACTCAACCCGACTATTACCAAGGTGCGGGCTCCGCTCGGCCCACAACTCAAGTTTATCCAACTTGGTCCAACATTCGAGACGACGTGCTAAACCATTGCGCGATCTAAAGAGAAGGTTCACACTAGATTTAGCTCAACCCATTTGTTCAATACAAATTCCCCTCTTACTAAGTAATGTCGACTTAAGCAAAAATATGATCTCACATGCATAAATGATTATCTAAATGACTTTCACGAAAAATTTCAAATGATTTGTAACTTTACATTTAATAACTTCCATGGAAAATTCTCAGACTTCATTCAAGGACTTCCATGAAAAATTCCAAATGATTTGTAGCTCTACATTGAAACCACCAAAATAAAAATAAATAAATAAATAAATAAACAAAAACAAAAACAAAAATAAACAAACAAAACTTACATGTTGTCAGCCTGAGTAACCATAATCCAAAGTTTTGATTAAAGTAGTGAACTTAGAAAATAATCAAAATAAATCACTTAAAATCAAAATTGGAGGAATTAAGATTAAAACATGCATTTTTTTAGGATAAATCTATCATTGTATCATCAACTTTTCCTGACTGCTACATATCTAACAAAAAATAAATATATAAATATAAACTAAAATTCTAAAAAATGCAACAATCATAAAAATATTGTAATAGGTCATGGGTTAACATCCACAATTAAAAAAAAAAGAAAAAAGAATAATATTTAAAATTTGAATCAGAAAAATTAATAAAACAATTGAAACAGATATTGATACCATATTGTGGTGAAGAAGAGATTGAAATCTTTAAGAAGTATAGCTGCTATGATTGTATATGGTTTTAGGATTGACAATAGCTAGTGGTAACCCATGCTATGCGAAGATTTTATAAATTTTAAAAAAAATCATTATAAATATGTTGAAGTAATTTTATATTTTGTTTTGTAGTATATATGAAATTTATAAGTTAATTTTTATGTTTATAACTTTTTAAATTATTAGTTTAAAAAAACTATTTTAAGATGTTATTTCACTATAATTCCAATTAAGAGAATCTTCAACTATTAATATTTTTTTTATCAAATTATAATTTGATAAAAATTTAAAAAGATGAAGCGTTGAAAATTGTTTTTCCCATCAAAATTGATGAAAAGAAAAAAAATTGGAATAAGAATGAAAGTTCTTTTAAAAATTGATAAAAATTTAATGAAAAGTTAAAGTAATTCATATCAAGTCAAATTTTTTATTCAAATTTAAAATCAAATTAGATAAAAAAAAATTAAAAAAAATGATGAAAGGTTAGAAATATTCTAAAACCTTCTTATTCTTAAAGACTATAAATCCGTGTGCGTATTATATTCATATTGTATTTTTAGTTATAAAATTAAAACCAAAAGAAATATAACGTAAATTATTGGATTAATAACAGAAATATCATATCAATTATTGTTAAATATCACTTCACTTCACATTTAATAATAAAATTTCATATTTGTCTTAATTATAACTTTTAAATTTGTATATTTTCATAACAAGAAGAGGTATATCATAACTCATGTAACCTTTTAATTAGGTTTAACTTTTTTTTATTACAAATTATCAAAATTGCACTAAATAGATTTATATGTGGTTGGTTGAAATAGTGAAAGTTTTTTTTGAGGGATTAAACATTTTTCACTTGTAAATATCCTACCTATTAAAAAAAGAAAAAGAAAAAAATGTGTAGCTTTTGGATATGTGTTTATCTATATATATATATATATATTTTTTTTGTAGACATAAACAACTGATGTTTCAATTTAAAAAATTAAAAAATATTTTTAAAAAATAGATTGGGTTTTTTGGAGATAAAAGAAGCCATGTAACTCCTCTATATGTTATTTTAAGATGAACTATTTTAATCATATAAAAAAAATAGAAATTATATTTAAAGATTATCCCTATGTATTATGCTATTATATACAAATATAGCGGTAACAAATTAATTAATATATATGAAAAATTATACTAAGTTTTCATTTTTAATTAATTGAATTATGATTAAAAATTCGATCAAAATCCTTAGCACAGAATGGGCATAAACATTCCGATTGGAACTATCATCACCAATAATTCTTCTCCACCATGTAAACCTATAAACAAACACATAAATTTCACTAAAATCGAAACCAAACCAACAACAGAGAAAGAGAATTATACAGGAAAAAAATAAATTTATGGAGTGGTAAGATATTACCACCAACAACTTAGATCTCGCCCCGCCTAATTCGTCAGCTCCTCCGCCAGTGCCCGCGAAATCTAGAAGTTGGGATGACTAATCAGATTATTTTTTAAATAAGACTTAAAAATTGATTAATTTGTCTCATTAAGTGATTTAAAATTTTGATAGATATACATCAAAAAATAGATAATTATAGTATTAAATCATAATTCAAATTTAGATATTATCATATCTTTTTGAGATCCATATCTAAATTATTATTTTCTTTATTTTTGTGTTGTTTAATTTATTTAAGATGGAGTTGTGAGTTTCTATTTTTCTTTAAATTTAATTTATCTATGGTTTTTATTTGTTTTTAATTATTATTATTTAGGTCAATTATGATGTGAGTTAGATATGTGATAAGTATATGAGTTTTATTGATTTAAAATATGATAGTGTGAAATATTTTCAAATTAGATTTTTTTAGATAGACTTTAAAGATTTTTAAAATTTAAATTAGATATTGAGAGGCAAAAGAAAGATTTTAACTGAATAAATAAAAATTATTTTTATTAATTTTATCTGTTTGTATATCTGATTTTAACTTTTTTTTGTTATGTTATAATATAATATATAAGATATAGATAGATATCCACAACTTTTATGAAAAATATTATCTAATGTTTTTGAGTGAGAGAGAAGGAAGACAAGTTTTAATATTTTCTTTTGAAAATAGATAAGAGAGATTAGGATGGAAAAATTATGAAATATTTTTATTATCTTTCAATTTGAAATTCATAAATTAAGGGATAATTATTATTTTTAAAATAATTAAATAGGTATGGAAGAAGTTGAAAAGGGTGTGTATAAGAGAAGTAAAAAAGGTTTATGAAAAGTCAATAAGTGCAGAGTTTTTTTTTTAATCCAAAAATTAGAAAATTAAAATTGAGATATTGGAGCTCTTATAAGGTTTGGGGGTTAGAAACCTTCTTTTCCTTATATAATATGCTAGTATATCACCCGTGCTATGCACTGGATAAAATAATATATTATTTATTAAAAATCGATAATTATATTTAATTTTTTTATATTTTATCTCTAAATAAATAATTTTTTTATATAACTTTAAAGGTTTTGTTCCAAATGTTCCTTTACTATAATATATAATATAGATAGATTAAAATTGTCATATTGACAATTAATAATTAAAATTTTGCTTTTTATAAATAAAAAAATGACATAGTTCTAATACTTCACTATTTTAGAATAAAAATATATGAATTTTAAAAAATTATCATATTGGTTTTTGAAAGGGAAATAATTAAAGAAATTTTAAAACCTTAATGAGTAAGAAAGAATTATCGTAACATGTAAAACTATCAAAATTATGGTTAAACCAACAAATTATTCAAACCAAAAACGGTTTAGTTTAATCAGTTAGGTCAAAAGACCAACCAACTTACACAAAAATTAATTAATTAAAACTTTTATATTTTATTTTATTAAAATTTAAATTGTCACTAACTATGAAAAACAATCTATTAATTTAAATTTAAAATAAACACAATATAAATTTAAAATTATAATACTATATCTCAAAATTTATAAGTTTTAAAAACAAATTTAAAATTATCATAATTATCTCATAATGTTTGTATTAAGGAGCAATAAGAGTGATATTGAAATTATCGATATATCTATATATTTTATAAAAGAGTCCTTTTAAATAGAGATATTATGAGAGTTTCAAAATCTCATACAAAATTATTTTTAAAATCAAAATCTCGATGTATGATCGTAAAATAAAAGTTAAATAGAAACTAACCAATGAAAATTTTCTTAATTGTTTAAAATTAAAAAAAAACAAAAAATTTAGTATGAGATATTGATTATAAGGCTTTTCACTAAAAACCTTCTTTTGCTTAAATAAATGGGAGCATAAGATTCACTTTGTGTAAGTGAAACAATTTACTTTTTTCTTCTTTTCTCGATGTGGGATTATAAAATAAAAGTTAAATGGAAACTAGCCAATGAAAATTTTCTTAATTGTTTAAAAGTTAACAATTGTTTGGGCGGAAAGTTTATTTCGAATCAAGTAATTTTGGCCGTTTAATATTTAATTAGGTCAATCTTTAATTTATTTTAAATCAAACAAATTTAACCAATATATTTTGATAAAACCGCTAAAATTGTAGTTAAAGCAACGACTCAGTCAAACCGAAAACGGTTCATCCTATCCACTAGGTCAAAGGACAAATCAATTTATATAAAAATTAATTAATTAAAACTTTTAAATTTTATTTTATTTTTAAAATTTAAACTGTCTTGAACTGAAACATATATAACACTATGATATTAAATGAGAATATAAGGTTCATATAGTAAAACAACTCATTTTTCTTCTTTTTCCTGATGTAGAATTGTAAAATAAAAGTTAACAGTTATTTGGACGTTCATTTCTAATTAAGAAATTTCAGTCGTTCAATTTTTAATATGGTCAATCTTAGTTTATTTCAAATCAAATAAATCTAAGCAATATATTTTGATAAAACAGTTAAAACCGCGGTTAAACTAGTGAATCAGTCAAATTGAAAATGATTTAACTTAATCAGCTAAGTCGAAAGACTAACAAATTTACAACAAAATTAATTAATTAAAACTTTTAAATTTTATTATACAATTTAAACCATCTTGAATTGAAACATGCATAATACTATAATATTAAATGAGAGTATAAGATTCACTTTATATAACTGAAACAACTCACTTTTTCTTTCTTTTCTCGATGTGGGATTGCAATTATTTTAAAATTAAATATTATGAGAGTTTCAAAATCTCATACAAAATTATTTTTAAAATCATGTGGGATTATAAAATAAAAGTTAAATAGAAACTAATAAATAGAGATTTTCTTAATTATTTAAAATTAAGAAAATCAAAAAAAAGTTGGTATTGATTATAGGGTTTTTATCACTAAAAATCTTTTTTTGCTTATGTTGGAACAATCTTATGTATAAAATAAATAACTTGAAACTAAAACAAATAAATACAAATAAATTACTTACAAAATTTATTTTATTGAACCGAATAAAAATTTAAAAGATCAAGTCAAGTGTGTGACACTCTGTCCTTCAGACAGATTTGCCCCATTACGGTGCTTATGGATAAATGACGTCTATCTCCTAGGATACAACGATCTTTACAAATTGTAGTAGCACTCCAAACAATTTGTACGGCGAACTAAACCTGTGCTCTATACTCTTTTAATTTTTTCCAAAAAAAACTAGTATAAAGAGAATTTATGTAAATGAGCAAAACCAAGAGGGAACTAAGAGAATTTCAGATTTTCTTGAATGTTTCTAATGTAGCTATTTGGAATAGGCTGGATCATATAGACCGGCGAACTGAATTTCAAATCGGACAGGTAGGATTTGAATTCAGCAGTCGATTCTTGTTGGAGCAGATAAGCTATTTGGGCGATTCTATCTGTTTGAAAATCTGTTCTATGCAAAAACTATATCTGTTCGGTTGCAACAAATTTGAAAAACTGTTTGGAAAAATTGGACTGGAGGAGCTAACATTGGACAGGAAATTAAATTCAAGTTTGAATTAATTTCGTGTAGAATTTTGGAAAAAATTCAAATAAATTTTCTCCAAAAAATTAATATTAGAATCGACCCGACCCACAACCCACACCCGCGCCCGGCATGGCAAGGCTCAACTCGATCGGTCGGACGGACGACGGCGGCTGCGCGTGTGCGCTTGTGGTGGTTTGAGCCAAGGTTTAATTTGTCCATAACTCAGTCCTTCTACAAATTTAGGGTGCCCTTTGGGGCCCAACCCAAGTGTTATCACCTAGAACTTATATACACACATAAGTTTTCTTAAGTTTCCAATGTGGGATAACCATTTCAAGGAAAATCACATTTTACTTCTTGAATTGTCCATTCCACGAACCTAAAGACGACGTCAAGTTCTCATTTACTCACAAATGGTTTTGACGAACTGTCTTCACGGTGTGACTTGCCATGCGGCAAGGAACAAGTCACCTATTTGGACCCATCCCAAAAGTCGTGTGGGACCTACTCAATTTTGAGCTCAAAGTTGGCCCAAATAAGCCTATATAAACCAAATGTCCAACAATCCCCCACATGAATGGAATTTGACGGAGAGAAAATAAAACAACATGATCTAATTACAGAGAGTACAAAAAATGAAAATATTCTGCAAAAGATAAGTAATTTTTGGCTTTGAACCTTCCCTTGTGAGACGCTATCGGATTTACTAGCTAACTAGTGAATATGATGTCTTGAATTATTCATCCATTTGTGTAAACTAAGACAATAGAACTCACACAGTATATCTCAAGATACAATTTAGTTCACACTATTGTGTTCATTTTACCCTGAACAACCTGGCCTTTCATGAGTGCTCTAGAGAATTGTAGCCCTTCACAAATCTCATAAAATCGGCCTAGTTCACACTTATATAGGTGATCCTGCCATACTTCATTAGGTATACTTAGATATAAGAATCATTAAACATATTACTTAACCTAAAACGCTGCAGACAACACTATTTTTATCATAGAAATGGGTAGAGTTTAACTCCTTAGTGATTCTTATGAGTCATACACAACTTGGTTGTCCCTTTGAACCTAGATCTTGGGATCTCCAGTCAACTAGGTTGGGTTGCCGTTGTGGTAACTCTTATTTAATAGGCTTAAGTTTCATAGATGAATTCTCAACTAACTCTCTTGCTAGCCTTTTGGTTGGTGGATCCGCTATGTTGTCTTTAGACTTCACATATTCAATGGAAATAATTCTATTAGAGAGTAGTTGTCTCACGGTGTTATGTCAACAACGAATATGTCGCGACTTATCGTTATACATATGACTCTGTACTCTACCAATTATTGATTGATTATCACAATGTATGCATATAGCAGTCACCGATTTTGGCCACATTGGAATATCTTTAAGGAAATGGCGAAACCATTCTGCCTCTTCCCCAGTTTTTTCTAAAGTTATGAATTCTGATTCCATAGTAGACCTAACAATACAAGTCTATTTGGAAGATTTCCAAGATACAGCCTCCCCACCAAGAGTAAGGACATACCCACTGGTGGATTTTGAGTCTCTAGTATTCAATATCCAATTTGCATCACAGTATCCTTAAAGTACTGCTGGATATCTAATATAATTGAACCCAATGTTATGAGTAAATCGAAGATATCTTCGAACCCTTATAATTGTTTTCTAGTGTTCTACTCCTGGATTACTTGTATATCTACTTAATTTACTTACTACATAAACAATATCTGGGCGAGTGCAGTTCATTAAGTACATTAAGCTTCTAATAATTTGGGCATACTCTAATTGAGAAATACTTTTCTGTACATTCTTAGAAAGAAACAAATTAACATCCACAGGTGTTCTAGCAAGATGATCATCATCTTTGCTGAATTTGTCAAGTATTTTCTCAATGTAATGAGATTGTGACAAAGCATAACCTTCTGATATTTTGGTAATTTTCATACCAAGTATTATATTAGCAATTCCCATTTTTTTATGTCAAAATATTTATTCAACATTTTCTTGGTAGTTTTAATCATGTCATTATTACTACTTATGATGAGCATATCATCCACATAAAGACATACTATAACATAGCCTTTGTTTGTGTTTTTAATATAAACACATTTGTCACATTCATTAATTTTGAATCCATTTGACATCATTGCTTTGTCAAATTTTTCATGCCATTGCTTTGGCGCTTGTTTTAAACGATATAATGATTTAACCAATTTATACACGTTCTTTTCTTTTCCTGGAACAGAAAATCCTTCTGGTTGTTCCATGTAAATTTCTTCATCTAACTCATCATTTAAGAAACCGATTTTCATATCCATTTGATGAATTTCTAGATTGTACAAAGACGCAATGACAATTAGTATTCTAATGGATGTTATTCTAGTAACTGGTGAGTATGTGTCAAAGTAATCAAGATCTTCTTTTTGTCAATATTCTTTGACTACAAGTCTTGCCTTGTATTTGTCAATTGATCCATTTGTTTTCATTTTCCTTTTGAAAATCCACTTGTACCCAAGAGGTTTACAACTTGGTGGCAAATCCACGAATTCCCAAGTATAATTTTGCAGGATGGATTCAACTTCACTATTTATAGCTTCTTTCTATAAACTAGACATAGCTTCTTTAAAAGTTAAAGGCTTATTTTCTAACAAAAATGTTAGGAAATCTAGACCAAAAGTTTTTGAGGTTCTAGTACGTTTACTATGTCTAGGTTCATCTTCCTCATTTTGATCTATCTCTTACTCTTGTTCTTGATCTTTTCTTTGATCATGACTAGTAATAACATCAAAAGATCTTTTATTAGTACTAGTCTCTTGTCCAGTTTTATTTGGAAATACATGTTAAAAGAAAGACGCATTCTGAGATTCAATAATAGTATTTACATGCATTTTGGAATGTTCTGACTTATGAATAAAAAATCGATATACACTACTATTCATGGCATAACCAATGAAAATGCAATCAATAGTTTTAGGACCTATCTTAGTCTTTTTAGGACTAGAAATAGCCACTTCAGCCAAACACCTCCACACTTTTAAGTATTTGTAGGATGGTACTCTTCCCTGCCACATTTCATAAGGTGTTTGATTCACTTTTTTTCGGAGTACTTTATTAAGTATATAATTAACAGAAAGTATTGCTTCCCTCTCATAAGTTCTGAGGTAATCCAAAACTGATTAACATGGCGTTCATCATTTCTTTTAAAGTCTTATTTTTTCTTTCAGCAATTCCATTTTGTTGAGGTGAGTAAGGAGCGGTGGTTTGATGAATTATTCCATGTTCTTTATAAAATTCACCAAAAGGTGATTTATATTCACCACCTCTATTACTTCTAAGTTTCGTAATTTTCTTACCAAGTTGATTTTTAACTTCATTCTTATATTGAATGAAAGTTTCCAAAACTTCATCATTAGTTCGAATTAAATAAACATAACTATATCTAGTATAGTCATCTATAAAAATGATAAAATACTTTTTCCCACTTGTAGTTTGAATTGATTTAAAATCACAAATGTCACTATGAATTAATTCAAGTGGTTCCATCTTTTAATTGTATGGAAAGAAGATTTGGATAATTTTGCCTCAACACAAATTTCACATTTATAATTTAAATCAATGTCAAATTTAGATAAACATTTCATATTAATTAATTTACGCAAAGATTCATAATTAACATGTCTAAGTCTACCGTGCCATAAATTTGAAAACTCAAGCAAGTAAGAAGAAGATGTATTTTTATTAATAACAGAGGGTACAACAATCATTACATTCATTTTGAAAAGACCATCAGATATGTAGCATTTTCCTACATACATCCCATTTTTGGTAAGTACAAACTTGTCACTTTCAAAAACTAGCCTAAACCTATTTTTACTCAACAAAGATTCGGAAACAAGGTTCTTACGAATGTCCGGTACATGCAGCACATTGTTGAGAGTGAGTTCCTTTCTAGATGTCATATTCAAAATAATCTTTCCTTGTCTTTCAACTTTAGAAGTTGAGGAGTTGCCCATAAAAAGTTATTCACCGTTGTTCACTATAGAATAAGATGTGAACATGTTTTTATCGGCACAGATGTGGCGAGTAGCACCAGTGTCCATCCACCATTCTTTAGGATTTCTGACAAGGTTTGCCTCAGAAACAATTGCAAAAAGATTTATGTCATCAACACCATTGAAAATTTTGTTCACTTCGGTCATATTGGCTTGAGCAAGCTTTTTGCTTGATCTTCCTTTGCCTTTGCGTTTGCTATGACAATCTTCGACCCGATGTCCCTCTTTGTCACAGATGTAACATTTGCCATTAAACTTATACTTTTTAGTTTCTCCTCCTTTAGAGCCTTATGAGGAACTTTCTCCAGAAAATTTTTTATTTCTTTGCTTTTGGCGCATGTTCCACCATATTTGCCTTAGATTCCATTGGATGCTTACCAACCCGCTTCTTAGAATTGCGGTTGTCCTCTTCAATCCTCAAATGCACAATCAATTCCTTTAAAGACATTTCTTTGAGCTTGTGTTTGATGTAATTCTTGAATTCCTTCCAGCCTTGTGGTAATTTCTCAATTAAGGCTGTAATTTGGAAGGATTCACTGAGAGACATGCCTTCTACGTGAATGTCAAATAGAATGAGTTAGAGATCTTGAACTTGGCTGATCACAGTCTTAGAATCAACCATCACAAAGTCCAGGAATTTGCCAACCACAAATTTCTTTGAGTCAGCATCTTTTGTTTTGTACTTTTTCTCCAAAGACTCTCAAAGTTCCTTTGTCGTTTTGATAGGACAATAGACGTTGTATAATGTGTGTCAAGTCTATTCAAAATGTAGTTCCAGCAAAGGAAATCAGTATATTTCCAGGCATCGATCGCAACAACCACTTGCCAGTCAGTTTCATTCTCTTTCAGAGTAAGAGTAGAAGCATCCTTACAGAGAAAATGTGCCAGGTTGAGAGTAACAAGATAGAACAGTATTTTCTGCTGCCATCTTTTAAAATCAGTTCCTGAGAACTTCTCTGGCTTCTCACCTTGATTGACAGGCACAATCACAGTCATAACAGATAGACGGGTTAGCGTAATTGCAACCACCGTACTAGTACTTGTGTGAGCATTAGTTTGACCAATTTTAATAGTTATGAATTCTAAATTATAAAACAAAATTATAATTAGAATTTTGTACTACACATAAAATTTTAAACCAAAACCAAAGAATTAAATTATGTAAAAATAAAAAAAAAATAAGAATTGTAACTTTTATTTCCATTTAATTTGAAAATAAAAATAAAAATTTATTTAAACAAATTAATTCTACACAGAAAATTAAATTTCTGTAACACTTCAAAAATTAAAATATTGAAACAGAATTTTAATTAATAAAAACTCAGAAATTATTTCTAAAAATCAAAAATTAATTTCTGACAAACTTCACAAATAAATATTCTGAATTATTAATGACACCAGTATATTACTACTAGTTGTCAAAGAAAATAAACAGTATATTACTACTATTTGTCAAACAGTATATTACTACTATTTGTTTTTCCAACCAGAATATTATTTTGTAAAATCACAGAAAATAATTTCTGTAAGAAGAAGAAAGAGAAAAGGAAACAAACGAAAAATTACGTAAGCAGAATAATTCGAATCTGTCTTAAGATTGTTGAAACAATTTTCTGTGTAAAACAAATAACTTGAAACTAAAACAAACAAATAAAAATAAATTACTTACAAAATTTATTTTACTAAACTGAATAAAAATTTAAAAGATCAAGTTGAGTGTGTGACACTCTGTTCTTAAGACAGATTCGCCCCATTACAGTGCTTACGGATAAATGGCGTCTATCTCCCAGGATACAATGATCTTCACAAATTGTAGTTGCATTCCAAACAATTTGTACGGCGAACCAAGCTTGTGTTCTATACTCTCTTAATTTTTCCCTAAAAAAACTAATATGAAGAGAATTTATGCAAATGAGCAAAACTGGGAGGGAACCAAGAGAATTTCAGATTTTCCTAGATGTTTGTAATGTGAAAAATGCTAGAACAAGCCTGGATTATATAGACCCGAACATGTCTGAATTTCAAATCGAACAGGTAAGATTTGAATTCAACAGGTGCAGTTACTGTTGGAACAGATAACTGCTAGGCAGTTTCTATCTGTTTGAAACTGTTGGCAGATTTGAATCTGTCTGGGCAGTTTAAATCTGTTCTGTGTAGAAACTGTATCTGTCCGGGTGCAACAGATTTGAAAAATTGTTTGGACAGTTTAATCTGTTTAGAAAAATTGGACTGGAGGAGCTAACATTGGATAGGAAATTAAATTCAAGTTTGAATTAATTTCGTTAAGAATTTTGAAAAAAAATTTAAATAAATTTTCTCTAAAAAATTAATATTAGAACCGACCTGACCCACAACCTACACCCAGGTTCGGTACGGCTAGGGTCGGACAGCGGCGGCGGCGCGCGCATGTATGTGGTGGTTTGAGCCAAGGTTTAATTTTTCCATAACTCTTCTCTTCTACAAACTTGGGGTGCCCCTTGGGGCCTAACCCAAGTGTTGCTACTTAGAACTTATATACATACATAAATTCTCTTAAGTTTCCAATGTGGGATAACCATTTCAAGGAAACTCACATTTTACTTCTTGAATTGTCCATTCGACGAATCCGAAAATGACATCAAGTTTCCAGTCACTCATAAATGGTTTTGACGAATCGTCTTCACCGTGTGACTTGTCATGCGACAAGTAACACGTCACCTTTGGACCCACCTCAAAAGACGTGTGGAACCACTCAATTTTGGGCTCAAAGTTGGCCCAAAACAAGCCTATATAAACCAAATTTCCAACAGCTTATATAGGGGTTGTTTGTTTGGCTTTTTTTTAGCCAACTTGTAGCTTCTAGCTTTGGAAAAGCTGTTTTAAATTGTTTGGTTAAACTTATTTTCAAACAATTTTTGATTCTAACAACTTATTTTAACTCAAAAAAGTTGATTCTAAGAAGCTGCTCACTCCTTATTTCTGATTATTAGCTTATGCTGTGGAAATATTAATTTACAGTTATACTCTTAGATTTTTTATTTTTTATTTTTTTAAAAATATAAAAAGACCCAAATGGACTATAGATTATTATTATTATTATTTTATGAGAAATGTATACAAATAATAAATAATAAAAAATAAAAGTTAATTGAAAAAGCTACTTCACAGCTTATTGAACAAACACTACTTAGTTAAGAGGAAGACTATCTCATTCGTAGCACCAAGAAGATCAAGAGTAAAGAGTCAATGGGGGAGGAAGAGATGGAAATCACTGAGGAGGTTTCTCCCCTATCAAATCTCCCATCTCAATCTCAAACATCTAGCCCTAAGATGTTAGATACATCAGTTGAGGGACCCAAAATTAAATCATTCAAGGATGCCCTTGCAGCACCCAGAAGCAAAGACTTTTACTTTAATGAGCTAGAAGACAACATCAACACTGAGGAGGAAGATGAGGATGAAGACACAAACATCCAAGATGGGCCTACTCTACAGAGGGACGATGGGATATCCACAATTGATTTCCCAAAGAAATTATTGAAAGAAATCAAATAACCTTGGGCCAATGCTCTACTTATTAGACTACTTGGGAAAAGTATAGGGTATAGAATTCTTTGTTTTCGAGTCAAAACACTCTGGGGGCTACAAGATGATTTCGATGCAATTGATCTAGGAAACAACTACTTCCTATTTAAGTTCTCATTTCAAGAGGACTTTGCAATGGTTTACTCAGGTGGTCCATGGGTAATCATGGATCACTATCTCACAGTACGCAAATGAGAGCCTGACTTCAAGGCATCGGAAGCCTTTGAAACCACCACAGCTGTCTACGTTAGGTTTCCGGAGCTTCTAATCGAGTACTTTCAAGAAAAATTTGTATACACTATTGCGAGGCAATTAGGGAAACCTTTGAAGATTGATCTTACTACTGCCATGGCCACAAGTGGGCGCTTTGCAAGAGTTTGCATTGAAGTGGACCTTAGCAAACCACTTTGTCCCAGATTCATTATAGGTAAGAAAAGTTACAATATTGAATATGAATCTATTCATTCAGTTTGTTTTCATTGTGGCAAGGTGGACCACTGCAAGGAGCTATGTCGATTCAAGGCAGCACACCGAATACATCAGATGAACCAGAACTCTAGCTCATCGCTGGCAGGAGACCCACTAATTGTGATGGAGACATCCCAAACGACTCTTTCAGTGGATAACAATCACCTGCAATAGATTGGGTTAGAGGAAGGGGATAAAACTTTTGGCCCTTGGATACTTGTGCATAGGAAAAACAGACGCTCAACATCATACAAGAAAGCCCACATTCAGGAGACCAGCCCAAACATCAATAAATATACGGAGCTGGGCAACACTAGCCATCAGAAGGAGGAACATAACAGAGGTAAAAAATCTACTAGATCAGGCCACGAGAAAGAGGCCTATAATGCCCACTCAACCAAAAAGCTCACCACCCTCAGTTAAAGAACCCCAAAACCATCTCTGGATCTTGTAACACCTTCGCAGTTAGTAGATCCAGAACCACAAGCCAATACATGTGACATCTCACATCTCACATCTACAAATTGCTAGAGGGCAATCCCCATTAGCCCTGTAAAGTTACTTATCCAACTTGAAAATAATATTCACCTGCAAGCAGATTTACAATCCTCAGAAATTCCAGTGGCAGAGCTCATCGAAGATAGACCTACCTCACACCTCACACCTACCACCACCCCACACCATTATTTCTTCCCTTAATTCTACACATACCTTTACTATAAATCTTCAAGTTTCTTTGCTAGATGGAGACTCGCGTCACAACAAACCACCAGATCCAGGAACACACAATGGAGGCCGTGGAAACTCCATTACCACAGAGTTTGGTGCACAAGATGGAGGGCAATACGTTGAGCCTCTTACTAGAACCAGGGATAGAAGCAATTCATTGCGTAGACATAATTTGGTGGATCGAACAACTAAGGGTGAGAATCAAGCCAAGTTAGAGCACCATACCAGGGCCTTCAATGCACTCATTGCAGATGGCATCCATGAGGTCAATAGACCAAGATCATCGTAGGATTCGTAGTATCTTCACGGCCGGATTCCAACCCATTACCACAATACCCATCCATGGATTCTATGAAAATATTGATTTGGAACTGCCGAGGGGCAGGAAATAACACCTTCAAGCGCAACTTTAGAGAACTCCTCAACACCCATAAACCTGAAATTCTGGTCCTCATGGAAACTAAAGTTCCATTTAGTTCCCTAGGGAATTTCTTCAATAATCTAGGATTCTTAACCTCTATAGTGGTTGATTCCATAGGTAGAATGAGGGGAATATGGGCGCTCTAGGACATGGCCCATGTTAATGTTTTAACCTCTTCTATTTTTAACCAATATATTCAAGCCACCATCCACGGAGAAGACTATGAAGAATGGATCTTTTCTGCAGTCTATGTTAGCCCCAACCCAGCAATCAGAGATAATCTTTGGAAGGATCTGGAGAGGACAGCTTCCAATATGCACCAACCTTGGTTGGTTGCTGGAGACTTCAACGACTTCATTGACCTAAGTGAAAGAAGGAGCTGCTCTCCTAACCATATATTTACCAAAACACAGAGATTCAGAGACAGAATCAACAATTGCAACCTTATTGACTTGGGTAGTGTAGGCCCCCGACTTACCTGGACTAATAACATACAAGGTTTTGCCAACATAATGGAATGATTGGACAGAGCAATGAGCAACGAACAATGGTGAGCCCTCTTCCCCGAAGGCACTATAAGGACTCTACCTCGCACTTACTCAGACCACTCCTTATTGGTGGTCTTCACCCAAGGTATGCATCCTTCTAACCCGCTGAATAGGCCTTTTAGATATGAAGCAGTTTGGTTTTGTCATTCTAATTTTATTCATGTTGTTCAGAATTCGTGGCTGAATATGTTCAATAACCTTTTAGAAGCCATTGATACCTTTACTGACAATGTTAAAATCTGGAATGAGAAAGTGTTTGTTAACATTTTCAAGAGAAAAAGAACCCTTCTTGCTCGTATTGAGGATATCCAAAAAGCCCAAGCACTTGCCTTCTCTCATAATCTCCACTTTTTAGAAAAGGACTTGGTCAAACAGTTCAACAACACTCTTTTTCAAGAAGAAATTCTTTGGTTTCAAAAATCCAGATCCAAATGGCTGACTTTGAGGGAACAAAAACACCAGATTTTTTCATATTTCTACCCTTAACAAAAGGAGGAAACTTAAAATTAATGTTCTTAAAGATGATGAGGGCAATTGGATTTCTGGAATGAATGATCTTAAAGCTCACATCATCGACCACTTTACTAACCTTTTCAAGTTTGAAGAGACTACCATTGTTAAGGGTGGAATAATATTGCTAGAACTAGACTTACACCCGAAGATAATGATAGGCTCTTAGCTCCCATTTCCAACTCTGAAATATGGTAGGCCATCAAAAACATCAAAGCTTTCAAAGCTCCAGGCAAAGATGTCATTCAAGCTATTTTTTATCATCAATATTGGAACATTGTTGGCCTTTCTTTTTGTCATTTCATCAAAACCTGCTTTCAAAATAAACTTGTCCCTCAGGAAATAAATGAAACTCAAATAGTCCTCATACCTGAACTTGACAACCCTGAGACCATTAAACAATTCAGGCCTATTAGCCTTTGCAATGTCACCCATAAGGCCATTACCAAGATTATTGTCAACAGAATTAGATCCCTTCTCCTGACCTCATCGGTCCTAACGAGTAGTTTTATACTGGCGAACTACTGCCCGATAATATTATCATTACCCCGGAAATTATTCACACTCTTAGGCTCAAGAAAGTCAAGTCTGGGGGTATGGTTCTCAAAATTTACCTGGAAAAAGTTTATGATAGGCTCTTTTGGGATTTCATCCAACATTCTCTTAAAGAATTTGGCCTTAATTCAGATTGGATTACCCTTATTATGAACCATGTTTCTACTATTAGATCTTCTATTATCTGGAATGGTGAGACCTTCCCCAACATTAACATGGGAAAAGGCCTCCGTCAAGGAGACCCTCTCTCCTCCATCTCGTTGTCCTTTGCATGGAAAATCTTTCAAATAAGATTAAAATTTAAACTGATAGTGGTAGGTGGAAGGGACTTAAGGCCTCCAAACATAGCCCTCTTATCTTCCACCTATTTTTTGCTGATGATCTCATTTTGTTTGCCAAAGCTAATGATAGAAATTGTGAATGTATTATGGAAGTTCTCTTTGAGTTTTGTGACATGTCTGGTCAAAAAGTTAACCTGCTTACATCCAAAATGTTTTTCTCTCCAAACCTTTCTCGAAGTGAAGCCCTCTCTCTCAGCCATATGTGTGGCACACCTTTGACTGATGACTTAGGTAAATACTTAGGCATACTTATTCTCCACCACAGAATTAACAAGACTCTCATAAAGGATGTCATTGAGAAAATGTCCAAAAAACTTTCTGGATGGAAAGCCAAGAACCTGTCCTTAGCTGGTAGAACTCCACTGGTGAAATCTGTCATATCTACTATACCTAACCACTTGATGCAAACCTTGGAGTTAAAGAAGGAAACCACAGTGCTGATGCTTTGGCCAACATTGGAGTTAATCAACAAGAACATCTTGTGTATCTTGAGAACCTACCTAGCTCTCTACTTTCTTTTCTTATCACTGATATGGTGAATGCCAACTTTGTAAGGGATTAACTTATCTCAGGACTGCTCTATCTGGAACTCTTTGTTTAACTTATTCCCATGAATCAAAAAAACAAAACAAAACAAACACTACTTAGCAACTTAAATCTATAATCCAACAGTTATACCAAACAGATTAACAGCTTCTGATTAAAGTTATAATCTATAATCTATTTTAACTGTTATACCAAACGGTGCCATAAATAGGAGCATAATATTCACTTTATATAAATAAACAATTACTTTTTCTTTCTTTTCCTGATGTGAGATTGTAAAATAAAAGTTAAATAGAAGTTAGTCAATGGAGATTTTCTTAATTGTTTAAAACAAAGAAAATTCAATAATTTATATAAATTAGAGTATAAGATTCACTTTATGTAAATGAAACAATTCACTTGTTTCTTTTTTTTCCCGATGTGAGATTGTAAAATAAAAGGTAAATGAAAGCTAACCAATAGAAATTTTCTTAATTGTTTAAAATTAAGAAAATTCAATAATTTTAGAATGAGGGTTTGAACTTTTCCCCTCAAAACCCCCTTTGTAAGATTGATTTTATATAAGTGAAAAAACTCATTTTTTTATTTTTTATTTATTTATTTTTTTCCGAGGTGAGATTGTAACACTATATATAAGTGAAACAACTCATTTTTTTTCTTTCTTTTCTCAATGTAGGATTGTAATTATTTTAAGGTTAAATATTATGAGAGTTTCAAAATCTCAAACAAAATTATTTTTAAAATTAAATCGTCTATGTGAGATTATAAAATAAAATTTAAATGGAATTTAGCTAATGGAAATTTTCTTAATTGTTTAAAATTAAGAAAATCAAAAAAATGAGTATGAGATATTGATCATAGGGCTTCTCATTAAAAATTTCTTTTTGCTTATATAAATTAGTTTATTTCAAATTTACTTAATATATTTTGATTAAATCGCTAAAATTATAGTTAAGCCAACGAATCAAATAAATCAAAAATGATTTAGCCTAATCGGCTAGGTCATAATTAATTAATTAATTAATTATTTTTAAATTTAAACTATATTGAATTGGAACATGCACAACACTATAATATTAAATGAGATGAAAGTATAAGATTCACTTTATATGAGTAAAACAACTCATTTTTTTTCTTATTTTTTCGATGTGGGATTATCAAATAAAAGCTAGCCAATGGAGATTTTCTTAATTTTAAAATTAAGAAAATCAAGAAAATTAATATTAGATATTGAAACTTTTACAAGGCTTCTCACTAAATGGGATGAAAGTATAAGATTTACTTTATATGAGTAAAATAACTCATTTGTTTTCTTCTTTTCCCGATATGTGATTATCAAATAAAAGTTAGCTAATAGAAATTTTCTAAATTGTTTAAAATTAAAAAAATCAAGAAAATTAAAATGAGAATTTGGAGTTCCTAAAAAGTTTCTCACTAGAAAGTTCATTTTCCTTATATAATATATATAGATAGATGTGTGCTGTAAATTCGTTAATTTTTTTGAATGATTATATCTATACTATACATAGTATAGATAAACATGGAATAATAGGAAATTAAAATTGTAAATTATGGGATTTATCATAAAAGTGTTCTCTTCTTAATTGAATTTTAAAAACCATAAATCATGGAATAATTATCTAATAGAATTTTTTCTTTTTAATTTTGTAAATTAAAAAAAATCAAGAAATTAGATAAGGGATTTTGAAACTGTGGTAAGGTTTTTGTTACATAGATATAAATATAGATACATTTTTCTAAAATATTTTATTATTTTTAATTTTGTTTCTAACAGAAGTTTTTTGCAATTTGTAAGATATATATATATATATATATAAATAAGTATATGAAAATATAGAAATATATGTGCATAGGAAGTCAATCTTTAAATATTTGAAATTTGACATCTTTATTTTCTTATTCTGTTGAATTGTTTCCTATATTTAATAGCAAAACAAATATGTATTTTGAATATTTTCCTTTTAAAAATCATAAATCATGGATTAATTTAGATTTTTATTTTTATATGGTTAAATGAAAGCTAATCAAGAGAGATTTTCTTAATTGTTTAAATTGAAAAAATAAGAAATTGATATTGAGCATGTGGAGGTCTCACATCCCGGGTGCCTCTATCTACACATCATAGTTTATCTCAAGGCAAACCACTTCTAAAGGCACACCTTTAATAATTTAGTAAATAAATATTTTGCTCAATACACATCACAAATTTACATATTTACCCTTACACACCTCACCCACCACAATACACCCACAAACTTCCATCTTTATCCTCACTCACTCAATACACACCATAATATCCTTCTGCGATCTGATGGATTCTTTTGGTGATTGTATGATTCTCAACTATACAGTCAAGCTCTAGAAAAATTACGATCTTAGGTGATTCTACTACTGTTACTGTCACTGTGAATAAAAATATTCTCCCTTTGTTGATGTTCTTGAATAACATGGAGTACTACTACTACTACTACTACTACTAAGCAAGTTCAATTGGTACCCCTGCGATCCTGTTTGAGTTAGATTCTCAACTCCTCAAACGAGATCATCAACAGGTACTGTTTGTCTAATCTCTTTCTTCTTCTTTTTTTAATTATTAAAATATCACAAAAACTGTTTGAAACATGAGTTGTTATTAAAAATTAACAAATGAATTGTTGCTTCTTTCTTTGATAAAAATCTTTTTTTTTTTTTTCTCATCTTCCTTTCATACTTGCAGTCCAAAAAAAAAAAGGGGGAGTCTCGAGGCCTGGAGCTTATCAATCTGCAGTTTTGTAAGTATTTCTAATGATGTCCTTTGTGATAATTATACATATGGTGTGTATCATAACTTATTTTTGTAATCATTTCACTTGAGGTTAAAATTATAATAAAAATAAATTAATTAATAGTGTACCTGGGGAGAAAATGTGGTGCATAAATAGAGCCTCTCCTCACATCCCTTCTCATTAAAAATTCTTTTTTCCTTAATATATAGAATAGATTAACTGTTATAATAATTATTTTTTACATTATTAGCTTAAATGACTCAAAATAAATTGTAAACTTTTTGTCCATACATATTTAAGGATTTCAAATAAGCTCTAAAAGTTATAAATTGTAACTTAAAAAAATCTCATTTTTTTGGACCAAATAAATTGAAAAAACTCAAATAAACTATAATATAAATTACTATAATATAAATTGTCCATTACTAAACTTTTTTTGATTAAGTTAAATGAGTTAACTTATTACCGAATGAAAATAATATTAATTTGAATTTAAAAACTAATATATGACTACGTTGTCCATCAACATTTAATTAGTGAAGCTAAAGCTCATTTTTTTTTTTTTTAATTTTTAATTTTTTTTTTTTGTTGTCTTTAGGGGTGGGAAGCTTCAAACGTCACAATCAAACTGATATTACCCTATACCAATAATTCCAATCAATTTCATGGATTTCTACTTTTTCTTCAATCATAACCACACAAGGAGCAAATTTTAGTAGTTTTTTTTTTTTTTGATTGAAAAATTTCCAAGAAAAAATAGGACGTTGATAAATCCCCGAAGGTCCCCTGAATTTCCCTTTCAAGTTAAAAAAAAAAAAAAAAAGAAAACAGAAAAAAAAAAACAATTTGTCAAAAATGGAAATTAGGGAGATTAGGGGACGTTTTTTTAGGAGAATTTTTCATTTTCCGAAAAAATAATATTATTAGAATTTTAAATGAATCATAAGCCAAGGTTGATTGGTATGTAGGGATATTTTTATTTGTTTGAGATGGGTACAGGAAGACATACCCCTAGTGGCCATGTATAAGGTTTGAATTGTAACTTAAAACATACGAGCTACTAGGTTTAAAATTAAGATGAAAAATGATATTTTAAAAGAATTTTCATTCAAATTTAATTAATGATATTTTTGATAAAACAGTACATAAGATCAATATAGAATGATTTGTCACATTTTGATTTTTTCACTCTAAAACATTAGAACTCTATTAGTGATTTACCTTTTCTTATATGACACTACTCAATTAAGATTATTAAAGTCAATAGATACCATTCTTGAAGAAGTTTCATACATAATTTAAGATCAAAATAATGTGGCAGTGACATTTTTGATAGAACACTGCACATAAAATCAATACATAATGATTTGTCAAGTTTTGATTTTATTACTTTAACGCATTAAAACTCTATGATAATGATTTACCTTTTCTTGTATGATAGACCTCAATTAAGATTATTACTAGACACTATTCTTAAAGAAGTTTCATACAAAAATTAAGATTAAAATGGTGTTATTAAGATTATTACTAGATACTATTCTTAAAGAAGTTTCATACAAAAATTAAGATTAAAATGGTGTGACAGTAACATTTTTAAAAAAAAAATAAAAACACTATACATAAAATTAATACAAAATGATATGCAAATTTTGATTTTATCATTAAAGCAGTAAAGGCCTATTAAATTCACTAGATGGCAAAGAGGAGGTTCCTTTCAATGAGATTATCCTCCTAAAGTTTCAACAAACTAATAGGGCCCATATGTGAGTTAAGTATGTAGAAAACAAGATGTGTGATTAGGTGATGTGATGCCTTCCTCAACATTATTCTCATATGTCAATAGCATATTATTGTTAATGTTATTAATTAGTTAATCAGTTAGTTAAGTAATAGTTGCTATTGTGGACTCCTACATGAAGCATATTGTTAATGTCATTAATTAGTTAATTAGTTAGTTAATTAATAGTTGCTATTGTGGACTCCTATATGAACGTTCACAACTATTCTTTCTAGAGAATGATCAAAGAGTATGACACCTTTTTAATTAGGTGAAAAAAGGGAGATTATAATCTCACCCACCAAAATGACGTTCACATATGGGCTTTAAATAGTAAAAAATAGTTATGTGAGAGAAAAGTGCATCATGGTTCATGAGAAAAGAGTAAAAATATACAAATAAAAAAACAATGCATAAAATTTATATATAAAAAAAAAAGATGTGTCATTTTATTCATTTATTTGAAAATAAAAGACTTTTGCACGTCATAATGAAATTGGAGGCAATATCATAAAAATAACTATAAATTAAGGACCGACTAATTGTTAGATTAATTTAATTAACAGGATCAGCTCAATTGGCCACTTGGCCCACTCCTGTACACACTTCATTGAGTGGCTAGTGAGTCAATCTTTACTAGCTGTGTAAAAGATTGATAATCTTGTTCCTCACTATCTTTCTTATTATAAGGCTCCTTGTTGTATTGATATAGTTATTGTTGGAGTTCGACTTAAAATTATATGTTGCTAAACTTTCTTACATAATTGATTGTCTAGTTTTATATAATCTCTTGATATTCGTAAATAATCTTATATTGATTGACATAAAAATAAAGACAAATGCTAACAAGTGTCCTCTATGAATTGTTTAATGTTGCGATTAGTGTAAAAAAGTTTTTTGAAATTCGTAAAAAAAAAAAGTGATTTAAAATGAGTGAAAAATATTATAAAATTAATAAAAAAATATATTAAGTTCTACACTTGTATTGTCTTTTTCTTATACATGAGACATTTATTAGTAAGAGCCAACAACAAAAACTAATAATTGTTGGGTTAATGTAAGAAGAGGCTTGGTATGAGTCAACAATTAGAATGTGAATACTACATTGGGAACATGGTTGTGATGTTAAGGGATAAAGGTCTCACACAAAAAGGGTAAGAAAGCTTTGGTTTGAAGAATTTTGACCCATTTTCCAACTAGGGTTGCACGTATGGGTTGCAAACCCTAGGTCATTCATGGAAACCAGACAAGAAAGTTTGGAGAATTGCACTAAATTTGGAGTTCCCAGTTGGGCAATTTTGACTCAAAAAAATTTCACACCCCTTTCATTGATGGTTTGTTGCTTGCACTCCATCTAGCAGACATGGTTAGGAAGCTTAAGCAAATGTCCAAAATGAGACAAAAGGACTATGATTTGAGCACCCACGCTACTCAAATTATTGAAGTAGTTAGGTCTTGATCTCTAGATACTTGTGTGTGTGTGTGTATTTTTTTTTTTGTCTCAATTTACTCTTAATTATTAAATTATGTGAGAATTTTAAGACATGAATATCAAAACATAATATAATAATTAAAATATTAGAACGCGGGATAGGAAAATTTGAAAATAAAAGATCCAATAACAAATGTCTCTAGAACACAAAAAAAAGACAAATAATAAAGAACACAATATACTTTTAACAAATTTCATAATATTTTTTGTTGATTTGAAACTTTTTTTTTTAAAAAATAATTTTCTTTTCACTATTTTCATAACACTTCTTACACTGACTCTAAATCTTAAACAATGCCCGAGACACTTGTTAGCATTTTTAATTAAATAATGAAAGTAAAAAAAATACCCAAGATTTTCATTTATTGAGATGATTTAAGGCAACGGCATTATAGTCTTTACACAAAGGTATTTAATTTAAACTAATTTGCAGCAAGCAAAGGGGTCACCCATGTCCATTCCCTTTGGAAGTTTTGCGGCTTCTTAGAACCTGGTTTTGGCATTTCCAAGAAATTGAAAAATTCAGGAAATTTCACTCTCCGATGTCATAGAATTAAGGGGAAATTGACTCATGCCTCCTTTTCTTATATAATAACATAATAGTCCCCACTAACTTTCTAATTGGTTTCTCATGCACGGAAATATTTTATGTAACAGATATGTCACATGAATTGAGATGATGTGTATTCTTTTATTCATTAATTGATATATGATTAAAATAAAATTTTAGAAGTTACTTTTTGCTTAACCCGAAATACTGAGTATTTAACCATATGATATATAATTATAAGCCATAATGTACAGATATAAAAAGTGAAAGATAAGATATAATATGTATTTAAAAAATCTAGAGGGGGTGATGATCGTCCTTGCTTGCCACCCCGTTGGTCCATCTTTATGCATGTTTTTTCTTATTTATTTATTTTTTTACCAAATAGGTAATTTATGATGCCAGCATAACACTACTAAAGTCAAATAGTCAAAACTTTTTTCCAAGTAGCTGAACTGCTCCTCTCTTACAGTTTGGTGAACTACACCAGTTTATTAGGAAAATATTTGGGGGCCACAAATTCTGTGGCTCAAATGGCCCGAAAATGTCAAAACGACGTCGTTTTGGCATTTTCGAAATTGTTTTGTACCCAAAATGACGTCGTTTTAACATTTTCGGACTATTTGAGCCATAGAATTTGTGGCCACCAATCATTGCCGAGTTGCTTATGCATGTAGAGGTGCATCCTAAAACACTTACTAATAGCCTATGCACCCAGCTTATGAAAAAAGAAAAAGAAAAAAGAATAATGTAAACTGTTTGCCTAACTTTAGATTTCAAATCTAGAGCATCTGGGAAAACTGATATATGAAATTTTTGCTGTCAAAATAGATTAGATTTACTGATATAAGAAATATAATTAGGGCAGAACAGCCTGAATCACAAAGTAAGTCGTGTTTTTTTCCTTTCTATAAATAAAAATTGTGAGTTCCAGAGGACCAATCATATTGTCTTGGAAGTAGCATATGGGCTCTATTAGAAAGAAGATATATTTCAAACATAGGTGCAATCGAATTAACAACCTAATAAACCAATATGAGGGTTTGTTTGAGAGTCTTTAAGGAAATTTCAATAATTTTATTGTGTTCTATAAGTATGTGGAAATAAGTATCTATGATTATGATGAGCAGTTTCAAGTGTTTTAATTTTGTCAAAGCCCATCTCGAAGCATAGAATCGTTTTTTTTTTTTTTTTTTTTTAACAAAAATTTTTTTAACAAAAAAAATGGTTGGTGGTATAGGATCATTCATTTATTGATCATGTTTAATTTTTCTTTCCATTCAATACTCCGGTCTTCAAGTGGCATCGTGGTGTTCACACTTCACACGAAAGCCAAACTTATATTATCATAGCAATTTATGTAGAAAAAAAATAAAAAATAAAAACTTAAGGAAGAAGATAAAGGAGGCACTTTTAAAAGAAAATCTTCAATTAAAATACATAAAAAGTTCATAAAACATAATAATAAGACGCAAACTAAACCCAAACACTAGGGACAACACAGTTGCGATAAGAATTGCAATTTTTTATTTATTTTTTTGATGTGTGAAAATGTGAAGCTAAAATTACCCTCTCCTAGAAACCAGACCCAGAAAACAAATTATCTACACGTAGAATTGTTTGTTTTTATTGTAGCATCCCTGAAAGAGAGGTTTTTGTTGTCCTTTCGAGGGTCAAATGATTCTTTATTATATATTCTCAAGAGGGTCCCCATGACAAATTTCATAAGATCCAAAATATCACACTGCTCACAAGTCACACGTTCATATCTGACAGAGACAGCCAAGGAATAGAAGCTCTGAGAAGAATGGAATAGAAAGTGGCATTTTTTTGAATTCAAGAATTAATTATGATATTTATCTCAAAGGAATACCAACAGGAATGAGAGAATCTCAAGATTGAATATAAATTTGAGGTATTGTATTGAAACTTGGTTAGCAAAAAACAATTCAACAACAATTATTTTATTGTATGTGATAAAACTATCGTCATGAGAAGACTGATTTGTCAGTTAGTACTGATTAGAAGAAGATATAAGGAGGAGCATACATGAACATGAGAAGTGGGAAATCAGTATGATTTTAATATCCCCATAAAAGATGAGTTTGAAGTCTCTTGAGATCACAAATTTGGATTTAAACGAACCCAAATGGGCTCATATAGGGAAGTGAGGTCGATTTGAAGTCCATGGCTTTGACTTGTGTTCCTTGGTAGCTGTTTTTAAGAGAGAGCTTAATTAGTTTAAGTTTCTCATTAAGTTAACGTGATTTTCGCAGACACACACTCTCTGTTACAATTGACCAGAAAGGGTGGCTGAAGCTCCGGAGGCAGACCCCTCTTCAGGAAGCATATAGTGGCTTTGAACCAAGTGATTGTACACTGTGAACTCACTCTTGAGTTCATGCCATTCAACTGTTTCACATCTTAAGCTGTTCCACCACAGCATTAACAACAAACCTTGATATTTTCACTAGTGGGCCTGGTTTGGTATTCCAAAAAGTTTCTTGTTTTGGTACAAAACTTCCTTCAAGTTTCAGATTGGTAGAAAATATACATACACGATCAGTTCAGTTCAAAGATACACATCTAGCTAGATTTCTTTGGTTCTGGGAGATACAAGGAAGAAAAGTATGGATGAGAAAAGTGAGAGTGATAAGATGGATGATGTCATGTTGCCAGGTTTTAGGTTTCATCCCACAGATGAAGAGCTTGTTGGGTTCTACCTGACAAGGAAGATTCAGCATCGAGCACTTCCTATAGAACTAATTAAGCAAGTGGATATCTACAAATATGATCCTTGGGATCTTCCAAGTACGATAATCCATCTCTCATGCATCATCATGTTTTATGAAGTTTTTTGATTATGAAAACACACTGTCTTCTTCTTCTTCTTTATAATGTGTTTGGTTAGGGAATTTGGGGGAGGGATTTGGAAAGGGAAAGAGAAAGATGTGTGAAACTATGTGAAATGTAGGTATTTTTTTTTCACATTTCACCTACCTTTCCATTTCTCTTTCCAAATCCCTCCTCAAATCCCTCAACCAAAAACAGCATTAAAGTTTTTTGTTTTTGTTTAATTACTTGCTTCATGGTTGGGTTAGTTTACAGAAATAGACAATTTTCTTCTCTTTCATTTTAATCAGTGCTTCCTAGCAACAAAATAAGTTTAATTATTGTTTCCCTCTACAGAATATTATTACATGTTGCAATCACAGATAAGATACTGAATCTGCTAAAACTCTTCTACATTTGGAGGATTCAGTTGTCATGTTCTGAAACTGTTTACATATTGAAGTAATATGTTCACTTGAACTTCCATGCTATCATTGTTCTACATGTTTATCAACTGAAACCATTCAAGGAAACCTTTTGTAATCCTAAAACTCAACAACTATATTTTTAGCATTTTATAGCAATCATTCCTTACTAATACAACTTACTTCCTTTTCCTCTAAAATTTTTCATCAGACCTAGCATCTACTGGGGAAAAAGAGTGGTACTTTTACTGCCCCAGGGATCGTAAATACAGGAACAGTGCACGGCCAAACCGTGTCACCGGAGCTGGTTTTTGGAAGGCCACTGGAACCGATCGGCCAATTTACTCCTCTGATGGCACCAAGTGCATTGGTTTGAAAAAATCCCTAGTGTTCTACAGGGGCAGAGCTGCTAAAGGAATCAAAACCGACTGGATGATGCATGAGTTCCGACTACCTTCTATCTCTGAGCCAGTATCGCCTAAAAAGATTTTTGATAAAAACCTTCCTCCAAATGTAAGTCTATCACAACCCTATGTTCTAGTTTTTCACTTCTATGTGGAGTATTATTAGTTAGATCGATCACACATTAAACCGTTATTTTCTCTTTTGATCCACAGGATTCATGGGCAATTTGTAGGATATTCAAGAAAACTACTTCCATGGCACAGAGAGCACTTTCTCATTCTTGGATATCTCCAATACCAGAAACAACAGCTTCTGATATATTCACCCAGGGTGCACACTCTACTCATTTTTCAGAGACCATGTCCTGCACAACTGAAATTGGATCAACCATCCAGTTATGCAGCAATAATGACTTACATCAGGTCTCTACTGCCAGTTTTTCTGCTCTAGATATCCCCTCATATAAACCCATGAATCCAACACTTGGCAAATCATCTCCTTTTTCCGTTCCAAATGGAGATCTTCCCTCCGGCTTCATGTTTTCACCTCTCGAACCCACCACCAAGAATACAAATGATGTTAATTCAATGCTTTTTAATCTGTCCCCTGCTCTAATCGGGGATATTAACAAGACCTCCGAGAGTATAGACTTTGAAGGGCAACAACTACAGTTCAATGGTTTCTCTACCAGTTCACCACAAGATATGCAAGGAAGCATAGGCAATGAAGAGGATCACATGGGTTTGAGGAAAATTCCAAGTGCAGGACATGGTAATAATCAATGGGGAAGTGTTCGATCGATTGGTTTTCCTTTCAGTTTGCCTTCAAATCTTCCTGATGCATGGAAACCCTCCAATCTGCCCTGGGATTCACCTCCTTATCCTAGTGAGATGTCCACTACTTATTCCACAAATAAATGTTATATTGATTGAATTATGTATAGGGTAAGTAGTTTACGTCTCACTTTGGATTCAGTAAGGGATTGCATCAGAAACATATTCTATTTACAGCTTACTGTACAGTTTTCCTATATTTGCAACACACATTTTGGAAATATGTTTTGTTCAACCTGTCCTATTCTTTACTTTTTTTTGTGTTTCTTAATTTATCTTCCTTTTTGTATTCGCGACCAAACCAGAGGTCTAAGAATTTTGGTGCTCCGGTCTAGGAATTTAAAATTAATGAGTCAAGGTAAAAGTTGCACACTTACTGCTACATGCCTAAAAAGTAAGAGAAGCAAAAGAATAATTAACATTAAGTTTTTCGTAACATGATGACCTACAACTTACAACTAAGAAGGAACTATAAACCCTCAGTGAACGAACAGCTTGGCAAAACAGAAATAACATGGACATCAGTGCTGATTTACAAATATACTCTATGGCCAAGCCAGAAATAGTAGATTTGGCATTTGACAATGACTTGATATAGCAATCTGTTTCATGTGTTGGCATTAGTGATGTATAACTCTATTTTGCAAAGAGACATTCTAAAAGACAAATGTAAATTTACCTGAAGTGGCAGTTGATAAAGACTTGTACCTCATCCGGGTTGTTTCAGCCATTACATGAACCATGTTTCTAGGACCAACTTCCCATAAATTGTCGAAGGCACAATCACTTGAGGTGTACAACTTGAATCCTTCACAAATCATGAAATTCAACTATGGATCTGACCAGTCATGAAGTTTATGCCCCTATCAAACAACCGGGAGTCTCCATTTTTCAATTTAATCTTTCTTTATCATCTTTTGCTCGATAAAAATGAATTTCATAACCCAAACAACAAAACAAGAGGAAATCCCAGCCAACAAAAAACACATGGTAGGTCAATCAAAAACTTATACTGTAATACACATACGTACTCCATCTCACTAAGTTTTATCCATAAGAAACCAATCACTAATGACTTTTCATAGTATAGATGGTATAGTAACAATTTTTGTTCAGCTCATGAATACATATATGGCACTGGTAATAATTCAACGACTCTTCACGGTGAGGAAAGCAGATTTCCACCTTCTTGTATCAATGGTAATGTCGAAAAATGCAATGCAATAAGTTCAAGAAGCTTGATAAGACAGTGAGCACAATGACATACTGCAAGGGCATTCATTTCTTCACGATTTTGTTTGTTCATGTTGGGGGATGTCTCATATTCTACCCGGTTCGTGTTTATAACCCGTTTGCAACCCACTCTACCCAACTAATCCGACCAAGTTTCTTGATATGCAGATCTTGAAGAGAGAACCATTTCTTTTGTATTTTCTCCTTCTTTTGATAGTAAAACCCCCTGTCCTTCTTCGCATGTGGATGTAGGCTTATATCCTAACCACAGATATGTTTGTGTTCTTGTATGATTGCTTGTTTTACTTTCTCGTTTTTGTTTGTTCAGTCATAACAATTCCCCACAAAAAGATAGATGAACTTTGAAGTGGAACATCAAATACTCATTCCAAACTGAACAACCCAAACAGAGAAGGAAGTCAAGGCCAAAGAAACTCATTCACAGCTTCAAAATAAGCAGTACTTGGAATATTTCAAATCAACCACCAAAACCATCAAAGAGATCATGATCAAGGTGAACTTCTTGGAGCAGCATCATGCGACATGCCCTCTATGTTATCACTAGTAGCATTTGCAGGATATCTTGAGCAATCTTAACTGTTTTTTTTTTTTTCTTTCTAGAAATTTGTTACTTGAGCTTTTCTTTGTTGATATATGAAATTCCTCTCTTTTTCTATATCACATTCTCACATCTACTTAGATGTACAAAAGAATACTTTCTTAGTCAAGTCAAGTGGAAGCATGATCAATACCACCTACCTTTCATTAATCTACTGATATGGACTTGCAACTGCACTATGAACAGTATTGTTGAATCGCAAAGACAAAGAATTTTAGAAGTTATGATCGATGTGGGCTCAAAGGTGGCCCACCGAGCCATATAGGACGAGTCCTGACTTCTCTCCAACTGAGAGAAGCTGAAATAGTGCAAATTTCAGGACAATCTCAAGAAAGGTCTCTGAATGTTCCAAAAGAGGAGATGCATGGTTGATCACATTTGAAGTGTTGCATGAATAAGAATACAAGAAAATTTTTAAAGACTCGCCTAAACGGTTGACTCAGTCAAATTTTTATTTTTCTTGTTATTTGTTACTGCTATTTTTATTAATGTTTTTTAAAATTTTTTGCTCTATATGTCCTATATTTTGATAGCTTATTTGTATACATGGCTGCTCCAAAAATATTGGTCAAGGAATTAATTCAAAATTTTGATTAAAATTTATTATGCAATTTTTTTTTTTTTTTATAAAAAAAATCACACTTGTCAACAAATAAGCAAAATAGATTAGGAGTGTCCATAAGTTGATTTGATTTGAGTTGTACCAAATTTAAAATCAGTAGTCATGATCAATTTAAAATTTTTGAAATCATCCATTGAACGAACCCAAACCCAACTCAATATAGTTCGAGTTGGTTTGACATTCCACTATAAATAAAAAATAAAAAATAAAAAATAATTAAAATAAACAAGTCTTTAAAGACCGAGAACTGTGGAATTGGGATACATTATTTGTTTAGTGAAATCCAACTCAAGCTTAAATGCAAGCAATACAAATTAAATTAAATTAGATTTCTTTTAGGTAAAAAATTAAATACAATCAAACCTATTTTAATAAACAAAATAGATGAAAACAAATAAATATACATAGAATTATACAAAATATTGGTTCAGTTCTCAAGTTGGTTTGATTTGAGCAACACCTAAACTAAGATGAAACTAATCTTATCGAGTTGATGATTTCAAGATCCAAAACCAAACTAATACGCTTAGAAATCAAACAAAACTGATACACTCAGAAACCGAACCAAACCAACACAAAGAGGTCAGATTGGTTCAATTTTTGATTTACTGGGGTATGTTGCACCCCTAAGATAGAAAGGTCTAAGTGCTTTATTTAATTTAACAACTAAACGAAGAACGTATCTCAATTCCATACCCCGAGAAGTCATGAATAACCCAAGTAAATATGAATGAAGTCCTTAAAAAGAAAGAGAATTCATAGGCAATAGACAGAATTGCAGGAGGCAAAAAAAAAAAAAAAAAAAAAAAAACAGTTGGCTGCAAATAAGGGTTGTGCAACCTCCCAGCAAAAAATAGAAATAACAAAAAATAATAAGAGGTGCAACTGTTGATGGGGAGAAGAGTGATTGGATTGGAAAAGTGAAATCCTAGACTGCTTTGGGTTGGGTTGTGAAATTCAATTTGCAAGCCCAACCTATCTATCAAATGGATCAAAATGTTGGCCCAGTCTAGCTTTAAGGGCCAAAATATTTTTTTCAAATCCTGAAAAATAGGACTAAGTTGGACGGGGTTGGATGGACCAACGAACAAATGCCCAAGTCCCCCGCTCTTGGGGGATGCCCTTGGCATTGAGGAACATGTACTATGGTGTATGTGCGACTCGTTGGAAGGAGCCAAATGATGGAGACTTTACTCTATGTCTTGACCCATCCATAGTCTACTAATCTGAATGTCTTTCATCCCCTAGTCTACCCCGTGCAGGTCAATCAGTTTGATCTGATGGGTCAGTCACAGTTGGGTTACGGGTTAGGACGGTTATCATATTCGGCCTCTTCATTCTTGAGCCTTTTATATATTTTTTTTTAAGATCATCCCCCCCCCCCTCCCCCCCCCAAAAAAAAAAAAAAAAACTCTACATAGACAGCCCATTCCCCAAGCAAAATTAGCCATATTACATAAACATTAACCCATTTCAAATTCCATAGATAGATAGATAGAAATGAACTAAAAAAAATAAAGGGTAAATTACAAACACCCCCTCGAGGTTTAGTAAAAATACAGATTCCCCCCTGAGGTTTGAGAAATTACAAATTCCTCCCTGATGGTCAAATTTTCATAATAAATTAGAAAAAATTAGGGGGGAATCTGTATGAAAATAAAAACCCTAGGGGGCAATTTGTTATGAAAATGTAAACCTCACTGGGCGGGATGTAATTTCTCAAACCTCAGGGGGGAATCTGTATTTTCATCAAACCTCGAGGGGGGTGTTTGTAATTTGCCCAAAAATAAAATTTGTTCATAAATGTAGAGGTTCACTTGAACAGTAATGCTGGTGATTATAAACTCAAAGCACAAAAAAACAGGCCATTGGCCAAGCAAAATTAGTCATCCTAGCCCATTTCAAATTCCATAGATAGAGATAGGAATGAACTAAAAAATAAAAATTGTTCTATTTATCAAAAAAAAAAAATAAAAAAAATAAAAAATAAAAATAAAAATTGTTCTCAAAAGTAGAGGTTCACCTAAAACTGCAATTGTGGTATTTCTAAACACAAAACACAAAAAAACAGACTTAGGGGGGGGGGGAAAGAGAGACAGAGGATGTCATATCCAAAGACATCATGGCAGTGCATCCCTTCCCGAACCGAAGAAATCCAACCAACTCGTCGCTAACAACTTTCCCGGTGTCCAAATCTACCTCACTAAAAATCAAATAGTTTTTGTTATTAAAAAACAAGAAAAATCTTGAATTAAAATCGTAATCAACTAAAAAAATATGATTAGCTTACATAAATGATTTTTCATGTGCTTTGACTGTAGTTGCAGCAATGTAAGAAAACTTTGGAACAAAGTTTGGTATCGCAAATAAGAGACATTCCATAGCGTTTTTGACTCGGCGAGCACCACACAACTAGAGATTCAAATATCAACAGACAATTAACACAACCAAAATAATTAGAGCATAAAAAATAATTTAATTAACTACACACACCGTCCTATAGTCAGCAAAATGAATAAGAAAATTCCTGTGAAATTTGACAAGGCCATATGTTTGCTTATACACATGGCTATTAAAGTCGAAACAGTCATATAGATCAGCAAATTTGGCATAGTTTAATTGATCCATCCATCCCGTCATTTCAATCGGATCTTTGTCAAACTTCACGATTTGTTCATAGAGCCGTAGGTTGGTTTCAAAATAATCCCACAACTTGAAAATTAATTTAATCATGTCCACAGTATCGAAAAACGCAGCATTTCCATATATGAAATATGCCCTGTCACTTTATCAATTAGAAATTTAATAAACTAACATAAAAATAAATCACATAAAATAAGAAAAACAAGAAAAGAGAGAAAGTGTCACACCCTAAACTCGCCCCTAAAAGTTTGGGCATGACCGGCCCGAAGACGGGCCTCAAAACATCTTACAAAACATCGGGGCCTAAAATGGAAGCAATTAATAATCAAATATGTCATTCATTGAGCAGTGTTTACATGCCAGGATCACAAAACATTCCCATCACATACATAAGTCGCATTCATATACGTATATACAGACCCACATATACAAACCTAGCCCAGTAAATGAGGGGTGTAGCCAAAACATTCAAGAGTGAAAAGTAATACATATCAATCAACGTTTGACAAAAGTACTGGTGATCCAACATTATGTGCCATGAAAGGAACTCTACAAAAACAAAAAGGCTTTACTTTAATTGATTAGACACAACGGGGTCGACAAAGAGCTGCTAGAGTTGGACTAGGACTGGCCTCCGGGCTGATTACCTACATAGATATACATAACACAGAGTGAGTGAAACTCAGTGAATAATAGCAATGCAAGGAAGTTCATATAGATAAACATAAAACACAATGAACATATATTTATAGTTCATGTGCTTGTCTTGATCCTACACTTATTTCCAAAACGGCCTCGGGCCCAATATTATTCAGAACGGCCTTAGGCCCAACATATCAACAGCTGTTTGGAACATTGGAGGGTAGATAGAACATCGACATGTCTCTACCTCCCTTGGCCTTAGGCCATGAGTCATAAACAATTCATATCATGTTAGGGTCGATGAGACATCGGCTTGTCCCCATCTCCCTCGGCTTTAGAGCCGCCCATAATAAGTAACTCATATCAAAACGGCCTCGGGCCCATTGACAGCGAAACAGAACAACCTCGGGTCCATAATAATACCATGTTCGAATATTACAACACAAGGGTTCCAGTTATCCACTATACCAAGAACACAACCCATTCACGAGTAATGATATATCAACGATAATTATCGGAAGTAAATGGTACACAACATTACACTACTATTACTCACAGTGCTGTGGAGTGGCAATAGTCCCTTCCTGTATGTGACCTACACACAGCATGCAACCTATAAGTCAGTTACTTTTCTTTAGACAATAACTGATTCGTTCAACTCTTATTTATTTTCAAGCATTTTAGAAGGTTCAAATGCACATTTTAATAATTCCAGAGGGTCTATCAGAAGAAAAGAAGTACACATAATTTTTACCCTAGGGCTACACGCGCGGAAGTCCTCCACCGCACGTGCTTTTATTTTCAGAACCTCAAGTTTTCCTCCCCTGTTTTCCTTGCGTGTGGTGTGAGCCTGCGTCTTGGTGGTCTCTGTCTTGGCTATAACCCCTGTTTTGAGCAGTCCGAACTAAGGCAAAAATCCAAGTAAGCAAACACATCATAAGGTACAAAATAGGGGAAATCAACTCAATATTATGATACAATACCACAATAACATGAATCACAAGCTTAACTAGATCATAGTCCCCTCCAAATTCATATTCATAACTCAATTCTCTTATATTTCTAGATTTATTTGGTTTATCAAATATATATAACCATCTAAATGTATAGGTGAGTGCAAACATGTAAATCAAACACGTGAAACTAAGGAATAAGATGTAATTCCCTTCTATGTAGCTCAAAATAATGTAAAACAACCAAGATACAAGAAGCATCCCCCCAATTTACCAATTATCATAAACATGACCTTTATTATAAACCCTAGCTTACATGAATGTACAAAGTTCCTACCCAAATCAATTAGAGAGGATATTCTTGGTGGATTTACCTACCTTGAGCTCAAATCTCTAAAATTCTTCTCAATTCCTTCAACATTCCCTCTTGTTGAAGCCTCATTTCCTTTACGGAATAATTAAAAATCTGGGTTGTCACAGTTTACATGCCAGGATCACAAAACATTCTCATTGCATACATAAGTCATATTTATATACGTATATACAGACCCACATATACAAACCCAGCCCAGTAAATGGGGGGTGTAGCCAAAACATTCAAGAGTGAAAAGTTATACATATCAATCAACGTTTGACAAAAGTACTAGTGACCCAACATTATGTGCCATGAAAGGAACTCTACAAAAACAAAAAGGCTTCACTTTAATTGATTAGACACAACGGGGTTGACAAAGAGCTGCTAGAGCTGGACTAGGACTGGCCTCCGGGCTGATTACCTACATAGATATACATAACACAAAGTGAGTGAAGCTCAGTGAATAATAGCAATGCAAGGAAGTTCATATAGATAAACATAAAACATAATGAACAGATATTTATAATTCATGTGCTTGTCTTGATCTTGCATTCACTTCCAAAACGGCCTCGGGCCCAACATTATTCAGAACGGCCTTAGGCCTAACATATCAATAGATGTTTGGAACATTGGAGGGTAGATAGAACATCGATATATCTCTAACGCCCTTGGCCTTAGGTCATGAGTCATAAACAATTCATATCATGTTAGGGTCGATGAGACATCAGCTTGTCCCCATCTTCCTCGGCTTTAGAGCCGTCCATAATAAGTAACTCGTATCAAAATTGCCTCGGGCCCATTGATAGCAAAACAGAACGACCTCGGGTCCATAATAATACCATTGTTCGAATATTACAACACAAGGGTTCCAGTTATCCACTATACCAAGAACACAACCCATTCACGAGTAATAATATATCAACGATAATTATCGGAAGTAAATGGTACATAACATTACACTACTATTACTCACAGTGCTGTGGAGTAGCAATAGTCCCTTCCTGTATGTGACCTACACACAGCATGCAATCCATAAGTCAGTTACTTTTCTTTAGACAATAGCTGATTCGTTCAACTCTTATTTATTTTCAAGCATTTTAGAAGGTTCAAATGCACATTTTAATAATTCCAGAGCGTCTATCAGAACAAAAGAAGCACACAAAATTTTTTCCTTGGGCGACGCAGAAGTCCTCCTTTGACGACGAAAATGACGCGACTCTGCATGTGCTTTTATTTCAGAACCTCAAGTTTTCCTCCCCTGTTTTCCGCACGTGCGGCTGTGAGCCCCGCACGTGCGGTGGTGCTTCCCGCACGTGCGGCCATGAGCCCCGCACGTGTGGTCGTAACCCCTGTTTTGAGCAGTCCGAACTAAGGCAAAAATCCAAGTAAGCAAACACATCATAAGGTACAAAATAGGGGAAATCAACTCAATATTATGATACAATACCACAATAACATGAATTACAAGTTTATAACACCACAATAACATGAATCACAAGCTTAACTAGATCATAATTGAAAATCCTAAGTGATTCGTGATTAGATCAAGATTTAATTACTCAAATTCCCAATCATTCAAAACACACAATCTAAATCATCAAGCACTTACGAAAGTGATTTAGATTGTTGTTTTCGAAAAACAATAAATAGACACAAACGATTTTTACGTGGAAAAACCACAATTGAAGCACCTTCAATTGTGATAAAAAATCACGGGCGAAACGCCACTAATCAATCCACTACTAAAGAAAGAAAGATTACAAAGATAACAAACAAATTACCAAACGCATCCAATTTGTCTTCAAACCTTCTGTAAATCTTTCACCACAGCCTTCGTCTCGGAATTGATTAATATGAAGTTGAATCCACAACTTCTATTGTCGAATCAACGATCACGCACAATATCAAACTCCTTTGAGGCTCCACGCTTGAATCTCCGGATTTCACCAAAGAAGAACACTCTTGAATATGAAGAAACAAACTCCTTGATGTATGTATCTCAAATCATATATAGAAAACAGGGGCCGCGCACTTTGCTCGAGAGCGGGATAGTCCGCTCGAGCGGATCCACTAAAACACGCATGTGAATAAACAGGTTTCCGCTCGAGCGTTGGAACCCACGCTCGAGCGCGAAATCACACATCTCATTATTTTTGCAAACACGCCCAATTACTGAGATAGTGCACATTCCGCTCGAGCACCAATGGTCCCGCTCGAGCGGGAAAGCCAAAAAACAAGGAAAAATTACAACTCTATAAAATAAAATTTGTTGTGGATTTGGCAACAAAGGGACCTAACAATCTCCCCCTTTGTCAATTCTCGGACAAAACTCTTTTAACAATTTTCCTGAAAACACACGCACTAGACAACCTTACTAACACAACCTATTGGATATAAGAAAACAAATCTGAAGCCGTACAAAAGGTTGAGTTAAAAATAATTTAGAACAATCCACCAATCATCCACCTGTAAATTAGCGAGCAACACACCAAAAAACAAAAACTGTGGAACTTTATAAGAAGATAACAAATGTCTATGAAATAAAGTAAAGCCCACAAAATCAATAGATATATCAAAAAAAAAAAAAAAAAACTGCAATTCGAAAAATTATATCTAAAATGAAACAACCAAAGTGTATATCCAAAATATCCAAAATATACCACCACCACCACAAAAAATTCTCCCCCTTTTTGGCCGGGAGCCCAGTACAAAAACAGTCCAAGAAATAAAGATCTCAATCAAGCATCAGGTTGAGGAGGAAGAGGCTACTGTAGCTGAAGCAAAGATATAATGTGAGCAAGTTGAGTAGAAGTCTGAACGGCAGACTGCTCCAATTGCCCAAGTCGGCATCGAAGGCATCAAGACAAGCATCTAGAAGATCCAACCGCTGTGTCACAGCCTCCTCAAATGACGAAGCTGGCCATGAAAAGTCCGGAGTGGAACATCAGCCTCCTCTGCACCAGCTGTCGCAGCATCAATCTCTGCCTCCTCGGCGAGACCATTTGCTGCACCTGTAGAAGGACCAACCCTAGTAGACTCCCCCTTGACATGTGCACGAATCTGTGAAACGGTCTTCTTAGTGAAGGGTTTAGAAGGGGAGGCATACTCGTCGTCCTCCAAGACTGGAATTTCAAGCCGAGATAAGAGATGGTTGATTAAACAACCATAAGGAAGGCCTAATTGCTTGTTGCCAAAAACTGCAATCATCTTACGAAGAATGAGAGTAGCTAGATTGATGGAGAGATGACGAGCAATACAAAAAAGAACAAACCCTTGTTCTTGATTAATTTTAGAAGAATGAGTGGTGACAATGATATTAGTACAAACAATGAGATTAAGCAGTCGAAACTCAGGAAGGAGTTCAAACTGTTTAATTAAAGCTCCTTTGACCCAGTTACGAGGAGCACCACACAAGACTTCAGCCACCTCATTAAAATCACAAGTAGGATAAATAGGAAAAGGATAATGCTCTGGAAACACACGATCAATGCCAAGGAGCTCTTTAATAAGATCGGGTGAAATAGAGATGGACTTAGAATGGACCCACGTCCTGAAGGAAGGACCAATATCATCTATATTCTCAATATTGCAGTAAAACTCACGGACCCAGTCTAGGTTTTGGCATCTGGAGAAGGACAAAACCAAGTCTCATCCTAATGGATCGAACAAATGACGGACGGAAATATACTCGAATGTATTTGGCTGGACATGACGTTTGAGATGAACAGTCCTAGACACGAAGGACTCTCTGAATAGCTTGGCTTTTGGGGCAGAAGGAAATCAATCGGGGTTATAAGAAGGACGAGACACAGTAGATTTTCGATGTTTGGGGGCAGACATGGTGAGTCCAAAGATAAGATGACTAAACCCAAACAAGACAATCCCAAAACCAAAGTAGAAAAATAATAGAACAATGTAGACAAAACACACAAACCATTAGTAACCCAATAGATCCAAGAGAAAATAATGCACTGAAATAAGAGTAATAAACAGAGATGTAAAACCAAATTTCAACATGCACAACTCTACCGAGTATATGGCTATAGAACAAGATCCATAAGAACAACCCTAACAAAATAATTAACTGTGCAACCAGAAATAGGAAAGAAAACAAGTGCAACATATATAAAATTCCCAAACTCAACATTAAGCCTCGTAAAACTCTGTGAAGGTGTGTGTAACAAGTGTAAGAAGAAAGACCTTAGTCGAAATCAAAACAAAAAATCGAATACCCAAAGCAACCTCCATAAGATCCGAAACAAAGAACACAACACAGAGAGAGAAGAGGGAAGACTTACCATGGTTGAAACAACGAAGGAAATCAATGGAGGAAGGCCGAAGCAACGTCCAAGAGAGTCGGATTCCGAAACCCTAGATGAGAGAGAGAAACCTTTTGCAAGGAATTAAAAAAAATGCGACAGAAATAGTGGGGAAGGATTTTATACTTAGGGCATTCCGCACGAGTGGGATAAACAACGCCCGAGTGTAGTTGCTTACGCGCGTCATACTGCTCGAGCGAATAAAATAACGCTCGAGCTCAAAAAGCGCTCTCGAGAATCTCGCTTTTGCAAAAATCTTTGGAAAAAGTAAACCGTGCTCGAGCGCAAATAAGTACGCTCGAGCAGATTAAAAAAACAACAAAGACCCAAAACACCTTTCTGAGCAGTTTAAAGAAAACATCTCACACTACGGGAGAGACTTGAAACAAAAGTAAGTGAGCACAAAAGCCTGAAGGTGATCCTAAGATGAAATAATCTACAAACCATGAAGTCTGCATACTTGCAATTAACACTATAAGAAGTATAATCATAAGTAAATCAGATAAATTCAAATCAATGAACATAAGCTACATGAGAATGTACAACTCAAAAACCAACATGAGAGCTCACAGAATGAAAGTGTGTGTGTGCAATCCTTGATAGGCCATAGAGCTAAAGTTAATCCTCGTAGTGATCGGATGGTTGGACCTCTGGCAAGAGTAATTGAACATCATAGAGAAAAGTCAAACCACTAGGAATCATGGGATATTTGATGAGTAAACGCGGAGGCTCTCCCTCAATCAATGTGTCCCTTTATATATATATATATATTTAAACTTTTCTTTCTTGTGGGCACTCACTGGTAGCATGTATGCTCAAGAGTATGGAGACCAAACCAGAGAAGAATGAAAATAAAAAAGATGGCCTGGTTGGTGCCTCTGAGGTAGCCTTTTCCTAATGCCCGGACTTCAATAAACTGAGGGAGAAACCGTAGAAGTGAAAAATGATGGTAGATGGTTAAGAGACTCAACATCACCCATGATATACTAGTATAGGTCAATTCCTCTTAAAAAGTACAAGAAACACTGTTAGTGGTCTATAGAGAACTTTGATCACTTGTGCAGAAACCCCTGCAATAGTTTATCTCAAGGATGTGTACATAATGAGATCATGAAGTCAATGAGCATGGGGATTCAGAATAAGCTATGAACAAAGAAGAATGAGATCTTGTAAGCAGTATGATCAGTGTTCATATACATTTAGATGCAAAGATGACATGAATCAATGACAATGAGATTATAGCACCCAAGCACACATAAAAGCAATCACTCACTCCCCCTCAAGTAACAGGTAACACCCTAGTAACTGAGCACGACACCCAAGGTCTTTCTAAGGAACTCAAACTGAAGAAGATCAAGGGGTTTTGTAAAAATATCAGCTTTTTGATGCTCAGTGGGTACATGTTCAAGAACAACAAGGCCTTCTTCCACTAACTCTCGAATAAAATGATGACGAATGTCAATGTGTTTGGTGCGAGTGTTGGACAGGATTTTTTTGAAATGTTTATGGCACTTGTGTTATCACAGAAAAGAGTGAGAGTGTTCTGATTTATCCCATAATCATGAAGCATTTGCTTCATCTACAGTATTTGTGCACAACAACTCTCTGCAACAATATACTCAGCCTCAGCAGTCGAAAGAGAGATGGCATTTTGCTTTTTGCTATGCCAGGCAACCAAATTATTCCCAAGGTAAAAACACCCTCGGATGTACTCTTCCTATCATCAGCACACCTGTAGACACCCCATTTTTGACCGTCCTCAAGACTTGGATGTCACCGTTTGAATACTCGGTGATTACCCATGTTCGTGTTTTGTTTTGAGTTCCCGGAGGTCTCGGCTACGCACCTTGCCTCAGGATCTCTCAACTTGACTGTTCTGTGTTCGGTTTTGCACCAAACACTTGTGTTTTTGTTTCTGAGGGTGGAGAGCAGCTTGCTAGCTACCCGTGGCACCCACCGGCCATGGCTTGAGGCCACCGGCCGTGTTTTGAGGCTATCGGCCATTGGTAAAGTATACCATTGGCCGGTCGGCATTCAGTGTGGCCGGTGACCTCCTTTTCAGGCCGGTAGAACCTTTTTGCCTTTTTCAGGCATGGTGCATGCCAGCTGTGCCAGCTGGAATGCACTAATCTGCCGATGCATAAGTGTGCATTTTTGCCCTTTTGCACCCTTTTGGTCTAGCTTCTTGAGGAAGCTTGGACCTTTGTCTTAGCTTCCTCAAGAAGCTTGCCAGCTGTCCTAGCTTCCTCAGGAAGCCTTGCCCCCCTTGCCCCCTTTGACCCTTTTTTTGTTTAGCTTCTTTGAGAAGCTTGGTCATTGGCATTGCCTATATAAGAGCCCCTCCTCCTTCATTGTTAAGGGTTGAACAAAAAACCAGAGCTTATATATATATATATATATATTTGTCATATACTCTCTCTCTCTATATCTCCCTCTCTCTCATCCTTTGTGTGTGTTTGGAAGCCTAAAAGTGTGTTTTGACCTTAGTTTTGCACTAAGACACACACTATTACACCTTGCTTCGACCTTGAGAGGCTTGGAGGGTTTGTTCTTTAGTTTTTGGACTGGTTTTGACCAAAAGAAGAAGGCTGCACCTGCTGTTCATCAAGGGTTCTTCAAGGGTAACTTTTTTACTTTAGATTTTCCAATCTTGCACTAGACTTTTGCCTATCTTGCTTATTGTTTTAGACTTTGTGTATAACTGAAAAAAGTCTTATTTTTTCATGCTTAATATGTTTCATTAAGGTCATTTTGGTGTTGGGAGTCGACCTCCCCCTCTTAGGCCTTGTTTGGTCCCTTTTGTGCTTTCTTTGTTGAGCCTTGGTTACTATTGTGTATTAGCCTTCTCACCACTAAAATCCAGTGGATTTTTAGTGGTGAAGAAGAGGTTTTGAGGTCTTGCTTACGGAAGGGACACCCCTCTCCCTTGGTCTCTCTTTTGTTTGCATATTTGGCTCAATATGGTAGCATGCATGCCTAGTCTTGTTTGGCTTTATTTCAGAGCTTATTTGGTGCTCATTTAGCATGTATTGTCTCTGCCTCATGTTGTTTTTTTGGCCTTTTTCATATATAATACACTTGCTTAAAAATCCCATCATTTGGCTTAAAGTGTATCATGTTGTAGCATATCATTTGAGCATGATTTTGGTTTGGTCCCGGGAAGGTTTTAGCATTATTTTTCCATGCTTAAGGTCTGTTGGTTACTGATTTGGTCATGCTTGACGTGTTTGATATGGTTGCTGTGCATTTTGGCTTGTGAGCCCTAAGTGTGTGAGTCATAAACATGCCTTAGTTGGTCTATTTCAATGAGTTGGATTCATTTTCCATGTCATTTCAGTCCCCAAATCATGCTTGTATGCTTGCATTCATCACCTCTTTCATGCTTTGAAGATGTGTCCTTTTATGCCTTGAAATAAGCATTGTGCATGCCTAAGTGTTTAAGCCTTCGGGGCTGCCATATCAGTGGGTTTTAGGACTTATTTCAGTGCACTCAAACTCTATTTTTGGTTGTATAGCTCATGCCATGTTTGCTTAGGGTAGTGGTAGTGGAATACTCCTTTGATATGCCTTAATCTCGGGCCTATTGGTGTGTATGCTTACATGAGTGTTTGTTTATCATTTTAGGCATCTTTTGTCACTATTTTGGGGTGGGTTGAGGTTTGCCCCTTTGCATTGCATGATCATGTTGCATTGCTTTGATTTCATATTTGCCTATTATCATAATTGCATGCTTGCATATTGTTAGCTAGTTGCATTTCATGTCATAGTTTGCATGATGAGTTACATAGCATTACGTCTTGTATGTTTGGCACATTGCATTACTCATGTTGCATCTTTGAGCCAAGTTTATATACATGCATTGCATTGTTTGGTTTAGGGTGTCAAGCCAAACTTGAGGGGTGAGAAGTGTTTGTACTTCAAGTGACAAAACACGTCTCAACCCTCGGTCGCCAATCCCCTTGACCCCAACATGATAGGGTGTTGGCATTCATCTCTTTTTTGTTGCATGCATTTTTACATTAAGTTGCAAACTTGGCTTATTAGGCCATCATGCATAATTGATGACCCGAGAGTTGAGGGTCATGCTCCCTTGAGTTTATTGCATGATAGGGAGTGTGACCATGCTTACCTTTGCTTGAAAATTCCATGCCATACACTGCTTGCCCTCTGTTGCTGTCAAAACTGATTTTTGCAGGAAGTTTTGGCCGGCCGGCCATCTCCAGTGCCGACCGGCCATCAGTGAATGGCCGACAGCTTTATCAGTGGCCGGTGGCCATTTCCCATGGCCGGTGGCCATTCCTCCCAGCCGGTGGTGTTCCACAGTGTGCATAGAATCTGTCCTGAGACTTGTGTAGTTTTAAGAGGAGCTAGGCAGTGAAAACAGAGGCAGCGATGCTATGGCAGCGAGTTTCTGGGCGAGACAGATCAAGCATGCATCATCCATGCATCCCGAGGCAGGGCTGCGGCCACCTTCTTTCTGCATTTATTTCGTTAATTAATTAAGGGTATGTAATAATTAATTAGCTAGGATAGTTGATTTATTATTTGGCCTATATATTCTTTTGGTCCCTTCGAGCGAGGGCGAATTATAATAAGTGTGGGTGCGTGTGTGCATGTCTTACAACCCCTGCTTCTTTCTCCTTTTTACTTACCTGCTTTTGATGGTTAGTATTAGGTCATGTTTAATTTAGCATACCTTATGCTATGCATGCGTGCATCCATTCATTTGTCTTACATGCACCGGGCTCGGCACATCATGCTAACTGCACTTGTATTTCAATTTTAAGTTGAGTACTTGTTAGTTGCAGCATTTCACATGCCATCTTTAGGATAGCCGAGCCTATTATAGTTGTATTTCGCGTGTGTTGCATTAGCCACCTTAACATAAACTAGGATCATGCATATGATTACTAACTAGTTTCTGTTTTGGCTTGGAGTACTAGGTAAGCTTTTATGCTTTAGCATACCGCATGCGTGTGAGTGTTGCCATAATAGCATGATTACCATGAGGCTAGCTGCTTATGTGTTATAACTGCTTGAATGCCTGTGGGTGGAGGTTGAGTTGTTTAAATTGGAACAATGCAGTGAACGCGAGTTTTAAGCCCACTAGATAGTGGCAAAACCATCTTTTCTAAAAAAGCCCACTCGAGGGTGGCAAAACCTGCATTTTAGCCTACTTACGAGTAGCAAACCATTTTCAAAACAAACATGAAATGTTTTGTTCCCAATTAGGCGATTTGGTCTATACTTGTTTGCTGTGCACATGACATAGTAATTCTAGGCTAATAACCAGAATAAGAACACATAATGTTTTCAAAACAAGATATCATGGTTAGTAGAGGCTGATCTTCGGATCGGGCGAGAGGGGGTGCTCGTAGCTGATCTTTCCCAATCGTACCCAAGTTCCCGAGCCGAGGCAACTTTGGTGATGACGGACACGTGGCCTTTGGCACCGAGTCAGGGTTTTCTAAATTCCCCCATTAAAAAATTATTTAGGTGGCGACTCTGTATCTGGCAAAGTAGTCCATGTTTGGCACTTCTTTCAAAAAATTTGTTTTTCTCAAAACGATTTGCCGGATTTGGACTCTTTGGTTCAGATTAAGAACTGACAACAAAAAAAACAAGTCCGAACTGTGGCAGCCTAAGTCCCTCCCCCGGGGGCGCGTCCACAGTTTCTGGCAACTCTGCTGGGGATTTTTAGAGAACTTGACTCGAACTCATGATATCTTGTTTTGACTACACTTATGTGTTTCTTTGCATTGCATGTGCATTGGTGCGCCTAGGACACCGTGTTGGCCATCTGCTATTCCTGAACGGTCTGCCGGAGGCTTGACTTTGTCAAAGCACGCCATAAGGCTGACTAGTTATGGCTCTGCCCGAGATAGAACACAAACCGGTTTCTGGGGCACCCTTTTTCAACCAATCGACCTAGTGCATATTCGGAATCCATATTGACCATTCCAAACTAGGACAGGTTGCTTACTCGATATAGGTTGTTTGAAACCGCTGCGTGCGTAGTGAAACCCTAGCTCCTGACAAAATAAGACAGGCAAACCCTACTCCAACATAAGGGTGTTTTGGCTCTCATTTGCTTGCTATGTGCTTTTAGAGTGTATCTCTACAGGAACACACATATCAGTTTGCAAGTTTGAGTATCAGGCCTACAGGCATCAGTGTTTTTGGGAAATCAGTTATCTGCGGGTTTCAGGTTCAGACTTAGGGGCAATGATTTGGAAATAGTGATCAGTGATTAAGGAACAGTGTATTCAGCTTATTGGCAGGATGTTATGACACCCGACTGTGCGTTATGTGTTTATTTTACGCCGTTATGCTGTCCATTTGTCTGTTAAAGTTATTTTATACGCTTTGTTTATCTTCTTGCTAGGTAGTTGAGCACGATTGCTTCTGACCCAGTAGATATTCCCCAAGCACTTTGGACTAGAGGTCGTCGACTCCATCGATCTGAGGATCTGGTAGACGGACAACCAGTGTACCACTCTCTACCCCCGGTGACAAGACGGAGGCGATTAAGCGAAGGCATGAGTTGTGATCGATTCGAGAGGGCGTTATCTACCCCACCGAAAGTGAGGGATCGAGTTACATTTCACCTCTGAGAGAGAATATATACCGATAATTCAATCGAAACGCAGTATGGCGATTTAGAGGAGATGGTGTGCCAACTCCAAGAGAGTATGAAAATGATGCGACGAGGATCTTTGTCCGTGCGAGTTGCCAAGCGGCGCCACGATTATGAATGAACAAGCGAGTTAATCGTGAGGTTCTGGCGACAAGTCGGAGCATCGCCATGACAAGCTCCTCTCCCGCCAGAAGTTCCAACCCTTGGGGAGACGACTAATGTTCAGAATGATACAAACGTTCCCACAGGACCCTCTTCACCCCTGGTCCTACCCCAAATCCAACCCCAGTTATCTAAAACATCCACCAACCTACCAGACTCTCCCTTTGAGTTCGAGACAGACCCCACAGCACTGAAGTTGAGCAAGCTTGAAAAGCTGTTCAAGAGATCCCAGGGAGTCAAGACCATCCCTGACATTGAAGATGGCTATACCGACGCAGCTGTGACGCTGCCTGACAGATTCAAAATGCCTCATATCGACTGATTTGATGGGTTTGGCAACCCCATGGTGCACCTGAGATTGTTTTCAGATATTTTAAGGCTAATGGGCCTCACCAGACTGCAGAAGCTGTCTCTGTTCGGCTGGACCCTGTCGGGTGTGGCGGCCATATGGTATGCCAAATTAGAAGATGACGTCAAGAGAAATTGGGACGAGATGGCTGAGGCCTTTATTACGCAATACTCATACAATACACAAATCAAGATTACGACCCGTGATCTCGAGACAACAAGGCAAGAGCCTAAAGAGAGCTTCTCGGAATTCGTGACTAGATGGAGGGCCAAGGCTTCGATGATGACCTTAAGGCCTACAGACAAGGATCAGATTCGGATGATTGTGCGCAATCTTCAGCCGAAGTTGATGCAGAAGATGATTATACTCCCCTTCCGTACCTTTTCTGATCTACATGAAATGGGGGTACAGATTGAGGACACCTTGAAGCAAGGCTTAATTGATAATGACCGGGAGCAACCCCGAAGAACTTTCAATCGTAGCAGCAATGCGGGCCCGAGCGGCGCTACGACTACAAGAGCCTCCGAAGTGAGCATGGTCACCACCAACCCCCCTCCAAGAACCATGGCAGCTACGCCATTCTCCGGCGCGTCCGGAAGCCGCACCCAAATAGCCAAATACCCACCCAAAAACACAAGAACCTTCGCTCCACTGTATATGCCCCTATCCAAAGCTTTGGGGGTTTTAATCGAAAAAGGGCACTTGAAGCCCCTAGAGCCGCGGCCATTACAGGAAAAACTCCCCCCTACCCACAACCTAGCCAAATATTGTGCATTTCACCAACAGCACGGTCATGACACCGATCTATGCTACCGATGACGTCATGAGATTCAAGATCTCATCGATAATGGGGTGATTTTGCCTCCCGAGAAACCTAATGTTACAACAAACCCTCTCCCCACACATAACCAAGCTCCACCTCCTAAAAGAATCAACTTCATCCAAACTAGGGTCGTGTCTTACGATCCTAGTATCTATATCACTCCTTCTCACCTACCCAAGCTGGAGGTACTCCTTCCTGATTGCACCAACTTGTGCATGATGGACATCTCCATAACCCAACCTAAGCCAGTGGTGGTGACAGTCAAGGACAGAAGGGAGGAGATTTTAGAGGAAAAGAGGGTTGTTGAGCCAGAATTTGAGAAGTCTGGGAGTTCTGTTGAGAAAGTATATAGTCCGAGCGACTATGTTTCGTCAATAGGCCAAAATGGGCTAGATGTGGAATTACCGACAGAGGCAGAGCTGTGTGTGATCCAAGGGGATAGTTTGGGATAGAGGATGGATGATTTGACGGCCGTGGAAGAGGACCTTGCCAATCTCGGTTTTCTGATGACCAAGATCCAGCGGACGCAGCAGTCAACTGGTTTGATTATGAGGAATCGGCAGAGGCTACTGGGTGGTTGGATGATCAACCGGATGTGGTGGAAGAGTTCCAACCAGAACAGGGCCCGGCGAGGGCAGAGATATTAGTGACGGCTGGGAGGGTCGGAGAACAGAATATACCGCTGGAGAGCGCCGGTGTCAAGAGTTTCGCCTAGGATTGGAGCATTTTGAATACAGGAATTATTGAGCAGCCAGCTGTGTTGATATAATCGGAACAGGAAAGATTTGAAGATTCTGAGAGAATCAGGAAGGCAAAGGCCCATGTGGGGATTGAAACTACTATAAGCACAGAAACAGAGAATGTTACGAGCATAGGGACGGGAGGTACCGCGAGTACGAAGACAATCATACCAGAGCCGGACAGGTGTCTGTCGGCTGCTGATGGAATGTGGTGGGAGGATGAGGATTTATGTCTTGCCCATACGGATGAAGATTGGGGGAACAACCAACCCGATGACACCTGGTACCTTGGAGAAGTCGACCATATGACACGGAGCGAGCGGTACTTCAAACCCCCGCACCTAGATCAACCAGAGACTTCTGGGAAAGATAGGGAGGCTGAGAAGCAAAAAGAGAAACAACTTGAAGAAGAGGCTGTGCTTAAACAGTTAAAAAAGATACAAGCAGACATCTCCATCTGGGGACTGCTTATGGCATCATGAGTGCACAGACAGGCTGTCTTATCAGCCATGGACAAGGCCAAGCTTTCGATAGAAACCACGCCGGAACAGCTGGTGGGATTGGTCTTTCCGGGAGGAGCTACCCCGACGCTGACTTTTTTCGACAAGGAATTGCCACATGAGGGGGCAGACCATAACAAACCACTCTACATCTCTATGAAGTGTAGAAACAAATGGATACCGGTGGTTCTTGTTGATACCGGATCTGCCATCAACGTCTGCCCGGCAAGGACAGCATATGCGATCGGTTTGAAAATTGCGAATTTTGTACCAACAGCCCAGGTGATTCGGGCATACGACAACACGAGTAGAGAAGTCATGGAGACGGTGAAAATTCAGACTAAAGTTGGGCCGGGACAGCATGAGATAGATTTCCATGTCTTGCAGGTTCCTGCAACTTTCAACCTGCTTTTGGGGCGGCTGTGGCTGCATCAGGTAAAGGCAGTGTCATCCACTTTGCATCAAATGGTGAAATACCCCCATGGAAAGGGAGTAACCATTGTTTTTGGGAATTCATCAATTCATCCACCACCGGAGGTATCTACGCCTGTTCTAGAAATTGAGCATGGTATGGAGGATGTGTTCATATCAGGTTTCACCCTAGCTGAGGCTCGGGTTGTATAGAACATCATGGCTGCTAACGAGGGGATATATGTCAGTGCTCAAGCAGTATATCTCATGAACAAGCTTTAACACATCCCTGGGTTGGGATTGGGAAAGAGTGGCCGGAAGGGCATCGCAGCATTGGCCGAAGTACCGCGCAACCCACATACCTTTGGTTTGGGTTATGTACCCACCAAGGAGGATTGGGTAAGGAAAGGAAAGGAGATGGCTGGGAGAGCCAGAGCGAAACAAATGGGGAAACCTTTTGAGTCAATGCACCGGCCCATCCGAGGTACCCTAAATGGATGCTTCGTCCGGAAGGGGGAGGACTTTCCATTTTGTAGCTTTCCAGAGCTGTGGCTGAATGCGGAGAGGAAGCGCGTGCCGGGGTTCGAGATTTTCTTTGACCTACAATTATCCGGGGATGATGTTGCCAAAGAGCAGGCAGATCCGACCGTTGAGGTTGAGCAGAACAGGAAAATGGAGTCTGAGGACACCGAACTTGAAATGGGGGTAGCACTGGCATGTCTACTTTCAGATCCTCCGATCGAACAGAAGTGCTTGGGGGATAACTCCACGGTGTTCATGATCGGGAATGAAACGGCTGCAGGCCTACCATCAACTATTTTGGATGCATCCATCGCACCCTCCATCGTTTGGCAGTACGAAGAGGGATTTTTGTCGAGCAGCACCGGGTCAGGTAGTGAGCCGGAATCTGATTCCACTGAGTCTTGTAAGTCGGAATCAGGTTCCAGCTCAACTGAGTCTGAGTCCGGTATTCCTAGGGGTGATAACCCGGATACCACAGTCCTGTCCAGGTCGTCTTTTTCTTTCTCTTTTGAGTTTGTTGTAACAGAAGAATCGGACGGTTTGGAAGTACATAATGAGAATGATATGGATGTGGTTTCTGAGTACTTTTCTATGCCTTTGATTTATTACTTGAATCAGGACTTTCAAAATTTTGACGAAAACGGCGAGGAAGAAATTCCTTCGGTTTTGCAACGCTTAATTGATCAAGAGCAGGAAAGATTTGTTAAACCTTTAGTTGATGAAATCACTACTGTGAATATTGGTACTGAGAAGGACCATTTGGTCGAGATCGGGTCCACGTCTTCGGAAGAACGGCGCTTAGTCACTTTATTAAAAGATTTCAAAGATGTTTTGGTGGTCCTCACGAAGACATGCACGAATCGATCTTGAGATTATGCTGACCGGATCCTCTTGACCGAGGGCAGGCACGTAAGCGAAACTCAGAAGGATCCGCCCTGACTGGGCCATCAAGATTAAGAAAGAGGTCACCAAGCAAATCGATGCAGGCTTCCTACTAGTATTCGAATACCCGACTTGGTTGGCCAACATTGTTCCAGTGCCGAAGAAAGATGGCAGAATCCGGGTGTGCGTGGATTTTAGGGATTTGAACAGAGCTAGTTCGAAGGACGACTTTCCCTTGCCACATATTGATGAGTTGGTGGATTTCATAGCGGGGCATGCTTTGCTTTCGTTTATGGATGGTTTCTCAGGCTACAATCAGATAGTGATGGCACCTGAAGACTGGGAAAAGACCGCTTTCACCACCCCGTGGGGAACCTATTGCTATAGAGTAATGCCATTTGGATTGAAGAACGTTGGAGCTACATATCAACGGGCTGCGACCACGATATTACATGACATGATCCACAAAGAGGTTGAGGTGTACGTGGACGACATGATTGTCAACTCCAAAGAAAGAGAGGGCCACTACACCGCCTTGCAAAAGTTTTTCCAATGGATCAGAGAATTCCGATTCTTGGTGAATCATGAAATGTACATTCGATTATTCTGGGGGAAAAATGCTGGGGTTTCTAATTACACAAAGGGGCATCGAAGTCGACCCTTCCAAAATGAAGGCCATCTTAGAAATGGCGCCACCAATGGTTGAAAAGGAGGTGCGAGGCTTTCTGGGTAAAGTGCAATTCATAAGACGGTTTATCTCAAAATTAACCTTGACTTGTGAACCACTTTTTGGTCTCCTGAAGAAAGGGAAGAAATTCCAATGGGACGGCCGATGTCAAGCTGCTTTTGAACAGATCAAGAAATACTTACAGAACCCACACGTGTTGTCACCACCAGAATCGGAGAGACCGTTGATATTGTACCTTTTAGTGACTGAAACTACAATGGGCTGTATGCTTGCACAAGAATCGGAGGATAAGGTGGAGAAAACCATCTACTATCTGAGCAAGAAGATACTAGAGTATGAGACTCGCTACACACCGTTGGAAAAGGCTTGCTTAGCCTTAGTATGGGCTACCAGGAAGCTGCGGCACTACCTGTTAGTTCACTCCGTAATGTTGGTTTCATAACTGGATCCCATCAAATATCTTTTCGAGAAACCGGCACTTACGGGTAGGCTAGCTCGTTGGTTGCTGTTGCTTTCCGAATTTGATTTGAAATATGTGACACGCAAGTCAGTCAAGGGAAGAGCAGTAGCAGAATTCTTAGCTGATCATCCAGTAGAAGGGGGTGAAGCAGTTGAATACTTATTCCCAGATGAGACCATCTTGCGTATCGACAATGAAACTTGGACGATGTACTTTGACGGAGCGTCAAACCAGTACGGATATGGGATATGAGTGTTGTTGATAGCACCTGACAATTCCCGTATCCCTCTAGCATTCAAACTCCAGTTCAAAGTCTCGAACAATGAAGCAGAATATGAGGCGTGCATTCTTTGGTCTAAAGCGACCACGGAACTAGGGGCAAAACGGTTGGACGTCATCGGGGACTCAAACCTTGTTGTGTCTCAAGCAAAAGGGGATTGGAAAGTCAAAGAAGAAAAGATGATAATGTACCACCAGACCTTGGATTTGTTAATTCCTCGGTTTGAGAAGCTAAACTTTGCTCATCTAGTAAGAGAGAACAACAGGTTCGCAGATTCACTAGCAACTCTATCTCCATGATAGACATCCCGTTTGGAGTCCGGATGCGTCCGGTCATCATTGACCAGAAGTTTGTGCTGGCGTATGAATCAATTGCTGCCATAGGTGAAGTTCAGGACGACAACCCCTGGTATTACGATATTTGGAACTTCTTGGAGAAAGAGGCGTATCCACCAGGGACAAATGCCAAGGATAAAAGGGCAATCAGAAGAATGGCTATTCAGTTCATCATTTGCGGGGGTAAGCTGTATAAGAGAGGTCATCTGGGAATACATAAGTTATGTGTGGAAGCTGAAGAGTCGAAGCGCTTAATGGAGGCCATCTATGGAGGGGAATGCGGTGCGCATATGAACGGAGTAATGCTAGCACGGAAGATCCTCAGACAGGGTTACTACTGGTCCACCATGGAGGAGGATTGTATTGGTTTTGTTCGGCGATGCCACAAATGTCAAATTCATGCAAATTGCATGAACACTCCGCCGTCGAAGTTGTACAATATGACTTCACCATGGCCATTTTCAGTCTGGGGAATTGATGTGATCGGGGCTGTCACTCCGAAAGGGTCGAATGGGCATGAGTTCATCCTGGTCGCGATAGATTATTTCACGAAGTGGGTCGAGGCCCAATCCTATGCGGTGTTGAAGGCTTCACATGTTACGAAGTTTATCAGAAACAACATCATCTGTCGCTACGGAGTCCCAAACGAGATAATTTTAGATAACGGTTCCCACTTCAAGAAGGAAGTGATTGACTTGTTGGAAAAATATAACGTGGCTTTTCATAAGTCATTCACATATCGGCCGCAAACTAATGGAGCGGTTGAGGCCGCCAACAAAAATATCAAACACATATTGCAAAAGATGGTGGAAACCTATCGGGACTGGCCAGATAAGTTGCCGTTTGCTCTGTGCGGCTACCGGACTTCGATTAGAACTTCTATTGGGGCGACTCCGTATTCATTAGTCTATGGGATGGAGGCCGTTCTACCTATCGAAATTGAGGTCCCGTCTTTGCGGGTATTGGCCGAGTGTCAGATAGCCGAAGCAGATTGGCAGCATAGCAGATTTGAGGAACTTATGCTATTTGATGAGAGGAGATTGAAATCACTGTACCATGTTCAAGGTTATCAGCGCAGAATTGCCCGGGCTTTCAACAAGAAGGTTAAGTCCAGAAATTTAAAGGAAGGAGATTTGGTACTCAAGGACAACTGAGCTCCCATCCACGACCCAAGGGGCAAGTTCAGACCCAATTGGACTGGTTCTTACATCATTAAGTCTATTTGGTCGGGTGGAGCTGTCGTTCTGATGGACCTAGATGGCCTAGAGTTCTCACAATTGATCAACATGGACAAGTTGAAGAAATATTACCCCTGAGAGGCTCGCTAGGCCGAAAACTCGAAAGAGCGACCTAGGCAAAAGTTAGAGCATAGAAAATTGGAAAATATAAAAACTGAGCTCGCAAGGTTGAAAACCCGCAAAGGGCGGCCTTGGCAAAAGTTAGAGCGTAAAAGGAGAGTAAAAAAACCCAAGTGAACCCAAGCCTGAACTACGTAAGGCTTGATTCCCATCTTTGGGATATGTAGGCAACTTTGTCCTGAAGTTTAGCCATAAACTTTTCCTCGATCAACTTTGTCCATTTAATCACCTCGGTCATCTTTGTCTATTCAGCATTCAAGAGCTTCGGTTGTAATCTCCGGTGCAGTGCTATTCAAACTAGGGGCAACTTTCCGTTGCTGTGCAGTGCCGCGGTAATATTCAGACTAGGGGCAACTTTCTAGTTGCGGGAATCCGATGTTGTGCATCTCAGTGATAGATTCCAGGTGTGTCCAGTTCTGATCCATATCGAAAATGGTTTTGAAAAGTTTTAATAAAAGTTGACTTCGTTCAAAATTAATCTTTTTACAACTTAGAACATTTTTGGACCAAAGTGGAAAATTTTCAGTTCAATTTCATTGATTTCAATACAGAGTCCTCCTGCTCTTGCATACAAATTGAAGTTGCTTTTTATTACATTCATAAAGAAAACTTGAAAGTACTAATAAAGCAATAAATCCGGGGCATAGTTAAGTCAGATGTTCCTGCGCCTCCCAAAGCTGGTCGAAGCCTCTCATGCCAAGCTAGGCCCGATCTGTGCCTCCTCGTTGAGCCAATCCAAGCACTCATCAGACAATGTGCAACTGAAAGTACGAGCGGGGGCCAGGAGCTCTCTAGTCCTCCATGCTGTTGTATACCGGGCAAGCTGTGCACCTCGGATCGGGAATGTAGCCGGATATTCTATCCCCTCTGGTGGACAAGTCTGATCGTGACCAAACTGACACTGGAACCGGAATGGGAAGTAGAACACACAGCGAGTCAAGCCAATCAGCTGAATCCCAGGTTGGCAAGTCATGCTATAGCCCATTGCCGGTAGATTAAGCCAAGGGCACCGCCAAACAATACGGTCTGCGGACAAGTTGCACATCCAATCGAACCACCAACCTTCGTCAAGGGCATCGGCTAGGCATTGCCGGAAGAAGTAACCTCGAGCTGAGTATGTTGGGCAAGGGTCCACAACCTGCAACTTGTCCATCAACCACACCTGGGAAGGGATAAAAAAGGAGAGAACAAAGAATAGAGAGATGTACGATGAGAGAAAAAGTGAGAAAAGGGTTTTGTGAGAAAAATCGAGCTTGAGGGCTGAGTGATGTGAGCAATACATATGAGAGATTGGGTGGGAGATTTTACCTGCAGTAGCAGTGGACTCCCCGCAAATTTGGTCGTTTCGTGACGAAAGAAAGCATCCAGGCCCATCAGCGTCTCAGCCAGAGTCATGGCGATGTAACTCTTACCCTCCTTCAAGCCTTGGGTAACCTTGATCAACCGGACGCTAGATCCTCCAGAGCCTGAGGCAAGTAAGAAATGAGATAGCATGCACAAACAAAGTGCGTGTTGCCGAAAACCTTGCCAATGACGGTCGCTGCGGTCACCAGCATCAGAAAAATGACAAATCAAACTCGGAATATCCAACATTCCGTCCCAAATCAAAGATCGAGCGTCAGGTATTGAGAGCCCACACATTTGTCCTAAGGCTTGGGCATGGCCAAAACGAAGTTGGGACAGGATCTCTTCGTTGCGCTCGGACTCCATTAAAGCTTGGAAATCTTCAAAGGTAGGACATACCTCTTGCCCGCCGAAGCTAAAAACATGTGTCACCGGATTCCAAAACCTTGCCGCGGCATGGAGAAACGGGAGGTGCAGCGGGGAACGACCCAGAGTGAATAGTGCGTTTATGCCGAACCCCCAGAAATTCAACTTTTCTCAACCATCCAAGTTGTTGATCCAAGTTGTGAAATTTTGGGCAAGAAGCGCTTCCATTTGGGAGAAATCAGTGTTGAATTGAGAAGAACTACGAAGCTGAGGCCTTTTTGTAGAAGATAAGGTTGAGTGGAGGGCAGGTGTCAGCATTCTGCTGGTTCTGACAATTCATGGCCGGCTGGCCAAATATAGTGCCGGCCGACCATCACTTTTGGCCGATTGATCAAAGGTGCTGGCCGACGGACATTTCTCATGGCCGATAACCTTTACCCCTGGACGGTGGTCTTCCTCCTTGTTCTCTGAGCTGTTTATGCTAAGGATTGGGGAATGCCATCACTTCCAATGCCCTCCGGTGATTGATTCTTGCGGAGTCACGCCTATTTGCTTATCGAGTTGTTGTACATTTGCTTATCGAGTTGTATTTCACTCTCTTTGAGTTTTTCGATTTGCTTATCGAGTTGTACTCGCACTTGGTTGGTTATATCGAGTCTCTCTGTTTTGCTTATCGAGTTGTACTTTGGTTCACTACCTGATTATTACGATGCGAACGCTCTATTTTCAAATGAATTTCATTCACATTGTTATGTGATGCCATGTGATGCAATGCATAGAACGTACAAATGCAACACATTTTGAACAAAATAGCAGTTTCATTTCCATCATGTGTTTTACAAAATACGTAGTTTTAAAAAATATACAAAACCTGCCTGAGGCAGTGCAATGTGCTTAAACTACCAGTAAAAAGGAAAGTAAAGCGAAAAGAGAGTAGGGCAGTAGAGTATCGAGATTGGTACTAGCAACCCTTCCCTTGTGATCGATGCATCTCTCACGCCCTTGTTCAGGTCAACTACGTGTTTTGGCACCTTCGTTACGCAAGGCAGTGCAAGGAAGGGCACTTTTGGAACATTGATAGACTTTCAAGTTAAGCTCAAGTTGTGTTTGCTATGAGCGATGATCGGTGCGTGCGAGAAACATCCCTTCTCGTATCCTTTTGTGCCTTGCGAGTTCTGCAAATCGTTTCAACTATACTACGCTACAGTGTCTTGCATTTCAACATCATGAATAACATGTCTTTACCATGTTTCAAGTTGAATCTATCCCTCATTTCCTTCTATACACATTGCGTGCATATGTGCACTGCTTTACTTACATGTGTTCAATTTCAAGTTTCTATACACATTGCGTGCATACGTGCACTGCTTTACTTACATGTGTTCAATTTCAAGTTTCTATACACATTGCGTGCATACTTGCACTGCTTTACTTACATGTGTTCAATTGCAAGTTTCTATACACATTGCGTGCATACGTGCACTGCTTTACTTACATGTGTTCAATTTCAAGTTTCTATACACATTGCGTGCATACGTGCACTGCTTTACTTACATGTGTTCAATTGCAAGTTTCTATACACATTGCGTGCATACGTGCCTCGCTTTACTTACATGTGTTCAATTTCAAGTTTCTATACACATTGCGTGCATACGTGCACTGCTTTACTTACATGTGTTCAATTTCAAGTTTCTATACACATTGCGCGCATACGTGCACTGCTTTACTTACATGTGTTCAATTTCAAGTTTCTATACACATTGCGTGCATACGTGCACTGCTTTACTTACATGTGTTCAATTTCAAGTTTCTATACACATTGCGTGCATACGTGCACTGCTTTACTTACATGTGTTCAATTGCAAGTTTCTATACACATTGCGTGCATACGTGCACTGCTTTACTTACATGTGTTCAATTTCAAGTTTCTATACACATTGCGTGCATACGTGCACTGCTTTACTTACATGTGTTCAATTGCAAGTTTCTATACACATTGCGTGCATCGTGCCTTTACTTACATGTGTTCAATTTCAAGTTTCTATACACATTGCGTGCATCGTGCCTTGCTTTACTTACATGTGTTCAATTGCAAGTTTCTATACACATTGCGGCATACGTGCCTTGCTTTACTTACATGTGTTCAATTTCAAGTTTCTATACACATTGCGTGCATCGTGCCTCGCTTTACTTACATGTGTTCAATTGCAAGTTTTATACACATTGCGTGCATACGCAATCGCTTTTACTTACATGTGTTCAATTGCAAGTTTCTATACACATTGCGTGCATACGTGCACTGCTTTACTTACATGTGTTCAATTTCAAGTTTCTATACACATTGCGTGCATACGTGCACTGTTTTACTTACATGTGTTCAATTGCAAGTTTCTATACACATTGCGTGCATACGTTCACTGCTTTACTTACATGTGTTCAATTACAAGTTTCTATACACATTGCGTGCATATGTGCACTACTTTACTTACATGTGTTCAATTGCAAGTTTCTATACACATTGCGTGCATACGTGCACTGCCTTACTTACATGTGTTCAATTTCAAGTTTCTATACACATTGCGTGCATATGCGTTATGCTTTACTTACATGTGTTCGAGTTCCTTTTATACGCATTGCATGCGTTGTCGCGTTATGCTTTACTTACATGTGTTCAAGTTCCTTTTATACGCATTGCATGCATTGTCGCATTATGCTTTACTTACATGTGTTCAAGTTCCTTTTATACGCATTGTGCACGTTGTTGCGTATACTTTACTTACATGTGTCTACATCCTCACACATTGCGCATGTTGCCCCGTGTTCTTTACTCACATGTGTTGGCGCTTTCACAACATTGTTATGCATCCCGCTTGTTTTGCGTTGTCACGCACTTTCAATTGCATAGATGCTCATGTTGCTAACAATATTGAATCTGTTAAGTTACTTTCTTTGGCAGGCACGATATTGTATGTACGGTTCATTTGAGGCTGGTGCAACCAGACGAACCAGACATGTATTGTATTCTCCGAGTGAGACGTATTGAGAATTGCATAATTCTCTTACATCTTTTCTGCATTGTAGTGTAATTGGATTTGCGCATGCTAGCTTAGAACTGTCGCACGATATGCTTCGTGTCATCTTTCTTTGCGTGATCATGAGTTATGCTCAGCTATGTGCATTGTCTTGCATTTTGCCCCTGCCTTCGGGCGCATATCCTTGTCTGCCGCTTCTATGCTTTGTCCAAGTCTTCGGCCTTGTCAAAAATAGGTCGTCTCTGGGCTTTGACAATCACTCCCATCATTGTTATGACTTTCGAGTTCTGTCAAAGAGGGGCAACTGTAGACACCCCATTTTTGACCGTCCTCAAGACATGGACGTCACCGTTTGAACACTCGGTGATTACCCATGTTCGTGTTTTGTTTTGAGTTCCCGGAGGTCTCAGCTTCGCGCCTTGCCTCAGGATCTCTCAATTCGACTGTTCTGTGTTCGGTTTTGCACTAAACACTTGTGTTTTTGTTTCTGAGGGTGAAGAGTAGCTTGTTAGCTACCCCTGGCACCCACAGGCCATGGCTTGAGGCCACCGGCCGTGTTTTGAGGCTACCGGCCATTGGTAAAGTATACCATTGGCCGGTCGGCATTCAGTGTGGCCGGCCGGCCATATGTTTGGCCGGTGACCTCCTTTTCTGGCCAGTAGAACCTTTTTGCCTTTTTCAGGCATAGTGCATGCCAGTTGTGCCAGCTGGAATGCACTAATCTTGCCCCCGTGCATAAGTGTGGCTGTTTTGCCCCTTTTGCACCCTTTTGGTCTAGCTTCTTGAGGAAGCTTGGACCTTTGTCTTAGCTTCCTCAAGAAGCTTGCCAGCTGTCTTAGCTTCCTCAGGAAGCCTTGCCCCCTTTGACCCCTTTTTTTGTTTAGCTTCTTTGAGAAGCTTGGTCATTGGCATTGCCTATATAAGAGCCCCTCCTCCTTCATTGTTAAGGGTTGAACAAAAAACCAGAGCTTATACATATATAAATTTGTCATATACTCTCTCTCTCTCTCTCTATATCTCCCTCTCTCTCATCCTTTGTGTGTGTTTAGAAGCCTAAAAGTGTGTTTTGACCTTAGTTTTGCACTAAGACACACACTATTACACCTTGCTTTGACCTTGAGAGGCTTGGAGGGTTTGTTCTTGAGTTTTTGGACTGGTTTTGACCAAAAGAAGAAGGCTGCACCTGCTCTTCATCAATGGTTCTTCAAGGGTAACTTTTTTACTTTAGATTCCCTAATCTTGTACTAGACTTTTGCCTATCTTGCTTATTGTTTTAGACTTTGTGTATAATTGAAAAAAGTCTTATTTTTGCATGCTTAAGATGTTTCATTAAGGTCATTTTGGTGTTGGGGGTCGACCTCCCCCTCTTAGGCCTTGTTTGGTCCCTTTTGTACTTTCTTTGTTGAGCCTTGGTTACTATTGTGTATTAGCCTTCTCACCACTGAAATCCAGTGGATTTTCAGTGGTGAAGAAGAGGTTTTGAGGTCTTGCTTAGGGGAGGGACACCCCTCTCCCTTGGTCTCTCTTTTGTTTGCATATTTGGCTCAATATGGTAGCATGCATGCCTAGTCTTGTTTGGCTTTGTTTTAGAGCTTATTTGGTGCTCATTTAGCATGTATTGTCTCTGCCTCATGTTGTTTTTTTTGGCCTTTTTCATGTATAATACACTTGCTTTGAAATCCAATCATTTGGCTTAAAGTGTATCATGTTGTAGCATATCATTTGAGCATGATTTTGGTTTGGTCCCGAGAAGGTTTTAGCATTATTTTTCCATGCTTAAGGTCTGTTGGTTACTGATTTGGTCATGCTTGACGTGTTTGATATGGTTGCTATGCATTTTGGCTTGTGAGCCCTAATTGTGTGAGTCATAAACATGCCTTAGTTGGTCTATTTCAATGAGTTGGAGTCATTTGCCATGTCATTTTAGTCCCCAAATCATGCTTGTATGCTTGCATTCATCACCTCTTTCATGCTTTGAAGATGTGTCCTTTTATGTCTTGAAATGAGCATTGTACATGCCTAAGTGTTTAAGCCTTCGGGGCTGCCATATCAGTGGGTTTTAGGACTTATTTCAGTGCACTCAAACTCTGTTTTTGGTTGTATAGCTCATGCCATGTTTGCTTGGGGAAGTGGTAGTAGAATACTCCTTTGATATGCCTTAATCTCGGGCTTATTGGTGTGTATGCTTACATGAGTGTTTGTTCATCATTTTAGGCATCTTTTGTCACTGTTTTGGGGTGGGCTGAGGTTTGCCCCTTTGCATTGCATGATCATGTTGCATTGCCTTGATTTCATATTTGCCTAGTATCATAATTGCATGCTTGCATATTGTTAGCTAGTTGCATTTCATGTCATAGTTTGCATGATGAGTTACATAGTATTACATCTTGTATGTTTGGCACATTGCATTACTCATGTTTCATCTTTGAGCCAAGTTTGTATACATGCATTGCATTGTTTGGTTTGGGATGTCAAGCCAAACTTGAGGGGTGAGAAGTGTTTGTACTTCAAGTGACAAAACACGTCTCAACCCTCGGTCGCCAATCCCCTTGACCCCAACATGATAGGGTGTTGGCATTCATCTCTTTTTTGTTGCATGCATTTTTACATTAAGTTGCAAACTTGGCTTATTAGGCCATCATGCATAATTGATGACCCGAGAGTCGAGGGTCATGCGTCCTTGAGTCTATTGCATGATAGGGAGTGTGACCATCCTTACATTTGCTTGAAAATTCCATACCATACACTGCTTGCCCTCTGTTGCTGTCAAAACTGATTTCTGCAGGAAGTTTTGGCCGGCCGGCCATCTCCAATGCCGACCGGCCATCAGTGAATGGCCGACAGCTTTATCAGTGGCCGATGGCCATTTTCCACGGCCGGTGGCCATTCCTCCCAGCCGGTGGTGTTCCACAGTGTGCATAGAATCTGTCTTGAGACTTGTGTAGTTTTCAGAGGAGCTAGGCAGTGAAAACAGAGGCAGCGATGCTATGGCAGTGAGTTTTCAGACGAGACAGATCAAGCATGCATCATCCACGCATCCCGAGGCAGAGTTGCGGCCACTTTCTTTCTGCATTTATTTCGTTAATTAATTAAGGGTCTGTAATAATTAATTAGCTAGGATAGTTGATTTATTATTTGGCTTGTATATTCTTTTGGTCCCTCTGAACAAGGGCGAATTGTAATAAGTGTGGGTGCATGTGTGCATGTCTTCCAACCCCCACTTCTTTCTCCCTTTTACTTACCTGCTTTTGATGGTTAGTATTAGGTCATGTTTAATTTAGCATACCTTATGCTATGCATGCGTGCATCCATTCATTTGTCTTACATGCATCGGGCTCGGCACATCATGCTAACTGCACTTGTATTTCAATTCCAAGTTGAGTACTTGTTAGTTGCAGCATTTCATATGCCATCTTTAGGATAGCCGAGCCTATTATAGTTGCATTTCGCATGTGTTGCATTAGCCACCTTAACATAAACTAGGATCATGCATATGATTACTAATTAGTTTCTGTTTTGGCTTGGAGTACTAGGTAAGCTTTTATGCTTTAGCATACCGCATGCGTGTGAGTGTTGCCATAATAGCATGATTACCATAAGGCTAGCTGCTTATGTGTTATAACTACTTAAATGCCTGTGGGTGGAGGTTGAGTTGTTTAAATTGGAACAATGCATTGAACGCGAGTTTTAAGCCCACTAGATAGTGACAAAACCATCTTTTCTAAAAAAGCCCACTCGAGGGTGGCAAAACCTACATTTTAGCCTACTTACGAGTAGCAAACCATTTTCAAAACAAACCTGAAATGTTTTGTTCCAAATTAGGCGATTTGGTCTATACTTGTTTGTTGTGCGCATAACATAGTAATTCTAGGCTAATAACCGGAATAAGAACGCATAATGTTTTCAAAACAAGATATCATGGTTAGTAGAGGCCGATCTTCGGATCGGGCGAGAGGGGGTGCTCATAGCTGACCTTCCCCAATCGTACCCAAATTCCCGAGCCGAGGCAACTTTGGTGATGACGGACACGTGGCCTTTGGCACCGAGTCAGGGTTTCCTAAATTCCTCCATTAAAAAAATATTTAGTTGGCGACTCTGTATCTGGCAAAGCAGTCCATGTTTGGCACTTCTTTCAAAAAATTTGTTTTTCTCAAAACGATTTGTCGGATTTGGACTCTTTTGGTTCAGATTAAGAACCGACAACAAAAAAAACTAGTCCGAACTGTGGCAGCCTAAGTCCCTACCCCGGGGGCGCGTCCACAACACCCTGCCCAGTCGACATAAGAAACACCAGTAATTTCAGCTGTAGTATTAGTAGAAAACCAAACCCCATACCCCAATATCCCATTAACATATTTAATGATGCGTTTGACCGCAAGAAGATGAGACTCTTTACGACTAGCTTAGTAACGGGCACAAACACCTACACTGAAAGCAATATCAGGATGACTGGCTGTGAGGTAAAGAAGACTCCCTATCATACTCCTATAAAGGGTAGGATCAACATCAGTACCAGAGGAATCTTTGGAAAGGTAAAGACTGGTGCTCATGGGAGTGTGTGCATGTTTGGAGGACTCAACACCGAACTTTGACACAAGATTTTTGGCATACTTGGTCTGAGAAACAAACATCCCAGAAGGAGACTGTTTAATTTGAAGACCCAAGAAATAAGACAACTCTCCCATCATGCTCATCTCAAACTCATGTGTCATGCAATCCGAAAAATATTTCACAAGATGATCAGTAGTAGATCCAAACACAATATCATCAACATAAATCTGAGCAAAACGAATATGAGACTTAGTATGTTTCACAAGTAAAGTCTTATCCACACTATCCTTTTGAAAGTCATTATCACTAAGTCCATCATACCAAACCCGAGGGGCTTGTTTCAACCCATACAAAGCCTTGTCTAACTTGTAGACATCGTTTGGACATTTAGGGTCCTCAAACCCTTTTCGTTGCTCAACATAAGCCTCTTCTTTCAAGTACCTATTCAGAAAGGCACTTTTCACATCCATTTGATACAATTTGAAACCAAGAAAACATGCAACACCAAGTAAAACACGAATAGATTCGAGACGTGCAACTGGGGCAAACGTCTCTGTTAGACTTATTTATTTTGATGATTTATTTAATTATGTTTTAATTTATTTGAAAAATAAAATAGAATCAAAAATTTATTTTGATGATTTATTTAATTATATTTTAATCAAAATTTATTTTGATGATTTATTTGAAAGAGAAAAATAGAATCAAAATTTATTGTGTCGTTGTTAGAATGTATTTAATATTTGATTAAATCAGGAGTTCAAATAGCCCAAAACAAAGGTTCAAACAGCCTAGCATATCAGCAGGCCAAAAGGTTCAAAAGGTTCAAATAGAAGATATTCAAATTAGTAATGATGGAAGTACAACGGTTATAAACGGCTATAAAGGTTCAAAATGCCAAAAGTTTCAAAAGGTTCAAGTGGAGGATATTCAAATTAGTAATGATGGAGTGGAAAATATTCAAATTGGTAAGATGGAAGTACAACGGCTATAAACGACTATAAATTCAAATGACTACAACGGCTATAAATTCAAATGAATACAACGACTAGAAATAGTTATAATTTTCATTATATATACCAAAGCCTCTAATGTAAACAAGTTACAAAAAAACCTGAAAATATTCTTTGATCTATAATCACTCACATCTATTCTCAGAAATTATACACTGAGCCTTGTAACATTAAGCTCATCTTTCCTGTGTGAGATTTACAGAAAAATCAAAGCTTCATTTTATATATCTATCTTTGAGAGATATTTATTGTAAGCTTTCTTTGAAAGCAAAAATACTATTTCATCTTGTAAAAGTGTTGCAAACACCGTGTTCTTAAAATCTTGAGAGTGATTGTGAATTACTAAAGATTTGCAAGGGTTTGGGCTTGTGAAGTCTGTGTAAAATCTGTGGAGGATTGCTCCATTTGTAAAGAGGTTGCTAGCACCCCTGTGAAGCTAAAATATAGTGGAAATCGCAAGTGAAGCTTGAGGAGTGGATGTAGGCTTGTTTGAAGTCGAACCACTATAAATCTGTTTGTCTCCTCTTCCATAATCTCCTTACTTTCCTACTACTGCTATGGCTATCTAATATTCATGTGGTAATAATTTTATTTACCCTGTATGTTAGTTATACTTTATTGTTATTTTACTTGATCATTTACTGCTAAGTTCATCATTGTGCTTGTTAATAATTTGTTGTACTGGTAGTTAGTTTTATTGGGGTATTATTAATTTTAATTTGTAGAAACCTAATTCACCCCCCCTTCTTAGGTTGCTTTTTGGATAACAATTGGTATCAGAGCCTGGGGCTTTTGTTTAGATTTAACAATCTTGATTTTTTGATCCATAGCAACCATGTATTCTACTTACTCTGCTGTAGGACAAACCAGCAATAGGCCACCTCTCTTTGATGGTAGTAATTACATTAATTGGAAAGAAAAAATGACTTTGTATCTTTAAGCTACCAATTATGCTTTGTGGCTCATTATCACTAAATGTCCTAAAATCCCTACCAAGGTAGTAGACCATATCTGTGTGCCTAAACTTGAGGATGAATTTGATAAGCGTGATTATAAACTCCTTCAAGCTAATACTAAAGCCAAGCTTATTCTTGTGTATAGACTAGATGCATATGAGTACAATAGAATCTTTGGGTATATTACTGCTAAAGAGATTTGGGATAAACTTGAAATCACCTATGAAGGAACTAGCCAAATAAAAGAGTCTCGGCTTGACATGCTTATTCATGATTATGAACTCTTTATTATGGAATCATTTGAATCTATTTCTGAGATATTTTATAAATTTACTAATATTATTAATGCTTTAAAATCTCTTGGTAAATCTTATACTAATGATGAACTTGTAAGAAAAATACTTAGGTCTTTGTCAAATGAATGTGAAGCTAAGGTTACAGCTATCCAAGAAGCAAAAGACCTAACAAAATTAGGCATTGAAGAACTCCTAGGCTCACTCATGGCTCATGAACTTTCAATGATGGATGGCAACAAAAAGGAAGCCATTGGGGAAGAAAACGATGGAGTAGCCAACCTGTGTGTCATGGCTCTTGGAGAAGAAGAATCCACTCAGGATGAGGTAATTTCTAATTATGTAGAACTTGAAAGTGCTTTCAATGAATTACATTGCATATTTAGAAATGTTTGTGTTAAGAATTCTAAATTAAAGAAATTAGTTACTTCTCTTTCAAATGATGTGGGTGTTTTAAAAATGAAAAATGCTACTTTGAAAAATGACTTTACGTCTATTGCCAATGAGAAAAACATTTTGAAAAACAATGTTGAGGATCTAAACAAAACTCTTGAAAATTTGTAAAAGGAAAAGAAAACCTTAACAAGCTTCTTGGAAATAAAAGATGTGTTTTTGACAGAGTAGGCATTGGTTTTGATCCTTCTAAACCTTCTATGAGATTAAATGTTCTTGAGACCAATCCCTATGGACCCAAGAAAGTATGGGTACCAAGAAAGAAATCAAGATATTTTGTAGGTGGAATCTCAAAGAACACCAAGGATTTCGAGAGGAAATGCACAACAAGAGTGTTCAATCTAAAGAGCAAAATCAGATCCTACAAGAAGAAGAATGATTAAATGAAAATCACTAAGATGAACAATAAAGGTAATGTATGGGTGAAGATTCCAAAGAGGTAAATGAAGGTATATCTCCTAATACACTGTAGACATGCCCTGTGGGCCTCATGCTACAGTTCGGACTCAAATGTCACGGTTCTTAATCTGATCTCACAATGTGCAATGTGAGATTGATAAATTACCAAAGAGTCCAAATCCGGCAAATTGTTTTGGAAAACTGATTTTTAAGAAAGAAGTGCCAAACATGGACTGCTTTGCCAGATACAGAGTCGCCACCTAAATATTTTATTTTGGGGGGAAATTTAGGAAACCCTGACTTGTGCCTAAGGCCACGTGTCCGTCATCACCAAAGTTGCCTCGGCTCGGGAACTTGGGTATGATTGGGGAAGGTCATCTATGAGCACCCTCGCTCGCCCGATTAAAGATCGGCTTGTACTAAGCATAATATTTTGTTTTGAAAACATATGCGCTCTTATTCCAGTTATTAGCTAGCTTACTACGTGATGCGCACAACATACAAGTATAGACTAGATCGCCTAAGTTGGAACAAAACATCTCATATTTGTTTGTAAATGGTTTGAAGGTACTATTCGCAAGTAGGCAAAGACGTGGATTTGCCACCCTCAGGTAGGCTTAGAAAACATGATTTTGCCACCTTAAGTGGGCTTAAAAACTCGCATTTGATGAATTGTTCCAATTCAAGTAACCCAACCTTCACCTACAGGCATTCGGGCAGTTCTATCATTTAAGCAAATAGCCTCATGGCAAGCATGCTATCATGGTAACACCCACACTCATGCAAGATGCTAAAGTATAAAAGCTTACCTAGTACTCCGAGCCAAAACAAAAACTAGTTAGTAATCAATGCATGATCCTAGTTCAAGTTAAGATGGCTAATGCAACACATGCAAAATACAATTAGAAATAGGCTCGGCTATTCTAAAATGACATGTGAAATGCAACAATTGATACATGTATTCAACTAGGTATTGAAATACAATGCAGTTTGTATGATGCGCCGAGCCCGGTGTATGCAAGACAAATAAATGGATGCAAACATGCGAAACATAAGTATGCTAATTGAAACATGACCTAGAACTAACTATTGTAAGCGGTTAAGTAAAAGGGAGAAAGACGTGGGATTGGAAGACATTCACACACACACGCACACTTATTACAAAATTCGCCCTCTCGACGGAGGGTCCGAAAGAATAATACAAACCACCTAATTAACTAACTCACAAGCTAATTAATTATTACACAACACTTAACTAATTAAACAAATCAATTAAGCTACATAAGCAGTAAAGAGGCCTCGGGAAGAGGGACAAATGTATGCATGCTCGGCTCCGCTCGAAAATCCATCACCATGCTCATGTTGCCTCTGTTTACACTGCTCTGCACCTCTGAAGACTGCACAAGTCTCAAGGATGCTTCTGAACCACTCCCTGAGTGTTGTGGGAGGTCACCGGCCAAGAGATATGGCCACCGGCCATGGGGAACTGGTCATCAACGATTTGTTCTACTATTGGCCGACAATGCATGGCCGATCGACACTGAAAGTAGTCGACCGGCCATCTCTTCCTGTAGAATTCTGTTTTTGCTGTAGCAGATGACAAACAGAGCATGGCAATGCATTTTCAAGGTAATGTTTGCACCACCACCCTCCTTATCATGTTTAAGACTCTAAGGAGTATGGTTCTTGACCCTTAGGCCATCAATCACGCGTTTCAATGCATGATGGCCAAAGGAGCCAAGTGTGCACATTAGTGTGAAATGGATGCACAAAAACAACATGAGGGGCCTTAACCTCTATCATGCTTGATCAAGAGGCAAGGCATGCACACACAATGCAATGCGGCAAGCATGCAAACTGCCATACAATGTAACATGATTGACTCAGAACTAATGGCATGCCAACTCAATGCAATGCAACCTAAGTATGCAAGTAAAGCTAATGCAACATGAGTATGCCAACAACAATGTCATGCAACCTAAACATGCAAATACAAGCAATATTAAACCAATGTAATGCATGCATGATTAACTTAACAAAGCAACACAAGCATGCAAATATGAGGTCATATAACAAGCATGCAACAACATGTAATGCAATATGCATGCAACAACATGCAAACCACATACTCAATGGACTTAAACTAAAAATGGACAGGCCTCAGTCATGCCCAAATCAGTGGCCATTATGATGAAATGATGACATGAAATGCAAGGCAAGCATGCATGCCAATTGGCCTATCACTTAGGCATAAGGACACAACTCTTAAAACATGAGCAATGAGTGACAAACATGATAATATGGCAATGAAGTAAGCTCTGAAATCTCATATGAAATGATGCCAAGGCATGCAAACATCACAAGTATAGCATGGTAGAGGCCTCAAAACTCAAGACTAGTCAAGGCATTTGCACTATAGCTATGCAATGCATGAAACATATGGCCAATACGACCCAAAAAAGTCCTAGAGCATGCCAAAACAATCACAAAACATGCATGGAGCAAAGCCAAAACAAGCTAGCATGAAGGGTCAAAACATGGAGTATGTAAGGCCAATAAGGAGGTTTACACTACACCTACCAAAGCCAAGCGTGTGATGACTTAACCAACAAAAATCAGAGTTATGGCATGTCAAACTAACACAAAAAAATGGGCTAATACCAAGTCAACACATGCTAGAATAACAAGCTCACTCATTAGGCATGCAAGACTAGTAAAGAGGACTTACACTACAAGTGTAAGAAACAAATGAGGGATTCTCTAACCAAGTAAAAACAAAGCTATATCATGGCAAAATAAGACCAAATACACACTGAAATGGTGACCCAAAAGCCTAGGCAAGATGGCATACACATATGCTCATTCTTAAGGCATAAATAACCAACCCTTCAAAGCATTGAAAGAGTGACAAATATGAGGGCATGGCCATGAAACATGCTCTAAAATATCATTCCAAATGATGCTAAATTATGCAAATAGCCCAAGCAATGCATGCTAGTGGCTTGGAAACTCAAGGCTAGTGAGCTAAAATGCACTATGGCTATACAAAGCATGTCATGTATGACCAAAACAACATAAATCAGACCTTAAGCATGCTAAAACATGGCCAAAAGCTTCTTGGAGTTAAGCCAAAATCATGCTAGAATGATAGTAAAAAACATGATGCATGTTAGGCTAGTGTGCAAATTTACACTACAAGTGTATGGAGCATGCAAGCAACAACCAAACCAGCTTAAAATAGAGTTAGAGAAGCCCCAAAAATTCACAAAAAAATGCTTGAAAAGAGCTAACATAAGCCACAAAAAGATGCTACTTTATAGAGCTAACAAGGCATGGTATGGAGAGACAAGGAGGGGAGGCTATGTCCTCCCATTTGGGACCTCAAAACAAGCTTTTTACCACTGAAAATCCTCTAGATTTCAGTGTTTCTAAGGCCATGAAAAGTTGTTTTGAAAGACCTTAGAAGATGGCTCAAAAGCTATACAAGTCAAGGAGCAAAATGGAGGAAACACCTCCTAGCGAAACAAGGCACAAACCTTTAAGACTGAAAAACAAAGGAAAAATAAAGGTTTTTGTAGTTCAACACCACCCCACAAAACAGCCCCAAAGTAGTGTGCAAAGATGGTGAAGTAAGTGTGCAAAACAAATACAAAAGAGGAGAGGTGCTTACCCTTGTAGCACAGTAGCAAAAGGGCCTCTTTGCTGGCTCAAATGACCTTCCAACAATCCAAAAATGAGCTCCAAGGGACCTCAGCCTACTGATATGAAACTTTAATGAAGGAAGTGTATGCAAACAAGAAGTATTTCTCTACTTCTATGCACTTTTATGCACAAAACTCTACTTCTATGCACTTCTATGCACCAAAGGAGGAAGAGAGAGAGACTCTAGAGAGAGAGGCAGAGATCTTGTGATGGAAGTTTTCTAGAGAGAGAGGGAGTTTAGTGAGAGAAGCTCTCAAGCTTGTCCAAGAAGTTCTAACTTGCAAAATGGGAGATATAGGTTCATATATAGCACAAATGAGCTTTTGGTCGAAAATATCTGATTATAGGACAGCTGGAGCTTGCTAGAAACAATTGGAGATGAAATATCTTCAAAAAAAATGAATTTGGGTCACTTTGGCCGACCGGCCATCTTCAGTGCCAGTCTGCTACTTGTGATGCCCGGTCTGCTACTTATGTGGCCGATCTGCTACTTTTGTGGCCGACAGGAAATTCTGCTCTACAGGTCCCACTTTAAATGGACATAACTCCTTCATATGAACTCCTTTTCAGATCATTCTTGTGTCCCAATTGAAGCCTCGGAAGTAAGCTTTCCAATGGTGGAAGTCTTGCATCAAAATTCCAACTGTGTAAAACGTTATGCCTCTTTTGGTGAAGCCACTCAGTTTCGGTCCAACCGGAATGATGCCCAACTTCAACCAATCATATCTCCCCCATCCAGACTCGGCTTTAAGAGATTCTTAAGTGAAAAATGAATCCCCAAAAGTCTCCTTTCCAACGGTGGTGGCCTCATAGCTTAAATCCAAGTGCATAGATAGATAAGCCTGATTTAGCGAGGATCGCTCGACTCTCTTTAAGCGATTCATACCCAACTTCTTTCTTAGCTAGGTTTCTTCCCTTTTCTCCTCTTTTCTTTAAGTCCAAACCCCTAAACAAGGTGTTTTTAAAGGTTTTTCAAAGATTTGATCTCTCTTTCATTCATTTCCACTCTGTCCTGACTCGGTTTACCGAAAAGCGCAACATTTAACGAAATGCGAGCTTCAGAACATCGTAGGAACTTTATTTCAAAAATATTTTGAAAGAGAGGGTTTTAGGGTCTAAAAACCATCCAAAATAGCTTTGGTCCAAAATGGGGTGTGAGGTTATGATTTAACTCTCTCTTTGCCACATAAATAGAACCTTTGTCCTGCACACCTTTCATCACCAAAGAAACAATCAGTAGTGCCCAAGTCTTAAGGTCGGTCAAAAATAGGGTGTTTACACTCACCTTTAAGCTTAAAGTTCTATATTCTTTAATGTGTGATTTGTGTACAATAGGTTGTGTCTAATCATTGCTTCCATGTACCCTAAGTGTACTAAGTTTGCTAAATCATGTTTTGCTAGTTTCTTTCAAACCTTCATTGAACTCAAAAATGAGAATTATATTATTTTGATGAATGCCTATTAGAATATGAATGATTCATGTATTCATTAACAGTGTATATCATGTCATTCATTGTTACGAAAAAGAGATAAGAAGTGATAAATATTTTTTGTGAGCATACTTTTCACATCTTATATATGACTTCATACTAATATGCTAATTCCTTTTTGAGTTATATCTTTGTAGAATCAATTTTGATGTCATAGCATGTTTTTGAGATGTATACTATCTATATTTTGAATTCTACATTTGTGATCTCAAAGATATGCTCAATATGAAAATTTCATGCTTATATGCTTTACATTGGAATATTTGAATGAGTTGTGAAATTCCTTATGATCCATCAACAATGTCTAAATGAAAAAAAGTATCATACATTTGTAGAGACATTGCATCTATCCTATTGAATATCTTTTGAATATGGATTATATTGGCATACATCTCATGAAATGCTTGTGATTGATAAATTGTTGAATTAATTGTTTATAACATTCATGTTGTGTTCCATATTGAGTAAAATGTTTTATCACACTTGAGCATGTAGATTGAATTGATGAAAATGCCTCTTGATAATGTTATGTGATTAAATGAGATTGTTGCATCATTTTTTTAATAAAACAAAGAGCATAACACTATTTTCTTATGTATATTATGCTATGTGCTACAACTTGAAAATTCTGAAAAATTGCATTCCAAACTCTTGTTTGATCATTGAATTATTTTTCACTTTTTGAGTTTGTGATAAGAAGTGATTTGTGCTGTATTTTTATTGAGTAATAGTGATTGTTCTATGAATGCTATATTTATACAAATCACATTAGAAAAGGGTAGCACCAACTTAGGGGGAGAAATCATTTTGCTAACATACTTGTTAAACCCTTTTGAGATAAATTCCATATGAAAGAAAATTGAAGATTGAAAAGCTTCCATCTCATGAACCTAACGTATGCCTCATATACTCTCTTAAGCTTTTGAGGTAAAAATTCTATCTTACAGCCTTTGAGCTAATACTGTTATTACTTTGATATGAAAAAGATTGATTATGCTTCATATGATTTGCAATGCATACTCTTTGATGATGCTCTTGGCTAAAAATCATGCCTATGCTTAAAATGTGTGCTATATATTGAAACTCATGATTTTTCTTGGCATACGGATTGCTATACCTTGAACATGCTTCATTTTTTGGATTTACATTAGCTCCATGAGATTATATTGAGTTTAACCTATTATGAGCAATATTTGGTATTCTACATAATGCTTGAGTTATGATTGTTAAATCTTCTACATTGCATATTGGTATCCTTGGTAGATTGCATGTTGGTATCATTTTGGCATCCTATTTGATATTATTAAGGAGAACATTTCAGTTGTGAGCTTTCATTTATCATATCTCCTATTGATTTTGCCAAATGAAACAAGGGGAAGAATTTCAACTTGATTATTTTTTAAAATCCCCTCAGTTTCTATTCTGTTTTTGATATCAAACTTATAGGCTTTGTCACGACCTGAACCCGTCCCCATGGGTTAAGGACATAACCAGACAGTAATCATGAGATTACCTGCGGCCTCAAACCAAACCAGACGTAACTCATCAGAGTAAAGGGGCCAAACGGAAGCAAAATTTAAAACTTTGTCCATAGAGCTGTGCTTACATGGCACATCATAACAAACCATACATAAACATGTTAACAACTCACATCAGAAGATACAGTAATATAAAGTTTTGTACAGACAGGATCATTCACATCTAGGTTAGCCAATCAAAACTATATACAAACGTAATCCAAAATCCTCGCCAACATGACAAGATAAAATAGACTGACAAAAGGGCAAACACAAGTCTCATGAATGAGATGTAGGGGCTGACTCTTCAAAACTTTGGTTATTCCACACAAACTTCACTGGGGCTGGGTTTGGACCTCTCTTGGCTCACCTACAAACACATGAATGAGCGTGAGCGAAAGTCTAGTGAATAATAACGAATAAAGAAGATACATTAGAACAACATACATCAGACGACCTTTGGCCCATTTGTCTTCCATTCATGTCAGACTGGCCTTTGGCCCAACCATTCTTTCAATCATGTCAAACTGGCCTTTGGCCGATTCGTTATATCATTTAGATCATACTGGTCTCTAGCCCATTCATTTATCATTCAAATCATACTGGCCTTTGGCCCATTCATTTATCATTCGGATCATACTGGCCGCTGGGCCATTCATTCATCATTCGGATCATACTAGCCTCTAGCCCATTCATTTATCATTCAAATCATACTGGCCTCTGGCCTATTCGTTTATCATTCAGATCATACTGGCCCCTGGCCCATTCATTTATCATTCAGATCATACTGGCCTCTGGCCTAATCATTTATCATTCGAATTAATGAACTTATAAGACTTACATAGAAGTAAGTAATATGACAAATAACAAGCTTCAGATATCTTTATTAAGGTATTACTCACAGTGATCGGCTGGTTGATTTGCCCTGGAGCTTGACCCTACACATCACATAACACATATGGGTCACAACCGATTCAATCCGTTTTTTAATTCACATATTCCTCTTTAGGCTTCATTCTTATCTTCTTATCTCATTTACAATGTTTAATGCATGCCTAAGAGTACTTAGAAGTGAAAGGGAACGAAAAATGGAATACATAATACATCTTCAAAATTTCAGAAACAGGGGTCCCTCGCTCGAGCGTGGACTTCCCCGCTCGAGCGGACCTCTAAGGCCTGCAAAAGTACTGGTTATGTCATTTTCACGCTCGATCGTGAATTTTGGCGCTCAAGCGGAAGGCCTCACTACATGGCTCCCCGCTCGAGTGTGAACTTCCCTACTCGAGCGGACACCATGTCTGCAAAAAAAATACTGGGAGCCTGAATTTTACGTTCGAGTGGCGGTTCCCCCGCTCAAGCGGACATCAAATTTTCTGGATTTTCCAGAACTTGTTCTTGAGCTTCAACTTGATATTCAAAGGCTCTAAACACATGATTTTGGCTCAAATTTCACATATACATGTCCTAACATGGTACCAACACCAAATCACAACATTATGAAGCTCAATTCTATGAATTACTTACATGCATGACTCAAATTAACCCAAACTTATCACCAACTCATTAAATTCAAACATTCAAAACTCACACCTCTATGATTTGCACATGCATGTGGGAGATACTCATTATTCCCAACTTAATTGATGAAGAGATGATCAAATGGATGGACTTCAACCAAAATTCAACATGGATTACACACTATGCCCAAACATGGAAATTTATAGCAATTTCTTACACGCATGTGTTCCATGACTTCCAATTCTTCAAGACCAACTCATTTTCATCATGATCAATTCATTTTATGTTCTTTATCATCATTCAACTTTGAAATCACAAAGTTACAAGCTAAAATTCATAAATTCACTCACCTAGGGGCTTCAAACAGCCAAGCTCTAGCCAATTCTTGAGTTTAATCTTCAAGATTTTCACAAACTTGAGCCAAACACAATTCTCCTCCTTTCTCTCTCTCTAGCCGACCCTCTCTCTTTTCTTGAGTTAGAATCAGCCAAATAGAATGCTAAAGAGGAGATTTGAGTACATAGTGCCCCACTTATATCATTTCCTCAATTATACTCATTAATATTAAATAATTTGAGCACTACACCATTAAATTAATCTAATTAATTTGATTTGAATCAATTTTCAATTAAATTTCACTGTAGGCTCTAAAAATTACGCCCATCGCAATGGCGCAGTCAATTTCAGTTTCTGTGGCCGATAGGGCCTTCAATTAAAATTCCAAAGCAGATAATCAAACAGATATTCCTACGTTGAACAGATAGAAATTCAAAACCACATATGTTCACATAATGGCACACAAAATCATATCAAACACATAATCACATTCATAATAAGGACCAATTAGCATAATAAGGAACAGGGTTATCACAGTCTTCCCCCCTTTAGGAAGTTTGGTTCTCCAAACTTAATTTACCTTCGTCGGGAAACAAATGTGGATAGCGTAGTCGCATTTCATCCTCTTTTTCCCATGTAGCATCTATCCCATAGTGTTCTTTCCATTCCACTTTCACCATTGGGATGGACTTGCTTCTCAGCTATTTCACTTGCTGGTCAATGATTCGTTCTGGCCATTCGGCGTACTCCATATTTTCATCAATAGCTACCCGGTGATAATCAATCACATGAAACTGGTCTTGGAGATAACCCCTCAACATCGACACATGAAACACATTATGGATTTGCTCAAACCCCGGTGGCAAAGCAACTCTATAGGCAACTAGACCAAGCCTTTCTAGAATTTGAAACGGCCCAATGTAACGGGGCGACAATTTGCCCTTCTTTTTAAACCTGACTTGGCCTTTCATTGGGGACACACGAATAAACACGTGGTCACCAACCTCATACTCAAGGGGTCTTCTCCGAACATCTGCATAATTCTTTTGTCGGTCCTAAGCTGTTTTGAGCCTTTGCCGAATAGTTTTGATCTTCTCAGAAGTGTCTTGCACAATTCCAGGCCCAAGTAAAGCTTTATCCCCGACTTCTGTCCAACAAATTGGTGATCTACACCTTCTACCATACAAAGCTTCGTATGGTGCCATACCGATGCTGGAGTGGAAGTTGTTATTGTATGCAAACTCTACAAGTGGCAAATAGTCTTCCCAACTCCCCTGAAAATCTAAGGCACACATCCTTAGCATATCTTCTAACGTCTGTATAGTCCATTCTGATTGCCTATCTGTCTGTGGGTGGAATGTAGTACTAAATCTCAGTTTTGTCCCCATAGCTTCCTGTAAACTTTTCCACAGTTTTCGGATCTCTATCCGACACAATAGATACCGAAACTCCGTGTAAACGGACAATCTCATCAACATATATAGTAGCCAATCTATAAGCATTAAATGTAGTTTTGACAGGCAAAAAATGTGCAGATTTAGTTAGTCTATCAACTACAACCCAAATAGAATCCATACCTCGAGGAGCCCGAGGTAGGGCAACAACAAAATCCATAGTCACATGTTCCCACTTCCATTCAGGAATAGGGAGGGGTTGAAATAGACCGCCCAGATTCTGATGTTCAGCTTTAACTTGCTGACACTGAAGACATTTGGACACATATTCTGCAATCTCTTTCTTCATCTTAGGCCACCAATAGCTTTGTTTCAAATCCCGATACATTTTATTATTACCCGGATGCATAGCAAACACTGATTTGTGGGCTTCATCTAAAACCCTTTTCTTTAAGTTCGAAATATCTGGGACACACATTCGGTTTCGAAACCTTAACACTTCATTTTCAATACTAAACTCTGCTTTTGGACTTGCCTCAAATTCATTAATCACCTTCTTGAGGAATTCATCATCTTTTTGTTTCTATTTAAGTTCCTCAATGATTGCCGGTTCAGCTGAAATAACGGCTATCAATCTGCCTTGTTCACACAATACCACTTAGATTTCAGACTTCTTAAAATCTTGCAAGATCTCCCTCTGTTCAGTAAGAAAACAAGCCATACTCCCCGTAGATTTTCTGCTCAAGGCATCAGCAACTGTATTAGCTTTCCCGGGGTGATACTGAATCTCAAGATCATAGTCTTTTATCAGTTCCAGCCATCTCCTCTGACGCATATTCAACTCCTTCTGCGTAAAGAAGTATTTCAAACTTTTGTGATCCGTGTAGACTTCACACTTTGCTCCATACAGATAATGCTGCCAGATTTTCAAAACAAAAATAACTGCGGCCAATTCTAGATCATGTGTTGGGTAGTTCTTCTTATGTGGTTTCAACTGTCGGGAGGTGTAAGCAATAACCTTTCCGTTCTGCATTAATACACAATCCAAACCTTTATAAGATGCATCACTGTAAATCACAAAATTTTTCATACCTGTGGGCAATGTCAATACTGGTGCGGTGGTCAGTCTCGTTTTCAGTTCATGAAAGGCAGATTCTCTTTCGTCATTCCATTCAAATGGTTGCCCCTTGCCTGTCAACTAGGTAAGAGGTACATCTATTTTTGAAAAATCTTTCATAAACCTCCTGTAATACCCGGCTAAGCCCATAAAACTGCGAACTTCTGTTACATTTGTCGATGTAGGCCAATTCACAATTGCCTCTATTTTCTGCGGGTCCACTGAAATCCCTTCTTGGTTGATAACATGACCTAAGAAAACAACTTCATCCAACCAAAACTCATATTTCTTTAGTTTAGCAAATAATTTCTTCTCCCTAAGTATTTGCAGGACAGTTCTCAAATAATGTTCATGTTCAAGTTTATTCTTGGAGTATATCAAAATGTCATCAATAAAAACCACAACAAATTTGTCAAGGTAGGTTTTAAAAATTCGGTTCATTAGGTTCATAAATGCTGTAGGTGCATTAGTTACCCTAAATGGCATAACAAGAAATTCAAAGTGACCATACCTCGTTCGAATGCGATTTTCTCAACATCTTCTGCTTTTACTTTCAACTGGTGATACCCGGACCTCAAATCAATTTTGGAGAATACTTGCGATCCCTGCAACTGGTCAAACAGGTTGTCAATACGGGGTAAAGGGTATTTATTCTTTATTGTTACCTTGTTCAGTTCTCGATAGTCAATACACAAACGTAGGGTTCCATCTTTCTTTTTCACAAATAGTACAAGTGCACCCCATGACGAAGTGCTAGGTCGGATAAACCCTTTGTTAAGCAAGTCTTACAACTGTTCTTTCAATTCTTTCATTTTTGTAGTAGCCATTCTGTAGGGAGTTTTAGAATAGGTTGGGTGCCTGACATAGTTTCAATTGTAAACTCTATCTCCCTGTCCACCAATTCCCCTGGTTGTTTATTTGGAAACACATCTGGAAATTCTCTAACAATGGAGATACTATTCAATTCAACATTTACAGATTGTTCAAACAACACATAACATAAATAACCATGGCACCCTTTCCTGATCAGTTCACATGCTTTCATTGCAGATATCAAATAAGGTGGAGGCACTACCCCGTTACCCACAAACACAATTTCTTCCTGTTCTGGTGGTCTAAACACAACCCATTTTGTCACGCAATCAATGGTGGCACAATATTTAGTTAACCAATCCATGCCCAAAATTATATCAAAGTGCCTAAAGTTCAAGGGTAACAAGTCCACATATAGAATGGCATTCCCAACACACATATCACAAAAACGGTATACAGATTCACATAATACAGATTCCCCGGATGGAGCAAATACACATAGCAGATATTGCAATAATTCTAGGGATCTATTCAGTCTAGATGCAAATGCACATGTTACAAAAGAGTGTGTTGATTCGGAGTCAATTAACACAAAAGCATCCTGATTATATATAAAAATAGTACCTGAGACAACGGCGTTGGCATTCTGTGTATCGCCTAGAACAAGCGCAAAAACTCTCCCTTGTCTCACGGTATCCCCAGTGGTAGTAGATCTCATAGTATTTCCCGGCTTTGGAATCGATGCAGTAGAACTAGCAGCTAGCTTCCCACTGTTTTGATTACAATCTCGGGCCATGTGCCCTTGTTTACCACATTTGAAACAGGCTCCTGACACGCGATAACAAACCCCACGGTGCCTTTTGCTACAAATATTGCACATAGGAGATGTGTCTCGGGAAGAATTCGAAGTACTCGAAGAGCCCGTGTTTTGTTTTTTTAGAAATTTCTTCTTTGAAAAGAAGGCTTGCCTTTTGTTACCTTTCCAGTCAGTTGTTGACTTAGTCTGTCTAGCTATGTTAGCTTCTAATATGATGGCCTGATCTAGCACCCCAATATAGGTTTTCAATTTCAAGACATTCACCCTTTCTAAAATGTCACTTCGAAGCCCACCTTCAAAATGTCTCGTGTTCTTATAGTTAGTGTCAATCACATGCGGTGCAAACCCAGCCAATTCGGTGAATTTGGCCTCATACTCAGCTATAGTCATACTATCTTGCCTAAGTTCCATGAACTCTGAAACTTTCCTGTCCCGGACACACTGTGGAAAGTACTTATCATAGAAGATCTCCAAAAATTTGGGCCAGTCAACATCCTTGTGATTCTCACGCATTAACATCCACCATCTTCTTACTTCATCTTCTAGCATAAAGGTGGCTAGAAGCACTTTCTGTGTCTCCGAACATGGGAACACTTCGAACAGTTTTTCGATACCAAGGACCCATGCTTCGGCTTTCAAAGGGTCCAATCCTCCGTGGAACTGTGGTGGTTTCATTTTCTTAAACTCATTGGTGAGAGCTATTATCCGATCATCATTCTGATTATCTGGCACAGGAGGTGCCGGAGGTGGTAGTGGAGGATATGGTTGCTGCCACTATTGTTGCCACTGTTGTTGTTGCCTCAATGTCTCTGCCATTTCCTGAATCTACCTTTCCATTCTATCCATTTTGGCAGTAGAGGACTCTTCTATCTCATCACCTTTTGTTCTCACCATCTGATTAGACTTGCATTATACTTTATACAAAAGATTCACAAGTATGCATATAACAAGGATCATACATATTCAAATAATTTGCAACGCAAGCAAATCACAAACTTATAGCACATAATCGTTCAAATCAAAACATGTAAGCGTATTCTAGATGCTTTCAAATTCATACTTATCACATGAATGCATCCTAGATCTTCTCTAGACGTTTACTGCTTATTTGGACAAGTGTGTGAGTTATTAACTTGTGCTCTGATACCACTCTGTCATGACTCGAACCCGCCCCCATGGGTTAAGGACTTAACCGGCCAGTAATTATGAGATTACTTGCGGCCTCAAACCAAACTAGATGTAACTCATCAGAGCAAAGGGGCCAAACGGAAGCAAAATTTAAAACTTTGTCCATAGAGCTGTGCTTACATGACACATGATAACAAACCATACATAAACATGTTAATAACTCACATCAGAAGATACAGTAATATAAAGTTCTGTACAGATAGGATCATTCACATCTAGGTCAGCCAATCAAAACTATATACAAATGTAATCCAAAATCCTCGCCAACATGACAAGATAAAATAGAATGACAAAAGGGCGAAGACAAGTCTCATGCGTAAGACGTAGGGGCTGACTCTTCAAAACTTTGGTTGTTCCACACAAACTTCACTGGAGCTGGGTTTGGACCTCTCTTGGCTCACCTACAAACACATGAATGAGCGTGAGCGAAAGTCCAGTGAATAATAACGAATAAAGAAGATACATTAGAACAACATACATCAAACGGCCTTTGGCCCATTTGTCTTTCATTCATGTCAGACTGGTCTTTGGCCCAACCATTCTTTCAATCATGTCAAACTGGCCTTTGGCCCATTCGTTCTATCATTCAGATCATACTGGCCTCTGGCCTATTCATTTATCATTCGGATCATACTAGCCTCTGGACCATTCATTTATCATTCAGATCATACTGGCCTCTAGCCCATTCATTTATCATTCGAATTAACAAACTTATAAGACTTACATAGAAGTAAGTAATAGGACAAATAACAAGCTTCAAATATCTTTATTAAGGTATTACTCACAGTGATCGGCTGGTTGATTTTCCCTAGAGCTTGACCCTACACATCACATAACACATATGGGTCACAACCGATTTAATCCGTTCTTTAATTCACATATTCCTCTTTAGGCTTCATTCTTATTTTCTTATCTCATTTACAATGTTTAATGCATGCCTAAGAGTACTTAGAAATGAAAGGGAACGAAAAATGGAACACATAATGCATCTTCAAAATTCCAGAAACAGGGGTCCCCCGCTCGAGCGGACCCCTGAGGCCTGCAAAAGTACTGGTTATGTCATTTTCACGCTCGATTGTGAATTTTGGCGCTCGAGCGGAAGGCCTCACTACATGGCTCTCCGCTCGAGCGGACACCATGTCTGCAAAAAAAATTCTGGAAGCCCGAATTTTACGCTCGAGCGGCGGTTCCCCCGCTCGAGCGGACATCAAAGTTTTTGGATTTTCCAGAACTTGTTCTTGAGCTTCAAGTTGATATTCAAAGGCTCTAAACACATGATTTTGGCTCAAATTTCACATATACATGTACTAACATGGTACCAACACCAAATCACAACATTATGAAGCTCAATTCTATGAATTACTTATATGCATGACTCAAATTAACCCAAACTCATCACCAACTCATTAAATTCAAACATTCAAAACTCAAACCTCCATGATTTGCACATGCATGTGAGAGATACTCATTATTGCCAACTTAATTGATGAAGAGATGATCAAATACATAGACTCCAACCAAAATTCAACATGGATTACACACTTTATGCCCAAACATGAAAATTTATAGCAATTTCTTACATGCATGTGTTCCATGACTTCTAATTCTTCAAGACCAACTCATTTTCATCATGATCAATTCATTTTATGTTCTTTATCATCATTTAACTTTCAAATCACAAAGTTACAAGCTAAAATTCATAAATTCATTCACCTAGGAGCTTCAAACATCCAAGCTCTAGCCAATTCTTGAGTTTAATCTTCAAAATTTCCACAAACTTGAGCCAAACACAATTCTCCTCCTTTCTTCCTCTCTAGCCGACCCTCTCTATTTTCTTGAGTTAGAATCAGCCAAATAGAATGCTAAAGAGGAGATTTGAGCACATAGTGCCCTACTTATATCATTTCCCTCAATTATACTTATTAATATTAAATAATTTGAGCACTACACCATTAAATTAATATAATTAATTTGATCCGAATCAATTTTCAATTAAATTTCACCGTAGGCTCTAAAAATTACGCCAATCGCAATGGCGCAGTCAATTTCAGTTTCTGTGGCCGATAGGGCCTTCAATTAAAATTCCAAAGCAGATAATCAAAGAGATATTCCTATGGTGAACAGATAGAAATTCAAAACCACATATGTTCACATAATGGCACACAAAATCATATCAAACACATAATCACATTCATAATAAGGACCAATTAGCATAATAAGAAACAGGGTTATCACAGGCTTGCACCTTCACATGTTACTATTTTTTTTGCCCATTATTGTCAAATGGTATGAGCTTGAATTGTATGATCATTATGTGCTATCATTTTTTTTGGTATCATAGAGCTACCTTGATATGGATGATTATTTGTGCTATAATGAGACTTACATTCTTTCATCCTATATGTTGTACCATACTCCCTCCTTATGCTTGATTTTGTTGAAAATGTCATGGGAGGAGAAAAAGAGACTTGATTGTTTTAGTATCTCTGATTATTTTGGTATCTCTATGCTTTTGGTATCTTAATTCTTACAACATGACCTTTGAGCTGATTAGTTGTTGATAATGTAAGAGGAAGATCATTTTCCTCAAGGAAGAGTGACTTGACCTTTAGCTCCATATTTATGCTCTTGCTTGGCAACCTTGTTTGATCTATGCACTGTTATGTCTATTATAGTCTTGAGATTGGTATGCTCTTGCTAAGAAATTTAGAATTGGATCATGCACAAATGCTTCTTATATACTCATTAACAATTTGGTTTCTCATTATTATTTTTTATTTGGGCTTAATTTTCTTTTTTTTTTCTACTTTTTAATTTCATTTTTCAATACTTAAACATAAACACAACAACAAATCAAAATACAAATATTTACATAAAAAAAAAACACCCTTCTTTTTTTTGACGGCCACATGCTGATCAAAATAAACATACAAAAAAGAAAAAACCCTTCATTTTTTTTTCCGGCCATATGCCGATCTTACTTACTCGCCTCTTCCATCATTTTCTTCTTATTCTTTTTATCACCTTGGGCGACCCTTGACGCCCTTGCCCTCGTGCTTTCGTCGAGAGTGACGACTCCCCGCTGACTATCAAAGACTAAGAACGACGTTGCTCCAAATCGGGCCATGAAGGTGGTCTTCCGTTTAAGCACTTTATTTTCGGCCTTCAGTGCGCCTATTTCTGCTTGCGCATCCTTGTACATGCACTGGAGTAGAGAGAGTTGGGTGTTGACCTGATGGAGCTTACTTGTCCTGTTTTGCAATCGGTAAGCCAATTTTGTGACTGCCGTTACCGTTTCCATACAGGACGTCAGTGTAAAATGATTGGCTTTTATGTCAGATTGAGCTGCCATGATTTTCTCAATCGACATCATATGAAGGTTTGGAAGAGGAATGACAGGAAGAGTAGGAGTAAGGGCACTCAGTCCAGCAGAGCTTATGGGATCGTTCAGGTTCGGAAACAGAGTGAGGGGACGGGATGAGGAAGCCATGGTTTAGAGGTGAGAGGTGTAAAAGAAATAAGTTGCAGAGAAATAGAAGAGAACAGATTGAGCTTTGGCCTCCTCCGTTCAGTTTCTTTTTTTTTTTTTTTGTCTCTCAATGAGGAAGAAGAAACAGAAGAGAGTGATGAAGAAGAGATAACAGAGAATGGTGAAGAAGAAAATGGGAGAGTGTGTGATTGAGAAGAAGGCAAAAGAGAAGAAGACAAGGAGGGAGAGGGAGCTGAGGTGCGTACAAATCGAGGCCTTCTTTTGTCGACCAATGACGCAAAAGTGAGGCCGCGTGTCAAACGTGTTTATCGAAGGAAAAAGAGAGACGCGAGAGAGTTGTATGCCTATATATATGTATATATATGTTTTGATTATCTATTTTTTTATACCATTTATCCCCATCATTTTCCTTTTCCTCCTCCAGATTTTGACCCATGATTTTCTTTTGATAATGTCACAGAGGGAGAAAACTTATGATGTCATGATGTTATGTATTATGGTATTATTTTCAAACTAATATGATGTTATCTTAGTCTCATATCATGTCTCTAATTAAAACTTATTTATTACACATGTGCTAACCTATGTAATTAGAAATGAATTCAGGGAGCATAACTTGAGGGGGAGCTTTTCTTACTCCCAAATCAAATCAAAACATCATTGTGTGCCATCATAAAAAAGGGAGAAATTGTTGGACTTATTTATTTTGATGATTTATTTAATTATGTTTTAATTTATTTGAAAAAGAAAAATATAATCCAAAATTTATTTTGATGATTTATTTGAAAGAGAAAAACAGAATCAAAATTTATTGTGTCGTTGTTAGAATGTATTTAATATTTGATTAAATCAGGAGTTCAAAGAGCCCAAAACAAAGGTTCAAATAGCCTAGCACATCAGCAGGCCAAAAGGTTCAAAAGGTTCAAGTGGAAGATATTCAAATTAGTAATGATGGAAGTACAACGGCTATAAACGGCTATAAAGGTTCAAAAGGCCAAAAGGTTCAAGTGGAGGATATTCAAATTAGTAATGATGGAGTGGAAGATATTCAAATTGGTAATGATGGAAGTACACCGACTATAAACGACTATATATTCAAATGACTACAACGGCTATAAATGGCTATAAACGATTATAAATTCAAATGAATACAACGGTTATAAACTGCTATAATTTTCATTATATATATACCAAAGCCTCTAATGTAAACAAGTTACAAAAAAACCTGAAAATATTCTTTGATCTATAATCACTCACATTTATTCTCAGAAATTATACACTGAGCCTTATAGCATTAAGCTCATCTTTCCTATGTGAGATTTACAGAAAAATCAAAGCTTTATTTTATATATCTATCTTTGAGAGATATTTATTGTAAGCTTTCTTTGAAAGCAAAAATACCATTTCATCTAGTAAAAGTGTTGCAAACACTATGTTCTTGAAATCTTGAGAGTGATTGTAAATCACCTAAGATTTGCAAAGGTTTGGGCTAGTGAAGTCTGTGTAAAATTCGTGGAGGATTGCTCTATTTGTAAAGAGGTTACTAGCACCCTTGTGAAGCTAGAAGATAGTGGAAATCTCAAGTGAAACTTGAGGAGTGGATGTAGGCTTGGTTGAAGCCGAACCACTATAAATCTGTTTGTCTCCTTTTCCCTAATCTCTTTACTTTCCTACTACTGCTATAGCTATCTAATAGTCATGTGTTAATAATTTGATTTACCCTATATGTTAGTTATACTTCATTGTTATTTTACTTGATCATTTACTGCTAAGTTCATCATTGTGCTTGTTAATAATTTGTTGTACTAGTAGTTATTTTTATTAGGGTATTATTAATTTTAATTTGTAGAAACCTAATTCACCCCCCTCTTAGGTTGCTTTTTGGGTAACAGTCTCATCATAGTCAACACCCTCTACTTGTGTGTGGCCCTAAGTAACCAACCTGGCTTTATTTCTAACCACAGTACCACTCTCATCAGATTTATTTTTAAAGATCCACTTGGTACCTATCACATTCATGTCACTAGGTCTGGGAACTAGAGTCCAAACATTGTTACGTTCAAATTGACCTAATTCTTCATGCATAGCATTGACCCAACTATCATCTAGTAAGGCTTCTTTAATATTCTTAGGTTCAATTAATGAAACATAACACATATGAGATACCTCATCCCGAATTTGTCTTCGGGTTTCATTCGGTCTGATACACTTCCAATCACCCGTTGAGCTGGATGATTTAGTTTCACCCTTACTGATGGTTTGAACACAGGACTTGTGGTGACAAAAGCATCAGAAGTGGTGTCTCTCTGTGCACTCTTTGGACTCTGACTTACCTGAGAAGATGGTGCTGTCTCAACTTCTTGTGCTTGGATCTCAGCTTCTCTTTGACTTTGTGGTTCAATATCCAGGATTGGAGACTCAGCATTTTCATCCTCATTTGTTACTAGAGTAGGGGAACCTATGTCATCTATAACCACATTGATCGATTCCATTAAAAAAGAAGTTTGCAGGTTATAAACTCGAAAAGCCCTACCAGTGGTTGAATACCCTAGAAAAATACCTTCATCACTTCGAGAGTCAAATTTTCCCAAAGGCTCTTTATCTTTGAAAATTTAACATTTACTCCCAAAAGTTTTGAAGTATTTTACATTAGGTTTCACTCCCTTCTACAATTCATATGGAGTTTGTAAAGTGTCGGGCCTTAAATACACACGATTTATGACATAAACAACAGTATTTAGGGTTTCAGCCCAAAACTTTGGAGGAAGTTTCTTACTAAGGAGCGTGACCCAAGCCATCTCTTGAACAACCCTATTCATCCTCTCAACCACTCCATTTTGTTGTGGAGTAATAGGTGTAGAAAATTCATGCTTAATTCCATGCATATCACAAAAATTCGAAAACGAACTGTTTTCAAACTCATGACCATGATCAGTTCGGATTCTTATGATACGCCCAATGGAAACACCCTGTTCATTTTGGATTTTAAGGACTAAGGCCTGGAAAGCATCAAACGTATCAGATTTTTCCCTTAAAAAATTTATCCACGAAAATCGAGTAAAATCATCAACAGTTAAAAAAATATATCTTTTACCTCCAATGCTTTCAGTGTGAGTGGGTCCTATAAGATCCATATGAACCAATTCAAGTGGATGTTTGGTTGTAAAGCTGTTCACCTTTTTATAAGGGGCACTGGTTTGCTTCCCAAGTTGACATGGTCTACACACATGATTCAAATTCTTACCCAGTTTAGGTACTCCTCTCACAAGCTCTTTGTTGGCTATCTTAGTTAGGTCTTTGAAATTCACGTGACCTAATCTTTGATGCCACAAATCAATGTTACTTATGATGGCTGAGTGGTGAGTGAGATCATTAGTAGTAACAATCCCATAACAATTATCAGATGTACGAACCCCATGCAAGACAGTTTTTCCCTTTTTATACAAAATTTCCCATTTATTTTTTGAAAACAATACTTCATGGTGGGAATCACACATTTGACTGATGCTTAAAAGATTTGATTTAAGGCCATCAACAAGTAATGCATTTTCAAGCTTGGGAAGACCAGCTACACTTATAGAGCCCTTACCAATGACTCTAGAAGTGCCACCATCTCTAAAGGTAACAATTCCACCTTCATATTTTTCAAAGGAGGTGAAGTAGGATTTGTCACCTGACATGTGACGAGAGCATCCACTATCAAGATCCCACATGTCACTACAAAAAAAATTACTTATGGTGGCGCTTCCATCAAGGCGCTTTTAAAAACGTTGTGATACATCTCAATGGCAGACACGCTTTTCAAAGAGTAATATCACCTAAATTAATAGGATGCCCTTTTGATTGTCTCAATAAGGCAAGTCTGTTTAACTTCACAGAGACTTAACCCATATCTATTCATTCAAACATTTCCAAGTGGCTCTATCTCTTTCTCTCTCTAAAATATTTCTCTCTCACTAGCCCTGGTTAAGGAGCCGGATGCAACAACAATGAAGACTTCGTGGAGTTTATAGATCTACAGAGAGATTGATGCTTCTAATCTCAACGATTTCTTGTTCAATCTGGATCTCGATTTCGATTTGTGCACTAGGTCTTAGGATTTAATATTTTCCTTTGAGATTTTTCGATTTCCCTTAATCTTTACCGATCTAGGTCTTCGTTTTTCATGGATTCAGGTATCCAATCGCTCGTGATTTGGAGTTGCTGAGTTCACTTGAGATACAGAGCTTTCATGGTAGCGATCTTGTATTTATTTACTAGTTTTCATATATGTTCAAATTTATTATTGAAAATTATTGTATTTACATTTGATTAGGGTTTTGATTTTCATTATGGGGCTTGTTATTCATCGAGTTTGATCTAGACTTACTATGAGTGAACTCAAGATTCAGAGATTTTCATCACTACACAGTAACGATCTGGATCTGTGTTCCATTTAAATAAACTCTTGCTTAGGTTTCGATTTTCATCGGTGATCTAGGTTCTCATCTCTTCCATAAACGATGGCTCGAGCTTGGTTTGGATGATTTGGATCTGATCTAGGGTTATGTTTCTCTCAGGTATGGTCGTTTTATATTTTTCAGTTCTCAGGTATTCGGCTTCAATAGTTTTGATCTACAATTGTATTTGATTCAAATAGATTTTCTTGTTTGTTCCACAAATAGGCAGCTAAGAAATTTTCAATGTTTTTCTCTTACTTTTTCTCTGTTCTTCTCTTTATTCGATGGTCTCACTACATATGTGTGTTTATATAGTTTGGATTTTGGGTTGAATTCTTATTAAATTTCAGATAATATCTATAGGCTAAATTTATCTTCAATTTGAGTTGATTATATAGAATCATGTTTCCTAGAAAGTATAGTTCATGATATGAAAAAAAGAAAAAAAATTAATTCAATCTTAAGTGGGAGTTCTTGGTAATTTTTTAGTGGCAAGAAACAAAGAAAGAGCTCAGATTCAGTTGATAATCATGTTATTGAAAAATAAAATTGTAGGTACTTTTCATTTTACCCACAAAGGTTTTTTTGGTTTTGTTTTTGTTTTTGTGATTATGAATAAAGGGTCCAGTTTAAGATAGTTCACCTAATTGAAATGTTTGTTGGTTCCTAATTAAAATCTAACAGTTAAAAATAAAGTAAAATTGAGAACTTTGATTTCTTATTTGCCCCCACTATTTGCTCCGCTTTCTACACTTCACAAGTAAGTGCTTTCAATTCACCAAAATTTTAGAAATTAACGTTTTGATTTGTCTGATTTTGTGCAACACAAAACAATTATGACTTTCGTAAATGTCTTGAGTGCACAAATGTGTAATTGGTTTTGATGGGTGTTTTGTTTTGATTCTAGTTGGGAAAAGTGCGCTATTGGGTCTAAACATTGCTAAAAATGGCAGAAGATTACCATGCCGAGCGTCCCTTGTTTGGTGGCGCAATAGCCAGCACATTCCCTCTTCGATTTCTGGTTAGTTCTTATATCTATGTATACATATTTAAGGGTTCATTAATATTTGAACACTAGACAAGGCCATTGACTGATGAACTTGTGCTGGACTTGCAGGATGTGAGCAACATTCGACAAGTCCCTGATCATCAGGTTATTGATGCATTTTTCTTTTAATAGTTCTCCAATTTGTTTCCTTCATATGATGCTCTATCTGTTTCAGTTTCATTATCACTCTTTTTGGATCTCAATTGTTGACTGACTTCATGTTGTAATAATTCATTGCTTGTTTGAAGGAGGTTTTTGCGGACCCTGCGCGTGATAAGAGTATGATATTTGAACTTTTAGATCTGAAACTTGAAGTTGCCGACAATGGAAGTGTCACCTGGTTTCTTCAAGACCTTGCCAGAGAGCAAGATGCTGAGGGAGTCATGGTAACTAAATCAGCATTCACATTTTATTTTTCAGGGCTTATTATAAAATGTGGTATCTAGATAATTTTTTTTGGCTTTGCATCATTGTATTTGCATGAGTAAGGGATTCCATATTTAATCTATTGAAAAATGGAGGATGGTGGCATTGAGAGTGTATATTATTATTGAGTAGTGTTAGACAAATATATCCTTGGTATTGGCATATTGTATGGGCTATTGGAAAAACAGTTAGAAATATTATTTGTAACTTTAACACTTGGTCATGTGTAATAGAGCCTAGTGGCTAATTTATTTTTTCCCTTTCTGTTTGTTGGCATTTGGAGATGTGGTGGTAGAGTGACCATTTAAAGATTTTGTACAAAGAGTGAGTGGTATGACATAGGAGACATATAGAGTAGGAGGGAGGAAGATGAAGTTGGTTGACTGTCATCTTACATAAATAGAAACAGAATGGTAAAATTGCCCTTTCTCACTTTTCTGAGTCTAGAGAAATTCTATGAATCTCTGTGTTTTGTTTTCAGATGCTGAACCATTTATTGGTTTTTCCATTTCATCTTGTACCCTATGATGTTTACCAATCCATGGCTGTAAGTTTGATACTGGTAAATTTGGCTAATTTATATGATGACTCAATTGCTTGCAATGTTATTCATATAAGCTTTGTTTATGTTGCTGAAGAAATTATTTATAATTGGTATTTCTGATATGTTCTAGAGTTTCTTGGCCTCTTGGACGTTTTCCTAGCTTTATGTTGTAATTCTTTTGGTTGGGTTTTGATTTTTGGTATTGTCATGTGTCATCCAATCAACTCTAAGCTCAACATTGAATGTTGGCTCTTACTTGTTGCTCAGTAAATAACATCAATTGTTGATGCTTGCAGGTAAGATTCCTCTTGCTGCAAATGAAAAGTTTTATATAAGGAAAATTGTTGGTATGCAGTTAATTTGCATTGCTTTGGCTGGAAAATTTTGTGGTAATCCTCTGGTTCTCACTTCGAGCTAGCTTTCAAAACTACACGAATTCATTTTCTAAATAAAATCAGTCAACATTCATTTTCTTTTTTCCACTTGCTTCAGCACTTGTTGAATTGAACACTATTATAACATTTAATATTTACTATTCATCTTTGATTATATAACACTGTTTCATTTATTGTTTTGTCAGTTACTTTATAACTTAATTCCACAATGCTATTACTTATTCTAGCTGGCACTTACATATATTGAAGATACACAATTCACATTAAACAATTCATGGATGTATACATATCAAAGTGATGAATATAGAAAATAATTTTAATAGTGAAATGTACAGTGCATATATTATGCACCAACACTAAGGGAGAAATGTATAGTGCTGTAACACGTCCGCGGGGGACCTCGCTACAGCTCGGACTCTTTAAAGTTTGTGTCGGTTCTAAATCTGAACCAAAGAGTCCACCTCTGGCAAATCGTTTTAAGGAAAACAGATTTTTCGAAAAGTAGTGCCAAACATGGACTGCTTTGCGGTCTGAGTCGCTACCTAAATATTTTTAAAGGGAATTTAGGAAACCCCGACTCGGTGCCAAAAGGCCACGTGTCCGTCATCACCAAAGTGACTTGGCTCGAGCTTGGGTACGATCGGGAAGGTCACTATGAGCACCCCTTTCGCCGGTCCAAGACCGGCCTCTACTAACCGTGATATCCATTTTGAAAACTTTATGCGTTCTTATCCGGTTATTAGCCTAGAATTACTATGTTATGCACACAAAGAAACAAGTATAGACTAGATCGCCTAATTTGGGAACAAACATTGCATATCCGTTTGTCTCAAAAAACGTGTTTAGATGTTGCTACTCGCAAGTAGACTAAAATGCGGTTCAATGAGTACTTCCAACTTAAGCAACCCAACCTCCACCCAGGCATTCATACGGTTTATCACGTAAGCATTTAGCGCATGGTAATCCTCTGTCATGGCAACACCCACGCATGCGGTATGCTAAAGCATAAAAGCTCACCTAGTACTCGCGCCAAAACAATAAACTAGTTAGCAAAACAATGCATGACCTAGTCCATGTTAAGTGGCTAATGCAACACGAGCAAAAATGCGATTAAGCGGGCTCGGCTATCCTAAGCATGGTATATGAAATGCTATCACATAGCACGTATTCAATTTTGGAATTTGAAAATTGCAATGCGATTTGTATGATGTACCGAGCCGGTGCATGTAAACAAATGCATGGATGCACGCATGCATTGCATAAGGTATGCTAATTTAAAATGCCCTAATCTACCTGGCGGGTAAATAAAAGGGTTAGAAAGAAGCGGGGTTGGAAGACATGCATCACACTCACCCACACTTATTACATTTTGCCCTCACTCGGAGGGGAATAAATAAATAATCTGATCAAGAATAAATGAATAAATAAATTATTACAAATTCTAATTACCAAAATTAAATTAAACAAATAAATTAAATGGAGCCTCACCACCTCGGAATCTTGTGAATGATGCATGCTAAATGCATAACTACTTGGGAAAAACGTGCCATAGCATTGCGACCATTTTTCTGTCCTGCCTCTCCAAAAATTCCCAGAATTCTGGAATACGTCCCAAGTGGTCTGAAATGCCCCACCGGCTAGACAGTGTAGTCGTCGGCTTCTTACAGTGGCAACCGGCTGAGCTTTTAAATTATCGGCACAAAAATAGTGCCGGTCGGCACTATTTTATGCCGGTCGGCAGAAAATCCCTGCAGCAGACAGTAGACAGCAGCAGCAACAGACAGCAATGCATAGGCATGGTTTTTGGGCAAATGTGAGCATGTCCAACCCCTCCTATCATGTCAAGGGACTCAAGGGGGGATGGCTCTTGGTTCTAGGGCTAGCAATTGTGCATTTGATGCATGATAGCCTAAGGAACCAAGATTGCTCATTTTAATGTAAATATGCATGCAACACAACAAATGAATACTAAGTCCCTATCATGTGGAAATCAAGGGCCTTAGTGACCAAGGATTGAGATGAGTTACACCACTTGAAATGTGAACTCCCCTCAATCCTAGGCTTGGCTTGACAACCCCAAACCAAGCTATGAGATGCAAGTATGCAAGCAAGGCTCAAATGCAATGCAACCTATTATTTTAAGCATGCAAAGAGCTAAAGTATGTAGGATGCAAATGGCATGCAAGATGAGCCAATTAAACATGGGACTAACAAGCACACATTTGAGGCTACATTAACCAAGCAAGCAACAATCATGACATAAGCATGCAACAATGGACTTAAGCCATAGAGGCCAGCCCTCAAGCTCCCAAAAACAGTGGCAAAACAAGCCTCTCAACATGATCAAAATGCCACACAAGCATGCTTATTCAATGGGCCCAAGTCTAGGACACCAAAGAGAGTAACTTGACATCATTCATACAACCACTCATGGCATGCATTCAACAAACAAAAAACAGATTTTAAGCATGTGGAATGACACCCAAATCCTCATGGCACCTCCAATAATCCCCTGGTCATGGAAGCATGCGCACGGCTCTTTCTAAGGCATAGAAGACCAACATTCTAATGCATGAAGGAGATGATAAATGGAAGTATTTGAACATGAAATGGGGACTGAAATACCACCTATAATGATGCCAAATCATTAGATCAAAACAAGATAAGCATGCTAGGACTTCATACAAACAAGGCCTTCAAGCCAATATGCAAGACAACCACCTCAAACACACCAAACATGGCAAAATCAAGGCTCACACCCTCTAACATGGCAAAATAATACTAGTATCTTCATGAAACTAAGCCTAAACATGCAAGAGTCAAAACCTCAAAACATGGCATACAAGAGAGCATTTCAAAGGAGGTATAGGAAGCATGTTAGAGGCTACAATTCCAACCAAAAACAGAGATCAAACATGACCTAAAACAGCCCCAAAAGCCTTGAAATGAAGCAAAATGCAAACATGCACACATGCTATACTATGAGCCAAAACAAAGGCCAACCAAAGGACCAAAGGGAGAGGGGTGTCCCTCCCTTAGATGAGGCACGTAAATATCATCCTCACCACTGTAAACTCACCGGTTTTCAGTGGTGAGAAGATCCAAGAACACCAAAATAGGGAGGCCTAAGAAAAAGGCACCAAAGAGGGCCAAACAAGGCTTAAAGTGATAAGTCTTAACTCAAACCATAGAATGACCTTAATGAAAGTTCAAGAACAAGTAAAAACAAGACTTTTTTTATGTTAAACACAAATCCAAAAACACAAAGTAAAGAGGGTAGAAATAGATTGCAAGAATGGGGAATCTAAAGCAACAAGCTTACCCTTGAAGAACCAATGAAGAACAGGTGGTCCAGCTCTCTCCAAGTGATCGAAACCAGTCCAAAATCACTCAAAACAAACCTCCAAGTCTTCCAATCTCGGAGCTAGGTGTAATAGTGTGTGTAATGGTGCAAAAGTAAGACAAAACTCACTATTTGGGGCCTAAAACACACACACAAGAGGAGAGAGAGGGAAATATAGATATATATGGATGTATATCAGAGAGTATATGTATAATCTCTGGTTCTTGACCTAAAGTTGCTAACCCTTGAGCAAAGGGGATGAATGGTGTTTAAATAGGCAATACACAAGCCAAGACTTAATGGCTAAGTAAGGCAAAAAGGTTCAAAGAGGTGAGGAGGGTCTTGGCTTCTAAAGGAAGCCAATACAGCTGGCCAAGCTTCCCCAAGAAGCTTGGCCAAAAGGGGTCAAGCTTCTAGAAGCTTAAAAGGGTTCAAAGGGCAAAGGGTGCAATGCTACGCAGGGGGAGGAGTGATGGTGTAATCCAGCTGGCACAGCTGCCATGCACCACCCCCATAGGGGTCCAGGAGGGTCACCGGCTGGCAAAAACAATCACCGGCACAAAAATGTGCCGGCCGGCATTTAGAAGTGCCGATCAGCACTGTATTCTAAGAAAATAGTGCCGATGACACCGATAAAGGGCGGATCAAGTGGGCAGCGGTAGGTCCTGGGGATGGCTAACAAGCCTTCCCCTACCCTCAAATGCAAACAGACACAAGTCTTGGTGGAAAACCAAGCACAGAACAAACCAGTTAAGAGATCCTGAGGTACGGCGCGCAGCCGGGACCTCCGGGAACTCGAAACGAACACAAACATGGATAATCACCGGGTGTTCAAGCGGTGATGTCCAAGTCTTGAGGACGGTCAAAAATGGGGTGTCTGATTGCCCCTCTTGACGTAACTTCGGAAGTCATAATCAATGACGTGAGTGAATGACAAAGCCCAGAGACGACCCATCTTTGACATGGCCGAGGACTTGGACAATCATGCAAAACAAGTAAGGTATGCGCCCGAAGGCAGGGGCAAAATGCAACTGAAAATGCAAGAAGCCGCATAACTTATGATCATGCAAAGAAAGTCAGAATGAAGCACACATGCAGCTTATAAGCTAACATGCAACAGCCTACACTACAATGTAGAAAGGATGTAAGAGAATTATGCAATTCTCAATACGTCTCAACTCGAAATACAATACTCATGCGGTTCGTGGGTTTCACCGCCTTAAATGAGCCGTACATACAATATCGTGCTGAAAAAGAAAACAAACTTAATGTATGGTAATCGTTAGCAATATCCATGACAATGCAATCGACATCCGTGACAACGATTCAAGGTGTATATATAGAAAAGTGTGATTGAACACATGTAAGTAAAGCAAAGCACGATACAAAGCAATGTGTAGGTAATTGAACACATATCAAGAAGCAAAGCACGATACAATGCAATGTGTATAAAGAAGGTAATTGAACACATGTCAAGAAGCAAAGCACGCATACAATGCAATGTGTATAAAGAAGGTAGTTGAACACATGTCAAGAAGCAAGGCACGATACAATGCAATGTGTATAAGAAGGTAATTGAACACATGTCAAGAAGCAAAGCACGATACAATGCAATGTGTATAAAGAAGGTAATTGAACACATGTCAAGAAGCAAAGCACGATACAATGCAATGTGTATAAAAGGTAATTGAACACATGTCAAGAAGCAAAGCACGATACAATGCAATGTGTATAAAGAAGGTAATTGAACACATGTCAAGAAGCAAAGCACGATACAATGCAATGTGTATAAAGAAGGTAATTGAACACATGTCAAGAAGCAAGGCACGATACAATGCAATGTGTATAAGAAGGTAATTGAACACATGTCAAGAAGCAAAGCACGCATACAATGCAATGTGTATAAAGAAGGTAATTGAACACATGTCAGTAAAGCAAAGCACGCATACAATGCAATGTGTATAGAAGGTAATTGAAATTGAGCATATTAAAACATGATATTGAGATGCAACATATTGTAACACAGTATGATTTGAAACGACTTCTTTTGAAACTCACAAGATATAAAAGGATACGAGAAGGAACGTCCTTCACATGTTCCGAGCATCGCTCACGAAAGTCAGGGCTTGAACTCAACTCGAAGATCCATTAACATTCCAGAAGTGCACTTTCCCGCACTGTTCTTGAGTGATGAAGGAGTCGACAGTACCAAACCGAGCACGCAGCGCAGGAGGTGTTACGACTATGAAGGGAGGTTCACGCATTCAACCCGATTTTGCTTTACATTCCTTTTCATTAGTTGTTTAAGACATTGCCTCGCCAGTGTGTTTTATGTTCCTTTGAAATGCGAAGTTTTACAAAAACACGTGATTTAAAATGAAACGGCTATTTGCTTGAAAAGGTATTGCACTTGTGTGCATCGATCGCAAGGCATCACATGACAATGTGAATGAAATTGAAACCGTTGTTTGAAAACAGGCATCGCATCGTAATAACCGTAGTGAACCAACTTACAACTCGATAAGCAAAACAAAGACTCGACAGACTAGCCAAGTGCAAGTGCAACTTGATAGACAAAGCGAAGACTTAAAGAGAGTGACATACAACTCGATAAGCAAATATGCAACAATTCGATAAACAAATACGCGCGATTCGGCTGGAATCAATCAACGGAGAATGCTGGAAGTGGTGGAATTCGCCAATATTCACCATAAAAAGCTTGGAAGATATAGGGGGAAGACCATCGGCTTAACAAAAATGTCACCGGCCGAGGATAATGGTCATCGGCACATTATTGGCCTGGTCGGCACAAAATTATGGCGGTCGGCACTATATCTTGCCGGCCGGTCAGACCTGTCTGCACCGCCAGAATGTTGACATGTGTCCTCCACTCAACCTTATCCTCTTCAAAAGGGTCTCAACTTCGTGGTTCTCTTCATTTCAACACCGATTTACTCCAAATGGAAGCATTTCTTGCCCAAAATCTTGCAACTTGATTAACAACTTGATGGCTCGAAAAGTCAATTTCCGCTTTTAGCATAAACGCTATTCACTTTGCGCCATACTCCGTGCATTTTCATTCCTCCATGCCGCGCACGGTTTTGGAATCCGTAACACATGTCTTTAGCTTTAGCGGCAAGAGATGTGTCCCACTTTCAAGACTTCCAAGCTTTAATGGAATCTAACCGACGAGGAGATTCTCCTCAACTTCGCTTTTGGCCATGCCCAAGCCTTAGGACAAATGTGTGGGCTCTCAATACCCGATGCTCGTTCTTTTTGATTTGTGACGGACATTAGATGTTCCGAGCTTGGTCTGCTTTTTCCGAGACCGTGATCGTGGCGACCATCGCTGCAAGGTTTTCGGCGGCACGCCTTTGTCTATGCATATTGTCCCATTTTACGTTTCGTCTCCGACCGGAGGAGCCAAAGGTCCTGTTGATTGAAGTTGCCCAAGGTTTGAAAGAGAGCAAGAGCCGCATTGCCATGGTCCCGGCCGAGACTCTATTGGGCTTAGACGCCTTTTTATCGCCGAGAGACGATCGATTAGCAGAGTCCACTATTACCGCAAGTAATGTTTCCCACCCATTTTGCATTTTATATTTGCTCACATCACTCGCCCTCGCTCGATTTTTCTCACAAAACCCTTTATTTACTTTTTCTCTCATCGTACATCTCTCTATTCTTTATTCTCTCATTTTTTCATCCCTCCCTGTGTGGTTAATGGATAAATTGAAGGTCGTGGACTCTTGTCCTCGCATACTCGGCAATGGCTATTTCTTCAGTAACGCTTGGTTGACGCCTTGACGAGGGTTGGTGGTTTGAATGGATGTGTAGTTTGTCCGCATCAAGATTGCTTGGCGGTGCCCTTGGCTCAATCTTCCGATGATGAGTTCTGACATGACCCGGCCGGATCCAATTGATTGGCTTGACTCATCGTGTCTTCTACTTCCCTTTCGTATCTTGCGCCCGGTTTGGTCATGATCAGCGCCCACCGGAAGGATAGAGTATCCATTGCATTTCCGATTAAGGTGCACGGCCCGATGCCACAAAGATGGAGGACGAGAGAATTCCTGGCCCCCGCTCCCACTTTCAGTTGCACTTTGTCTGATGAGTGCTTGGATTGGCTTAATGAAGAGGCACAAGAAGGGCCCACTTTACGTCGGAGGCTTCGACCAGCTCTGGGAGGGGGCGCAGGGACATCTGACTTGACCGTGCCCCGGATTTATTGCTTTATTAGTACTTTCAAGTTTTCTTTATGAATGTAATAAAAAGCAACTTCAATTGTATGCAAGAGCAAGAGAACTCTGTTTGAAATCAATGAAATTGAAGGTTGTGGTACTGAAAAATTTCCGTTTTTGGTCTAGAAATGGTCTTAGTTGTAAAAAGATTTATTTGAACAAAGTCATCTTCATTAAAACTTTTCAAAACCATTTTCGATGTGGATCAGAACTGGACACGCCTGAGATCTGTCACTGAGATGCACAACCCCGGATTTCCGCAATTGGAAAATTGCCCCTAGTTTGAATAGTACCGCGGCACTGCATGGCAACGGAAAGTTGCCCCTAGTCTGAATAGCACTGCACCGGAGATTGTGATGAATGCTGATGGACAAAGATGACTAAGATGATCAAATGGACAAAGCTGATCGGGGAAAATGTTTATGGCTGAACTTCAGGATGAAGTTGCCTACGTATCCCAATGATGGGAATCAAGCCTTACGTAGTTCAGGCTTGGGTTCACTCGAGTATTTTCACTCTCCTTTTGCGCTCTAACTTTTGCCAAGGCCGCCCTTTGCGGGTTTTCAACCTTGCGAGCTCAGTTTTTATATTTTCTAATTTTTTGTGCTCTGAATTTTGCCTAGGTCGCCCTTAGGGTTTTCGCCTAGCGAGCCTCTCAGGTGATATTTCTTCACTTGTCCATGTTGATCGGTTGGGAGAACTCTAGGCCATCTAGGTCCATCGTAACCACAGCTCCACTGACGGATAGACTTGATGATATAAGGACCGGTCAATTGGTCTCGAACTTGCCCTTGGGTCGTGGATGGGAGTTCGGTTGTCTTTGAGCACCAAATCTCCTTCCTTCAAATTCTGGACTTAACCTTCTTGTTAAAAGCCCGCGATTCTGGCCGATAACCTTGGACATGGTACGTTGCTTTCACCTCCTTTCATCGAAGAGCATGAGTTCCTCGAACCTACTCGCTAATCTGCCTCGACTATCCGACACTCACCAATACTGCAATGATGGAACCTCAATCTCGATTGGTAGAACGGCCTCCATTAGTAAACCCGTTGAATAAGGGGTTGCTCCAAAGTTCTAATTGAAGTCCCAGTAGCCTCACAGAGCTTAACGGCAACTTGTCCGCCACCCGATAGGTTTCTACCATTTTCGAAGATGTGTTTAATGTTTTTGTTGGCGGCCTCAATCGCCTCCATTGGTCTGCTGACGATACGTGGGACGACTTATGAAAAGCGACATTATACTTCTCCAACAAATCAATCACTTCCTTCTTGAAGTGAGAACCATTGTCCGAAATGATCTCATTCGGGACCCCATACCGGCAGATAATGTTGTTTCTGATAAACTTCGCGACATGCGAAGCCTTCAACACTGCATAAGACTGGGCCTCGACCCACTTTGTGAAGTAATCTATTGCTACCAGGATATATTCATGTCCATTTGACCCTTTCGGAGTAACAGCTCCAATCACGTCGATTCCCCAAACCGAGAACGGCCATGGCGATGTCATGTTGTATAACTTTGATGGCGGGATGTTCATGCGGTTCGCGTGAATCTGGCATTTGTGGCATCGCTGAATAAACCCGATACAATCATCCTCCATAGTAGACCAAGAGTAGCCTTGTGCGAGGATCTTCGTGCAACATCACCCCATTTACATGTGCACCACATTCTCCTCCATGGATGGCCTCCATCAGGCGCTTTGATTCTTCAGCTTCCACACATAGCTTGTGCATTCCCAGATGACCTCTTTTGTATAATTTACCCCCGCAGATGATAAACTGAACAGCCATTCTTCTAATTGCCCTTTTATCCTTGGCATTTGCCCCTAGTGGATATGTCTCCTTCTCCAAGAAGTTCCATATGTCGTAGTACCAAGGGTTGTTATCTTGCACTTCTTCTATGGCGTAGATTGACTCATATCTTTGGCGCAAACTTTTGATCAATGATTCTCGGACGCATCCGATTCGACGGATGTCTATCATAGAAGATAGAGTTGCTAGTGAATCTGCGAACTGTTGTTCTCTTACTAGGTGAGTGAAACTTAGCTTTTCAAACCGAGGAACTAACAAGTCCGTGGTCCGTGGTAAATTATCATCTTTTCCTCCTTGACTTTCCGTCTCCTTTTCTTTGAGACACAACTAAGTTCGAATCCCCGATAACGTCCAAACGCCTTGCCCCTAGTTCTAGGGCGCCTTCACCCAAGCAATGCATGCCTCAGACTCTGCCTCATTGTTCGAGACTTTGAACCGGAGTTTGAATGCTAAGGGGATACGGGAGTCGTCAGGCGCTATCAGCAGCACTCCTATCCCGTACCCATATTGATTTGACGCTCCGTCAAAGTACATCGTCCAAGTTTCATCTTCGATGTGCAGGATATCTTCATCTGGGAATAGGTACTCAACCGCTTCATCCCCTTCAACCGGGTGGTCGGCAAGGAACTCTGCCATCGCTTCTTCCTTTTTACAGATTTGCGTCACATACTTGAGATCAAATTCCGAGAGCAACAGCAACCAACGAGCTAGCCTACCCGTAAGTGCTGGTTTCTCAAAAAGATATTTGATGGGATCAAGTCGTGAAACCAACATTACAGAGTGAGCTAACAAGTAGTGCCGCACTTCCTAGTAGCCCATACCAAGGCTAGACAAGCCCTCTCCAAATGGAGTGTGGCGGTCTCGTAATCCAAAGATCTTCTTGCTCGAGATAGTAGATGGCCCTTTCCACTTTATCTTCCGTCTCTTGTGCGTGCATACAGCCCATTGTGGTCTCAGTCACTGACAGATACAATATCAACGGTTTCCCCCGCTTTGGTGGTGACAATACGGCGGATTCGTAAATACTCTTTAACTGCTCAAACGCAGCTTGGCACCGCCATCCCAATGGAACTTCGTCCCATCCTTCAAGAGACCAGAAAGTGGTTCACAAGCCAAGGTTAGTTTAGAGATCAACCGTCTTATGAATTGCACTTTACCCAGAAAGCCTCGCACCTCCTTATCAGTCATTGGTGGTGGCATTTCTAAGATGGCCTTGATTTTGAAGGGTCGACTTCGATGCCCCTTTGTGTAATCGAAATCCCAAAGATTTTTCCCCATTGTAACACCAACGTACATTTCTGGATTCAACCGCAAATTAAATTCTCGATCCTTTGAAAAAACTTTTGCAAGGCGTGTAGTGGCCCTCTCTTTCTTTGACTTGACAATCATGTCGCCCACATACACCTCGACCTCTTTATGGATCATATCATGTAATATCGTGGTTGCACTCGCTGATATGTAGCCCCAAAGATTCTTCAGCCCAAACGGCATTACTCTATAACAATATGTACCCCACGGGCTGGTAAAAACAATCTTCTCCCGGTCTTTGGGTGCCATTACTATCTGATTATATCCTGAAAAGCCATCCATGAACGGAAGCAAAGCATGCCCTGTGAAATCTACCAACTCGTCAATATGTGGCAAGGAAAGTCATCCTTGACCGCTCTGTTCAAATCCTGAAATCCACACATACCGGATTCCGCCATCCTTCTTAAGACTGAACAATGTTGGCCAACCAAGTTGGGTATTCGGATACCAACAGAAGCTGCGTCAATCTGCAGGTGACCTCTTCCTTGATCTTAATGGCCCGTATGCGAATCCTCTGAGCTTCGTTTGATGTCTGCCTCGGGTCAAGAGGGATCCTGTCGCATAATCTCGGGATCGATTCGGCATGTCTTCGAGGACCACGCGAAAACATCTTTGAAATCTTTTAACAAAGACTAAGCGCTCGCGTTCCTCGAGGACAACGTGGACCCGACTGGACCACCGGGTCCTTCTCAAGACTAATATTCACATGTTGATTTCATCAATTAAAGGTTTAACAAACCTCTCTTGCTCTTGTTCAATTAGTCGTAAAACCGAGGAATTTCGCCTCGCTGCTTTCATCAAAATTTTGAAAGTCTGATTTAAGCAATAAACCAAAGGCATAAAAATACTAAAACCGATGCTACCTCATTTTCATTAGATACTTCCGAACCGTCCAATTCTTCTGTACAACAGACTCAAAAGAGAAAGAAAAGACGACACGACAGATCGGTGGCATCCGGTTATCACCCAGAATCTGGGACTCGAGACGAATTTGGAACTCGATTCCGACTCACAAGACTTCGGTGGAATCAGATTCGGCCACTACTGACCGGTCGCTGACAAAAATCCTCCTCAGATTGCGGTGAGGGAGGTGCGATGGATGCATCCAAAATAGCCGATTGTAGGCCCGCACTGCTTTCATCTCCGATCATGGACACCGAGGAGTCATCCCCAAGCAATAACCGGGTCGATCAAAGGATCCGAAAGTAGACACGCCCGATTACCCCATTTCGACTCAGGTCCGCAGACTCCAATTCCTTGCTATGTTCACCTCAACTGTCAGTCTATCGCTCTTCAACAACATCATCCCGGATAAGCGTAAGTCGAAAAATTTCAAACCCGGCATGCGCTTCTTCTCTTTATTCATCCATGGCTCAGGAAAACCACGAATGGAAAGTCTTCCCCCTCCGGAAACGCGTCCGTTCAGTACCGGATGGGCGGTGCATCAATTCAAAGGTTTCCTCATCTGTTTGCTTTGGCCCTTCCGCCATCTCTTTTCCTTTTCTTACCCAATCTTCCTTGGTGGGCGGTAACCCAAGCCAAAGGTATGGGGATTGTGCGACACTTGATTGCGTTGTAATGCCCTTCGACCGCTCTTTCCCAATCCCATCCCGGGGATGTGTTGGAGCTTGTTCATGAGGTATACTGCCTGCGCACTGACATACATCCGTTCATTAACTGCCATGACGCTCTGTACTACTTCAGCCTCTGCTAGGGTAAATCCGGATATAAACACATCTTCCATCCCATGCTCAATCTCTAGAACGGGGGTAGACACCTCCGGCGGTGGATGGATCGATGGATTACCGAAAACAATGGCTACTCCCTTCCCATAGGGGTATTTCACCATTTGATGCAAAGTGGATGATACTGCTTTTACCTGATGCAGCCACGGCCGCCCCAACAACAAATTGAAAGTTGCCGGCACTTCCAAGACATGAAAATCTATCTCCTGCTGTCCCGGTCCAACCTTAGTCTGGATGTTAACGGTTCCCATCACTTCTCGGCTTGTGTTGTCATATGCCCTGATGACTGTTGTTGGTACAAAGTCCGCGACTTTCGGACCAATCGCATAAAATTTGTCCTCGCAGGCAGCGTTGATGGCGAATCTGTATCAACAAGGACTACCGGTATCCATTTATCCTGCACTCTACGGAGATGTAGAGTGGCTTGTTGTGATTTGTGCCCTCGGCGGTAATTCTTTATCAAGAACGTCAACATCGGGCTGCTCCTCCGGAAAGACTAGCCCCACTAGGCATTACGGTGTTGTTTCTATTGAAAGCTTTGCCTTATCCATGGCGATAAAAGCGCCTCCTGTGCACTCGAGAAGCCATGAGCGATCCCCAAATAGAGATATCTGCTTGTATCTTTTTCATTTGTTTAGTCTGGCTTCCTCTTATCGCTTTTCATACCTTCTCGGCCTCTGTCCTTCCCTGAGGCCTCTGGTTGATCCAAGTGCGGAGGTTTGAAATATCGCCCACTCCTTGTCATGTGGTCGACCTCTCCAAGGTACCAAGTATTGTCGGGTTGGTTGTTCCCCCAATCCTCGTCCGTGTGGGCGAGACATAAGTCTTCATCTTCCCACCACATTCCCTCGGCGACCGACAGACGTCTGTCCGGCTCTGGTATGACTGTTCTTGCGCTCGCAACACTTTCCATCCATATACCCGCAGCATTTTCGGTTTCTGTGCACACAGTAGTTTCCACTCCCACATGGGCCTTTGCCTTTCTGATTCTCTCGGAATCCTCAAAACTTGCTTTCTTCGGTACAACTGACTGTTCGGCCATCTCTGTGCTCAAAATGTTCCAATCTGGGGTGAAATCCTTGACACTGGCGCCCTCCGGCGATATGTTCTGCTCTTCGACCCTTTCAGCTGCCGCCGATTTTCTCATTCATGAACTTTGCTCTACCCGAAATTCTTCTACTACATCGGGTTGGTCATCCAACCACCCGGTGGCTTCTACTGAATCTTCATGATCAAACCAAGCGATTGCCACATCCTCTGGGTATTGATCGTCATAAAATCGGAGGTTGGCGAAGTACTCCCCCATAGTCACTACATCATCATTTCCTGTTCTAGGCTATCTCCTTGAATCACACATAATTCTTCTTCATTAATTCCACTCGGGCCCATCTTGACCCATTGATGAAATGTAGTCACTCGATGTATGTTTTCCGTTGCAACTCCAGATTCCACAGACTCGATTCAATAACTGCTCCTTCTTTGGAATTCCTTTTATTGTTCTTGGTGGTCACCACCATTGGCTTAGGTTGGAGTCGAGATGTCCATCATGCACAAATCGATCACGGTCGGGAAGGAACACCTCGGCTTAGGCGGTGGGTAGGTGTGATGTAGATGCTAGGGTCGTAGGACCGCCCGATATGAATGAAATTGAGCCTTTGGGTGGTGGGGCACGGTTGTGTATGGGGAGGGATTGGTAGTAACATTGGGTTTTTGGAGGTAAGATTACCCGTTATCGATAAGGTCTTGAATTTCATGGCGTAACTTGGTAGCCTTGGTCGGTGTGTCGTGACCATCTTCTTTGGTGAAACGCACAATATTTGGCGGGTTATAGTTAGGAGGAAGTTTTTTACGGTAGGGGCCTCGGCTCAGGGGCTTCAGTGCCCTTTCTTGATCAACACTCCCGAGCTTTGGATAGGGGCATATAGAGTGGAAGCGAAAGTTCGGGTGTTTCGGGTGGGTATTTGGTCGTTTGTGGGTTGCTTGGACGAGGAAAATGGCGAGGCCATTGTATTTCTTTGTGAGGGTTGGTGGTGACCATGCTTACTTCACGGTTCTTCAGTTGATGTGCCACTCGAACTGCATTGTTGCTTCGGTTGAATGTCCGGGGTTGCTCCGGTCTTGATCAAACAGACCTGCTTCATCGCATCCTCAATCTGCATCCCCATATCATGCAGTCTGCGAAGGTAGGGAAGGAACTACAATCATCTTCTTCATTAACCGGTTGAAGATTGCGCACAATCATCCGGATTTGGTCTCTGTCAAGTGGGCCTTAAGGTCATCATCGATGCTTCGCCCTCCATCCGATTCTGAACTCGAAAAACCCTCCTTAGGCTCTTGCCTAGTTGTCTCGAGATCACGGGTAGTGATCTCAATCGTGTGTTGTATGAATATCGGCGATAAAGGCCTCGACCATTTCGTCCCAACTTATCTTAATGTCATCATCTAGCTTGGAATACCATGCGGATGCTACACCGACAGGTCCCACCAAACAGAGACAACCACGGAGCCTCACGAGGCCCATCGGCCTTAGAACGTCAGAAACGATCTTAAGTGTACCATGGGGTCCGGACCCATCAAATCGATCAATATGAGGCATCTTGAATGTCAGGCAACATCACTTGCATCAAGATAACCATCTTCAATATTGGGGATAGTCTTGTCCCTTGAGATCTCTTGAATAACTTTTCAAGCTTGCTTAATTTGAGCGTGGGGTCACCTCGAACTCAAAGGGAGAGTCGAGTAGATTGGTGGGTGTTTTGATAGCCGAGGTTGAATTTGGGGTAGGGTCGGAGGTGGGGGTGGTCAGTGGGCATGTGTCGATCTGAACATTGGCCGTCTCCCCGACGTTAGGAACTCCTGGTGGGGGAGGAATCTGGTCTGCGCGGTCTCCGGTTTCTTTGTTCTAGGGCAATTGTCTCTGCCTGTTCTCTTACAACCGTGGCTGTTGCTGTGAAATGCGCTGTCGGACAGCGTCTTGCTGCATTGCTTTCATACTCTCTTGAAGGTGGCGCACCATCTCCTCCAAACTGGTCATATTATCCTGTTCTGGTTGGATTACTGGTATAAATTCCCTCTCTGTTGGTGACACAAAACCTCGATCTCTAATGAGCACGGGTGGGGTAGACAAAGCCCTCTGGACTGACTGTTGTACTGATGCCCTCTGCCTTACTGACTTCCGTTTAGTGACCGGGGGTAGCGAGTAGTACACTGGTTGTCCGTCTATCAGATCCTCAGATCGAAGGAGTCGACGACCTCTGACCCAGGGTGCTTGGGGAATATCTATCGGATCGGTAGCAATTGTGCTCAACTACCTAATGAAAAGATAAATAAAACGTATAAATAAACAGACAATCGGACAGCATAACGGCGCAAAGTAAATAAACACACAACACACGGTCGGGTATTTAAAAATTATAAGCGGTCGAATCTTTGAATACCTTTGTTTCTCAACCAGCGATTCGATCACGAACCATTGCCCCTAGGCACGAATCGATACCCACAGATAACCGATTCCCAAAGCATCGATCTTGATACCCTCGGACTTTGATACTTACACTTGCAAACCGATCATATGTCCCTAGAGTTACACTCTAAAGCACATAGCAATTAAATGAGAACCAAAACACCCCTATGTTTGGGTAGGGTTTCCTGTCCTATTTTGTCGAGGAGCTAGGGTTTCACTACGCATGCGGTTTCAAACAACCTAAATCGGGTAAGCAACTTTGTCCTAGTTTGGAATGGTCACTATGGATTCCGACTATGCAACTAGGTCGAATGGTCAAAAGGGTGCCTTAAAACCAGGTTTGTGTTCCCTCTTGGCGAGCCCGCAACCGTCGACTTTATGGACATGCCTTGACAAGACAAGCCTCCAGCAAACCGTTCAGGAATAGCAGATGACCAACACGGTGTCCTAGGCGCACCAATGCACATGCAATGCAAAGAAACACATAAGTGAAATCAAAACAGGATATCACGAGTTCGAGTCAAGCTCTCTAAACTCCCCAGCAGAGTCGCCAGAAACTGTAACACGTCCGCGGGGGACCTCGCTACAGCTCGGACTCTTTAAAGTTTGTGTCGGTTCTAAATCTGAACCAAAGAGTCCACCTCTGGCAAATCGTTTTAAGGAAAACAGATTTTTCGAAAAGTAGTGCCAAACATGGACTGCTTTGCCAGATTACAGAGTCGCCACCTAAATATTTTTAAAAGGGGGAATTTAGGAAACCCTGACTCGGTGCCAAAGGCCACGTGTCCGTCATCACCAAAGTGACTTGGCTCGAGCTTAGTGCGATCGGGAAGGTCGACTATGAGCACCCCTTTCGCCGGTCGAACCGGCCTCTACTAACCGTGATATCCATTTTTGAAAACTTTATGCGTTCTTATCCCGGTTATTAGCCTAGAATTACTATGTTATGCGCACAGCAAACAAGTATAGACTAGATCGCCTAATTTGGGAACAAACATTGCATATCCGTTTTGTCTCGAAAAACGTGTTTAGATGTTGCTACTCGCAAGTAGACTAAAATGCGGATTTCAATGAGTACTTCCAACTTAAGCAACCCAACCTCCACCCACAGGCATTCATACAGTTTATCACGTAAGCATTTAGCCGCATGGTAATCCTACTGTCATGGCAACACCCACACGCATGCAGTATGCTAAAGCATAAAAGCTCACCTAGTACTCCGCGCCAAAACAATAAACTAGTTAGCAAAACAATGCATGACCTAGTCCATGTTAAGTGGCTAATGCAACACGAGCAAAAATGCGATTAAAGCTCGGCTATCCTAAGCATGGTATATGAAATGCTATCACATAGCACGTATTCAATTTTGGAATATGAAATTTGCATTGCAGTTTGTATGATGTACGAGCAGGTGCATGTAAACAAATGCATGGATGCGCATGCATTGCATAAGGTATGCTAATTTAAAATGCCCTAATCTACCCGAAAAGCGGGTAAATAAAAGGGTTAGAAAAAGCGGGGGTTGGAAGACATGCATCACACTCACCCACACTTATTACATTTTGCCCTCACTCGGAGGGACCGAATAAATAAATAATCTGAGATCAAGAATAAATGAATAAATAAATTATTACAAATTCTAATTACCAAAATTAAATTAAACAAATAAATTAAATGGAGCCTCAATACGCCTCGGAATCTTGCGAATGATGCATGCTCGTCGCTACTTAGGGAAAACACGTGCCATAGCATTGCGACTGCTTTTTTCTTGTCTGCCTCTCCAAAAATTCCCAAGTGGAATCGTCCCAAGTGGTGCAGAAATGCCCCACGGCTAGGCGTGTAGTCGTCGGCTTCTTCTGATGGCAACCGGTGAGCTTTTAAATTATCGGCACAAAAATAGTGCGGTCGGCACTATTTTATGCGGTCGTGAAAATCCTGCGTGACAGTGAGACAATGACGAAGAAGAATAGACAATGCATAGGCATGGTTTTTGGGCAAATGTGCTCATGTCCAAACCCTCCTACCATGTCAAGGGACTCAAGGGGATGGCTCTTGGTTCTAGGGCTAGCAATTGTGCATTTGATGCATGATAGCCTAAGGAACCAAGATTGCTCATTTTAATGTAAATATGCATGCAACACAACAAATGAATACTAAGTCCCTATCATGTGGAAATCAAGGGCCTTAGTGACCAAGGATTGTGATGTGTTACAGCACATGTAATGTGATCTGCCCTCAATCCTAGGCTTGGCTTGACAACCCCAAACCAAGCTATGAGATGCAAGTATGCAAGCAAGGCTCAAATGCAATGCAACCTATTATTTTAAGCATGCAAAGAGCTAAAGTATGTAGGATGCAAATGGCATGCAAGATGAGCCAATTAAACATGGGACTAACAAGCACACATTTGAGGCTACATTAACCAAGCAAGCAACAATCATGACATAAGCATGCAACAATGGACTTAAGCCATAGAGGGCAGCCCTCAAGCTCCCAAAAACAGTGGCAAAACAAGCCTCTCAACATGATCAAAATGCCACACAAGCATGCTTATTCAATGGGCCCAAGTCTAGGACACCAAAGAGAGTAACTTGACATCATTCATACAACCACTCATGGCATGCATTCAACAAACAAAAAAACAGATTTTAAGCATGTGGAATGACACCCAAATCCCCTCATGGCACCCCCAAAAATACCCTAGTCATGGAAGCATGCCCAATGCTCTTTTTAAGGCATAAAAGACCAACATTCTAAAGCATGAAGGAGATGATAAATGGAAGTATTTGAACATGAAATGGGGACTGAAATACCACCTATAATGATGCCAAATCATTAGATCAAAACAAGATAAGCATGCTAGGACTTCATACAAACAAGGCCTTCAAGCCAATATGCAAGACAACCACCTCAAACACACCAAACATGGCAAAATCAGTGGCTCACAGCCCTCTAACATGGCAAAATAATACTAGTATCTTCATGAAACTAAGCCTAAACATGCAAGAGTCAAAACCTCAAAACATGGCATACAAGAGAGCATTTCAAAGGAGGTATAGGAAGCATGTTAGAGGCTACAATTCAACCAAAAACAGAGATCAAACATGACCTAAAACAGCCCCAAAAGCCTTGAAATGAAGCAAAATGCAAACATGCACACATGCTATACTATGAGCCAAAACAAAGGCCAACCAAAGGACCAAAGGGAGAGGGGTGTCCTCCCTTAGATGAGGCACGAACATATCATCCTCACCACTGACAACTCACTGGTTTTCAGAGGTGAGTAGAGCCAAGGAGACCACAAAAAAGAGGCGTAAAAAAAAGGCACCAAAGAGGGTCAAACACTGCTTGAAGTGATAAGTCTTAACTCAAACCATAGAATGACCTTAATGAAAGTTCAAGAACAAGTAAAAACAAGACTTTTTTTATGTTAAACACAAATCCAAAAACACAAAGTAAAGAGGGTAGAAATAGATTGCAAGAATGGGGAATCTAAAGCAACAAGCTTACCCTTGAAGAACCAATGAAGAACAGGTGGTCCAGCTCTCTCCAAGTGATCGAAACCAGTCCAAAATCACTCAAAACAAACCTCCAAGTCTTCCAATCTCGGAGCTAGGTGTAATAGTGTGTGTAATGGTGCAAAAGTAAGACAAAACTCACTATTTGGGGCCTAAAACACACACACAAGAGGAGAGAGAAGGAAATATAGATATATATGGATGTATATCAGAGAGTATATGTATAATCTCTGGTTCTTGACCTAAAGTTGCTAACCCTTGAGCAAAGGGGATGAATGGTGTTTATATAGGCAATACACAAGCCAAGACTTAATGGCTAAGTAAGGCAAAAAGGTTCAAAGAGGTAAGGAGGGTCTTGGCTTCTAAAGGAAGCCAATATACTGCCAAGCTTCCCAAGAAGCTTGGCCAAAAGTCAAGCTTCTAGAAGCTTAAAAGGGTTCAAAGGGCAAGGGTGCAATGCTACGACGGGAGGAGTGATGGTGTAATCCACCGCACACCGCATGCACCATCCTCATAGGGATTCGGGGAGGGTCACCGGCTGGCAAAAACAATCACCGGCACAAAAATGTGCCGGCCGGCATTTAGAAGTGCCGATCAGCACTGTTTTCTAAGAAAATAGTGCCGATGACACCGATAAAAGGCCGGTGATCAAGTGGGGCAGTAGGTCACGGGATGGCTAACAAGCCTTCCCTACCCTCAAATGCAACAGACACAAGTCTTGGTGGAAAACCAAGCGCAGAACAAACCGATTAAGAGATCACGAGGTACGGCATGGCCGGGACCTCCGGGAACTCGAAACGAACACAAACATGGATAATCACCGGGTGTTCAAGCGGTGATGTCCAAGTCTTGAGGACGGTCAAAAATGGGGTGTCTACAAGTGCATAGATCAAATCAGCCTAAGGGAGAAATTATATGAGCCACCAATTAGTTTATTTTTGTTTATTTTATCATGTGGCCATTCTCTTCACAATCATGATGATTGTTATCATTTTTTTTTTTGATTTAATGATTGTTATCAATTTGGATATAAAATAAAAGATCAACAAGGTAAAATTATTGCTGCTGAAGTTGTAGAGATCAAATTAACATTATAGATAAATTATATATTATTATTGTAAATTTTTTCAAAATTATATAAGTCTGACGAAGTATTTCTTTTATAATAATGGTCACATAATAAGTCATATTACTTATAATATGGTATAATGTGCTCGGCTATAACAGTGCAATTAAGATGACTTTGGTTGTCAAAAAGCTTGCTAGACTCAACCCAAATAGTATTGAGAGTTGCCCAAAGACCGCTTAGAAATTGACCACAAAACCTAAATTCCTCTTCCCAATTGAATTCAACGAATAGTTTTCTAGACTTTTTTGGTTGGTAAATTTTTTGGGCTATCATCTTTTGGGCTTTCTGCTGATTTTTAATTTTTTGATAGTTTTCTTTGCAAATATCCACAGCCCAACAACCAAAGAGTTTTCCATTGGTGCATGAAGGCAAAGAGTATGTAGATTTTTCAACCATTCAAGTTTATTGAGATTTCCATTTGTGAATACAATGTATAAATAAAAAAAAAAATTCATTGTATAGGCACTTGCAAATTTCATAATTTCTTATCTTTCTAGCCTTCTTGACATGGTATGCAAGAGTATGTAGATTTTTCAACCATTCAAGTTTATTGAAGTTGTGTTAATGAAATTGAATGATTCAGGTATATAATCATCATTTTGGTGAAGATGATTGATGACTTGATGAAGCTGAAGAGAGCTATGGATGAAGTTATTTTTAGAGAATTTGGAGAGCACACTGAATATTATTATTTTTATGATTTTGTATTGTCATATTGTATTTTAAGGGGTTTTATTTATTTATTTATTTATTTTATGGAAAATTGAAAAATGAATGCTCATTCACATTATAGTATATATTTTGAGAATGGTGATGGATGATATAGGTTTGGTTTGAACAAAAGTCAACAGATCATTAATTATGATTTTTCTTTTTTTTTTTTCAAAAAAATGAAAGAAATGGTGGCGTTTTTCTTAAAAGCGTCACGAAATGTCGTCATTATTATGTCAAAGATAACTCCTTTAACGTGCATAGTTAACGGCTGTAAAGAATTAGTGGCGTTTTAGAAAACGTCGTCTAAAGTCTTTAGTGGCGTTTTTCAAACGTCACAAAGATACAACGACGGCCGCATCATCGACGAATTTTATAAACGTCGTTTTATCTTTTTGCGGCATTTTTCTAGCCTATAACGGCGTTTTATAAACGCCGCTAATTCCCGATTTTCTGGCAGTGTGTGTGAGTCACGTGCTTTTAAAGTAGTGTGAACAACTAAGCAAGTCAAATCATCTTTTCTTATCCAAATCTTTTTGGTCTTAACAAAATCAGGTCTGGTGGTATTGGTAAATGTCTTGGCGTTGTGAACACCCTTATGTATCTTGGTGTTCTGCCTAGACATGTAAGGTTGTCTCCTAATCCAAAAAGTATTCGAATTTCTACTCCTTTGAGACACCTTACCAAACAATTCAAAGCAAAAAGGACGAATGTGGCCATATCTACCACAATGATGATAAATAAAAATAGGTTTTACCTCTTTTTTGTTGATCTTACCCCCTTTAGGTAGATGAAGAGAGGGATCACCCTGGTGTACCTTTAGCTTTCCCTTTGCTTGAGTCTTCAGGTCATGTGATGTAGAGGCTTGTTCCTTATGAGCTGTCGCATTACCATAGCCTAGCCCACTTTTGTCACAACCCATTTGTTGAGACCTGAGGATGTCTTCTAATGATTTAGAACCTTTGTTCCACATGGCAATTGTGGCTCTAGCAATTCGGAGTTCTTCATCTTTGTGACAAACCATCTCTTCCAATGTAGCTTGTGACATCTCAAGGCTTTCAAGCTTCTCTTCATATGTGGAATACACTTTCAGGAGTTCATTCCTTTCAGTTTCACAGGATAGAAGTTTCCCACATAGGTCTTGCTTGTCACTAGAGATCTTGATGACATTCTGCTTAATTGTTACAAGTTCTCCTTTTAGCTTGACATTCTCGCTTTCACATGCTTTGAGTTTGAGAGTGAGTTTGTCATTGATCTTGGACAAATTCAGAGATTCATCACAAAGCTTTTCGTAAGCTTGTTGTAGATCATCACCATTAATCTTATCATTGTCTTCTGATGTTTCATCATCTTCTTTTTGCTTCTCATTCTCCTTGACCTCATCCAGTCGAGCAACTAAGGCAGGAAAGGTCATAGATGGTGGTGAAGATGACTCTCCTCTTTTATAAAATTGGCTTAGAATGTCCCATGCATCTTTAGCCTTTGTGCAGTGAGCAACCCGTTGCTGTTCTTCATCAGAAATTGCTCCACGAATAGTGATCAGAACTCTCTGATTGCTCGGATTGTCAGCACTTTCAACATCCTTTTCAATGGCTTGCCAGCCTTCTGAGTCGAAAGTTCTCATAAATGCTCTCATTCTGATCTTCCAATACAAGTAATTACTCTCATCAAAGGAGGGAGCATGATGCAAATTCTGGCCACGAGCAAATTCCATTGGCTTCGGAAGAGGTTGAGTGAAAGTGGACCAAAATGCTATGAAAGCACCATCCCCGTTTTCACCAGATTTAGTTTCTTCGGGTTCTTGCTCCGACCTGCTTTCATCATCCCAAGTCACTGTGTAGACTTTCTTCCGATTCTTTTTCGAAGGACATTCAAGGGCAATATGTCCAAACCCTTGACATTCATAACACTTGACGCCTTGCCCCTTTACAATTTTCTTTTCAGTTTTTGGAGCAAGTTTTGGTGGAAAAGTTTTGGGTTTATCATTACTCTTGTCTTTTGAAATAGGGTCTCTGAAATTAGGCTTCTTTTTCTTTAAATTTTTTTGAACTGTTTAGTAAACATAGCTATCATCTCAAACTCTAAATCAAACTCAGTCTCAGGAGTTTTTGCAGTCTCATGAGCACTAGTGAAAACCACACTATCTTTTTGTTTTTTCTTAGAAATTTGGTGGGCTTCAAAAGTCTGCAAGTTTCCAACCAACTGATCAAGCTTATGGATATCAACATTCTTAGCCTCTTCAATGGCTATCACTTTTGATTGGAACCTCTCGGGTAAAGATCTCAAAATTTTTCCAACAACTTTAGCTTCAGGGATTTTTTCACCGAGTATGAAACAGGATTCACGATATCACTAAGTTTAGCATAGAAATCATCAAACATCTCATCATCACGCATAAAAAGGGTTTCAAAGGCAGAGGTGAGATGTTGAAGTTTTGACCTTTTAACAGAAGTAGTACCCTCGTGAATCGTTTCAAGAATGTCCTAAGCCTCTGAAACTCTTCAGGTGTAACGGAGCAAAAAAGGGAATTGAGAGCCCTACTGTTCCAACTAGAGTTTTGATAATCGATTGTGTCCCATTTATTAAGGGGTTTGGGAATATCAATACCATCAATGGTGACAATAGGTTCACTCCACCCATAGATCACACAGTGCCAAACTTTCTCATCGATGAATTTTTAAAACGCTCTCATACGAGCTTTCCAATAAGAATAGTTTGTACCATCAAGTAACGGAGGTCTATGGATTGAGTTACCTTCACAAATTGAATCCATATCACCAATCACACAAAATCACACTCCTATAGTTTTGATAAAAACAAAGAGTGACCTGCTCTGATACCAATTGAAAATCCTAAGTGATTCGTCATTAGATCAAGATTTAATTACTCCAATTCCCAATCATTCAAAACACACAATCTAAATCATCAAGCACCTACGAAAGTGATTTAGATTGTTGTTTTCAAAAAACAATAAATCGACACAAACGATTTTTACGTGGAAAAACTACAATTGAAGCACCTTCAATTGTGATAAAAAACCACGGGCGAAACGCCACTAATCAATCCACTACTGAAGAAAGAAAGATTACAAAGATAAACAAACAAATTACCAAACGCATCCAATTTGTCTTCAAACCTTCTGTAAATATTTCACCACAGCCTTCGTCTCGGAATTGATTATTATGAAGTTGAATCCACAACTTCTATTGTTGAATCAACGACCACGCACAGCATCAAACTCCTTTGATACTCCACGCTTGAATCTCCGGATTCCACCGAAGAAGAACACTCTTGAATATAAAGAAACAAACTCCTTGATGTATGTATATCAAGGAAAACTAACAAACAAGCCCCAAAACAAAACCCTAGAGCTTCCAAAACAGATCTAGAAAACTTAACCCTAAAATAAGACTTAAACACATATATATAGAAAACAAGGGTCGCGCACTCCGCTCGAGCGCAGGATAGTCTGCTCGAGCGGATCCATTAAAACACACGTGTGAATAAACAGGTTTCTGCTCTAGCGCTGGAACCCACGCTTGAGTGCGAAATCACACATCTCAGTATTTTTGCAGACACGCCCAACTACTGAGATAGTACACATTCCGCTCGAGCACCAATGGTCCCGCTCGAGCGGGAAAGCCAAAAAACAAGGAAAAATTACAACTCTATAAAACAGAGTTTGTTCGTGGATTTGGCAACAAAGGGACCAAACAATAATCCCCTCCAAATTCATATTCATAACTCAATTCTCTTATATTTCTAGATTTATTTGGTTTATCAAATATATATAACCATCTAAATGTATAGGTGAGTGCAAACATGTAAATCAAACATGTGAAACTAAGGAATAAGATGTAATTCCCCTCCATATAGCTCAAAATAATGTAAAACAACCAAGATACAAGAAACATCCTCCTAATTTACCAATTGTCATAAACATGACCTTTATTATAAACCCTAGCTTACAAAAATGTACAAAGTTCCTACCCAAATCAATTAGAGAGGATATTCTTGGTGGATTTACCTACCTTGAGCTCAAATCTCTAAAATTCTTCTCAATTCCTTCAGCCTTCCCTCTTGTTGAAGCCTTTTTTCCTTTCTCTCCCTCTCTAGAACTCTCTCATTCTCAGGAGATATTGTCTTTTGTGATGAAAAGTTACCAAGTTAAGAGTCTAAAAGGTTTGCTTAAGGGTTGACTACAAATTAATCATTACGAATCAAATTTTTACAAAAAGTCATATTATGATCTAAAAATCATGCTCATCACAATTATAAGGTCAATTTCGCGTTATCGCGCTTCTAAGGCCTCCAATTACTAATCCAACCATCACAATTGTAACAGATTTTTCACATAACTGATAGCTATAAATTCATAGTCAGATAATTCACACAATTAAACTTAATTTCACATGAGATTTCATATTTAGCATGTAATTACACATATAATGAAAGGCTGAAAGCATATAAGAGGGTCGGGTTATTATAGAAAGAGAAAACACACATCAAATCGTTGCCAGTCAATTTCGTTGCACCATCACAAATTTGTAGAATAAATTGAGAGCAAGTGGACACGGTCCATTATATCCTCCAAGCTTTTCAACCTTGAAATCCCCAATTTCCTTCTTCAGTCCATTTTCGAAATCCATGGAAGTTGGCTCGGAAGCATCAATTTAACTATTCATTCTTTTGAGACTCTGACTCTTTTCTCAAGATCTCCATGAAATTCATTGCGAAACAGCATCACCTTCAAACCATTACCTATTTGTCTGAAGACAACCAAGCCAAGTTAGAGCAAATTAATATCGACGAAAATAAATCTACATATTATCGAAATAATCATCGATAAAATATTAAGGAAAAAAACAAAACAACACCCACCTGAAGACGTTCTGATACTCAAGCTGAAGACCAGCTACTATAGTATGGACCCAAATCCACTGTTTCTTGCTTGACTTATTAAGCCATTTTCTAAAACTCATGGGAACTCTCTTTGTAACGGATACAATGGTGTCACCATGTTTGATTCTGTTCATGAAAAACGACTTAACAAATGTCGGATCATTGTATGACATCTGGGTCCACAATTGGTCGTTCTCTTCCTCATTCACTGTCACCGGAAAGACATCTAAACTTGCTTCATTGGAAAAATTAGAGACAGTTGTGGAACCTCTTCTTTTGCCGATCTTACTAGTAATACTACGGTAATGAATACGAGCCTTGCTAATGACCCAGCTCACAGAATCAATACGTTTCATCTTCATTTTCTGAATGAATGAGAAAATATAGAACAAAACCAATTGAAAAAAAAAAAAAAATGTGATCAAAACCAAAAACACAACAAGAAATAAAAGCAAAAAATAAAAATAAAAATGAAAGAGATGAGGGGTCGGATGCTTAAAGTCTCACCACAATCCAGACCTCCTCTCCTCTAGAAGTCGCTCATGGATTGTTCTTCAGCCATTGATATTGTCCTAGAGTGATTTCTGGGTAACTTCCTTCTTCTCTCTATATATATCTATATCGATATATGATATCGTGCTCTGCCTCAGTACTGTAGCCTTCCAACTAGGGTGTCCTTGGCAAGAGATTTGTTTCCAATAGTGGGATTATTTTGAACGACTAGTGTTATGTTGTTTTTGGCCCGGATATTTGGTGAGTGATTTAAAAAGGAAAAAAAGAAAAAAGTGTAAAATTAAGTAAAATATAAATATATTAGTGTATGTCTATTTCTGAAGGTACGGTGTAAATAATATTAAGATTAGAATATAATTATAATCTCAATACTATTTAAATTTATTTTTTAATTGGATAAAATTACAAATTTATTATAAAATTTTGGAGTTCTCACAAAACTCCTCACGAAAACTCGCTTCTGCTTATATAATATATAGCTAAATAGATACATGTGCCTGGTATACATACAATTTTCACGGGCATACATACAATATTGCTTTTGCTTATATAATTATATGGAAATTGTATATATGCCCAAAATGTCTTAGTGTATTACGGGCATACATACATTGTATGGAAATATGTGTAAAATATATTGAACAAAAAGGAGAAAATAAAAAAAATAAACAAATAGAGAGAAAAATAAAAACGGGAGAAAATAAAAAAAATAAAAAAAAAAGAGAGAGGAAGGTGGTATCATGGGATCATGGAAGGATGAGTGAGAAAAGTAAAAAATATGAGAAAGAGAAGCGGGAAAGTAAAAAATATATATGTAGGATATTTTTTGGGAAATATATCTCAGCCATTGTTTTATAATGTGAACGAATCTGAGCCATCCTAAATGTCCTAGTAGGACAAATGTGTGTAGGACAAATTCAAAAATCATCCTGCTTTATTAAAATATATATGTTGAAGATTCATATAAGGTCTAAATTTATGAAATCTATTAGGTATTCAATATATTTAAAAATAATAATTAATTGTTCAAATTCATTTAATTTGTGGACTATAAAATTCATTAAAATCTCCACTACACACAGTAAAATCTGGCTCCTAATTCTGGGATCATAGACTTTTCCATATAATATGAATAAAAATAAGTGAACAAAAAGGAGAAAAAAAAAAGTAGAGAGAAAAATAAAAATGAGAGAAAATAAAAAGAAAAGAAAGAGAAAGGTGAGATCATGAGATCATGGAAGGATGCGTGAGAAAAGAAAAAAGTAAGAGAGAGAAGCGAGAAAATAGAAAATGTACATGTATGATATTTTTTGAAAAATATATCTCAGCCGTTGTTTTATAATTTGAATAGATCTAGGTCGTCCAAATGTCATTGTAGGAAAAATGTATATAGGACAAATTCAAAAATCATCCTACTTTATTATATAGATTAGCGTATACTTGTGTCTAAAGACACGGTGTAATTAATGATTAGATCAAAGTATAATTGAATATAAAATTATTGAGTTAAAATGTAATTCATCAAATTTGTTACCAAAAATTTAAGGCAAAATATAAATATAGGTATGTTGGTTTCGACTTTCAAATGAATTTTGTAAAATTATCCGGGCATAAATACACCCCAATAAAATCAAAGTAAAATCTGAAAAAGGTAATTTATTGTAAGAATTCAAACATTTCATTTATATTAGTGTTTGAGACGATATATTATGTTGTTTATGTCTTGTTGGTTTTGTCACCGATGTGGGCAACAAAATTCTGTTAAAAAAAAAAAAAACTCTTCTTTTTAGTTTTTAAACAAATCACTTTTATCACCATTTTTTTTTAATAACAAAACCCAATTTAAATTTTGAATTCAAATTTGTCCACAAAATTAAAAAAAAAATACTCTGTTTGTTTTCCATTTATAAAATTTACTTTTGAAAAAATTATACCTTTTCATTTTTCATATATTTTTTTTGTTTTCATTGAATTTTTTAAATATGTTACTCTTTTTTTTTTTAATTTTTAAACACACCTAACATAAAATAAAATTTAAAAATATAATATTTGTGAGAAAAATCTTTAAAAATTCACTAAATACCAAAAATATAAAAAAATTACGAAAATTCAATACATTTTTCGTTTTTTTGTGTATTTATTAATTTTTAAAAATATTTTTCCACTAATATTTTACTATTTAGATAGATCTAAATAAGGTGTATCTAAAAAAGTTTTAAAAAAAATGTTTAAAATTTTAAAAATATTCACTAAAAACAAAAAATAAAAAAAACTCAATTTAAAAAAAATTGAATTCAGAAAATTAAAATCAAATACATTGAATATTTTTCACAAACATTTTTTGACATAACCACTTTTTTTTTTTTTAATGATATTAATAATGATATTCCTTCTCTTAATAACCAAATTATTTGTTTTTTTTTTTCCATATTTTTTTAATTATTTAAATTTTGATTTCAACTTTGAAATTTAGAAAATTGAGGTGAGACGTGAGATAGAAAAGAGGGAGGGTGTATGGGTGCAGAGTTTTTTATTTATTTATTCATTTATTTTTTTTATGTGTTTGACTTTTAGGCGGGAAGTTGAAGTAGAGTGAGAGAGAGAGTCTCATCTCTACCCATGCCTAAAAGCACTTGCCACGTTGACATACTGGAATATGTAAAAATATATGTTTATATATATATGACCAATTAATATACATTAATGTGTATTTAGAAAGAAAAAAATTAAGTATAAATCTAACTTTTGGTATAGTTAACAAAATGGCTGCCCCAAAACTTAAACTCGTAATATCAAAATTATTAGGTCAAGATTTTACTATTGAACCAATAGTCATTCCTTCCTGAAAATATATATCATGTTAAATTTTTATTGGATACAGTGTAAATAATGTTGGGATCAAAATAATAGTCAATTACCCAAATCAGTTCTCTTGAGAGAATACTCATTTTCAATACTAAAAAAAAAAAATCGAACTTTGAATACAAAATAAAATACAAGATAAAATTCAAAATCCAATCCCAACACAACATACATTACACCAATGTAGGTAAACCCAAAAACACACCCAGAAAACAGAGTAGGGAAAATGGGACAAATCAAGAGATAAAGTAAACGTCTCAATTCATCTTTAAACAAATTAATTAAATTAAACACCAAGCATTGATAAAGTAACAAATCAATTAAACAATCAATAAACAAAAAATCAAGGTGAGTACGAAAGGATATTATATGATGGAAATGGTGATATTCCATTTCTGCTCTTTTCCAACCGTCATGGTGTTGAGTTCCAAGGAGAGCTCCACTTCACCTATAATGATCAAGGTGAACTTCGACATGCCTTCTATGTGATTGTAACGCCCTCAAAATAACAACATAAGACCCAACAGTAAAGACATGTATTGATATATATAAAAGTTTCATATTCTTCTATTTAACATAGTTTCATTACAAAAGTATTACATGTTAACAACAAAAGCAAATGCCCTAAGTGCTTACAGCTTTCCAAGTTAACACTTGGTTACAAAAAGAGAGCACTAGCTCAATTACACCTTAAGCCCTTGGCTTGAATTTACCTGTAATACATCAAAGAAAATAGACGACCAAAAAGTCTGTCAGTCTCAAGCCTCCCAAGCTATGTCCTTGGAGGTGGCATGCTACCTGTACCTGAAAATGATGTTCCCATAAAGGGTGAGCCACAACCCAGTAGAAATATACTAAACCAGTTATGAATAATGACTAAAAGATTAACAGTTGATAGATGGTCAACACTTTTACACTCTTTCATAACACATTACAATTCCAAGACTTTCAAGTCTATGTTCAATTCACTCTCCATTTTCATTAAATTCTCAATTTATAATTCATGGCTCAGAACCTGGCCAAACAACTCATATGAGACAATAACTCATATTAACCACTTTCAATTTCATTACTTCCACAGATAAGCATATTAGCTATATCACATTCCCAAGACAAGCATATGAGCTCTGTCAACACACTTCTAGATAAGCATATGAGCTCTATCTACGGAGTCCATCCCCTATCTTCTTCCAAACAACATCCGGTTTAGAGGTACATCCCCTATCTTCCCCTAAACCGTGGAGTACATCCCCTATCTTCTCCAACACAACACAATGTATATAAACAATAATTATACACACCACAAATCAATACATAAAGTTAATGTATTCTTCAACTGTCATACTCAATGACACATTTCAATGATTGGTTTTAGTTTGCCTAATCATCATGCATTGTCTACAACAATCAAGACTATTCTCCACCGATAGCCCAAAGCAGATATTTCTAAACAGAAAATAAATGCACAAAATGGATATTAAATCAACATTTCAATTTGATGAATGATAAGTAATTCAACTACACCCTTTAACCCCATACACTTTCAATCTCAACATTTCCACTTCAATTCCTCATTTCTCATAATTAATCATATCAATTAATTAATCAATGTAATTAGGGCATTTTTCCATAATTGACATTACAACCCTTAAGGTTCCATTTTCATCAATGTTTCAACATTAATCCCATGTTTCTACACTAAACATGCCTCTAGGTTCATTATAAATAAAAACCCCAATTTTTGTAAAATTACACAAAGGCCCAAAGTTTCTCAAAATTACACTACAACTTCCAACACATCAAAATGCTAAAATTTAAAGACAAAATCCATAAAGAGGAGTAGGATATCCCTACCTCAAAGTTTGAGCTCAAAAGGAGATGAAGACCCAACACCCAACTTGCTCCAAAGCCAAACATTTTCAGATTAGATCGAAGCCCAAGTCACCCTCTATCTTTTTAACAAAGCACTTAGGATAGATTCACACTCTAGGGAGATGATTTCTTAGAGAGAAGGCAAGTCTAGAGAGAGAGGCTCTCTGATTTAGGGTTTGAAGATATAAAAGTTTAAAAAAAGTGAAGTTTAGATCGCTGCTGCGAACTGATATAAATAGGCTCGCTCGAGCGAAGACTTGGTCGCTCGAGCGACCAGACACAGAAAACCCTAGCTCGAGCCAAGAAGGTCTCGCTCGAGCCAACAACCCAGAAGCTCGCTCGAGCGAAGAAAATCTCGCTCGAGCTAGGAACTCGACCCTTCAGGTCTGCAACTAGACGCCGCTCGAGCGACAAACTGCTCGCCGGCGAAGATCAACAGATCGCTGAGCGAAGAAAAGCTCGCCGAGCCAAAAATCATGGTGTTGAGTCGATGCAGACGCAATAATCGCTTGCTCGGCGAAGCCTTACTCGCTCGACCCACCAGATAAAAAGCGAGCAACGCCGCCGGCGAAGGACAAAATTTCGGCAAAGAACCCTTGGTTTCCAAACACAACCAACCTGAAACAAACCTGCCCAACACATCCTATAACTCAAATACAATGTAGAAAAGGATGTAAACAAGACAATACTCAACTATTAACATCCACGGACACATGTCCGGATCACTGCACAATAAGGGGTAAACCCGGGATCGCTATAGTGATCACTAGTAGCATTTGCAAGATATCTTTAGCAATCTTAACTTTTACTTGAGGTTTTCTTTGTTGATAAAGCAATATTGGGTGGCCTGAAAAAAAGGTTGGCTCGAATGGCTCGAAATTCACCTTGCTGGTCGTCCAGGAGGACGTTTGGCCAATCGTCTGGTAAGGAGGTTGACAGTCGCGGTTGACAAAGGTGACAACCGCGGTAGACAATTTTTCACTTGGTCGTCCGGGCAGACGTCCGGCCGGTTATACGAGCGGACGACTGGCCAACACCCATTTGGGCCATTCGAGCCCCTCCTTTTCAGGCTACCAAACATTTTTCTTGTTGATATATGAAATTCCTCTCTTTTTTTATATCACATTCTCACATCTACTTAGATGTACAAAAGAATACTTTCTTAGTCAAGTCAAGTGGAAGCATGATCAATACCCCATACCTTTCATTAATCTACAGATACGGACTTGCAACTGCACTATGAACAGTGTTGTTGAATTGCAAAGATAAAAGAATTCTAGAAGATACGATTGATGTGGGCTCAAAGGTGGCCCACCGAACCACACTGGACGAGTTCTCACATCTTTTCAATTGAGAGAAGCTGAAATAATACAAATTTTAAGACAATCTCAAGAAAGGTCTCTAAATGTTCCAAAAGAGGAGATGCATAGTTGATCACATTTGAAGTGTTGCATGAATAAGAATAGGAGAAAATTTTAAAAGACTTGCCACTTGCCTAAATGATTGACTCAGTCAAAATTTTATTTTTCTTGTTATTTGTTATTGCTATTTTTATTAATTTTTAAATTTTTTTTTGGCTCTATATGTCCTCTATTTTGATATCTTATTTGTATACAAGGCTGCTCGAAAAATATTGGCCAAGGAATTAATTCAAAATTTTGATTAAAATTTACTATTCAAAAAAGAAAAAAGAAAAAAAAAAAAAAGCACACTTGTCAATATCAACAAAACAAATAAGCAAAATAGATTAAGAGTGTCCCAAGTTGATTTGATTCAAGTTGTACTAAATTTAAAATCAATAGTCATGATCAGTTTTAAATTTTTGAAATCATCCACTAGAACGAACCCAACCCAACTCAATATGGTTCGAGTTGGTTCGACATTCCACTATAAATAAAAAATAATAAATAATTAAAATAAACTAGTCTTTAAAGACCAAGAACTATGGAATTGAGATACATTATTTGTTTAGTGAAATCCAACTCAAGCTTAAATGCAAGCAATACAAATTAAATTAAATTAGATTTCTTTTAGGTAAAAAATTAAATACAATCAAACCTATTTTAATAAACAAAATAGATGAAAACAAATCAATATACATAGAATTATACAAAATATTGGTTCAGTTCTCAAGTTGGTTTGATTTGAACAACACCTAAACTAAGATGAATCTAATCTTATCGAGTTGATGATTTCAAGATCCAAAACCAAACCAATACACTTAAAAATCAAACAAAATCGATATACTCAGAAACCGAACCAATCAACACAAAGGGGTCAGATTGGTTCAATTTTTTGATTTACTGGGTATGTTGCACCCCTAAGATAGAAAGGTCTAAGTGCTTTATTTAATTTAACAACTAAACGAAGAACGCATCTCAATTCCATACCCTGAGAAGTCATGAATAACCCAAGTAAATATGAATGAAGTCCTCAACATGCTCCAAATATATATATATATATATATATAAATATAGCTACCAATCCAACACAACAGTAATTCCAAAATAGAGCCAATACCTATAAATTAAAAAGTCTCCAAATAACTTCAGGCATATAAACAAAATTATAACTTTCTAAAGTACAGACCACAAAAACAATGAATTCCTACAAAACAATGTCGAAAAACTTAAACTGGTCCATTCTTTAGTTATATGAACAATCCCCAACTTCAGGCCTCAAAAAACAGCATCTTGTCATTAAGAAAATGCAGGCTCTACAGGACTCCCAATTACCCTGTGACGTAACAAAAAAAAGACGGCTGCAAAAGAACATAATATTATGAAAATATGGAAGTATAAACAAAATTAAGCAAATTAGATAAATTCAAATTTAAAAAATGATTCACTGTGCACAAATTGGAAAATAAAAATAGGGAACATATATAACTTACCAAAATTTTGTAAAATTATTCAGGCATAAATACACCCCAATAAAATTAAAGTAAAAACTGGAAAAGGTAATTTACTGTAAGAATTTAAACATTTAATTTATATTAGTGTTTGAGATAGTGTACTATGTTGTTTATGTGGGTAACAAAATTCTGTTAAAAAAAACTCTTTTAAGTTTTTAAACAAATCACTTTTATCACCATTTTTTTTTTTAACAAAACCCAACAACAAATAAACAGAGAAACAAATAAAGTTCAAGAACAAAGGACATGGACAGGAAGTAGATGATGAGCACTTACAAGGCAATGAGCTACCAAGGTAGGCAATCCATGAGCCATATTTTATGATAAAAAACATAAGAATGGCAAGATAAGACAAAGGCAACCATAAGCTCGGTAGAAACTCGAATCTTGGTGCAATGAAGACTGGAGGAATCAGTGCCAATCCAAAACAAGCAAAAATCATCACCAACCAAATGAACTAGGGTTGGCTTCATTGCATTTGGATCCCTTTGCGAATCCAAAAGCCAACAGATTTGAAAATCATATGGGCATATTGATCAAAGTTTTCGAACAAAATCATAAGCAAACAAAGGATCAAAATTAATCCAAGAGATAGTGGTAAGAACGACAATAGGTGTGCTAAGGAAGCGGCCACATTTTAGAGGACCCAAACATTCCCAAATATTTTTTTCAACGTCATAGAGACACAAGGCTTTTGTAAGTTCGTAACAAACAAGGATTTTGTCGAATATTCACAGTAAGAGGGCAAAAGAAATGCAGAGATACAAGAGAAGCAGCGGAAGAAGAGAAGCGGGGATCGGGCAAAGGATTCCATTCACCGGTTGTAGTATCTAAAACTCCCCCAAACGCCTCGAATATCGGCGGTGGTGGTGACCACCAAACACATAGAGCTTTCCATTGACACCAAGAACCGTGAGTATTTGATCTACCACATAGAGTGGAAGGACCTCTCCTCCAACCCTCATCCGGACGATTAGTATCAAGAAACCTAACTTTACGAGACCAAATGACCTTTCAAATTCCTCTACGATGATCCTCCAATGCGATATATAGTGGATCCGACAACAAAGACAACAAGCACCGTAACTACAAAACTTGTTCAACTTCATAAACGGAGAGAGTATTGGTGGATCCTCTCCTTGGTGATGTTGCTCATGGCAGAAAGCCATGTATGCTCCTCTGATTTCTGAGGATGGGATTGGAAGAAGCAACCTTGCTTTCTCCTCTTCTTCCTCCTTCTTCTTGTCCTTATTGCTTGACAGATTGACCATATACCATTCACTTGGATTATACATCTCTTCACCGGTAGAGACACACAAGCAGAAATTTTTCTCATAAGATAGCTGTCCCGTAGATGATGATCCCTCGCATTTTACCAGTACTCTTTTCTTTTTTCCCCAACTCGTTAACTGCCCCCGCTCTGCCATCTGAGAAACGAAAGTGAGAGGGTAATTTATATTTATAAATTGGGCCGAGCTAGGGTTATGGGCCGTTCTATGGACCGAAGTAAAGAGGTTTAGAAGCCGGGCCACGATCAAATGGTAGACCGGTCCAGAGTAAGGTTTTGTCGCTGGATGAAGTAAGTTTGATTAGTTCGGTCTCCGTCATAGGAGGTGTAGCTCGGTCGCGCTGTTCAGAGCCGAGGTGTGTATTCCGTTCTAAGGCTTGATTGAAGGTTAGCTCGGCTTAGTTCTTCTATGGATAGCTCAGTCGTGCTTGTGAAGCCGAGGTAGAAGAAAGGAAAGGAAGACCGAGGTAACAGTTAGATCGGTCTAGATTTGTTAGTCTGGCAGGGCAATGTTATTTCGGTCTTGAAGTAGTTCGGCCATAAGGAAAACCATCTCACTTGGTTTAAGCGGAGGAGGGTGTTGGAGGATAAGCCTTATCTTCCAGGAGTATGAATCCTGGGAGGACTCTACATGGAGGAGTAAGAGTCCTACTTGAATTGTGCCACGCGGAACCTATAAAAGCTCACCCAAATCACCTAAGGAGGGGTAATGCAACTTTTGCTCCCTGATTACATTGAGCTTTTGCCTACTTGTCTTGCTTTCTGACTTAGGCATCGGAGAGGTTTCCGGCACACACCCGCCGGCCAGCTCGCGTTTGTGTTTTCAGGTGACCAAGCGATGTCGTATGGAGGAACGCAGACTTGATCAACAGGATTATACGAGAAGGTATATTTCTTTCCCGTACAAAAAGGAAAGTTTGTTCATCTAGAAAAACAAATTTTTTTGGTCGATTTGTTTTGTGATTTGAAAAAAACACAGCAATAATTAAAAACTAATCATACTAACAAAACATTATATGAGTTCTCTCAACTAAAAATCCAACCCAACAAAACCCTACTGAAAATTTGAAAGCTTAACCTCAGAGAGCAAATAAACGATCTCTACGAAACATCAAACATCAAACTCCAAAACTACTACTCTAAGTTCCAATATTAGATTCTCTTCGAATTAAAAAACATACCTGAGACCGAGATAGGTGGATTGTGCTATGCTGATGGCCCAGTAGTCCTCGGAAGAAAAGGAGAAAAAAAAAAAAAAAACCCCTCCTTTTTGTGGCCCTCTCCTCCGTTGATGAACTTGTTCAAACACAGAAAGGAAGGGTATATATATGGGCGAATATGATTCTAGGGTTTGGGAAGGGTTTCCCCGCCAATCGTGTCACCAAAAACGAATTTCCCTGCGGAAAATAATATCTATATATCATATAAAGAATATGGTGTTTTTAATTTGAGTAAATTACACTCTGTCTCTTTAAAATTTCATTCATTTCTTACTTTAATGTTTTAAGTTAATTTTTTTTTTTTTACTTTGGCTCTTTATGTTTACAATTCTTTTTACTTTGACTTTTTATGTTTGCAATTCCTCCCATTTTGACCCTTCATGTTTATAATCCTTGCCACTTTACTTCTAGACTAACTTCCATCCAAAAAACTAACAGAATCTATCACATCACTAACACATTGTAGACGTCCCCAAACGCCCCGGGGGGAATCCCCTCGTTTTGTTCATTTGTGGGTCTACTACAGTTCAAACTCAAATTGTCACGGTTCTTAATCTGAACCAAAGAGTCCAAATCTGACAAATCGTTTTTTAAAACAAATTTTTTTAGAAAGAAGTGCCAAACATGGACTGCTTTGCCAGATACAGAGTTGCCACCTAAATATTTTATTTTGGAAAATTTAGGAAATGCTGACTCGTTTGCCTAAGGCCACGTGTCTGTCATCACCAAAGTTACCTCGGTTCGGGAACTTGGGTACGATTGGGGAAAGTCAGCTATGAGCACCCCCGCTCGCCCGATCTGAAGATCGACCTCTACTAACCATGATATCTTGTTTTGAAAACATTACGTGTTCTTATTCCGGTTATTAGCCTAGATTTACTATGTTACGCACATGGCAAACAAGTATAGACTGGGTCGCCTGAATTGGAACGAAACATTTCATGTTTGTTTGTTTGAAAATGGTTTGATGATGCTACCCGTAAGTAGGCTAAGACATGAATTTTGTCACCCTCAAGTGGGCTTAGAAAATATGGTTTTGCCACTTCCAAGTGGGCTTAAAACTTGCATTCAATGCATTGTTCCAATTCAAATAACCCAACCTTCACCTACAGGCATTCAGACAGTTATATCACATAAGCAGCTAGCCTCATGGTAATTATGCTATCATGGCAACATTCACACACATGTGGCATGCTAAAGCATAAAAGCTTACCTAGTACTCTAAGCCAAAACAGAAACTAGTTAGTAATCATATGCATGATCCTAGTTCATGTTTAAAATGGCTAATGCAACACATGCAAAGATGCAATCTAGATAGGCTCGACTATTCTAAACATGGCATGTGAAATGCAACAAATAACATGTATTCAATTTGGAATTGAAATACAATGCAGTTAGCATGATGCTGTAGACACCCCATTTTTGACCGCCCTCAAGACTTGGTTGTGCTTGTAGGTACACCCAACAACTGGTTCAATTGCTTGCCCAGCATTCGACTGTCGCGACAGAACGGCACCGGTTCGAGTTTCCCAGACCTTGTATCCTTTCTGCCTTATTTTTGGACCCTGTTTTGGTCCTGTTAGAGTGGCCCTCATAGTGCACTGCCGGCCATGGTTTTTCCACTGTCGGCCACTGATGAAGCCCTGCCGGCCATCAGTGTGGCACTGCCGGCCATTACTGATGGCCGGCACCCCCAATCTCAGCTGGTTTTTAGGCAGATCTTTTGAGCTAGTTGGATTTTCATTTGCTCCCCTCTATACACGTGTATGGAGGGATAGAAGCCTTGGAAAGCTTGTTCAAGAAGCTTTGGCTTTGCATTCCTCTATATAAGCAAGAGGCCTTCCACTTTGACAAGGGTTCTGAGTTTTGGAGAGGAAAAAAAAGCTGTCTTTCTCTATATTGTATGTATTTTGTGCCTTAGAGTTGGATTTCTTTGCACTTTTGCACTACAACACCTAGATATACACCTCCATCCTCCATTCTAGCACATTGGAGGCCATTTGAGGAGGTTGGAAGCTCAGAATCTTGGACCAAAACCTGCTGGTTTACTGCTCTTCTAGGGTAAGTCTCTATTTTCCCTAAACTTGCACTTTCTTTGTTCATCTATAAGCCATACTTGCAAACATTTTTGGACTTTGTCATGAACTAAAAAAGATCATATTTTGAGCTCCTTTACATGTTTGATCAAGGACTCTCTGCTACTTGAGGCCTCCTCCTACCACTTGTCTCTTTATCCATCTTTTAGGCCTTTTTCTTGTATGATAGCTTGGCCTTATTTGTGATCATTTTCGTGGCTTGATGTAAACTGTAAAGTGAATTATTTTGAGACCCTCTTCAACTTTGTTGAAGGGATCTTTGTCATTTGGCACCAGCTTCTGTCCCTTGTGCTTTATCTCTCCTTTTAGGGCCATTTTTGCATCATAGATTAGCCCTACTTGTGATCATCTTTGAGATTGGACATAAACTAGAAAAAGTTTCCTTTTGAGCTTATAAACATGTTTTTTTAAGATACTTTTTCTTTTTGGGGTCATCTTCCCCCATGCATGCTTTATCTCTTCAAGTTTAGAGCCATACATGTGAGCATTTGCATTGGCCTTGTTTTGGCCCATTGGCCACTGAAATCCAGTGGATTTTCAATGGCTTAGACACTATTTTGATAGCCGAAATTAGAGGGGGGGTGACCCCCTTTCTCCTTGTCTTGTTTGGTGGCCTTTTTGGCCTTCCAAAGAGACCCCATTTTGCGTGCTTCTAGGCCTTGTTCCAGGCCCTTTTCAGTGGGTTTTGGGACCCCCTTGTGCCATTTCCAGAGTTGGTTTGGCCTTGTTGAATGTCCCTAATAATCCCTTGTTTGGCCTTCCAAAGAGGCCCCTCATTTTGGTATGCATTGGCTGCATTTCCATGATTATTTGGGGGTATTTTCACATGTTTAGTTTACTGATTTTGGCTGGTTTGATGAGTTCTTGTCTGCTTCATACACTTGCCATGTAAACCATGTTTGTTAGCCAATCTTGCATGCTATGTTAGTTCACCATGCTAGCACCTTTTGGCCATGCTTTGAACTAGAAATGTTCATGTTTTGGGGTTGCCTTGCCTTTGTATTTATGCTTCTTAGTCAAATAATGCATGCTTTGTATAGCTGTAGTGTAATTGACCTTGCAAGCTTTGTGTTTCGGTGATGCATGCATGCTATCTTTGAGATATTTAGATGATTTGGCATCATTTAATGATTCATTTCAGAGCATGTACCATTGTCACATTCTCACTTCACTCATGCTTCAAGTGCCTTTGAATGTCACGCATTATTGCCTAGTTTAAGGCTTAGCTTGTATGCTGGCATGTCTAGGTGTTTGAGCTTTCATTCCAGCATGTTTAAGTCCTTGTTTAGGCTTAATTAAACTCTGTCCATGCTTAGTCCATGTGTTCGTGCCATGTATTGCATGCCACCTTTGTATTGCTCTTTGCTAGCTTTCATGACCTAGGACCTTCGCATGCTTTACTTGTGTTGTTTAAATGATTTGGCATCATTTATCATCTCATTTCAGTGCATATAGTGTTGTTACACTCGCACATTTATCACTTCTTAGGCACTTTTGAGAGTTGCCCTTTTAGGCCCCTTTGATGAACCTTTCGCATTTTGCATGCTTAAGTGTTTTGTGTGGCTTCATTCATTGCCTTTGGCTACCAATTTGGACCTAGTTGAGAGTTGTCCATCTTTGGTGTAAGCCCATTTTACCATGTTGTCGCATGCTCGTTACATGTAGTATGTTGTTGCATACTTGCTTAACTTTACATGCCTTGCATGTTCGCATGTTCATATTGCATTTTGCCATGATTGTCTAAGGTTGTTGCCTCACATCATGCTTATATGCTTGTTGCATGTCATTAGCCTTGTCAGGTTGTTCGCATTGCATGTTTGCCATGCTTATGTGTTGCATTGCTTGGATTAAGTATTAATCCGAGCATGAGGAACGAGGGGCATTTCATACTTCAAGTGATGGAATGTGTCTCAATTCTCGGTCGCCGAAGCTCTTGATGATTCATGATAGAGTTCTAGGCTTTATTTGTTGTATTTGTGCATTCATTTTCATATTGATTTGCACAAGTTGGATTTTTAGCCATCATGCATCGGGATGTGTGATTGATGGTCGTGGATTCGACTTGGCCTCTCCCTTGATGTTTTGAGGTGATTTGGAGTGCCATGGTGCGTACATGTCCTAGGGAAATCCTCATTTTCCTCTATTTTGTGCTTTGTTGCAGTTTGGTGTCACAGCACACCAGTGGCCGGCAGCCTGCCATTGATGGCCGACAGTGTGCCACCTTTGGCCGGCAATAGGCCATCTTTGGCCGGCAGCTTTCCATCCTTGGTCGGCAGGCCACTGGGAGCTTCCCCTGCAGTGTTTTGGTAAGTCTCAGCACCCGGAACTGGAGGACACCCTGCAAACAGAGCCTCTAAAGAGCAACCGGAAGGCATTCCAAGGCGAGGAACCGAAGTGAGCATGTGCATCCCTCGTGTCCCGAGGTTTCTAATTATCTAATAACTTAGATTAATTAGCTTCAGTAGCTAGCTAGATGCATGCTTAGTTGAAGTTGGTTAATTTGTTAATTGGCTCGTTTGTTTTGTAATTATTTAATTAGCTTAGATAGTTGATTAAATTAGTTTGTAGTAATTAGCTTAGATTAGTTAGTTGTTTATTTTTGCTTTGGACTGTACCTATTTTGGACATTTGGACTCTTTTATTCGGACCCTCCGAGTGTGGGCATAATGTTGTAATAAGGGTGCGTGCGTGTGTGCATGTCTTCTAATCCCTTTTCTTTCTCCCTTTTATTTAACCACTTACAATGGTTAGATTTAGGGCATATCTCAATTAGCATTCTTATGCTTCACATGTTTGCATTCATGCATTTGTATTGCATGCACCGGGCTCGGCGCATCATACTAACTGCATAAGTATTCCAAATCTAACTTGAAATACGTGTTACTTGCCACATTCCACATGCTATCCTAGGATTAGCCGAGCCTATTCTAGATTGCATTTTGTATGTAATGCATTAGCCACTTAACATGGACTAGGGTCATGCATGTTTTGCTAACTAGCTTCATTTTTTTGGCACGGAGTACGATGTAAGTATTTATGCTTTAGCATCTCGCATGAGTGTGAATGTTAACATAACAGCATGCTTACCATGTGGCTAAGTGCTTATGTGATAAACTGCCTGAATGCCTGTGGGTGAAGGTTGGATTACTTGAATTGGGATAATTCATTGAAAACCGTATTTTAGCCTACTTGTGAGTAGCCAATCTCAACCATTTTCCAAACAAACGGATATGCAATGCTTTGTTCCAAATTAAGCGATCTAGTCTATATTTGTTTTGCTGCGCGCATCACATAGTAATTCTAGCTAATTAATTGGAAAAAGAACACATAACGTTTTCAAAATCGGATATCATGGTTAGTAGAGGCCGATCTTCGGATCGGGCGAGAGGGGGTGCTCATAGCTGACCTTCCCCAATCGTACCCAAGTTCTCGAGCCGAGGCAACTTTGGTGATGACGGACACGTGGCCTTTGGCACCGAGTCAGGGTTTCCTAAATTCCCCCATTAAAAAAATATTTAGGTGGCGACTCAGATTCCGCAAAGCTTCCATGTTTGGCACTTCTTTTCTAAAAATCTGTTTTTTTTCTCAAAACGATTTGCCGGATTTGGACTCTTCGGTTCAGATTTAGAACCGTGACAAATTGAGTCCGAACTATAGTAAACCCCACAAAAAGAACAGAACGAGATTCATCCTCCCGGGGCGTTTGGGGACGTCTACAGTTTCTGGGATACGTAGGTAATTTCATCCTGAAGTCCAGCCCCTAACGCTTTCATAACGTCTCAGTCCATGTAATGGTTTTGATCACCGTTGCCTCCCCTGAATCCGATAGTTCGGTTATGACAACCGGAACCACGAAGTCAACTTCCTCTTGAAGTCCAGCCACCAAAGCTTTCCCAGTGACTGTGTCCATATATTGGTTTTGACCATTTTCGTCTTCTCCGTGTTCGAGAGTTCATTTGCAATCGTCACCAATGAGAGCATGCTGCGGCATCATCCAAACAAGGGGCAACTTTCCGTTGCCATAAGTTGCCACGAGTCACCATTCAAACAAGGGGCAACTTTTCGTTGCCTTGCACCCCTTTCATGCAATTGGCAATTTTCCATTGCCTTCGATCCGAGGTTGCGCATCTCGAGGGTAGGTTCCTTGCTCGTTTAGCATTGGCCATTTGCAAAAATAGTTTTTGAAAATTTTTACTGAGGTTGACTATTTTCTCAAAAACTATTTCATTTTCCAAAACTAGACCATTTCTGGGACCCAAAAGGGAAAATTTTTAGTGCTTATAGCCTGACTTGCATGATTTTCAAATCAAAAATCGAATAAAGTATGTTAATCTAACTCTCATTTTGGTCAAAACTGTTTTCGTCGGAAACCAGAAAATGGTCAAAATGATGAACTAGGGCCACAGTTGAGTCAGGCTTCCTGTCTTTCCCCCGTTGTCAATGAATTTGCCAAAAAGGGCACCATACTTGCCGGAAAAAGCACCTTATTCGCCAGGAAGGGCACAGCGGAAGCTAACAGAAAAGGGCAGAAAGCTCTCACATCCTCCAAGCAACGAGGTATCAAGCCAAATGCGAAGCATGAACTGGAATGGGGCCAGCTATTCCATTCCCTCATCTGGACAGATCTAATCATGTCCAAACTCCCCAGCAGAGCATCGTCAATCGATGTCAGCTACAGATTTGCTACACACCCAGTTGTAGCGCAACCCCTCTGCGAGAAAGTTCACTGTTGTGGGCAGAAGAAAAAGAATCTAGCAGAATGCTAGGGGCAAGAGCCCGCAACTTCCTGTTTATCCATCAACCACTTAGGGGACGGATTAAAAAATGAGAGATTGAAGAATAGAGAGATGTGCGATGAGAGAAAAAGTGAGAAAAGGACTTTTTTCAGAAAAATAGAGATTGAGTGCCCGAGTGATGTGAGAATCACAAATGAGAAAGGATGGGAAACAATACCCAGAGAAACAGGCTCCCTGTGCGCGTCTGAGTGTCGTGTCTTTTTGTTTTATCTCGTTTCTTGTTTTGAGTCGTTTCGAGTGTTACTTGATGTGTTTAGGTTGTTTACTTTTTGTCTTCCGTTGTTGAGTCGTGATGCACTGTGTCCAGCCGTACACTCAATACCCAGTTGAGAATTCATTTTCAATTTTCGATTTCAAAATAAAATCGTTTTGGGCTCAGAGTACCGTGTCATTCTCCACATTTGTGCAAAATAGTATTTGTTCTTTCATAAAACTACAGGGTTCAACTTGGGTCATGTGGGAACAGTAAAACCCGGACCTATCTAAAGCTATATGGGTTCCGGACTGCAAAGCAAAAGAAAAGAGGGAAAATTCGGAGCATCTGAGTTTGGTTTAACTTTAGTAAGTTTCGAGATTACATTCCGTGTGTACCTCTTCAGGTCTTGCCAATGCTTCGAAGTATGAGTGTGCCTCTACCTCAAGCTCAAGATCAAGTCTGCTTCAAGCCAGAATGGCAATCAAAAGTGTTCTCCCTAAGTACCATTTCCTGCCAGAAGCATCTTGGCTGTGTTTGCAATGAGTTCCTAGGAGACCAACTGTGATGGTGGAAACTAGAGTTCGAATGGTTGATGCCTAGAACGTAAAGGTTCGGGATTTTCGGGACTAAAGTCTGGTTTATATACCCAGGGACGTGTCCTCGGCTTGAATCTGTATGGAAGGCCCATAGGTTGAGATAGCATATATGCACCTCAATTCTGGATACTGAACCAACTTAGTCTGTCACCCCGTTGGAGAATAGGGAAAGTTGTGAATATGATCAGGAAGAAAGGCAGCGTCCAAAGTGTTCTACGTGAAGAACCCTTGTCAGCATTTCAAAACCTTTGTACTGTGATTTGAAAGTAAAGTGTTCAAAGAGCACAAGGGGAGATCCCCATCGGAGAAGAGCGGTTCACCGCCACTCACCTCATGAGGTGCTTTCTAAAGCGCTGCTTTGTCCATTTATTGCTTTCCTTAAGCATCATGCATTGTAATGCATTGTACCTATCAAGTTTCTTTCTCATTCATGCACGATATTGTATGTACGGTTCATTCAAAGAAGTTCCGTTTGAGATCATTTATTTAGTGTATCAATCACACTTCATTTACTTAGTGTATCAATCACACCTCATTTATTTAGTGTATCAATCACACCTCATTCACCCTTAGTATATCTATCACACCTCATTTATTTAGTGTATCAATCACACCTCATTCACCCTTAGTATATCTATCACACTTTCTTACTTTATTCAGTGTATTCAATTACACTCTCATTTATTTAGTGTATCAATCAAACTTCATTCATTCAGTGTAGCAATTACACTAATTTATTTAGTGTATCAATCACACTTCATTCACTTAGTGTATCAATTACACTCTAACTCATTTAGCGTATCAAATCACACTTCATTCATTTTGTGTATCTATTACACACATCCTCATTTTGTGTATCTACCACGCACATATTCACTTTTTTGTATCTATCACGCATATTCTCATTTTTTGTATCTATCACACATCCTCATTTTGTGTATCTATCATGCACATATTCACGTCATTATCTTTTGTATATCAATCATACTTTGTTCACTAAGTGAATCTATCACACTTCGTGTTCACATTTAGTATATCAATCATACTCTGTTCACTAAGTGCATCTATCACACTTCGTGTTCACATTTAGTATATCTAACATACTTGTTCACTAAGTGCATCTATCACACATCGTGTTCACATTTAGTATATCAATCATACTCTGTTCACTAAGTGCATCTATCACACTTCGTGTTCACATTTAGTATATCTAACATACTTGTTCACTAAGTGCATCTATCACACTTCGTGTTCACATTTAGTATATCTAACATACTTGTTCACTAAGTGCATCTATCGCACTTCGTGTTCACATTTAGTATATCAATCATACTCTGTTCACTAAGTGCATCTATCACACTTCGTGTTCACATTTAGTATATCTAACATACTTGTTCACTAGTGCATCTATCACACTTCGTGTTCACATTTAGTATATCTAACATACTTGTTCACTAAGTGCATCTATCACACTTCGTGTTCACATTTAGTATATCTAACATACTTGTTCACTAGTGCATCTATCACACTTCGTGTTCACATTTAGTATATCTAACATACTTGTTCACTAGTGCATCTATCACACTTCGTGTTCACATTTAGTATATCAATCATACTTGTTCACTAAGTGCATCTATCACACTTCGTGTTCACGTTTAGTATATCTAACATACTCTGTCCACTTAGTGCATCTATCACACTTTGTGTTTGCTTTTAGTGTATCAATCACACTCTGTTCACTTAGTGCATCTATCACACTTTGTGTTCGCTTTTAGTGTATCAATCACACTCTGTTCACATAGTGCATCTATCACACTTTGTGTTCACCTTTAGTGTATCAATCACGCTATGCTCACTTTGTGTATCTATCACACGTTCACTTTGTGTATCCATCACACATGTTCGCTTAGTAAATCTATCACATATTTGCTTAGTGTATCCATCACACTCGTTTTGCTTTATGTATCCATCACACTTTGCTCACTTCACCCTTTGTGTGTCAATCACACTTTGTTCATATAGTGTATCTATCACACACTCGCTGTGTATCAATCACACACATTCGCTTTGTGTATCAATCACACACTCTCGCTTTGTGTATCTATCATACCTTGTTCACTTAATGCATCTATCACACTTTGTGTTCACCTTTTTGTGTATCCATCACACTACGTTCACTTTGTGTATCTACCACACGTTCACTTTGTGTATCAACCACACACGTTCGCTTTGTGTATCTATAACACATGCACACTGTATTCGCAGTGAGAATTACAATAATTCTCTTACATCCTTTCTGCATTGTCATGTAGCTTGGTTTCTACTTGCTTAAAACTGTTGCATTGTTATGCTTCGTTACAGCTTTCTTTGCATGATCGTAAGTTATGCTCGGCTTTGTGCACATCATTTGCATCTTGCCCCCGCCTGCGAGCGCATCTCTTTATTGTCTTGCTTGTTTGTCTAAGTCTTCGGCCTCGTCAAAAATGGGTCGTCTCTGGGCTTTGACACTCACTCCCGTCACTTTGTGACTGTTGAGTTCTGTCAAAGAGGGACAACTGTAGACACCCCATTTTTGACCGCCCTTAAGACTTGGGCACTACTGATGGTTTACTTGGTGGTGAAAGGTGCGCAGGGCAAAAGTTCGATTTCTTTGGCAAGAGGAGAGTGAAATCCTAACCTCACACCCCATTTTGGACCAAAGCTATTTTGAATGGTTTTTACACCTTAAAACCCTCTCTTTCAAAACCTTTTTGAAAATAGGTTCCTACGATGCCCCGACGCTCGCATTTTGTTAAATGTTGCGTTTTTCAGCAAACCGAGCGAGGACAAAGTGGAAATGAATGAAAGAGAGATGAAATCTTTGAAAAATCTTTCAAAACACCTTGTTTAGGGGTTTGGAGTTGAAGAAAAGAGGAGAGAAGAGAAGAAACCCAGTTAGGGAAGAAGTTGGGCATGAACCGTTAAGAGAGAGACGAGAAGTCCTCGCCAAATCAGGCCTATCCTTTTGAATACTTGGATTTCAGCTATGAGGCTACCACCGTTGGAAAGCTTACTTCCGGGGCTTCAATTTTCATTCAAGAATCTCCTCGAGCTGAGTCCGGATGTGAGAGATATGGTTGTTGGAAGTTGGGCATCAATCCGGTTGGACCGAAACTGAGCAGTCTTCACTAAAAGGGGGATATATCTTAGCACACATGGAATTTTGAGGTGAGGCTACCAAATTTGGAAAGAAGACTTCCGGAGCTACAGTTTAGGCTCAAGAATGACCTGAAAAGGCATCTAGATGAAGGATTTAGGCTTTCTTCAAAACGGGGACTAAGACTGATTTTTGTTGCCGGCCTCTATGGGAGTGTGCCGGCCATGAATGGCCAATGCCGGCCAAAAATGACCCCTGCCAGCCATCAATGAGCCACTTCCTGCCATCATTGATGGCCAGCAGCACCCCTCTCAGAGCAGGTTTCACGGAAGATCTTTTGAGCCAGCTGGAATCCTTTAATTCCCCCTCCATACACATGTATGGAGGGATGAAGCTCTTGCCAAGCTTGTTCAAGAAGCTTTGAATTGATTTTCCTCTATATAAGGAGAGGCCCTCTCTCCCCAGCAGGGGTTCAGCTCTTTTGACAAGAGATATAGCTCTCTCTCTCTCTCTATATTTCTTGCTCTCTCTCTATATTGTTGTTGTTTTAGCCCATTTTCCTTGCATTTTTGCACTACACCTCCAAGCCTACCACCTCCATCATCCATTCCATCACCTTGGAACTGATTTTCAGAGGTTAAAGAGCCCCCATCTTGGTCCAGAAGTTGTTGAAAGCCTGCTCTTCAAGGGTAAGTCTTCATTTTCTTTTTCTTTTTTTGCATTATCTTGCTTCATCTACAAGCCTCACTTGCAACCATTTTTGGACTTTGTAATGAACTGAAAAAGATCATATTTTGAGATCCTCTACATGTTTGATCGTGGACTCTTTGCTGTTTGAGGCCTCCTCCTACCACTTGTCTCTTTATCCCTCTTTTAGGCCTTTTTCTTGTATGATAGTTTGGCCTTATTTGTGATTATTTTCGTGGCTTGATGTAAACTGTAAAGTGAATTATTTTGAGCCCCTCTTCAACTTTGTTGAAGGTCTCTCATCTGTTTGAGGCCATCTACTATCCCTTGTGCTTTATCTCTCATTTTAGGGCCATTTTTGCATGATAGATTAGCCCTACTTGTGATTATTTTTGAGATTTGATATAAACTGGAAAAAGTTTTTTTTTGACCTCCTCTTTAAGATTGATTGAGGTCACTTTGGTTTTTGGGGTCATCTTCCCCCATGCATGCTTTATCTCTTCATGTTTAGAGCCATACATGTGAGTATTTGCCTTGGCCTTGTTTTGGCCTATTAGCCACTGAAATCCAGTGGATTTTCAGTGGCCTTGTTGCATTTTTGAGGGCCAAAATTAGAGGGGGGTGACCCCCTCTCTCCTTGTCATGTTTGGTGGTCTTTTAGGCCTTCCAAAGGGACCCTATTTTGCATACATCGAAGTCATGTTTCAGGCCTCATTTTATGAGTTTTGAGGTCTGCCTTGGTCCTTTCCAAGGCCCTTTTGGCCATATTTTATGTCTATAATACATGTGTGGAACAATCCCATTCAAGGCCTTTCAAAGGAGCCTTTCTTTGCATGTTTCCTAGACTTATTTCAGGGCCAATTTGGTTGGTTTTAGGACTGTCATATTTGATTTCCAGAGTTGGTTTTGCCGTGCTAAGTGTCCTTCTTGTATGTGCTTAACAACCCTTTTTATGGCCCTCCAAAGAAGCCCCTCATTTTTGCATGCATTGGCTGCATTTCAGTGATTATTTGGGCATATTTTGACATATTCACTGTTTTTGGCTGGTTTGATGAGTTCTTATATGCTTCATATACATACCATGTAAACCATGCTTGTTAGCCAAAGTTGCATGCTATTTTAGTCCATCTTGTTAGCATCTTTTGGCCATGCTTTAAACTAGAAATGTGCATGTTTTGGGACTGCCTTGGCTCTATCTTTAGACTTCATGATCAAATAATGCTTGCTTTGTATACTTGTGGTTCAATGCATGTGCCTAGTTTTGAGTTTCGGGGCTCATTTCATGCATTGTGTGCCATGTTTTCATGATTCGGGACCATTGAGCGTCTTGTTTCAGAGCTGGAAATTGCATGTTTGCATGCCATCTTGCATCCTTTTCCATGCTTTGGTAGAGTGGCATTTGATGCCTTAGGATCGATCCCTTGCATCGTGCATGTTTGAATGTGTTTCGGTTGTCTCATTTCCATCAGTTGGGTACTGATTTGGACCTAGTTGAGAGCCGTCCATCTTTGGTGTAAGCCTATTTTACCATGTTGTCACATGCTTGTTTCATTTCGTATGTTGTTGCATACTTGTTTAGCTTTACATGCCTTGCATGTTCGCATGTTCATATTGCATGTTGCCATGATTATTTAAGGTTGTTGCCTCACATCATACTTATATGCTTGTTGCATGTTATTAGCCTTGTTAGGTTGTTTGCATTGCATGTTTGCCATGCTTATGTGTTGCATTGCTTGGATTAAGTATTAATCCGAGCACGAGGAACGAGGAGCGTTTCATACTTCAAGTGATGGAACGCGTCTCAATTCTCGGTCGCCGAAGCTCTTGATGATTCATGATAGAGTTCTAGGCTTTACTTGTTGTATTTGTGCATTCATTTCCACATTGATTTGCACAAGTTGGATCTTTGGCCATCATGCATCAGGATGCGTGATTGATGGTCGTGGATCCAACTTGGCCTCTCCCTTGATGTTTCGAGGTGATTTGGAGTGCCATGGTGCGTACATGCCCTTGGGAGACCCTCTATTTTCTCTATTTTGTGCTTCGTTGCAGTTTGGTGTCCCAAAGACACAAAGGTCGGGCAATTGCCATTGATGGCCGGCAGTGTGTCACCCTTGGCCGGCAATGAGCCATCTTTGGCCGGCAGTACTCCTCTCATGGCCGGCAGGCCACTAGTAGCTCCCCCCTGCAGTGTTTTGGTAAGTTTCAGCACCCAGAACTGGAAGACACCCTGCAACTAGAGCCTCTAAAGAGCAACCGGAAGGCGTCTCGAGGCAAAGAACTGAAGCGAGCATGCATACCTTTCTCTTCTTCAAATAGAGCTGGAGCAACTCTCTTTTACTGCTTACTAGTTAGTTAGCATTTGTTATTTGTAATAATTAATTTGTTAATTAATTCAGTTATGTAATAATTAGTTGTAGCTAGTTATTCATTTGGCTCTGTAATAATTAATTAGCTTGTGAGTTAGTTAATTAGGTGGCCTGTATTATTCTTTCGGACCCTCCAAGCGAGGGCAAATTTGTAATAAGTGTGCGTGAGTGTGTGTATGTCTTCCAACCTCACGTCTTTCTTCCCTTTTATTTACTGCTTATGATGGTTAGATTTAAGGCATATTTCATTTAGCATACCTTATGCTATGCATGCGTGCATTCATTCATCTGTCTTGCATGTACCAGGCTCGACGCATCATGCTAACTGCATAAGTATTTCAAATCTAACTTGAATATGTGTTACTTGTCACATTCCACATACCATCCTAGGATTAGCCGAGCTTATTCTAGATTACATTTTGTATGCGATGCATTAGGCACTTAACATGAACTAGGGTTACGCATGTTTGCTAACTAGTTTACTGTTTTGGCACGGAGTACGATGTAAGTATTTATGCTTTAGCATTTCGCATGAGTGTAAATGTTAACATGACAATATGCTTACCATGTGGCTAAATGCTTATGTGATAAACTGCCTGAATGCCTGTGGGTGAAGGTTGGATTGTTTGAGTTGGAACAACTCGTTGAAATCCGTGTTTTAGCCTACTTACGAGTAGCAAATTTCAAACATTTTCCAAACAAACGGATATGCAATGCTTTGTTCCAAATTAGGCGATCTAGTCTATACTTGTTTTGCTGCGCGCATCACATAGTAATTCTAGCTAATTAATCGGAATAAGAACACATGTGTTTTCAAAAATGAGATATCATGGTTAGTAGAGGCCGATCTTCAGATCGGGCGAGAGGGGGTGCTCATAGTTGACCTTCCCCAATCGTACCCAAGTTCCCGAGCCGAGGCAACTTTGGTGATGACGGACACGTGGCCTTTGGCAGCGAGTCAGGGTTTCCTAAATTTCCCAAAAATAAAATATTTAGGTGGCGACTCTGTATCTGGCAAAGCAGTCCATGTTTGACACTTCTTTTCTAAAAATCTGTTTCCTCAAAACTATTTGCCGGCTTTGGACTCTTTGGTTCAGATTATGAACCGTGACACAAATCGAGTCCGAACTGTAGCATGAGGCCCAAGGGCGCGTCTACAGTTTCTGGCGACTCCGCTGGGGAGTTTAGAGAGCTTGACTCGAACTCATGATATCCTGTTTTGATTCCATTTATGTGTCTCTTTGCATTGCATGTGCATTGGTGTGCCTAGGACACCGTGTTTACCATCTGCCATTCCTGAATGATTTGCAGGAGGCTTGTCTTGTCAAGGCATGACCATAAGGCTAACCGATTATGGGCTCTGACAGTATGGGAACACAAACCCCGGTTTTACCGGGGCACCCTTTTGACCATTCGACCTAGTGCATATCGAGATCCATAGTGACCATTACAAACTAGGACAGGTTGCTTACCTGATGGTAGGTTGTTTGAAACTATTGCGTGCATAGTGAAACCCTAGCTCCTGACAAAATAGGACAGGGGAACCTTACCCCTCCATAGGGGTGTTTTGGCTCTCAATTATCTGTTATGTGCTGTCAGAGTGTGTCTCTACAGGGTGCATGTATCAGTTTGCGAGTTCTGGGCATCAGGCCTGCGGACATTAGTATCAGTATTCTGGGAATTAGTTATATCTGCAGGCATCCGATTCAGTGTTTTGGGGCAGTGATTTGGGGGAACAGTGATTAGTAGTAGAGTACAGTGATTCGGCTATGCTTGTGTCTGTTCTGCTTGGGCTGAAATGCTGTGTGTTTTCTCTTTCTAGGGGGGTTCAGAGAGTTAGTTCAGAATAGCTAGTATTCTCCTTCGCTGAGGCAAGACAGATACTTGATCCGTCAGTCACCATTCAGAGCATAGCGGACCAATCATGACGTAGAATTCAGAAGAGATCGTGGTTATGGCAGCCGCGTTAGATCAAGGAATCACTCTGCAAAGTGAGACCGACGTTGATATACCGCATCCACCCAGGTCGCCTGCCGCGTACTTGGTCTGGATCCCCCAGTTGCACCAGGTTCGTGAGCCCACCACATTCGAGTTGATGGGGATGATAGGTGACCTCCAGAGGTCCATTGCAGATCTCGCGTACGGAATGTCAACTTCGCCACCAGCCGCACCATATGCCGGAAGTTTTGTACCACAGGAACCCCCGCCATTAGGACGGATTGTGATCGAGCTTAGCCAACCGAAGATGGCCTCCAATTATAACCATGATGTATCAACACCAACCCAAGCCCTCGATCAAGCTGAGGCCAGAAGTAAGAACAAAATGAAGACAGACACCGATCCCATTGGACGACTGCTGTGGGCAGTTGAGGCTTTGAAAACCGAGGGAATGAGAAAGCAACAGGTGCTTGCGATCACAACCAAGATCGTGGAGAATGTTTTCCCCACTCCAGCCACGGGCAGTACAAGCCAGTCAAAAAACCGGGATAGGCCCCGTCATGCCAGAACAGTTCCTTCCGTTCCCAACCTTGCACCTGGGAAAGATCAGAAATCCAAGGCCGCACCTGCCGATCCTTTTGCTAGTGTGTCTAGCGAGAATCCCCAGACTTCAAAGTATCTGCCTTGAGGGCGCAGAGTCTTTCATCCCCTCTACATGCCTTTGTCTAGGGCACTTCTAATTTTGGCTAAAAAGGGATATCTTACACCCCTTGAGCCGCGGCCTCTTCCGCATCCCCTTCCAGCTAAACACGATGCTACCTTGTACTGCGCATACCACTAGCAAACCGGTCACAGCACCGACAGTTGTTTCCGCCTTCATCATGAAGTGCAAGATTTGATTGACAATAAGGTCATTCTCCCGCCGACCTCGGCCAAGTCAGTCACTACAGAGTTCTTGGATTTTGAGGATACTGCGAGTATGTAATCGGGGAGTGATCCACCTATGGGTGACCCGTGGTGTATTTTGGATGTGGCGTCTGGCACGCATTTTTGGGCATCTGTGATTGCTAGTTTTCGTAAATCCTGGCTTGGGTGTCGAGTCAGTCTTTTGTTTTGTTTTGAGTCTGTCTCATTGTCGTGAGTCAGTCTTTTTTTGCTTAAGGGTCTGTCTTGTTGTAGCGAGTCAGTCCCCTTGTATAGAATACCAGGTGATTCCGGGGTTGTCGCCTCGAACACTGTTTTGTTTTGTAATTACTCCTTTTGCTTTCTTTTTGAGTCTGTCTCTGCTGTGGAGCCAGTCGCAACCAAGAAATTTGAATGAAACAGCTGCGGCTATCATGCTTCCGCGCTTATTGCTATTTTGGGCTGGTTGTGCCAGAAAATTTGAATGAAATGGTGGAGCATCTCTTCTGCACCTTTTAAATCATTGCATTGACCTAAGTTTTTAAAACTTTTTGAACATTGTGATGAAAACGAAGAGGAAGGAATTCCTCGGGATTTGTAAAATTTGATCAATTTGAGAGAAAGATAGGCATGCTATAGGCATGCTAAGCTTTTAAGGAATGAAATCGTGCTTGTTAGCGTGAGTACTGAGAAGGACCCCGGCTTGACCCAGACCAGTTTTACACTATCTTCAGCGTGAGCGATTTGTCGCTTTCTTAAAAACTTTTAAGAAAACAAAATGTTTTGCACGGTCCTGTGAAGACCTGTGTGGAATCGCTCTTGAGATTGTGCAGCCTATGATCGCTCTCAGCCTCAAAGCTCAATCTATTTGTTTTCAACCCCGAACCCTAGATTCGAAGCAGAATGTTCAACGGTCAACCGCCACGTAAAGCCCGTATGGCCGGATTGGAAGCAACCCTCGAGCAAGAGGCACTAAAATCAGATCAAGCAGATCAAATCTCATCAGCAGAAGCTTGTGAAGCTAGAACAGAAACATCCCTCCAATTAGGGGCAAAAATGTCAGATGTGCTCGAAGAGCCGAAGATGGATCCTTCTGCAAATCAATACAACAGCCATTCTCCTGGATTCGGAGGGCTTCAATCTCAAAACCATTTGGCATGGACTTGTTACACTTTTACCCTTGAGAGGCTCGTTGGGCCGAAAATCCGGAAGGGCGACCCAGGCAAAAGTTACAGCAAAGAAAAAATGCAAAAGAAAAAGAAAAAAATATATATAAAAAAATACAAAAAAGAAAAAGAAAAAATATATATACAAAAAAAGAGAAAAGAAAAAAAATAAAGAAAATGAAAAAGAAAAGATGAAGAGAATTGAAAAAAAAGAAAAAAGAAGAAAAACGAAGCTCGCAAGGTCGAAAACCCGCATCGGGCGCCTTGGCAAAAGTTAGAGCCTAAAAAGTGAAGGTTAATACCCGAGTGTACCTTAACCCGAACTACGTAAGGCTTGATTCCCATGTTTGGGATACGTAGGCAACTTTATCCTGAAGTCCAGCCCCCAACGCTTTCATAGCGTCTCAACCCATGTCATGATTTTGATCACCTTTGCCTCCTCTAAATCCGATAGTTTGGTTGTGACAACCGGAACCACGAAGTCAACTTCCTCTTGAAGTCCAGCCACCAAAGCTTTCCCAGTGACTGTGTCCATATATTGGTTTTGACCGTCTTTGTCTTCTCCGTGTTCAAGAGTTCGTTTGCAATCGTCACCGATGAGAGCATGCTGCGGCACTATCCAAACAAGGGGCAACTTTCCGTTGCCATAAGTTGCCACGAGTCACCATTCAAACCAGGGGCAACTTTTCGTTGCCGTGCAGTCCTTCCAAGCAAGGGGCAATTTTCCATTGCCTCCGATCTGGGGTTGCGTATCTCAAGGGTAGGTTCCATGCTCGTTTAGCATTGGCCGTTTGCAAAAATAGTTTTTGAAAATTTTTACTGAGGTTGACTATTTTCTCGAAAACTATTTCCTTTTTACAACTAAGACCATTTTTGGGACCCAAAAGGGAAAATTTTCAGTGCTTATAGCTTGACTTGCATGATTTTCAAATCAAAAATCGAATAAAGTATGTTAATCTAACTCTCATTTTGGTCAAAACTGTTTTCGTTGGAAACCAAAACAAAAATGGTCAAAGTGATGAACTAGGGGCACAGTTGAGTCAGGTGTTCCGTCTTTTCCCCATTGTTAACATATCTGCCAGAAAGGGCACAGTTGAAGCTATCTGTAAAGGGCCGGAAGCTCTCTCTTAACCTCCAAACAACAAGGTGTCAAACCAATTGCGAAGCACAAATCGGAATGGATCAAAATACTCCATTCCCCATCCAGAACATCGACTAGACGTCATCGGAAGACATAGCGGCAAGCTAATAGTGTTGGGCGTGAACCTAGGACTTTCTATTCATCTATCAATCGCCCTGGGGAGGGACAAAAAAAATGAGAGAATAAAGAATAGAGAGGTGTAAGCCGAGAGAAAAGTGAGAAAAAAAAGGGTTTGAGAGAAAAATTGAGCCTGAGGGCCGAGTGATGTGAGAATCACAAATAAGAAAGGATGGGAAACATACCCAGAGGAACTGGTTCCTCGTGATTTGAGGTCTCTCGTCTTTGTAATACGTCTGTGTGTCATGTCTTTTGTTTTGTTTTGATTACCTCAACTCTTGTTTTGAGACGGTTCCGAGCGTGTCTCGATATGTTTAGGTTGTTTACCGTTTTGTTTTCTGTTGTTGAGTCTTTTTCACTGTGTTCAGTCGTAGGCTCAATACCCGGTTAAGAATTCATTCTTGATTTTGAAAATAAAATCGTTTTGTGCTCAGAGTGCTGCGCCTTTCTCTACAATTGTGCAAAACAAGACTTGTTCTTTCATAGAACTGCAGGGTCCTTCCCCTGATAAGTGTGAATGGTAAAACCTGGATCTACCTGAAGCTTTTTGGGTTCCGGATTGCGATGCAAAAGAAAATAAGGAAAGTTCGGAGCATCTGAGTTTGTTTCGACTCCTACAAATTCCATCCTCCCATCCAGTTTTTTCAAAACGAACAGAGCACCGTGTTATGGGCTGTGTGATCAGGAATAAGCTGTGTGCAGAATAAACCAATGACTGCATTATGAGCCATGCGTTCAGAGTGAGCAGTGTGTTCAGAATAAGCCGTGTGCAGAATAAACCGAATATTATGTTATGGGCTGTGAGTTCAGAATGAGCAGTGTTCAGAATGGGCCGTGTGTTCAGAATTAGCTGTATGATGTATTAAAAGTTATGGGCTGTGAGTTCAGAATAAGCAGTGGTTGGAATAAGCCATGTGTTTAGAATGAGAAATGTTGTGCAAACTATGCATTCCAAGTAAATCAAGTACTGTGCCGACTATTTTCGTGCCAAAATAGTAATCAGAAATGCTCTCTCGGAGTACCAACCCCTACCAGAGGCACCTCAGTTGTCAGTATGATTAGGAAGAAAAGCAACATCCGTGGTTTCTCCAGCAGATGTTGCTCCTTGTCAGTATTTCAGAACCTTTTTGTACTGTGAGTTGAAGGTTAGTGTTCGAAGAACACAGGGGAGATCCCTGTCAGAGTAGGGCGGTTCACCGCCACTCACCCCATGAGGAGCTTTCTAAAGCGCCTCTTTGTTTTGATTCATTGCTTTCCTTGAACATCATGCATTGTATTGCATTCTACCCATCAAGATCCTTTTCTGTTCATACACGGTATTGTATGTACTGTTCATTCAGAAAAGCTCCGGTTCAGTTTGACTGATACCTTGCCTCTCTTGCATGTGATATGCTGAGAGGTTTTCTCTTGCGTGTCATACGCTGAGAAATTTACCTTTTCTCTCTTGCGTGTGATACGCTGAGAGATGCTTCATTTCTTCTCTTACGTGTGATGCGCTGAGAAGTTTACCTTTCCTCTCTTGCATGTGATACGCTGAGAGATGCTTCCTTTTTTCTATTGCGTGTGATACGCTGAGAAGTTTACCTTTCCTCTCTTGCGTGTGATACGCTGAGAGATGCTTCCTTTTTTCTCTTGCGTGTGATACGTTGAGAAATTTACCTTTCCTCTCTTGCATGTGATATGCTGAGAGGTTTTCTCTTGCGTATGATATGCTGAGAAATTTACCTTTCCTCTCTTGCATGTGATATGCTGAGAGGTTTTCTCTTGCGTGTGATATGCTGAGAAATTTACCTTTCCTCTCTTGCGTGTGATACGCTGAGAGATGCTTCCTTTCTTCTCTTGCGTGTGATACGCTGAGAGGTTTTCCTTTTCCCCTCTCGCGTGTACTACGCTAAGAGGCTTCTCTCTCGCGTGTACTACGCTGATAGGTTTTCTTTTTCCTCTCTCGCGTGTACTACGCTAAGAGGCTTTTCTTCTTCTCGCGGTACTACCGAGGTTTTTCTTCGCTCTCGCGGTACTACCGAGGTTTCTCCTTCCCTTCTCGCGTGTACTACGCTGAGAGGCTTTTTCTCTTTCTTCTCTCGCGTGTGCTACCCTGAGATGCATTGTCTTGCATACCCTTCTCGCATTGTTATGCATCATGCTTAGATTGTATTGTTTTGCATCCCTTTCGCATTGTTATGCGCCACGCTTAGGTTGTATTGTTTTGCATCCCTTCCGCATTGTTATGCACTGCTCATGCTTGCACTGTGATGCACATTTCAATCACATTGTTATACGCACTCTTTTTCTGAAACACCGGGATACGTCCCTACGTTTCTTCCTTCTTTCTGAAACACCGGGATACGTCCCTATGTTTCTTATTCCTTGCGGAACACTGGGATACGTCCCTACATTTCTTTTATCTTTCTGAAACATCGGGATGCGTCCTTATGTTTCTTCCTCTCTGGTTAAAAGCATTTGGAATACGTTCTGGTGCTCACACCATTCCTAGACACGGGGATACGTCCTTCTGTCTCTTCATCTTTCTGAAACACTGGGATACGTCCCTATGTTTCTTCCTCTCTGGTTAAAAGCATCCGGAATACATTCCGGTGCTCACACCATTCCTAGACACGGGGATACGTCCTTATGTCTCTTCATCTTTCTGAAACACCAGGATACGTCCCTATGTTTCTTCCTCTCTGGTTAAAAGCATTTGGAATACGTTCCAGTGCTCACACCATTCCTAGACACGGGGATACGTCCTTATGTCTCTTTATCTTTCTGAAACACCGGGATACGTCCCTATGTTTCTTCCTCTCCGGTCGAAGGCATTTGGAATACGTTTCAATGTTTTTGCAATTTCTGAGACATGGGGATATGTCTCCATGCCTCTTCTTCTTTTGGAAACGCGGGGTTGTTTCCCTCTGTTTCTCTCGTCGTCGGACCTCCTCTCACGATTTCAGAGTGATTTGAGTGTCCTGCTCTCACGCTGATTTCGGCGTGTTTGAATTTATCGAGTTGCGTTATAGACGCTACTGGCGGGTTGTCGAACCTCCTCTCACGATTCGGCGTCAAGGATTTGAGTGTCTCGTTCCTTACGCTGATTTGGCGTGTTTGAAGTTATCCCAGTTGCGTTGTTGTCACGCCCAAACCCCCCCCTAAAAGTTCGCATGACCTTAACAAAAGCATGCGAATAACCTATTTGGTATAACACTTGGGGCCCGAACTAAGCATTGTAATTTTAATTAAGAAAGAACAGACGATCCATTGAGCAACTACCAAAAACCAGATCAACTTAACATTTAACATAAAGTACCATGCACACAAAATGAGGTTACAAAAACATTTACAAATTAGTCTAGTTCTTAGTTATACAAAACAATTGATACAACGCCCCCACTGTAATGTGAATACCAAAATTACATATATAAAACCAACTGGTCTAATATGCAAGGGTTTCTTCCAGTGCCTGGTTAAACTTAAGCTGGCAAAAATGCATGAAGCATGCTAGATCGGCTCCCCAAGCTGGTTCCTACAGAATCAGACAATTTACAGAATGAGACAAGCTCAGTGAATAATAGTACGCAGTAATAAAATCACAATGTACAATAGCATATGTACCAAAATCAAATACTGAGATAATAGATTGATCCATTAGTCCAGGTAGCCTTACGGCACAGATAGCCTTTCGGCTCAGGTAGCCTTTCGGCACAGATAGCCTTTCGGCTCAGGTAGCCTTGCGGCACAACAGGTAGCCTTTCGGCACAACAGGTAGCCTTTCGGCACAGATAGCCTTTCGGCTCAGGTAGCCTTGCGGCACAACAGGTAGCCTTTCGGCACAACAGGTATACAGATATAGTTCTCACTTTCATTTTCAAATCAGTACATAATTACAAACATGTCTTACAGAACAGATACATAAATGTATGTGTAATGCACTATTACTCACAGTGTTGTGGTGGCGTATGAGTTCCTTCTGGAGTGTGCCCTGCACACAACATATCTAATAAATTAGTATTCTCTTAAAAATCCATTCATATGCCTTCATACTTATATGAAGTCATAACCTCTTAAAATTCATCAGAAAAGAATATCCTAATAACACCAAAGAGTCCAAAGATGAAGAATGTAACAAAACATATTTTCTGGTCAGCAGTCCCACGCCGGCGTAGATTTGTCCTTCGAGCGACAGTGTAATCTGCCAAAATCTCGGATGGTCGATTCTGCGCCGGCGCACCGACCACGCCGGACCGTACAGTGCAATTTTGCAGAAAACTGCTGGGAGGTGTAATTCTACGCTCGAGCGGACATGACCCCCGCTCGAGCGGACGTCGACCCAAATTCTGGGCAGCCCGAATTTCATCCCCAAATCATCAATCAAACCCAATTTTTCATAGATTCAAAGGTCAAATTCATGCAACACACTCATCTAACAACCCCCAAACATGAATCTAAGCTTAATTATACCAATGGAAACCAAGTTAGGAGTTTTGTCACGTCAACACTTCCACAAATTCAATCTAACTTCACATTCTTCAAACATATTGCATGATTTCAACATATATACATGGATTGATGCTATAATTCAAAGATTTAAGTATATCTTTATTCAATACTCAAATTATTGCCAACATGTTCAAAGGGTAAGAAACCCTAGTGAATCAAACATGGATTATCCATCAATCATACAACCATGAGCTAAGATTCTTGGAGATTAAGCTAGAATTCAATTACCTTTGAATAAATCACCCAAATCAACAAGTTGAGTAGTCTCCTTAATGACCCACGAATTTTCCCCCAAATTCTCTCCTCCTTTCTCTCTTTTTCCTTCTCTCAAAAGTGACCCACGTTTTGATCACACTCCTCAAGACTTAAGTGATAAAATATAGATATATATATAAGGCTCATATAAGACGAAATCGAATCGTTTAAGGATGCCGAAATGAAAATTCTACAGAAAATCCCATTATAGCTTAAAAATCATGTAGATTCCAAATACCAAATCAATTTCTGCAAATTAAATCTCTAAGGTGCTCAATTTCGGATTTAAGTAATTCAAATGTGACAGATAGAGTTTTAATTCAACAGATGGAAATTCATTTTGCTAAGTCTCATGCACTTTTACTATATTTTCACATAGGTTTCCACAATAAACATTCAAAAACATCAAACAGGTGATTGAAAAGATAACAGAATCAGATACGAGGGTCGGGGCGTTACAGTTGTAGACGCTCTGGGCAGGTTGTCGGACCTCCTCTCACGATTTCAGCGTGATTTGAGTGTCCCATTCCTTACGCGTTTTTAGCATGTTTGGAATTTATCTCGGGTTGCGTCGTATATGTGCCTGATTGGTTGTTTTTCTTCCTCTCTTGATTCTGGCATGGTTAGGGTTTGCCACCTTTTTGCATCTTTACTATCATAGCATTCATGCATCGCGCTGTTTTGCACACCCTACCTGTTTGCATTTTTGGTATGCATTCATTGTTCGCACTGTCTTGTGCATTCGCGTTGTCTAAAGCATCGCGCTATTTTTGCGCATCGCACTGTTTTGTGCACCCCATTGCATTTCGCATGCATTTCAATCGCGCTATCTTGCGCACATCATATGCACTTGTTAGTGCATTACATTTCATTTTGCATTTGGCATGCATTTCAATCGCGCTATCTTGCGCACTCTACCTGCACTTGTTAGTGCATTGCATGTTAATGCACACTTCGCATGCGTTGTCACGCACTTTTCAAATGCATTGTTATGCATCTTCCTATTGATATTGTACCTGGTAAGTTCATTTCTTTTTCAGGCATGATATTGTATGTACGGTTCATTTAAAGTTGGTGCAACCTGACGAGCCGCACAGGTATTGTATTTACTCCGTGTGAAACGTGGTAAGAATTGCATAATTCTTGTACATCCTTTCTGCATTATAGTGTAGTCGGATTCATGTTCACCTGCTTAAAACTGTTGCATGTCTTGCTTCATTACAGCATCCGTGGCATGATTGTTAGTCATGCCCTTGCATCTTGATGCATTGTCTTGCATTTTGCCCCAGCCTTCGGGCGCATCTCTGCATGCTTATACTAATTGTTTGTCTGAGTCTTCGGCCTTGTCAAAAATGGGTTGTCTTTGGGCTTTGACATTCACTCCTGTCACTTTGTGACTTCTGAGTTCTGTCAAAGAGGGGCAACTGTAGACACCTCATTTTTGACCGTCCTCAAGACTTGGTTGTGCTTGTAGGTACACCCAACAACTGGTTCGATTGCTCATCCAGCATTCGACTGTTGCGGCAGAACGGCACCGGTTCGAGTTTCCCGGACCTTGTATCCTTTTTGCCTCATTTTTGGACCCTGTTTTGGTCCTGTTAGAGTGGCCCTCATAGTGCCATGGCATGGCACCGCCGCCATGGCTTTTTCCATCGCCACCCTTCGATGAAGCCCTGTCGGCCATCGGTGTAGCCTCGCCATTATCGATGGCGGCACCCTATATCTCAGTTGGTTTTCAGGCAGATCTTTTGAGCCAGCTGGATTTTCATTTGCTCCCCTCCATACACGTGTATGGAGGGATAGAAGCCTTGGAAAGCTTGTTCAAGAAGCATTGGCTTTGCATTGCTCTATATAAGCAAGATGCCTTTCTCTTTGACAGGGGTTCTGAGTTTTGGAGAGGAAAAAAAGCTCTCTCTCTATATTGTATGTATTTTGTGCCTTAGAGTTGGATTTCTTTGCACTTTTACACCTCCATCCTCCATTCCAGCACCTTGGAGGCCATTTGAGGAGGTTGGAAGCTCAGAATCTTGGACCAAAACCTGCTGGTTTACCGCTCTTCTAGGATAAGTCTCTATTTCCCCTAAACTTGCACTTTCTTTGTTCATCTATAAGCCATACTTGCAAACATTTTTGGACTTTGTCATGAACTGAAAAAGATTATATTTTGAGCTCCTTTACATGTTTGATCAAGGACTCTTTACTGCTTGAGACCTCCTTCTACCACTTGTCTCTTTATCCCTCTTTTAGGCCTTTTCTTGTATGATAGCTTGGCCTTATTTGTGATCATTTTCGTGGCTTGATGTAAACTGTAAAGTGCATTATTTTGAGCCCCTCTTCAACTTTGTTGAAGGGCTCTTTGTCATTTGGGGCCAGCTTCTGTCCCTTGTGCTTTATCTCTCCTTTTAGGGCCATTTTTGCATCATAGATTAGCCCTACTTGTGATCATCTTCAAGATTGGACATAAACTAGAAAAATTTTCCTTTTGAGCTTATAAACATGTTTGTTTAAGATACTTTTTCTGTTTGGGGTCATCTTCCCGCATGCATGCTTTATCTCTTCAAGTTTAGAGCCATACATGTGAGCATTTGCATTGGCCTTGTTTTGGCCCATTAGCCACTAAAATCTAGGGGATTTTCAGTGGCTTAGACACTATTTTGATAGCCCAAATTAGAGGGGGGGTGACCCCCTCTCTCCTTGTCTTGTTTGGTGGCCTTTTTGGCCTTCCAAAGAGACCCCATTTTGCATGCTTCTAGGCCTTGTTCCAGGCCCTTTTTAGTGGGTTTTGGGACCCCCTTGAGCCATTTCCAGAGTTAGTTTGGCCTTGTTGAATGTCCATCTTGCATGTGCCTAATAATCCCTTGTGTGGCCCTCCAAAGAGGCCCCTCATTTTGGTATGCATTGGTTACATTTCCATGATTATTTGGGGGTATTTTCACATGTTTAGTTCACTAATTTTGGCTGGTTTGATGAGTTCTTACCTGCTTCATACACTTGCCATGTAAACCATGTTTCTTGGACAATCTTGCATGCTATGTTAGTTCATCATGCTAGCACCTTTTGGCCATGCTTTGAACTAGAAATGTTCATGTTTTGGGGCTGCCTTGCCTCTGTATTTATGCTTCTTAGTCAAATAATGCATGCTTTGTATAGCTGTAGTGTAATTGACCTTGCAAGCTTTGTGTTTCGGTGATGCATGCATGCTATCTTTGAGATATTTAGATGATTTGGCATCATTTAATGCTTCATTTCAGAGCATGTACCATTGTCACATTCTCACTTCACTCATGCTTCAAGTGCCTTTGAATGTCGCGCATTATTGCCTAGTTTAAGGCTTAGCTTGTATGCTTGCATGTCTAGGTGTTTGAGCCTTCATTCCAGCATGTTTAAGTCCTTGTTTAGGCTTAATTAAACTCTGTCCATGCTTAGTCCATGTGTTTGTGCCATGTATTGCATGCCTCCTTTGTATTGCTCTTTGCTAGCTTTCATGACCTAGGACCTTCGCATGCTTTACTTGTGTTGTTTAAATGATTTGGCATCATTTATCATCTCATTTCAGTGCATATAGTGTTGTTACACTCGCACATTTGTCACTTCTTAGGCACTTTTGAGAGTTGCCCTTTTAGGCCTCTTTGATGAACCTTTCGCATTTTGCATGCTTAAGTGTTTTGTGTGGCTTCATTCATTGCCTTTGGCTACCAATTTGGACCTAGTTGAGAGTTGTCCATCTTTGGTGTAAGCCCATTTTACCATGTTGTCGCATGCTCGTTACATGTAGTATGTTGTTGCATACTTGCTTAGCTTGACATGCCTTGCATGTTCGCATGTTCATATTGCATTTTGCCATGATTGTCTAAGGTTGTTGCCTCACATCATGCTTATATGCTTGTTGCATGTCATTAGCCTTGTCAGGTTGTTCGCATTGCATGTTTGCCATGCTTATGTGTTGCATTGCTTGGATTAAGTATTAATCCGAGCACAAGGAACGAGGGGCATTTCATACTTCAAGTGATGGAATGTGTCTCAATTCTCGGTTGCCGAAGCTCTTGATGATTCATGATAGAGTTCTAGGCTTTATTTGTTGTATTTGTGCATTCATTTTCATATTGATTTGTACAAGTTGGATCTTTGGCCATCATGCATCGGGATGCGTGATTGATTGTCGTGGATCTGACTTGGCCTCTCCCTTGATGTTTTGAGGTGATTTGGAGTGCCATGGTGCGTACATGTCCTAGGGAAACCCTCCTTTTCCTCTATTTTGTGCTTTGTTGCAGTTTGGTGTCACAGCACACCAGTGGCCGGCAGCCTGCCATTGATGGCCGGCAGTGTACCACCTTTGGCTGGCAGTGGGCCATCTCTGGCTGGCAGCTTTCCATCCTTGGCCGTCAGGCCACTGGGAGCTTCCCCTACAGTGTTTTGGTAAGTCTCAGCACTCGGAACTGGAGGACACCCTGCAAACAGAGCCTCTAAAGAGCAACTGGAAGGCATTCCAAGGCGAGGAACCGAAGCGAGCATGTGCATCCCTCGTGTCCCGAGGTTTCTAATTATGTAATAACTTAGATTAATTAGCTTCAGTAGCTAGCTAGATGCATGCTCAGTTGAAGTTAGTTAATTTGTTAATTGGCTCGTTTGTTTTGTAATTATTTAATTAGCTTAGATAGTTGATTAAATTAGTTTGTGATGTAATAAGTAATTAGCTTAGATTAGTTAGTTGTTTATTTTTGCTTTGGACTGTACCTATTTTGGACATTCGGACTCTTTTATTCGGACCCTCCGAGTGGGGGCATAATGTTGTAATAAGGGTGCGTGCGTGTGTGCATGTCTTCCAATCCCCTTTCTTTCTCCCTTTTATTTAACCGCTTACAATGGTTAGATTTAGGGCATATCTCAATTAGCATTCTTATGCTTCGCATGTTTGCATTCATGCATTTGTATTGCATGCACCGGGCTCGGAGCATTATACTAACTGCATAAGTATTCCAAATCTAACTTGAAATACGTGTTACTTGACACATTCCACATGCCATCCTAGGATTAGCCGAGCCTATTCTAGATTGCATTTTGTATGTAATGCATTGGCCACTTAACATGGACTAGGGTCATGCATATTTTGCTAACTAGCTTCATTTTTTTGGCACGGAGTACGATGTAAGTATTTATGCTTTAGTATCTCGCATGAGTGTGAATGTTAACATAACAGCATGCTTACCATGTGGCTAAGTGCTTATGTGATAAACTGCCTAAATGCCTGTGGGTGAAGGTTGGATTACTTGAATTGGGATAATTCATTGAAATCCGTATTTTAGCCTACTTGCGAGTAGCCAATCTCAACCATTTTCCAAACAAACGGATATGCAATGCTTTGTTCCAAATTAAGCGATCTAGTCTGTACTTGTTTTGCTGCGCGCATCACATAGTAATTCTAGCTAATTAATCGGAATAAGAACACATAACGTTTTCAAAATCGGATATCATGGTTAGTAGAGGCCGATCTTCGGATCGGGCGAGAGGGGGTGCTCATAGCTGACCTTCCCCAATCGTACCCAAGTTCCCGAGCCGAGGTAACTTTGGTGATGACGGACACGTGGCCTTTGGCACCGAGTCAGGGTTTCCTAAATTCCCCCATTAAAAAAATATTTAGGTGGCGACTCTGTATCTGGCAAAGCAGTCCATGTTTGGCACTTCTTTTCTAAAAATCTTTTTTTTTTTTTCTCAAAACGATTTGCCGGATTTGGACTCATCGGTTCAGATTTAGAACCGTGACAAATTGAGTCCGAACTGTTGTAAACCCCACAAAAAGAACAAAATGGGATTCATCTTCCCGGGGCGTTCGGGGACGTCTACAGATGCACCGAGCCTGGTGCATGCAAGACAAATGTATGAATGCAAGCATGCATAGTATAAGGTATGCTAATTTAAATATGCCCTAATACTAACCATTGAAAGTAGGTAAGTAAAAGGGAGAAAGACGTAGGGGTTATAAGACATACACACACTCACACACACTTATTACACAATTGCCCTCGCTCGGAGGGTCCGAATAAATATTACACAACCAAATGAATACTACCAAATTAATTATTACAGAACTTCTAATTAGTTAACAAATTAAATGCAGAAGGAAGGTGGCCGCAGCTTTGCCTTGGGATGCGTGAATGATGCATGCTCGATCCGCCTTGCCCGAAAACCCGGTACCATGCCACTGTTGCCTCTGTTTACACTGCTCTGCTTCGTTGAGGATCACACAAATTTCCAGAACTGCTTTGAGCTTCCTTCTGAGTGCTGTGGAGTGCCACCGGCCAGAACAAAAGGCCACCGACCATGGGAATGAGATTATCGGCCAAAGCTGGTGTCATCGGCTGGACACTGATGGCCGGTCGGCACTAAAGATGGCCGGTCGGCCATTTATTCCTGCAGAATCTTGCAGTTGACAGCAGCAGAGGGCAAGCAGTGTATAGCATGGAATTTTCAAGCAAATGTGTGCATGTCCACTCTCCCAATCATGTTATGGATTCAAGGGAGTGTGGCCGTCGGTACTCGGGCCACCAATCACGCATTCCAATGCATGATGGCCTAAGATACCAAGTTTGCTAATCAATGTAAATGCATGCAAACAAAACAAATGAATGTCAATGCCCTATCATGTTGAGATCAAGGGCATCGACGACCGAGGAGTGAGGCACGTTACGTCACTTCAAGTACGAACGCATCCCATTCCTCGGATTTGGTTTGACACCCCAAACCAAACCTAATGCAATGCATGTATGTCATATATAATGCAAAATGATGCAACTTAATGCAATGCAATATGAGCATGCTAGCCTAATACAATGCAATACTACCAAGACATGCAAGCTAATCTAATGTCACATTAGTATGCCAAGTATGCAACAAGGTCATGTGATGCCATTAGCTAAACAATATACAAAAATGCAAACAAGATATAACACAAGCATGCAACTAATGTAATGCAACATGCATCATGCCAAGTATGAAATTATGCACAAGGGTGGTCTTAAACTTAAATGGGAGGCCTCAGCCATGCCCCAAAACAGTGGCCAAAGATGGTGCAAAAGAGCACCAATTATGCATGCAAGCATGCACACAACAAGGTTCATCATCTAAGCATGGAAGGGGACAACTCTAGGCATACTTGAAGGCGATATACATGGATGTTAAACACTCATGTTAAACTCTGAAAAGCATGCGAAGAATGATGCCAAAACATGCTAGGGAACGGGTGCGAAATAGAAGGCATTCAAGGCCACAAAGAGAGCATTGCTCAACACCTATCCCAAGCAAACATGGCATGAGCTATACAACCAAAAACAAAGTTTTAATGCATCAAAATACACCCCAAAAACCCATTGATATGGCAGCCCAAATGACTTAAACAAAAGGCATGCACATTGGCTTGTATATGGAGCATAGGATCATGTCTCTCCAAAGCATTGAAAGGATAACAAAATGCAAACATGCAAGCATAAAACATGGACTGAAATGGCATAATAAGTGATTCCAAATCACTGAAATAGCCAAGATAATGCATGCTAATGACTCACACACCCGATGCCAACATGCTAGAATGCAAAGAGACTATACAAAGCATGAAAAGCATGACCAAATCAACACCCAACAGACCTCAAGCATGGCAAAATATGACCAGGAACTTCACAAAGTTAGGCCAAAACATGAGAGCATGGTAGGCCAAATGCATGATGCACTTCTAGGCAAAATAGAGGATTACAAAGCAAGTGTATTACGCATACAAAGGGTCATAAATCTGACCAAAAATAGAGGCATAACATGACCCAATAACACCCAAAAACCTCTGAAATGGAGCCAAAAACAACTAAGCATGCATGCTACCTTTATGAGCCAAAAACATGAACAAAAGAGAGACAAAGGGAGAGGGGTGTCCCTCCCCTATGCAAGACCTCAAAACCCCTTCTTCACCACTAAAAGTCCATTGGATTTCAGTGGTGAGAAGGTCAATACACAAAAGCCCCCAAAGCTTAACAAAGAGAGCACAAAAAGGGTCAAACAAGGCCTAAGAGGGGGAGGTCGACCCCCAATACCAAAGTGACCTTAATGAAGTACCTTAAGCATGCAAATACAAGACTTTTTTCAGTTATACACAAAGTTCAAAATAGCATGCAAAGTGGGTTAAAAACTAGTGCAAGATTGGGGAAAATAAAGCAATAGTGTTACCCTTGAAGAACACTTGAAGAACAGCAATCTCAGCCTCTTCCTTATGATCAAAACCAGCTCAAAACTCCAAGAACAACCTCTCAACACCTCCCAAGTCGAAGTATGGTGTAATACTATGTGTTCTAGTGCAAAACTAAGAACAAACTACACTTTTAAGCCCTCAAACACACACAAATGAAGAGAGAGAGGGAGATATAGAGAGAGAGGGTGATATATATCATATATCAGATGTATTAGGTCTGGTTTTGCTGAACCTCCTCAAAGGAGAGGCAGGGTCTTCTTATATAGACAAGGCAACGGCTTGAAGCTTCTTAGAGAAGCTAATAACAGAAGGGTCAAAGGGGCCAAGCTTCCAAGAGAAGCTAACCCAAAGGTTCAAGCTTCTTGAGGAAGCTAAGACAAAGGTCCAAGCTTCCTCAAGAAGCTTGAGCAAAGGGTGCAAAGCTTTTTCCAAGAAGCTTGAGTAAAAGGGTGCAAAGGGTGCAAAACAGCCACACACGTGTATGGAGGCAGGGTCTGTGTACCCCAGCTGGCACAGCTGGCATGCACCATGCCTGCAAAAGGCAAAAAGGTGGTACTGGCCAAAAAAGGAGACCATCGGCCAAATAAATGGTCGACCGACCACATAAAGTGCCGACCGGCCATCACTAATAGCCGGTGGAAAGGAAACAAGGCCGGTGGCCTCAAGCCATGGCCAGTGAGGTGTGGGGATGGTCAACAAGCCATTCCCTGCCCTCCGAAAGCAAAACACAAGTGTTTGGTGTAAAACCAAATACAAAATAGTCGAGTCGAGAGGTCCTAAGGCAAGGCGCGTGGCCGAGACCTCCGGGAACTCAAGGCGAACACAAACGTGGATGATCATCGGGTGTTCAAACGATGACGTCCAAGTCTTGAGGACGGTCAAAAATGGGGTGTCTACACACATCAGCTCCATATGTGATGTAAAAAATTCACTAAAGATGCAAAAAATAAAAAAAGGAATTTTTTTTTTAGACTTTAGTGAACTTTTTTTTTTTCTTCAAATTTATTCATAAACATTATTACATTATAGATGCATCTAGATTAGATGTAGCTAAAAAAATAAAAACAAATTTAACTAAAAAAGGAAAAAAAAAATTCAAAAGACGAAAAAAAAAACGATAGTAAACTTTTAATTTCAGAATTGACAATATAGGTGTTTGAATCAATGTATTTTCATTTTTGTCGTCTTTAGTAAATTTTTTTTATTTTTTTAGTTAATTTTTTTAGCTGCATCTAATTTAGATGCATTTATAATGTAATAACAACGTTTATGAATAAATTTAAAACAAAAGTTCAATAAATACTAAAAAAAATTCTAATTTTTTGGGTTTCTATTTTTCATTTTTTGCATCTTTAGTGAATTTTTTACATTACATATGGAGCTGATGTGTTAGCAATGTGGCAGATTTTGTTATTTTTATTTTTATTTTATGGAAGTTAGTCTAGGAGTAAAATGGGAAGGATTGTAAATATGAAGGGCCAAAGTGGGATGTATTGCAAACATGAAGGACCAAAGTGGGAAAAATCAAACTTAATGGGCCAAAATGGGAAGGATTGCAAACATGAAGGATCAAAGTGGGAAAAATCAAACTTAAAGGGCCAAAATGGAAAGGATTGCAAACATGAAAGATCAAAGTGGAAAAAATCAAACTGAAAGGGCCAAAATGGGAAGGATTATAAACATGAAAGGCCAAAGTGAGAAAAATTAAACTTACAGGGTTAAAATGAGAAATGGGTCAAACTTTAAGGGGGCAAAGTGTAATTTACCCTTTTAATTTTGAAAGCTCTAGGAGCTTCAAAACTTCAATCCAATTATGTTGATTTTTTTGTTATTTTTTAAAAAGAAAAATATATCATTGGCTATTGAATTCACCTATGACTTAGGAATTTAAATTTCAAAATTTTATACCTAACAATATACACATACTTTAAGGAATTGCTTTCCATAATAAAAATATATTATATATGTAACATAACTAATTAATTTTTTTTTTAGTAGGAATTACTAAATCCCTTCCTAAAAAAAAAGGCTTATATTTTGCTGCTTTCAATTTTGAGAACTCTAGGAGCTTCAAAACTCCAATCCAATTATGTTGATTTTTTTGTTATTTTTTTATAACCCGTTTGCAACCCACTCTACCCAACTAATCCAACCCAGTTTCTTGATATGCAAATCTTGAAGAGAGACGACCATTTCTTGTGTATTTTCTCCTTCTTTTGATAGTAAAACCCCTTGTCCTTCTTCGCCTGTGGACGTAGGCTTATATCCTAACCACATATATGTCTGTGTTCTTGTACGATTGCTTGTTTTACTTTCTCATTTTTGTTTGTTTCGTCATAATAGTTCCCTACAAAAAGATAGATGAACTTTGAAGTGGAACATCAAATACTCATTCTAGAAGATATGATTGATGTGGGCTCAAAGGTGGCCCACCGAGCCATACTGGACGAGTCCTGACTACTCTCCAACTGAGAGAAGCTGAAATAGTGCAAATTTCAAGACAATCTCAAGAAAGGTCTCTAAGTGTTCCAAAAGAGGAGATGCATAATTGATCACATTTGAAGTGTTGCATGAATAAGAATACAAGTAATTTTTCAAAGAGTCGCCTAAATGGTTGACTCAATCAATTTTTTATTTTTCTTGTTATTTGTTATATCTATTTTTATTAATGTTTTTTAAAAAAAAATGCTCTCTATGTCCTATATTTTGATATCTTATTTGTATACATGCCTGCTCCAAAAATATTGGTCAAGGAATTAATTCAAAATTTTGATTAAAATTTATTATGCACATTTTTTTTTATAAAAAAATCACACTTGTCAATATCAACAAATAAGCAAAATAGATTAGGAGTGTCCATAAGTTGATTTGATTTGAGTTGTACTAAATTTAAAATCAATAGTCATGATCAAATTTAAATTTTTGAAATCATCCACTAGAACGAACCCAACCCAACTCGATATGGTTCGAGTTGGTTCGACATTCCACTATAAATAAAAAATAAAAAATAATTAAAATAAACAAGTCTTTAAAGACCAAGAACTATGAAATTGAGATACATTATTTGTTTATTGAAAGCCAACTCTAGCTTAAATGCAAGCAATACAAATTAAATTAAATTAGATTTCTTTGAGGTAAAAAATTAAATACAATCAAACCTATTTTAATAAACAAAATAGATGAAAACAAATCAATATACATAGAATTATACAAAATATTGGTTCAGTTCTCAAGTTGGTTTGATTTGAGCAACACCTAAACCAAGATGAATCTAATCTTATCAAGTTGATGATTTCAAGATTGAAAACCAAACCAATACACTTAGAAATCAAACAAAACCGATACACTCAGATACCGAACCAAACCAACACAAAGAGGTCAGATTGGTTCAATTTTTGATTTACTGGGTATGTTGCACCCCTAAGATAGAAAGGTCTAAGTGCTTTATTTGATTTAACAACTAAACGAAGAACGTATCTCAATTCCATACCCCGAGAAGTCATGAATAACCCAAGTAAATATGAATGAAGTCCTTAAAAAGAAAGAGAATTCATAGGCAATAGACAGAATTGCAGGAGTAAAAAAAAAAATAGTTACTGAAATAAGGGTTGTGCAACCTCCCAGCAAACAATAGAAATAACAAAAAAGAATAAGAGGTGCAACTGTTGATAGAGAAAAGAGTGATTGGATTGGAAAAGTGAAATCCTAGACTATTTTGGGTTGGGTTGTGAAATTCAATTTCCAAGCCCAAACTATTTATCAAATGGATCAAAATGTTGGCCTAGTCTAGCTTTAAGAGCCAAAATATTTTTTTCAAATCCTAAAAAATAGGACTAAGTTGGACGGGCTGGATGGACCAATGAACAAATGCCCAAATCCCTCGCTCTGGGGGGATGCCCTCGGCATGGAGGAACATGTACTAGGGTATATGTGCGACTCGTTGGAAGGAGCCAAATGATGAAGACTTTACTCTATGTCTTGACCCATCCATAGTCTACTAATCTCAATGTCTTTCATCTCCTAGTCTACCCCGTGCAGGTCAATTAGTTTGATTTGATGGGGTCAATCAAAGTCGGGTTACGGGTTAGGACTGTTATCATATTCGGTCTTTTCACTATTGGGCCTATTACCTTTTTTTTTTTTTTTTGGTAGATCATTTCCCCCCTCTTAAAAAAAAAAAAATAAATTTACATAGACAGCCCATTCCCTAAGCACAATGAGCCATATTACATAAACATTAACCCATTTCAAATTCCATAGATAGATAGAAATGAACTGAAAAAATAAAATTTGTTCATAAAAGTAGAGGTTCACTTGAACAGTAATGCTGGTGATTATAAACTCAAAGCACAAAAAAACAGGCCATTGGCTAAGCAAAATTAGTCATATTAACCCATTTCAAATTCCATAGATAGAGATAGGAATGAACTAAAGAAATAAAAATTGTTCTCGAAAGTAGAGGTTCACTTAAAACTGTAATTGTGGTGTTTCTAAACACAAAACACAAAAAACAGACTTAGGGGTAGGGGCGGAGCCACCAAAGGCTTAGGGGGGTCACGTGCTCCTCCTAAACTTTTAATATTTATACTATTACCCATATAAATAAAGATTATGTATTATTTATCCTTTATAAAATTTAATAGTGACCCTCCTTAAATTATGTAAAATTTATTGTATTTTTAAATTTTAATTTTTTTTTTGTATTTTATTATTGTTAGAAATTGGGCGCCCATATGGCATGACCCTTTGAACCTTTTGAACCTTATCTATGTAAGTTTGAATTTGAATTCAAAACTTATTTGGATAACCATTTAGGATATCTATATCTATCATATCAATAGATATGGATAGATGGATAGATAGATATTGGTTGTTATATATTTGATTATATACATCTGATATGATGGGAATAATATATCGATATCAGATACGTTATGTGGTTTTTGCCTATAATCTTTTTTCCCAGACTCTCTCTCTAACTCTCTCTAATATGAGAACGATCCAGCTTCTGCACTGTAACTTGTATGGGTGATACTCCTTTTGTAGTATCACACCACTGCTGGGTTGGTTGTTCACATCCTGGAAGCATGTGATTTATCCACAAGATTCTTCGCTTCAGGCTCTACTAAAAGGTATGACTATGAAATTTTTCCCGCTGTGTCATAATACTTTATGATTTACATTGGTATCAGAGTGGCGGCTCCGCACGCGTGCTGAGCCACCGCTGAGCCACATGCTGAGTCGCTCGCTGAACTCATGCTATGTCACAATTAATAATAGAATTAGAATATTTTATCATGTTTTTTTTAGACATGCCATAATCAGTGGGTGGTTGTTCGGTTGAGAGAAATCTTTGTAGATTTACTCCCGAAAACTAATATTTTGTGCATGAATTAAATTAAATTTTGGATAATTGTCACCTGTGGCGCAAGAGATGAATACGAGCATAGCAGATTTTCAATCTTGCGACTTGTGTAATATTGTCACTATTTAATTTAGATTTTTGTGGCAAAATTATATTATGCTAATCAAATTAATCCCAATGCAAATTTCTCTCTAAATTGATTTAGCTTATGGAAGTTAATTTGGTTGACCTAGACTTAGTAGAGATGTTCAAATGTGAACAATGTAATCCCATTCTTTAGATGAGCAAAAGTCTTGGAGACTTTAGGTCAAACCTTAATTGAGCCAAAGTAAGAAAACATGACTCAAAGTCGCCGTGGTTTTGTTACCTTGTTTGGCATAATAAAAACTAATGTGTGCACTATGGTTAGTGGCACGCTACGTAGTTTTGGTTGGCGAGTTTTGGAGTTATGAAATTAGTAAGCCCTCAATAGATCTGTGTATAATCTTGACTATTGAGCTGCGCGGATTGACTTTGTAATTTGACTTGTAATGATGTTACATCATTGGATGAAGTAACATTCAAGAGTTAAGTCATCCAAGAAATGCGAGCTTAAATGAATTAGTCATTAAGTGTAAGATGAGTAGCCAGTATGAGCAGTGTTTTGCTCTTTATCCAACTGTTGGGAGTGGATAGAGCAAAATTTCACGCACTATAATAGTGTGCATTGAAGTATCACTTGAAGTTAAAAGATTAGCGCTTAGTAGCGGCAAAATCTATTAACACCAAGTAAAAAGTTTAGCGTCACGTGGCTACATAATCTATTGGCATTGCCAACTTGTCTAAGTCTGGACACTTACTATTTCCACACTTGAGTGTGAGACATGATGAGGTGCTTCTTTGTATGATTCCTTTACTAGGCTAACGTTTTGTTTTGAATAACGTTTACCACTAAGCGCAAATGTTGCAGCATAGTAATGAAAAGGTCAAGGTCGACAAGGTTGTTATGACTCTAGGAATTTGACGCATCGCTTGTGAGAGCATTGTGTTGAATTAGACTCTTTAGCCTAATTTGAGCTTAAGTTACTTCCGGAGCTGTCATAGATTGATAGCTTATTCTTTCCTTCTTGTGGATAGTAGAATTAATTGTAAGTAACTATGAAGCGAGAAACAGAGATGGCAAGAGGAGTATCGTCATCTTTCAATTAGATATAGTAAAGTGTATGGAGAATAAAATTAACTTGAAAGTGCAGGGAATTAGCACTTACTAGTTAAATTTGTGACTTCGGCGCACTTAGTATCTCCATGACATCCTTTTATGATCTAGTGAACATGAATTAGTCATGAGTTATTACCTAGTTGGGCCTAAACCTTTAAACTTGTCTTCGAGAACTCATACATTAAGATGATTGGAATTAGTTTATGACATTGGTCATGAACCAGTGGCTTATTATACTTAATCACATTAATGAAATGATGACACGATGGTTTGAGTTGGCCTTCTTGGGCCCACTCGTTTATGATATCCTGCTCTCATGTGAATGTGTGACTTTGTTCGCAATGGGTGCGCACAAGTAAGTAGGAATGCCGTAGAAGGTCATTTGTTTTGGCGTATTTAGTCCACTATGATATTGTGACTAGATATGTGTAAGGGTATGACAGCTAAGCCTCAAACTCAACACATTTATAGATTACGATACACATCTGAGTCAAGACTATTTGATCTCCCATAAGTCAAAAGTTTTGAGATGACTTTTGACATTGCACATATGAGGTCGAGATCAATTAGATAAGAGCTTTTGTGCTTTTAGTTTTGAGCAAGGTGGCGAGTATCTATTTAAGTTTTTTTTAGAAAGCTCTGTGAAGAGAAATGGATGCTTAGAAAATTGATTATTCCTAGTACTCAACAACACAATGGTGTAGTAGAGATAAGGAATTAAATATTGTTAATGTTAGGTGGATAATGGCACAAAATGTTTCCCAATTGGGAATTGCACTAGTTTGTTGCCTATATCCCTAACTAAGTGCCCTCCATATCAAATTTTACACTCCATTTGAGTAATGGGTTAGCGGAGAGCCATCTATGGGCGATCTGTAACCGTTAAGCAGCTTATCTTTATTTTACTTCCCATAAGGTTGCGATGTTAAGACCTAGGGTTCTATAGCGCATTATTGTATGTTGTCTTGTAAACGCATAGGGTCATGTGGCGCATTATTGTATGCGGTCATGTAAACCCTCCGGGTCATGTGCATATAGGTAAGTAGCTTTGTGGTAGTGTAACTAAGTCGCATAAAGTTTTCTTAGTAAAGTGACGTGAATAGAGTTTTGGAACTCTATAAGATAGAGAATTCTAAGCATAGCGCTTTTATGTAGCCTAGTTGAGAATGGAAAGAAATTTCCAATATCCTAGGGATAGTGGGAGCGATATGCCTACTAATGGATTAATCCATTAGAGAAGAATACTCTACATTCTTAGTTGTGTGGTAGCGAATGTGAAGATTTTCCATGTCATCATTGGGTGATAAAGAGCCTAAGATAATGCCAAAGGCTCTAGTCCCTTGTTTTTAGAAAGTGGATTAATGTTGCGCAGTTTAAGACAAAGTCTTTGAGGATTAACCATTTCTATAATTTGGTTGACTTTCCATTATGACGCGAAACTGTTCTAAAGTTATGCGTAATTTAGATAGTCATTGTTGAGGCATAAGGCTCGCTAGATACTGAAAAGTCGCACCATTGAGGAAAGTGTAAACCATGAGAAGACTTCCTCCTGGGGAGTGAGGTTATTTTGACTTAGGCTATGATTGACATAAGTTCGGAACATTGATTTGTGGACATTATGACCCAACTTTCTCGTTGGAGAATTGGATAAGTAGATCCATAGGGATTTACCTTCTGCTTTTATAGTGAAAAGTTAGGAGTACAAAAAGGTTGCTAGTTCCAATAAATCTTTTACAGCCTAAAACAATTATCCAAATAGTGGTTCTTAGATTTCCTCAAGCCATGATAGTGTAGACGTGCCCGAGAACTCATCGAGCTCCGCGCGTGAGGGCGCGAAATTCGTTTGCTCTCTAGCTACTACAAGTTCGGACTCATGTCACGGTTCTGAATCTAATCTCACAATGTGCGATGTAAGATCGATAAATCACCAAAGAGTCCAAATCCGACAAATCGTTTTGGAAAACTAATTTTAATAAAGAAGTGCCAAACATGGACTGCTTTGCCAGATACAGAGTCGCCAAATAAATCTTTTATTTTTGGGGAATTTAGGAAACCCTGACTCATCCCGAAGGCCACGTGTCCGTCATCACCAAAGTTGTCTTGGCTCGAGAACTTGGGTACGAGAGGGGAAGGTCATGCAATGAGCACCCCCGCTCGCCCAATCAAAGATCGGCCTTTACTAACATGATATCTTGTTTTTGAAAACACATGTGTTCTTATTCTGGTTATTAACCTAGAATTACTATGTGATGCGCACAGCATACAAGTATAGACTAGATCGCCTAAGTTGGAACAAAGCATTGCATGTTTATTTGTGAAAATGGATTGAAGTTTTCTACTCACAAGTAGGCTAAAGCGAGGATTTTGATGAATTGTTCCAATTCAAGTAATCCAACCTTCACCCATAGGCATTCAGGCAGTTAATCAAATAAGCAGTTAGCCTCATGGCAAGCATGTTTTCATGGCAACACTAACACACATGCAGTATGCTAAAGCATAAACACTCACAGTGTACTCCGAGCCAAAACAAAGAACTAGTTAGAAATCATGCATGATCCTAGTTCATGTTAAGATGGCTAATGCAACACATGCAAAAATGAAACTAAGATAGGCTCGGCTACCTAGAATGTCATGTGAAATAAAACCTGGTACATGTATTCAAATTGGAATTGAAATATAATGCAGTTAGTATGATGCGCTGAGCCAAGTGCATGCAATACAGATAAATGAATGCACACATGCAAGCATAAGGATACTAATTGAAATATGTCCTAAAACTAACCATTGTAAGCAGCTAAGTAAAAGGGAGAAAGAAATGGAGGTTGGAAGGCATGCATCACACACACGCACGCTTATTACAACAGTTGGCCCTCTCGGCGGAGGGACCGAATAAGAAGCTAACTAGCTAATCTAAGCTAATGAAACTAATTATTACAAAACAAACTATTTAACTAATCCTAGTTAACTAATTATTACAAAACAAATTGAAATAGCTAAACGCATTAACTATTAAAGTATAAAACGAATGCTTAATCTGGCTAAGTAAAGAAGCTAAATAAAGTAGTAAAACAGGAGGTTCTCAGAGGGAGAAGACTGGATGCATGCTCGGTCACCTCGTTCGGAAATCTGTCGCGATGCCCTAATTTGCCTCTGTTTGCAATTGTCCTCAGAACCTTGCACCAAGCTCCAGAAAGTTTCCAACTCACCTTGGAGACCTGTGGGAGGTTGGCCGACCACCTAGGGATGTCACCAGCCACTGGCCGACCACTTTCTGTGCTGAAAACCAAAAAAAATGGTCGGCCAGCTAGCTTTTCTGGCTGGCCAACCAGTTGTTGCTGCATTTCTCCAGTTTGTTGCAACAGAGAGCAAGAAAGGGCATGGCAATGTATTTGCAAGATATGTGTGCACAACCACCCTCCCTATCATTTCATGAGCTCAAGGGAGTGTGGTTTTCGACCCTCGGGCCACCAATCGTGCATTTCAATACTTAATGACCGACAAGTCAAATTGCACAATTCAATATAAAATGAATGCACACATAAACACATAAGGCCTAGAACTCTATCATGCTTGATCAATAGCGTCGGCGACTGAGAATTGAGGCACGTTTCATCACTTCAAGTATGAAATGTCCCTTATTTCTCGTGCTCAGATTAACACTTAATCCAAACAACAATGCAACAACATGATTGTGACATGATCAACTTAACAAAGCTAATAACATGCGAACAATGCTAATGCATGCATGCACGATGCAATGCTACAAGGGCAACTTAGCAATGTTAGGAATATGCATACTTAATGCAAAGAAACAACTTGGCATCACAATGCAATGTACAGAAGCATGCACAATACAAACAACATGAAAGCCAACATGCTCAATGGACTTAAACCAAAAGGGGGTAGACCTCAGTCATGCCCAAATTAGTGGCCAATGGTGATAAAATTAAGGCACATGAAGCATAAACAAGCATGCATGCACAATGCATTGTCCATCAAGTAGACCTAAGAACACAACCCTCAAGAAGGCTCAAGGAGTGACAAATGTGGAAGTGTAATAACACTAAATGCATTGAAATAAGGTAAGAAATGATGCCAAATCATTCAAACAGCACAAGCAAAGCATGCAATGGTCCTTAAAGCATGAAGCTAGTAAAGAGGACTACAAAGGGGGCATGCAATATATGGCATAAATGCATGAACCAAACATGGACAGAGCTGGAATAGATCAAGACAATGACCAAAACATGCTAAGTTAGGGGCTCAGAGGTCAAGGCATGCAAGCATACAAGCTAAGCCATAAACTAGATAACAATGCGCAACACTCAAAGGCACTTAAAGAGTGAATGAAGCGGGAACATGGCAATGCTAAATGCTTTGAAATAACATGATAAATGATGCCAAATCATAGACATGATGCAAATGAAGCATGCTATGGTGCCCAAAGCTTGAAGCTATCAAGAGCACTTGTACGACAACTATGCAAAACATGAAGCATATGGAAAAGGCAACCCAAAACAGTCCTAGAACATGTCAAAATGAGTCTAAAACATGTATGGAAGGAAGCCAAAATAATAGGGGTGTACACGGTCCGGATTGGTTCGGCTCTGAGAAAATCCAAGAACCGAACCAATCCTAACGGTTCTGTGATTTTAAGAACCAGACCAGACCGTTACACTTGTAAAACCGGACCAGAACCAAACCGAAAAAATGGTTTGGTTTCGGTTTGGTTTACGGTTCCAAAAATTTTTATTTACAAGAATAAATTGTTAATATTAGCAAAATAATTACTCAAACTAATTACATTTAACTCATGATAAAAACTAATAATATTAAGGCATTACTTAATATTACATATCTATACCATCCTAATATCATTAAAATTATAAAAAATCAATTAATAAAAATAAAACTTGATATTATATATATATATATCTTTTAAAATTCGGTTCGGTTCAGTTCGGTTCAAACCGTGGTTTTTTTATAAAATCCATTAACCGAACCGTTTTTACGGTTTTCATATTTCTTAATCCGAAACTGAACCAATTCTTAATAGAACCGAACCAAACCATATGATTCGGTCTGGTTTGGTCCGGATTACCGGTTTGAACGGATTTTTGAACATCCATACAAAATAAGCTAGCATGGTGAGCATGAAGCATAGAATATGCGAGGCAAATAAGGTGGATTACACTACACCTACTAAGACCAAGCATGGAATGAATTAAGCAACAAAAATCAGAGTTATATCATGGCATAATAACCCCAAAAAACACATTGAAATGATAGCTCGCAAGCTTAGGCATGAAGGCATACGCAATGGCTCATGTTTAAGGCATAAAGGGAAAACCCTCCAACGCATTGAATAAGTGAAAGTTGTGAGTGCATGAACATGAAACATGAACTGAAATCACATTTTACATGATGCCAAATCATGAAAATAGTTCAAGTAATACATGCAAATGGACTCAATGCACAAAGCTAACAAGCTAGATTGAACCATAGCTATACAAAGCATGGCATGCATTACCAAAACAACACAAATCAGAGCTAGAGCGTCGTAAAACATGGACAAAAGCTTTTCAGAGTTAAGCCAAAAGCATGCTAAAATGACATGTTAAAGCATGAGACACATTGGGCTAATTCATGGAATTACACTACAAGTGTATAGAGCATGCAAGGGGCCATCAAACCCACCCAAGATAGAGTCATGGCATGCTAAAACAACACCAAAAACCTACTAAAATGGAGTCAACATAAGCTAGAAAGACATGCTACTTCATGAAGCATACAAGACTAGTTTATGAGATTTACACTACAAGTGTATTATGCATGCAAGGGATGATCGAGACAACCAAAAATAGTGGTATGACATCTCAAAATCACCCCAAATACATGCTAAGAACAAGCCAACAAAAGCTTAATAAACATGCTCAAACATAAGGCATATGAAGCAAGTATTCAAAATACAAGGAGAGGGGATGACACTCTCCTATTTAGGACCCGAAAACCACCTTTCCACCACTAAAAATCCTTTGGATTTCAGTGGTAGAAAGGTCATGCAAAGGTTACAACAAAAGCCTAAAGGGATGGCTCAACACAAGGCCTAACAAGCCCTAAGAGGGGGTAGATCACTCCCAACAGAAAAGTGACTTTAAACAAACATTTTAAGCATGCAAAAATAGAACTTTTTCCAGTAGAAAGTTAAGCTTCAATCAGCATGCAAATAAGGATAAAAGCTTAAGCAAAAATGGGGGATTTAAGGGTTAGAAACTCACCCTTGAAGACCACCTTTAAAGCTGCAACTCCAGCAGCTTCTCTGAGCTCAAACTAGAACAAAAACTCCAAAACAAACCTCAAGAAGCCTCAGCAACACAAGGATGGTGTTTGAGTGTGTGTTTGTGTACAAAAGTGAGACAAAATGACACTTTAAGGCACAAAACAAGAGCAAAAGAAGAAGTATAGATACAAATATATATCTATCACTCAAGCTCCAAAATTCTGAACCCAGAGGAGGGAGGAGGAGCCTCCCTCTTATAGAGAACAAAAGCTAAAGCTTCTCAAGGAAGCTAAGCTTCAAGGCTATCCCTCCATACACGTGTATGGAGGATGGCTCTAGTGCCCTCTAGTTGTGCCAGCTGGAGGAAAATATCTCCAAAAAAGGTGACAAAAAGCAGCCGACCACTTGAAGTGGTCGGCCAGCTACTAAAAGTGGTCGGCCGACCATTACAAGTGGTCTCCCACAACAAAAACTGGTCGGCCAGGGGTAGGAGAAGTTTACACACTGAAAACAAGCAAGTGGTGTGGTGGCCGACCAGAAAAGGTGGCCTAAAGACCAAGAAAGCCAGTTATCTGACCAGAAAACTGGTTGGTAGGAGGAAAAGTGGTCTCCAAAGGGAAAAACTGGTCTCCCACCCTTGTACCACCTTCCAAACAAGGAAAACAAGGTTTGTACCAAAAACAAACCAAAAAGGATGCAAGACGAAAGTTCGGGAGGCAAGACGCGCAACCGGGAGCCTCGAAAACTAGTCTACAAGCACCAAAAGTGGTATACAACCACAAAAGTGGTCTCCCGGACCACAGTGTTCCTCTAGGCAAAGGCAAAAAGGCATGGTTCAAAAACCATGCCAAACGGAGAACGTTAAGCTGTCCCGAGACAAGGCGCGCGGCCGAAGGCTCCAAAAACCAAAAACTAGTCTCTAAACGGGAAAAGTGGCCTACGACCACAAAGAGATGGTCTACAAGACCTCTCCCTCCCTCCGAGAAAAGAAAACAAGATTCGGTCCACAAACTGAGCCAAAGCACAAAGAGTTCAGAGGTCTGGAGGCAAGGCTCTTAGCCAAAAACTCCGAAACCTTGAAACGAGCACAACATGCACAATCACCGAGTGCTCAATCGATGACGTCTGAGTCTTAAGGTCAGTAAAAAATGGGGTGTCTACAGTTGCCCCTCTTTGACAGAACTCGAAAGTCATAAGTGATGGGAGTGAATGTCAAAGCCCAGAGATGACCCATTTTTGACAAGGCCGAAGACTTAGACACACATGCGAGATAACAAAGAGATGCGCCCGTAGGCTGGGGCAAGATGCAAATGACATGCACGAAGCCGAGCATAACTTATGATCATGCAAAGAAAGCTGTAATGAAGCAGTTATACATAATAAATGCAACAGTTTAAGCAAGCGAATACAAATCAAACTATATTACATGAAAAAAGGATGTAAGAGAATTATACAATTCTCGCTACGTCTCACATGGAGTACATACAATACCGTCTGGTCACACCAGCCTCAAATAAACCGTACATACAAGATCGTGCCTGCATAAGAAAACAACTCAACAGGTACAATATAGTTAGAAGCACATGTTCAATCATTACATCAAGATGCAATTCCAATGCATGATAAACACGTGCATACACAATGTCGATGGAAACATGCATAGCAATGCAAGTGAAAAGTGCATAACGATGTAACCGAAACGAGCTTAACAATGCAAGTGAAAAGTGCACAACAATGCAAGCAAAGTGAAAAGTGCGTGACAACACGAGTGAAGTAGGTGCATAACAATGCAAGGTAAACGTGCGCGACAACGCAAATAAAGTGCATAATAATGCAACAAGTGGTGTGCATAGCAAATGCAAGAAAAGTGCAACTTCAAAAGCATGTTTGAAACAAAATGCTGAGTAAAGAAGTACAATCCTTAAAGAGAGAAACTCAACCATAACCTCCGATTTACCTCTCAAAGGGGTCACAACGTACTAAAAAAGGATACACCTTCCTCTTGACGAGTAACGATGAGCCACGCATCGAAGACTTGAATTGAAGTTCCCGCGGAGACATTCTTGAGCTGAAAAGTGTACTTTTCTTGTACTTTCTCGAGAGCCGAGAACTCCAATTATCACCAAAACACATAGGGAGAACAAAGGGACCTTGGAGACCACCCAGGAAGGATGGTCGACCACCTAGGCTAGTGGCCGACCAGTTTATGAAAATAGGGGCAGTTTTTTCTTTTAATGCTCGGATCTTTAAGTACACAACTCCAAATCAGTTTTGCTCACACCTCCAAGGCTGAAATCAACTTCTCTTCCTCCCTAGACCCTTTTCTCTCTTAGATCTGCACTTTATACGTGTTTTCCAACGCCCCACGTGAAGTTGTTTCACAAAAACTTTTGATTCTCTTCGTCTTGAACCGATTAAAATTTGTTTTCGGAGCTTCTTTCTCCATTTTCACCACTTGAGGTATGTTTGTCTCAAAGTTAAGCACCTTTTCTCGAGCATTGACTTTTTTTGACTTTTTCTCTTCCTGAGACTTGACTTTTGTTGACTTTTTGCAATTTTGGTTCATTTCGCTCATTTTTGCATCATCTTGTAGATTTCTTCAGATGGCCGACGATATTCCGTATGGCGGAGGTTCTCCATATGCAGAGGATGAGGCCGACATTATGCCGTTGCCTCCGAGGATTCGGCCGTTTGACCCAGAGGACTACGACCTACAGGAGCACATTCTTTCTCTTAGCACTTTTCACCATTTCACGGACTTTGTGCGGTGGGCACCTGCAGACCTGCTGCTACGGGAGTCGGAGTCCCATCTATCTCATCGCGCGCATGAGGTACGTACTTTACTTTTGTATTTCTCACGCATTCCATGTTTTCACTATATATCATATCTGCTCATTTTAAGCATATTCACATACACAGTACTTCCGCTTACAGCATCCGATTCATTTGGCACACAGCTCTCAACATAACACTTTGCTCACTTTCAAGACTCTTAACACAAAACTTTGCTCACTTTGCTCACAGCTCTTAACATAACACTTTGCTCACTTGGCACGCAGCTCATTTGGGCACACAGCTCATTTTTAGAGTAGTGTGAACAACTAAACAAGTCAAATCATCTTTTCTTACCCAAATCTTTTTGGTCTTAACAAAATCAGGTCTGGTGGTCTTGGTAAATGTCTTGGCGCTGTGAACACCCTCATGTATCTTGGTGTTCTGCCTAGACATGTAAGGTTGTCTCCTAACCCAAAAAGTATTCAAATTTCTACTCCTTTGAGACACCTTACCAAACAATTCAAAGCAAAAAGGACGAATGTGGCCATACTTACCACAACGATGACAAATAAAAATAGGTTTTACCTCCCTTTTGTTGATCTTACCCCCTTTAGGTAGATGAAGAGAGGGATCACCCTGGCGTACCTTCAGCTTTTCCTTTCCTTGAGTCTTCAGGTCATGTGATGTAGAGGCTTGTTCCTTATGAGCTGTCGCATTACCATAGCCTAGCCCACTTTTGTCACAATCCATTTGTTGAGACCTGAGGATGTCTTCTAATGATTTGGAACCTTTGTTCCACATAGCAATTATGGCTCTAGCAATTCAGAGTTCTTCATCTTTGTGACAAACCATCTCTTCCAATGTAGCTTGTGACATCTCAAGGCTTTCAAGCTTCTCTTCATATGTGGAATACACTTTCATGAGTTCATTCCTTTCAGTTTCACAAGATAGAAGTTTCCCACATAGGTCTTGCCTGTCACTAGCGATCTTGATAACATTTTGCTTAGCTGTTACAAGTTATCCTTTTAGCTTGACATTCTCGCTTTTACATGCTTTGAGCTTGAGAGTGAGTTTGTCATTGATCTTGGACAAATTCAAAGATTCATCGTAAAGCTTTTCGTAAGCTTGTTGTAGATCATTACCATTAATCTTATCATTGTCTTCTGATGTTTCATCATCTTCTTTTTGCTCCTCATTCTTCTTGACCTCATCCAGTCGAGCAACTAAGGCAGGAAAGGTGATAGATGGTGGTGAAGATGACTCTCCTCTTTTATAAAATTAGCTCAGAATGTCCCATGCATCTTTAGCCTTTGTGCAGTGAGCAACCCGTTGCTATTCTTCATCAGAAATTGCTCCATGAATAGTGATTAGAACTCTCTGATTGCTCGGATTGTCAGTACTTTCAACATCCTTTTCAATGGCTTGCCAGCCTTCTGAGTCGAAAGTTCTCAGAAACGCTCTCATTCTGATCTTCCAATACAAGTAATTACTCCCATCAAAGGTGGGAGCATGATGCAAATTCTAGCCACAAGCAAATTCCACTGGCTTCGGAAGAGGTTGAGTGAAAGTGGACCAAAATGCTATGAAAGCACTATCCCCATCTTTACCATATTCAGTTTCTTCGGGTTCTTGCTTCGACCCGCTTTCATTATCCTAAGTCACTGTGTAGACTTTTTTCCGATTCTTTTTCGAAGGACATTCAAGGGAAATATGTCCAAACCCTTGACATTCATAACACTTGACGCCTTGCCCCTTTACAATTTTCTTTTCAGTTTTTGGAGCAAGTTTTGGTGGAAAAGTTTTGGGTTTATCATTACTCTTGTCTTTTGAAATAGGGTCTCTGAAATTAGGCTTCTTTTTCTTTAAATTTTTTTGAACTGTTTAGTAAACATAGCTGTCATCTTAGACTCTAAATCAAGCTCAGTCTCAGGAGTTTTTGCAGTCTCATGAGCACTAGTGAAAGCCACACTATCTTTTTGTTTTTTCTTAGAAATTTGGTGGGCTTCAAAAGTCTGCAAGTTTCCAACCAACTGATCAAGCTTGAGGGTATCAACATTCTTAGCCTCCTCAATGGCTATCACTTTTGATTGGAACCTCTCGGGTAAAGACCTCAAAATTTTTCCAACAACTTTAGCTTCAGCGATTTTTTCACCGAGTGTGAAACAGGAATTCACGATATCACTAAGTTTAGCATAAAAATCATCAAACGTCTCATCATCACGCATAAAAAGGGTTTCAAAGGCAGAGGTGAGATGTTGAAGTTTTGACCTTTTAACAGAAGTAGTAACCTCGTGAATCATTTCAAGAATGTCCCAAGCCTCTTTTGCTACCTCACACGTGCAAATACAACAAAACTCTTCAGGTGTAACGGAGCAAAAAAGGGAATTGAGAGCCCTACTGTTCCAACTCAAGTTTTGATAATCGGTTGTGTCCCATTTATCAAGGGGTTTGGAAATATCAATACCATCAATGGTGACAATAGGTTCATTCCACCCATAGATCACACAGTGCCAAACTTTCTCATCGATGGATTTTAAAAACGCTCTCATAGAAGCTTTCCAATAAGAATAGTTTGTACCATCAAGTAACAGAGGTCTATGGATTGAGTTACCTTTACGAATTGAATCCATATCACCAATCACACAAAATCACACTCCTATAGTTTTGATAAAAACAAAGAGTGACTTGCTCTGATACCAATTGAAAATCCTAAGTGATTCGTCATTAGATCAAGATTTAATTACTCCAATTCCCAATCATTCAAAACACACAATCTAAATCATCAAGCACTTACGAAAGTGATTTAGATTGTTGTTTTCTAAAAACAATAAATCGACACAAACGATTTTTACATGGAAAAACCACAATTGAAGCACCTTCAATTGTGATAAAAAACCACGGGCGAAACGCCACTAATCAATCCACTACTGGAGAAAGAAAGATTACAAAGATAAACAAACTAATTACCAAACGCATCCAATTTGTCTTCAAACCTTCTGTAAATCTTTCACCACAGCCTTCGTCTCGGAATTGATTATTATGAAGTTGAATCCACAACTTCTATTGTCGAATCAACGACCACGCACAGTATCAAACTCCTTTGATGCTCCACGCTTGAATCTCCGGATTCCACCAAAGAAGAACACTCTTGAATATGAAGAAACAAACTCCTTGATGTATGTATCTCAAATCATAGGTTTAAAACTCACTCAAAAATATCAAGGAAAACTAACAAACAAGCCCCAAAACAAAACCCTAGAGCTTCCAAAACAAATCTAGAAAACTTAACCCTAAAATAAGACTTAAACACATATATATAGAAAACAAGGGCCGCGCACTCCACTCGAGCCCAGGATAGTCCGCTCGAGCGGATCTATTAAAACACTCGTGTGAATAAACAGGTTTCCGCTCTAGCGCTAGAATCCACGCTCGAGCGCAAAATCACACATCTCAGTATTTTTGCAGACACGCCTAACTATTGAGATAGTACACATTCCGCTCGAGCGCCAATGGTCCCGCTCGAGCGGGAAAGCCAAAAAACAAGGAAAAATAAATTACAACTCTATAAAACAGTGTTTGTTCGCGGATTTGGCAACAAAGGGACCTAACAATAATCCCCCCCCCCTCCAAATTCATATTCATAACTCAATTCTCTTATATTTCTAGATTTATTTGGTTTATCAAATATATATAACCATCTAAATGTATAGGTGAGTGCAAACATGTAAATCAAACATGTGAAACTAAGGAATAAGATGTAATTCCCCTCCATATAGCTCAAAATAATGTAAAACAACCAAGATACAAGAAGCATCCCCCCAATTTACCAATTATCGTAAACATGACCTTTATTATAAACCCTAGCTTACATAAATGTACAAAGTTCCTGTAAGGCCCCTGAAATATGTATTTACTTTTAAGACCCTAATGTTGAATTATATTTATTTATTTTTTTTTTTAGCCCCTCATTTACTTGAATTAATTCAAATCTTGTCGGTTAGCATTACCTTTTTCTTTTATTTTATCGAAACAGGAATTTCCCTAATCAGATTAGGATCCCTAACCTAATTTAATTCTACATAAGTTACATGTATTTACTCCAAGCCCTCACTTTTTCTTTTAAATTCAAAACTTGCCCAAACTAGTACTTATACCTTGTACCTTGAAGTGCCATCAATCTTGTTATATATATATATATATTCACTTTTTCTTTTAAATTCAAAACTTGCCCAAACTAGTATTTATACCTTGTACCTTGAAGTGCCATCAATCTTGTTATGTATATATATACATATACACCTAGAGGAGTGTGCCTAGAACCTAAAATGATTTAAATAATAACCCCCTCACACTTCCCCAAGAGAGGAGCCAATTTTCAAGAACCACCATCATGATGTTCTAGGAAAAAACACAACCTAGTGACCTAGACCTAGGTTGCAAATCTCAAAACTAGTTACCTTTCAACTAAAGATCAACTAATTGATGCCAAAATCTATGATTTAGCATCTTAGTTACTCCTATCCCTTTTGACACCAACCAAAATCCTAGCTTTCCATCCAATTCCAACTAAAGGGCTTTTATGTCCTATTACCCCAAATTGCCTATATATACCACACCCTCCCTAGCTTGCAAACATACACACAACACACTCACTCACACACACATTTTGGTTAGAGAGAGGGAGGAGAGCAAGGAAGAGAAGTCTAGAGGAGGAGAGGGAAGAAGAAGAGAGTTTCTTGTGCAAAGCTAGAAGGTAAGCCACCAACACAACCTTCTCTTCATTCTCTTTTCTAATGCATGTTCTTTTTAAAGATTTTAAGTGATGTTTCAGATCTGTTATTATCATGTTCTTATGTTAAAAATATCAAGATTTGAGTATTGTTTCCATCTCTCTTGTGTTTTACCCATTTTGGCACAAAACCGTCTTCTTTTGTACCAATCTCTCAACTTTTCAAAGGCACTCTTTTAAACAGATTTTCTAACTTAAACATGTAATAGTTAGCATATTTTCTTCACAAAAGGAATGAAACTTTCCCCTGGTGCAACCCCCTTTTTCATAAATCTTCTTAATTTGGGCATTCTACCTTAGAACCTGTTTTTGCAGCCAACTTTCGAAAATTCCAGAAAAATATACAAAAATATTCTGAACCTCCATTTTATGTCAAAACCTTCCTTTAGAAGTTATCTTTCAACTAAAATTGGTTTCATCGAAAAACATTGAGCGGTTTGCAAGAAAATCAAGTTTTCGTAACAGTCGATAAATCTGGGCAGATTCTGGATAGACCCTGGACAGTGCTGAAATATTTTCTAAATAATTTAGAATCTGGAAGAGCAACCCCAATTCCAAAAATTGTTCTAGAAACTAGATTGAATCCTCTACAAATCATAGGAAGGCCAAGCCCGATAAAGGATCTGAAATAGCTCTTTCATTTTAATCTTTATGCGATGCTAAATCTGGAAATTTTGTTAGGTATGGATGTTTTGTACCTTTGAGTTCATGAGATTGTTGTAGCTTATAATCATGTCTTGACCTGATAATATATGTGTTGTGGTTATGTTATTTACCTTTCTCATCTTAAGAATGCATGCTTATATGGATATTAATGTTTTATATGTTGAACTAACCTTGTTTTAAAACACTTAATCCAATGGGAAACCTAATTGGGTGGGTATTGGGTTTTTCGAACATTTGAGTAATGAAAAGATGAGAATATGTAGTATATGGTACGTTGGGATGCGTTCCCTATTTAAAAGTCAAAGTCTTGTGCAAGTGGTTTTCGGAACCCTTGAACGGAGCGGTTGTATTCGGACCCTAGGTGGTTTGGTGTAAGGAGGGATTCGAGCAAGGCCCTATTTTTTTACCATCTCTTTTGAGGCCCTACGGTTGGCACTACACGGTATATAACCGTTGGTAGGCATCCGAGGTTAGTTCTGCAACAAAGCAGCAAAAGAGGGGGCATACCGAATAATCCGCGTCCGATTCTTGTGGTTGGGAGGACGGAATCTCTTTGGGGGCTTTCTAGTTACTGACATCTAACTTAACTATTTATTTATTTATTGATTTAATTATTGGAATATCATGCTTTACTACTTGATGTTATAATTGTGATTATGTATTGGACTGGGAGAAAGGGATGGGTGTGTGCGTGTGTTTACTGGGCATTCAAAGCTCACGGCGTATCATGCTAGATGACAAAGAGGAATTCTTAGCTGGAGACGTCGAGCCCGAAACCTTTGAAGACTTTTGGCTATCTTAGAAAAATTAGAAGTTTCTTTTTGGATATTTTGTAAGACTCATATGAAGATTTAAGTTTTCTTTTGGGAATGTAATGTAATGAAACTATCTTCTGAATTAAGTATATTGTGGTTGTTATATATTTATATTATATGTGTGAACCTTGTTGTTGCTTATGAGACCTTGTGTCAATACCATTTAAGATCTGTCAAAAGGGTAGTGCGCTGCCTAAGAAAGCTGGACTTAGAAGGGAGGCTATTTGACTCCTCCGGCGATCTGGGATCTTACTTGGTTATTGACCATAGGACTCATTAGTGACTCTCCCTTGACTGCAACCAATAGTGTAGAATCGGGGCGTCACAGTTCCTACCCAAATCAATTAGAGAGGATATTCTTGGTGGATTTACCTACGTTGAGCTCAAATGTCTAAAATTCTTCTCAATTCCTTCAACCTTCCCTCTTGTTGAAGCCTCCTTTTCTTTCTCTCCCTCTCTAGAACTCTCTCATTCTCAGGAGATATTATCTTTTGTGATGAAAAGTTACCAAGTTAAGAGTCTAAAAGGTTTACTTAAGGGTTGACTACAAATTAATCATTACGAATCAAATTTTTGCAAAAAGTCATATTACGATCTAAAAATCATGCTCATCACAATTATAAGGTCAATTTCGCATTATCGAGCTTCTAAGGCTTCCAATTACTAATTCAACCGTCACAATTGTCACAGATTTTTCACATAATTGATAGATATAAATTCATAGTCATATAATTCACACAATTAAACTTAATTTCACATGAGATTTCATATTTAGCATGTAATTACACATATAATGAAAGGCTGAAAGCATATAAGAGGGTCGGGTTATCACAGAAAGAGAAAACACACATCAAATTCTTGCTAGTCAATTTCATTGCACCATCACAGAGTTTGTAGAATAAATTGAGAGCAGGTGGACACGGTCCATTATATCCTCCAAGCTTTTTAACCTTGAAATCCCCAATTTCCTTCCTCAGTCCATTTTCGAAATCCATGGAAGTTGGCTCGGAAGCATCAATTTGACTATTCATTCTTTTGAGACTCTGACTCCTTTCTCAAGATCTCCATGAAATTCATTGCGAAACAGCATCACCTTCAAACCATTACCTATTTGTCTGAAGACAACCAAGCCAAGTTAGAGCAAATTAATATCGACGAAAATAAATCTACATATTATCGAAATAATCATCGATAAAATATTAAGAAAAAAAACAGAACAACACCCACCTGAAGACTTTCTGATACTCACGTTGAAGACCAACTACTATAGTATAGACCCAAATCCACTGTTTCTTGCTTGACTGATTAAGCCATTTTCTAAAACTCATGGGAACTCTCTTTGTAACGGATACAATGGTGTCACCATGTTTGATTCTATTCATGAAAAATGGCTTAACAAATGTTGGATCATTGTATGACATCTGTCGTTTGAAACGAGCCTTCACTTTCCCGTCGTTCTCTTCCTCATTCACCGTCACCAGAAAGACATCTAAACTTGCTTCATCGGAAAAATTAGAGAAAGTTGTGGACCCTCTTCTTTTGCCGATCTTACCAGTAATATTACGGTAATGAATGTGAGCCTTGCTAATGACCCAGCTCATAGAATCAGTACGTTTCATCTTCATTTTCTGAATGAATGAGAAAATACAAAACAAAACCAATTGAAAAACAAAAAAAAAAATTGTGATCAAAACCAAAAACACAACAAAAAATAAAAGCAAAAAAATAAAAATAAAAATGAAAGAGATGAGGGGTCAGATGCTTAAAGTCTCACCACAATCCAGACCTCCTCTCCTCTAGAACTCGCTCATGGATTGTTCTTCAGCCATTGATATTGTCCTAGAGTGATTTCTGGGTAACTTCTTTCTTCTCTCTATATATATCTATATCGATATATGATATCGTGCTCTGCCTCAGTATTGTAGCCTTCCAGCTAGGGTGTCCTTGGCAAGAGATTTGTTTCCAATAGTGGGATTATTTTGAACGTCTAGTGTTATGTTGTTTTTGGCTCGAATATTTGGTGAGTGATTTAAAAAGAAAAAAGAAAGAAAAATGTGTAAAATTAAGTAAAATATAAATATACTAGCGTATGCCCGTGCCTAAAGGCACAGTGTAAATAATATTAAGATTAAAATGCAGTTATAAAAATATATTTAACAGACTGTACTCTACAATTCCAAACAAATCAAATATTAAAAAAAATTAAATATCAAATAATGCACACCAGCTAGTACTCTGCAATTTAAAAGAAATTAAAACTAAAATGCACACCAGTTAGTGCTACTCCTGCCAATCAAATTATAACTACATAAGAAAAACAAACATTATATTGTCAAGACCCACGCCTGACAACACAAAAAAGAAAAACAAATACATATCAGTTTAAGGTTTAGAAACACCAATTCAAATAAATTGAAAGCTACATAAATAAAAAATGAAAAAGAAACATAACAAAGAGAAGATTGTGAAGATCATCAAACCTGCAAGAGGTTCGAAATGAAAAGGACAAAAAAGAAAAAGAACAAAGAGAAGATTGTGAAAATCATCAAACCTGCAAGAGCTTCGAAGCAGAATTCAAACAACCCAATTCTTCTTACCAGGTTGCTTGAACATTATATTTAGGTATGTAAACATATATTTTAGTAATAGATAAATCATATTATCAGTAATTTAAAAATTAAAGAAGTCAATTCTATTATTAGGTACCTAAATAAGCCAGAAACATTATAAAAATTATATTACAGTGGTACCTAAATAAGCTAGAAACATTATATTTAGGTACCTAAACATATAATGTTAGATACCTAAATATATATTATTTGTCATAATATATATTTATTATAAATCTTCGACCTGTGAAGCCAGAATTGAGCTTCACCAATCATCAAACCTGAAGATCATCATACGCTAGATTAATCTTCAACATATGTGGTGATATGTTGCAACCTGTTACATTGAAATCGAGATCTCTATTTCTTGCCACAAATGGAGAGGAGCAAAACCAGAGCAACTAAATAAGCTTATCTGTCAATAGGTTTAAGTTAAGAATTGCAAAACTCACAATACTTTTCTCATATATGATAATATGAGCAGAAATGGGCTTTTCTTCGAAAAACTGTGCAAGCTTACACATGTATTTCAGCACCTAAGTTGTCACGACCCAAACCCGCTCCTATGGGTTTAGCATCAGAATCGCCAAGAATCCGAGATTACCAAGGGTCCGCTAACAAGAAAATGTAAATACAGAGTACAAGGGCATGGCGGAAGCCAAATCAGTAAATAAACAATGTCCAATGAGCTGTGACAGTCTGTATGCAAAAAGACTTTTCATTCATATGCACATTCATAACGAAACAGTCTATACATATGTACAATCGTTTAGAGCAGGGACCTAATCCCTATTATAACATAGTACAGTACAGTGCTACAGTTTATACAGTATTACAAAACAGAGACAGATGGGGGGAAAAATTAAAACACCCCAAAGCCATAGCTTGAACGGACTCGGAACCTCGCAGTGAGGCACATAGGTTGGCTTGACAAAACTGGAGTTTACCCTGACACTTCTAGCAACGGTCCGGTGCCTATACACCTACATATATATATGAGCAGTGAGCTAAAGCCCAGTGAATAACATAATGCGTAAAGTGGTTAAGAATGAATGTCCTTTCGGTAATGAAAACAGTCGACTGATTAAGTATATCAGTCATTCAGTCATAACAGTCATATGTGGTACATTCGATGGCAGAATAGTATAGTAAACAGTAGGTCTTGAAAGGCTGAACAGTCAATGATGGCCATCATAACAGTAAACAGAAGTTCCAAGATAGGAACTGACAGAGATCTCTGTAAGAATAAAGAATATGAATAAAGAGTTGCTAAGGATGCCACAATATAGTTCAGAATAGAGGACATACATTCATTCAGTTAATAGTATCAATTCAGAAACAGTACAATTTAACTATTCAGAAGATATTCATATTTGAACATATCTTTACACAGTTGTTACTCACAGAGTTCTGGGCTACAGTTAAGCTAGAGCGCGTCCTCAGATGCCAACCCTACACAGTTTACAGGATGAACACACACTAAGTTCACATTCGGGAAACAAAGACTTAGTCCCTACTTAGACTCGGTGTGGTTCTACATCTATATCCTCATTAAGATGTCTTAAACTAGGCCTAAGAATGCCTAGGATGGAAATGAGGATGCAAAGATGCACTTTAAAACATTTTTCAGAATGTTCAGAAAACAGGGGTCCCGCTCGAGCGTGACTATATCCGCTTGAGCGGCCAAGCAACAAAAGGTTTCTGCTCGAGCGTAGACTTACCTACTTGAGTGTACCTCAAACCAGTCAAAAGTGCTGGATGTGTGAAAATCACGCTCGATAGGCGCTCGATGCTCGTTCGAGCGTGAGACACAAGTCCCCGCTCGAGCGGTATGCAAAACATAACAAAATGCTGGGAGCACGAATTCCATGCTCGAGCACCAGTCACCTCGCTCGAGCATGAGTCCAAAATCTAGAATTTCCAGATTTGAACCTCAAGCTCAAAACTTAAGGTTTAAAGCACCAATTTCGATCCTCTTGGGTTAATTTTCTAGAAAACATTTGTAAATTCATAGAATAACATGATTCAAAGCTCAATTTGTAAAACCAAGGCCCAAGGGTAGTTCAATTAAACACCATTTTCAAACAACATTTCAAGAACATGATTTCAATTGAACATGCATGCATTTAACTAGCTACCAAGCTTCAAAACATGCTCTAATGAGCCAATCCTTTCCAAAAACAAGACGAAATCATGGACTTAAACATAAACGTGAGCATGCATGCAAGATTTCCATGAAATCAAACCTCCAAACTTAACAATATAAACATGCATGCAAGATTCAAGCTCTAATTCAACAACTTAAGCTAGCTCAATTTGCAATCTATACTTCAATTCTTCAAGTTCTTCAAGCGAATTCACAAAATCAAGTTGAAATCACTCATATCCTCTCACTCTCTCACTCTAGTCGGTTGTGGCCTCTAAAATGGCTGAGGGAAAAATGTTACGTGATCAAGTGTAAGGCTCAAATGTGTTAGGTAGTGGGCCACTAGGATGGCATGCTGGTAATTAAGCCAATTATTGCAATTTAACATATTTTAATCCAATTTAATCATATCAAATCACATTTTAGATAATTACACCATAAATTCATATAAATTCCGATGATCATAAAACATTAATCAATTTCAGATTCGGCCGCCGAATAAGGCCTTCAATTCGCATTTTAAACATAAAACTTGAACAGATAATTTACCAGTACAACAAATAGACATGCAATTTAACTAATATACTCAATCAAACAGTTTCAGATTTCAGTTGGTCAGTCAGTTAACATGCCTAATCTCAGTCTAGCAGTAATCAGTGATTAACCAGTAATCAGTGGTGAAGGTTATTACAGTCTCCCCTCCTTAAAAAAAGTTTGTTTCTCTAAACTCGAATTACCTTCGTTCTGGAAGAAAATCGGATTCAGTGGAAACAGTTTAGGATATCTCTTGGCCATGTCATCTTCCATTTCCTAAGTGGCATACACGCCACCATGGTTTTGCCAGTCAACTTTCACTAACGGGATCTCTTTGTTCCTTAACTTTTTGATCCGTCTATTTACAATCTGAATAGGCCGTTCCTCATAAGTGTAGTCATCACTCAACACTACACGAGTAGGCTCAATCACATGGAAAGGATCCCGGAGGTAATCCCTCAACATAGAAATGTGGAAGACGTTATGCATATGCTCCATTTCAGGAGGAAGCGCTACTTGATACGCCACCGGATTGATTTTCTCAATAATCTCATACGGTCCGACATATCTCGGCGCTGGTTTGCCCTTGACTTCAAAATGAGTCTGGCCTTTTATCGGTGTCACTTTCACAAAAACGTGATCACTTACTTCATATTCTCTATCTCGTCCTCTGACATCTGCATAACTCTTCTGTCGACTCTGTGCGGTTGTCAGTCTCTATTGAATCAGTTTTACTTTTTCTGTAGTTTCATACACAATCTCGGGCCCAAGCAAAGGCCCATCTCCGACTTCTGCCTAGCAAATTGGAGATCTACATTTTCTGCCATACAATGCCTCGAAAGGCGCCATACCAATACTTGAGTGATAACTGTTGTTGTAGGCGAATTCAGCCAATGGCAAATGGCTTTCCCAATTTCCCTGAAAATCAAGGACACACATTCTCAGTAAGTCTTCCAGAGTCTGGATGGTCCTTTCTGACTGGCCATCTGTCTGAGGATGGTATGCACTACTCAGTCTCAGTTCAGTACCCAATGCTGTCTATAGGCTTTGCCAGAATCTCGATGTAAATTTCGAGTCCCTATCCGAAACAATGGATACAAGCACTCCATGCAGTCTAACAATCTCATCAATATAGAGTATAGCCAATTTGTCCGCATTATAAATTATTTTGACAGGTAAGAAGTGAGCAGATTTAGTCAGTCTATCAACAATAACCCAAATTGAATCCATACCTTTATTGGAGCGAGGTAAACCAACAATGAAATCCATGGTGATATGTTCCCATTTCCACTCTGGTATAGGTAAGGGCTGCAGTAAGCCTACGGGTCGTTGATGTTCCGCTTTGACTTGTTGGCAATGAAGACACTTTGATACAAAATTAGCAATTTCTTTCTTCATTCCTGGCCACCAGAAATTCAGTTTCAGGTCTTGGTACATTTTTGTATTTCCTGGATGGATAGACAATTTTGAATTGTGGCCCTCTTGCAGAATTCTTCTTTTCAGTTCAGACTCATTCAGTACACATAGTCTTCCCTAGAATTTCAACACATTATTCTCAAATTTGAAATCCGGCCTTGGTTTAGATTCTCGTTCATCAATGATCTTCTTCAAGAAGTCATCTAGTCGCTGCCTCTCTTTAATCTCTTCAATTAGTGCCGGTTGAGTAGAAATAGCAGTTATTGTTCTACCTTGTTCTCGCAAAACAATCTCAATTTCAGATTTCTCAAGGTCACAAAGCAACTCTTTCTATCCAGTGAGTAAACAGGCTAGGTTCCCGATCGATTTCTAACTCAGTGCATCGGCAACAGTGTTAGCTTTCCCCGGATGGTACAAAATCTGTAGGTCATAGTCTTTAATCAATTCTAGCCATCTCCGTTGTCTCATGTTCAGTTCTTTCTGTGTGAAGAAATATTTCAAACTCTTGTGGTTGGTATATACTTCACATGTTGCCCCATAAAGGTAGTGACGCCAGATTTTCAATGCAAACACTACTGCGGCAAGTTCTAAGTCATGGGTCGGGTAGTTCTTTTCATGCGGTCTCAGTTGTCAGGAAGCAAAGGCAATAACTCTCCCATTCTGCATTAAAACACATCCCAAACCCTTATGAGAAGCATCACTAAAAATGGTAAAACCATCCATACCTGAAGGTAGGGTAAGAACCGGTGCAGTCACAAGTCGAGTTTTCAACTCTTGGAATGCTGATTCCCTTGGGCCAGTCCAGTCAAATGATATCCCTTTCTGAGTCAACTGTGTCAGTGGTAGGGCAATTTTGGAGAAATCTTTGACAAATCTTCTGTAATACCCGGCTAACCCCAAAAAGCTTCGAACTTCTATAACATTTGTGGTCTAGGCCAATTCACCACTGCTTCAACTTTCTATGGATCAACTAAAATTCTATCCCTACTAATAACATGTCCCAAAAACATAACATGATCAAGCCAGAATTCACATTTAGTCAGTTTAGCATAAAGTTTCTGTTCTCTTAGGGTCTGTAAGGCAAGTCTCAAATGATGTTCATGTTCTTCTCTACTCTTGGAATAAATCAGAATGTCATCTATGAATAAAACAATAAAGTCATCAAGGAATGGTTTAAAAATCATGTTTATGAGGTCCATAAATGCAGCAGGTGCATTGGTAACTCCAAAAGGCATAACTAGAAATTCATAATGTCCATACCTCATTCGAAAAGCAGTTTTATCAATGTCCTCTGGTTTAACTTTCAGCTGATGATATCCGGATCTGAGATCAATCTTAGAGAATACTTGAGCACCCTGTAACTGATCAAATAAGTCATCAATACGCGGTAATGGATATTTATTTTTCACAGTTACCTTGTTCAGTTCACGGTAGTCGATACAGAGTCTCAGTGAGTCGTCTTTCTTTTTCACAAACAAGACAGGTGCGCCCCACGGTGAAGTACTTGGCCTGATGAACTTCTTATCTAACAATTCTTGTAGTTGCACTTTCAATTCTTTCAATTCGGTAGGTGTCATTCTGTATGGAGCTTTAGATACTGGCTGTGTATCCGGAATTACATCAACGATGAACTCAATCTCCCTATCAATCAAATCCCCTGGCAGATCATCTGAAAAAACATCTAGGAATTCTCTGATTACAGGAATACTGTTCACATTACCTTTATCATCAGTAGGTACAATTAATACATAACACAGATACCCTATACACCTCTTCTTCATCAATTTACAGGCTTTCATGGATGAAATCAGATATGGGAGAGGTACTACTCCAACTCCATTAAACACAAATTCAGGCAAACCAAGTGAACGGAAAACTACTTGTTTCGTTACACAGTCTATGGTAGCATGATATTTTTGTGACCAATCCATCCCCAATATTACATCAAAATGGTCAATATTTAATGGCAGTAAGTCAATATACGGATGCATATCCCCAACAATAATTTCACATGCAGGGTACATATAAGCACAAGTCACAAATCCCCCGACAGGTCAAGATACAGCTAACAAGTAATTCATGGGTTCCAATGGTCTATTCAATTTTCGCGAAAAAGCATGCGATACATATGAATGTGTAGACCCCGAATCAATCAGAACATATGCATTTTGAGTACAAATTGAGAGGATACCTGACACAACGATCTCGGTATTCTGCACATCTCCCGGTACTAGGGCGAACACTCGGCCTTGCCTCATAGGCTCTTTCCCGGTAGCCTTGGGGTTCGGCTTTGGTGCAATAGTTGATGTTGCTACGCTTAGTGCAGCTTTACTATTGCCCTGTGAAGTGGAAGGGCAATCTTTGACCATGTGGCCCACCTTGCCACACCTGTAACAAGCACCAGAAATTTTATAACAAACTCTCTTATGGTTCTTACCACATTCAGAACAAGGCGGTATGGAACAGTTCCCTTGACTTGAAGTAGTTGTTGACCCTGTATTTTGCTTTTTGTTCAACGGGTTGTTTTTGCCTTTCTTGAATTTTAAACCCCGTCTCTTACCACGGCCCCCGTCTCTTACCACGCCATTCAGTTCCCGGTGTTTCAATCTATTTCAGTGCCTCAATGTTTGCTTCAGCCATGATAGCTATGTCAAGAACATCTACATACTTCAACAGTTTTAGTACATTTATTCTGTCAATAATTTCCACATTCAGGCCGCCTTCAAACTTCCTGGCCTTTTTGTAGTTGGTATCCACCATGTGTGGTGCATACCTGGCAAGTTCGGTGAACTTTGTTTCATATTCAGCAACGGACATAGTACCCTATCTTAACTATTCGAACTCAGTTACCTTTCGGTCTCGGACACACTGAGGAAAATACTTTTCGAAGAAGGACTCCTTGAACTGAGCCCATGTTACAACAGTGTTAGTGTTACGGACCAGTATCCACCACCTTCTGACCTCTTCTTCTAAGGTGAAGGTAGCTAGCAATACTTTATGTGCTTCAGAGCAAGGAAACACTTCGAACAATTTTTCTGTTTCAAGAACCCAAGCTTCAGCTTTTAGTGGTTCAAGGCCTCCCTGAAAGGATGGCGGTTTCATTTTGCTGAACTTCTGGGTGAGAGCAATTATATCCCCATCATTAACATTCGGTTCCGGCTGTACCGGAGGAGGAGGTGGGGGCTGTTGGTTCTGTTGTTGCTGTTGCCTTAAGGCTTCAGTTAATAGTTCAACAGTTCTTTCAAGTCTTGCCATTCTGGCCTCGGATGATTCAGTTTCATTAGCAATGCTTGCATTATCCATTTCACTATGTGCAACATAGTAATAATAAACATAGGAAGTTGCATACTTTAAACATTTAAACATAAGCAGTTATATGTTTAAACACATTAACACATATTCATGTCATGTCCACACACACTTTTCTTGCTCATGTGATGCCCTAATTGCTTTTCTAGGACACCCTATAGCTCATTTGGACACGTGTGTGTGGTATAACTCGTGGTTAAGTATCGCTCTGATACCACTCTGTCACGACCCAAACCCGCCCCTATGGGTTTAGCACCATAACCGGCCAGTAATCCAAGATTATCGAAGGCCTGCTTAATAGTAAAACAAGAATGTCTGAGTAGGGGGCATGGCGGAAGCCAAATCAAGAATAAAGAATGTCCAATGAGTCATGGATCAGTATGCAAAAAGACTTTTCATTCATATGCACATTCATAACGAAACAGTCTATACATATGTACAGTCATTCAGAACAGGGACCTAATCCCTATTATAATACAGTACAGTACAGTGCTACAGTTTATACAGTATTACAAAACAGATACAGAGACAGATGGGGGGAAAAATTAAAACACCCCAAAGCCATAGCTTGAACGGACTCGGAACCTCGCAGTGAGGCACATAGGTTGGCTTGACAAAACTGGAGTTTACCCCGACGCTTCTAGCAACGGTCCGGTGCCTGTACACCTACATATATATATGAGCAGTGCACTAAAGCCCAGTGAATAACATAATGCGTAAACAGGTTAAGAATGAATGTCCTTTCGGTAATGAAAATAGTCGATTGATTGAGTATATCAGTCATTCAGTCATAACAGTCATATGTGGTATATCCGATAGCAGAATAGTACAGTAAACAGTAGGTCTTGAAAGACCGAATAGTCAATGATGGCCATCATAACAGTAAACAGAAGTTCCAAGATAGGAACTGACAGAGATCTCTATAACTTGAATAAAGAATAGAATATGATGAGTTGCTAAGGATGCCTGTCTGATTCAGAATAGAGGACATACATTCATTCAGTTAATAGTATCAATTGAAAAGCGACAGTTTAACCATTGAAGATATTCATATTTGAACATATCTTTACGGTTGTTACTCACGAGTTACGGAGCAATGATTAAGCTAGAGCGCGTCCTCAGATGCCAACCCTACACAGTTTACAGGATGAACACACACTAAGTTCACATTCAGGAAACAAAGACTTAGTCCCTACTTAGACTCGGTGTGGTTCTACATCTATATCCTCATTAAGATGTCTTAAACTAGGCCTAAGAATGCCTAGAATGGAAATGAGGATGCAAAGATGCACTTTAAAACATTTTTCAGAATGTTTAGAAAACAGGGGTCCCGCTCGAGCGTGACTATATCCGCTCGAGCGGCCAAGCAAAAAAAGGTTTCCGCTTGAGCGTAGACTTACCTGCTCGAGCGTACCTCAAAACAGTCAAAAGTGCTGGATGTGCAAAAATCACGCTCGATAGGCGCTCGATGCCCGTTCGAGCGTGAGACACAAGTCCCCGCTCGAGCGTAATTTACCCCGCTCGAACGGCATACAAAACATAACAAAATGTTGGGAGCACGAATTCCACACTCGAGCGCCAGTCACCCCGCTCGAGTGTGAGTCCAAAATCTAGAATTTTCAGATTTGAACCTCAAGCTCAAAACTCAAGTTTTAAAGCACCAATTTCGATCCTCTTGGGCTAATTTTCCGGAAAACATTTGTAAATTCATAGAATAACATGATTCAAAGCTCAATTTGTAAAACCAAGGCCCAAGGGTAGTTCAATTAAACACCATTTTCAAACAACCTTTCAAGAACATGATTTCAATTGAACATGCATGCATTTAACTAGCTACCAAGCTTCAAAACATGCTCTAATGAGCCAATTCTTTCCAAAAACAAGACGAAATTATGGACTTAAACATAAATGTGAGCATGCATGCAAGATTTCTATGAAATCAAACCTCCAAACTTAACAATATAAACGTGCATGCAAGATTCAAGCTCCAATTCAACAACTTAAGCTAGTTTTAGACTCAATCCCCTAATTTTGACATGAATCATGCAAGAACAAGCTCAATTTATAAACAAGAGGGTAATTATACTACCTTAGGTCTCCAATGCAAGATAAGGGAGCTCAATTTGCAATCTATACTTCAATTCTTCAAGTTCTTCAAGCCAATTCACAAAATCAAGTTGAAATCACTCCTATCCTCTCACTCTCTCACTCTAGTCGGTTGTGGCCTCTAAAATGGCTGAGGGAAAAATGTTACGTGATCAAGTGTAAGGCTCAAATGTGTTAGGTAGTGGGCCATTAGGATGGCATGCTGGTAATTAAGCCAACTATTGCAATTTAGCATATTTTAATCCAATTTAATCATATCAAATCACATTTCAGATAATTACACCATAAATTCATATAAATTTCAATGATCATAAAACATTAATCAATTTCAGATTCGGCCGCCGATAAGGCCTTCAATTCGCATTTTAAACATAAAACTTGAACAGATAATTTACCAGTACAACAGATAGACATGCAATTTAACTAACATACTCAATCAAACAGTTCCAGATTTCGGTCAGTTAGTCAGTTAACATGCTTAATCTCAGTCTAGCAGTAATCAGTGGTGAGGATTATTACATAAGTCAACAACTCAACGTGACTAAAAAGATTAGCAATCATATGGAACAAACAAATTTATTATAACCATTATAGACCTCAATTCCACCAACAAACAACACACCCAAATGTATATAATTCCTCTTACCAAGCCTGAATTCACCTCCAAATTCAGACCCAGCTCACCAAATTGCCTCCAATGACAGCAATCCACCAACAAAACTACTTTTATTAAGTCTTAAAAGTCAAAGCCCAATAAAAATTCTATTTTTTCTGGCAATAACAAACACAAATGAGTACTCTGTTACTCTGGATATATGATCAGAGGTTAATGAAAGAAAAACAATAAGGCTTTTTAGTTCTTAATAGTAATCCTATAAAAGAATAAAAATATTATAATAACAGGTATAGTGAGCTAAAACTTTGTGTAAGTAGAATTTTCCTTTCATTTTATTAGGCAATTCAAAAAATGTTTTAACTTTTTGTGTTCATAGAATTACACTACCTTCGTGCTTGTTGTTGACTTGAATTGGCAAGGAGTCAGTTACAGTAAATTGGCAAGGAGTTGGTTACATTGTACTGTAAATCTTCTTCCATCTATGACATTATTTATATTTGTGGTATATGACTGTAGTTGGGAGGCTTTAAATGCATCCTAAAATTTTAAGCGCATTTAGAGCCTGCCTTCTAATAATTGTGTGCATACCTAGGATAAATGACAAATATATCAAGTAATTCATGGTTTCATATATTGATTTTTGGGAAATTTAAAAAAGAAAAAAAACTTCAAATTTTTGACCTCGGTAACAAATCAATCCTAACTTGAAATTATTTTAATTCTAACCATTCATTTCTATGGGCCATTTAAACAGTACAATTTTTTTCCCTTTATTTTGGTGTTGACAGTCATTTGCTACCCTTACCATGATCCATCACTAACCCCATCTCTTCTCCCCATCTACCACTACTCCTCATTTTCCTCACCTCACTACTACTCATCTCATTCCTTTCTCAATTCATAAAAATTCCAGTAAAAAAATATGAAGTGCTTTCTGAACGAACCTTTAAACATGAAGCAGTGATGGTTGGTTTATTTTGTATCTGCACCAACACAATTTTGTATCTGCACCAATACAATTGAAACAAATAAAATTAAGATATAGGTAAGTAAGTCCCAGCTTTTTCTCACAGTATAGAAACATTCAACTTCTTTTAAGAAAATTCAGCAAAAATTCTGAGCATTCATTTCTAACTTGAAATTATTTTAATTCTAACCATTCATTTCTATGGGCCATTTAAACAGTCTAACAATTTTTTCCCCTTTATTTTGGTATTGACAGTCATTTGCTACCCTTACCATGATCCATCACTACCCCTATCTCTTCTCCCCATCTACCACTACTCCTCATTTTCCTCACCTCACTACTACTCATCTCATTCCTTTCTCAATTCATAAAAATTTTAGTAAAAAAATATGAAGTGCTTTCTGAACGAACCTTTAAACATGAAGCAGAGATGGCTGTTTTATTTTGTATCTGCACCAACACAAAATAAAATACATCACCTCTATCTTATTTGTAAATTGTGTTTTTTTATTTTATTTTTAATTACATGATTGTGAATGTATATAATTGGATTGGAGTATATAATAGATATTAGGTGAATCATAATTATGAATGAACCATAGCCAAAATTAACATTTGAGCCAATTTTGATAGTTGTATTGTTTAGAAGGTAAAAAATACACATTGAAATAAGATTGTGTTAACACATTTCAATTCAATAAACTGGCCTAACTTTGTTAACATTATGCTCTACTTCTTTTTAGCATTCTTATGTATGGAACCAATTTTTAAGAGAACTTATGAAACTATCTTGTTTGCTTTCAATAAATATAATATGTTTGTGAAGCTTCATGCTTTATGCTGAAAACCTTTAGGATTGTCAGATAATTAGTCTAATAGTTTTTATGCTGTCCTTTTTATCAACTCATATCTTATCTGATTCTTTTCATGAACTATATTCAGATAGATGTTTTAATTGTCTAATTTAAATACAATGGGCTATTTCTTTCTCACTATAATTCTAATTTTTAACAATCAAATAAAAACAAAAGATCACAGAACAGTACCTTGCATGTTAAAAAAGGAAACTCAATTCACATATTTATCAAAATAACCCAAATCATTTATCAAAACATTAATCATATTTGAAACACTTCAATCTCATTGATACTTTATTTGGTTCACTGGAATGAGATAAATGATGATTTCCATTGCAATGAATTTTTTATTATTCTTTTAATCAACCAAATATGAGAAGTGTAAGGAATCTTTGCACTTTATTATAAAGATTAACACAGAGTGAAAAAAAAAATGTAATGATAGGAAAAATCCAAAAATCAGCAAATTTGACTATCCAAGCCTATATACAACAATTCCTATTTAGCAAAGTTGAGAGCTCTATCTGCTAAACAACAATTTCCAACAACACATAAAACATATGTTAAAAAACTTAAATCATATCCCAAAAATGTCTGATTTCCTGAGATGAGAAAACAACAAAGAAAAACAACCCATTTCCATTATTCATTCATAATCAACAATGATTCAAGATACAATTATAGCCTGCTCAATCCACTTCAAAAGCATAACAACAAACTAAGCATCACTGTAACAATGTCATAAATATATTTAAAAAAAAAAAAAAAAAAGGTCGAATGTAACAATCAATTTTCAAAACAAACTAAAATAGATATGAATGAATAATGAAATGAAATGAAATGAAATGATGGGTGTTGAATGTGGGGGTGGGGAGAGGGCTTTGAGCGAGGGAGTTACATATTAGAGTCGTTGGGGGTGGGAAGTGGTTTGTTGGCTAAATGTCATATAAGGCTTTGTATTTTCCTACCTCTTCATTTGGTTTTCCCCTTTGGCTTGACACACTTTTAACTTGGAGCACGAAATTGATCAATTTTGCAATATGCATTCATCGGACTGGACCAAACAGTTGAATATAGTTCTCTAGTTGTGTGTAAACTTGGTGTTTTATCCAGTTCTTGAAAAACCATTTTGACTTAAGGTTGTATTAGTTGCTAAAATCAGAGGGCTTAAGTTTTGCTATTTTTTGAATACATACTTGGGCTTTATATAGCCAAATAGAAAACCAATTACAATTAAAAAATAATATAAGCAAAAAGCCACAACTATATAAGAAGCCAAAAAGCAAGACAATCCATTTCAATTATCACAATCCAATTTACCGGATTAATAAATGATACTGATTACTTGAAAGTAGAAAAATGAAAGAAAAAAATAGGAAAAACACAACCCATCATTGGATTATTAATAGGAAAAACAACCCCAAAATGTCTGATTTCCTGATTAATCCCTAAAATCAATCAATTTCAATTATAACCTACTTAATACAATTATAAACTGCTTAATACATTCATAATCAAAAGTATGAACAACAAAATGATTCAAAAATTATAACCTGCTTAATACAGATTTATGGATAAATAATTCAAAAGCATGAACAAAAACAATGTAACAATTAACAACAATAACAATATAGCATGCTTAACACAATCCACAACAGGTGGGTATGGAATTAAATTGGAATTATATTTAAATGAAAAAGAAGAAAAAAGTAAAATTATATTTCATTCATATAATTTTAGGGTGTATCATGTGCAGACACTAAAAATTCTTGGTTCAAAAGATTGGTATTATCGAAATTGGTTTTCTTCTATAAATTGAAATTAAACAAAACTAAGATGAGTAATATAGTGTAGGGATGAGGTTGCCAATTCAAATTTTATTCAAGTCTAAGCATATGGAAAAAAAAACAAAACAAAACAAAAACAAAAACAAAAGCAAAAAAAGAATCTCAGTCAGGAGTTTATTTTTTAATTTAGAAATTGTTGATCAGTCAAGCACTCAGATACATGACTGATGTTAGAAGTTTAATTTTTTAATTTAGAAATTTTTTAATTTAATTTCTTAAGGCAAGAAAGTGATGTCCTCAACTTTGATTATGTTCACAAATTAAACTTGCAACTCAGTTATTGTTCAATCACTCTTCTTGGACAGTGATGGATAAACAAAAATGATGATAGGTTATCTAACAAAGATATACATAACAAAGAAAAACGCAAGAATGATGATTACATAGGTTATATAATCTATACTCTAACTAATCATTCCTTTAAGAAGATGGCAAACAGCCATATTATGATTGTCTATTTGCTTTAGTTTTCATTGCTCTTCTGGCCAAAGCAGAGGAGAACGAACCTACTTTGACTTGTTCACCAACTAATAGATTGTAGTTTAAATCATGAAAAGAGACATGAAACCATATAAGTTCACCAACAGTTTTCTTTACTTCTTTTACACATCGGGACATGATTTTTAGGGGAAAAGAGACCCAAAAAAAAAAAAAAAAGAAAGAAAGAGAGAGAGAGAGAGAGAGAGAGAGAGAGAGGGAAAAAGATGAGGCAATTCAAACCATATAAAACGTCTTAACCATGAACAATAACAAATAAAGCCAATCTCCAAAGATATCTTAATAGCACTTCCAAACACAATCAGACTCCAATCAAAATTGAGTGAATTCCTGTAACAAAGCTAATTAATCCAAGAACTTGACACATTTCAATGAAGCATCTTCTAAAACATATCTTCTAAAGCACATCTTATTATTATTTTTTATTTTTTATTTTTGTAATTATTCATGAAACAAACAATAAAAACCAATATGGTGGATACAAACCAAAATGTATATCAAAAAGAATGTAGTGAAATCAAGCTACAACCAAACTGCAAAATTAAGACAAAAACACAAATCCAAATCCTACAAATCCAAATCCTCCAAACAACACATTTCACCAAATCAAGCTCACTACCAGAATTGTGCAACTAAATAAGAAAATACGGGATAGGATTGTGCAACAATACATACCAAAACAAATAAAAGACAGGATACCCTTTATTGGTTTTGTTTCATATGGTAAAATAGCCCCTTTTATTTTCACCAAATCAAATATTCCCTGTGTTTCTTACCTAACAGGATAGAAATTTTTTCAAACCCTTAGAAACACAAACACAAACACAGCCCTTTAGATGAGAGAAAACAATTGTCTTGATTAATCCATTTCATGAGATGAGAGAAAACAACTCAGAAAATTTCCATAAATGATTGAAAAACATGAAGAGAGTGAGAGTGAGAGTGAGAGTGGGGGGACTGAGACCTTGAGGGGAAGAATACGACGACGACCACCGAATCAACGAAGAGCCAATGAAGCAACAAAGAACCACCGAAGCAATGATGATGAATGGGTTTGAATACAACCACTGTGGCAAAGAAAGATAGAGAAACAGTGTTGATGAAATGGGTTTTAGGAGGTGAAGGGGGAGTGAAATGGGTTTGAAATGTTTTCAACTTTCAAACAATATCCAACAGTGAAATGAACAATCTCAACCTTTAAATCCATAGGATAGATGTTCCATTGGGATTCAAACCCACTTCAATTAAACTAATGTAAAATAATGAAACTCTTAACAACCAATTCCAAAGACTTTTGCTTGAACAATATGATACTGTGAAGGGCCTATTCGTGAATTCTATAATTCTGTTAAGGGCCTATTCGTTGAAATAAAAAAATGAAATGTGGTTTAGATTTAAATGAGACAAAATATAAAATAAAAAAAAAATTAGTTGATAATTTTAAGAAAAAATTAATAAATCATACTTATAAATTTGATTTTAATATACCCAATTTGATTTTAATAAACCCAAATTTTTATAAACCATACTAAAAAATTTGATTCTTGCTCCCCCCACCCCACCCAAATAATGATAATTGTAAGAAAAAATTAAAAAACCAGGCTTATAAATTTCCTACACAACCAACAAAAACAATGATCAATCACAAACTGTAAACATCAGACACAATGTTTCAATCACAAATTGGACGATGTTTCACCGAATCAATGTTTAAATGTTTCAATCACAAAAATTAATGTTGAAATTAATTAATTAATTATAAAATTAGATTAGAGTTTAGTAAAGACTAAAGATTAGAGATTAGAGATTATAAAATTAGATTAGAGTTTAGATTAGATTAAAGATTAATTAGAGTAAATTAGATTAGATTAAAGATTAATTAATTAATAAACCAGGCTTAATTAATGTTTCAATCAAAAGATTAGAGTAGAGATCATTATCAATAAAGACTAAAGATTAGAGTAAAGATTATCCAAAAATTAAAGATTAGAGTAAAGATTATCCAAAGATTACCCAAAGATTGAAATATAAATACTAAAGAAAAAGCCCAGGTTTGCTCACCTGAACCATATGTATACCAGATTATTTCTTTGTTGAACACCATTGTTCCCTTTTGCAGTCCCCTTGTTCCTCTTTTGCAACGGCTCCGTCATTGTTGATGAAGATTGGAAGAGAGAAGATGAAGAGAGTAATACGGGGTTTGGGGTTCAATCGCCAACAAGGGTTGGGCGAAATGGGCTCCGATGGAGGTAGAGAGAGAGAGAGGGGGTGCCGTTGTCAATATTCAAGGGTGTTTGGGGCTGCCACTGTTGATGAAGATTGGGATGGCGGAGAGATGGAGGGAAGAAGAGAGAAGATGATGAAAGGGAATGGGCTTCGATAGGGAAGGTTGGGCTCTGATGGAGAGGGAGAGGGAGAAAGAGAGAGATAGGGGGGGTTGTGTGTTTTCAAAATTTGAAATCAAAAAAGAGATAAATGGGACAGACAAATGGAAGTGAGAGAGAGAGAGAGGGTCTGTTGAAAATGAGAGAGACAAATGGGGTGAGATATTTTGAGCCCTTAGACTAATGGTCCAAAATTTGACACAGGTATAAAAGTCACATCCGGATTCAAAAAGCCTCTTGCCTTATTATATAGATAACTACAAAACTATAAGAACATAAAAGAAACAATATTGCATTATAGTTCCTATTTATCAATTTTAATCACTTTTGTAGGCATAACTCATAAGAGTAGTCCCAATAACTGACAGTGTTTCCTATATTGTCTTAAAAGGGACATTTTCACAACCATCAATAAATGCATCTTTAGATGGGAGCCTTCAGCCAATGAAAACTGAAACCCAACATACACAGCAATATGTTTCTAGAGATTGTTAGTCCCACTAAAAGAATTGACAAATTTTAGTTCCCAATATAGATTAGACTTTATGTTTCTCTTGATACCATGAGCAGCACCAAACCATGGAATACACCAGAGGAAAAGTGTGCCCCCTACTGTGATGAGATACAGAGAGCAATTATTTGAACCCAGGTCTCTTCAAAACAAATAAGCATAATTAAACCAACAGGAAATAAATAAATAAATAAAAGGTTTAGTTTATAGCAGGAAAGAGTTTAGAGGTTGTTTTTCATAATTCATTGCCATTGCCTGGTGCTTTTATGATTACTTTGCTATACGTGTTCTCTTTAATAAGCACAAATTATTTGCATGGTTCAAGGCTAGTCCAACAATTATGCTTAGTTTATTCATTAAAAATCGATAATAAATCACAATGAATTATTAATACAAAGGGTCTAGTACAGCTTAGGTGGAGGGCAAAGAAGGCCACCTTCCATAGGGGGGGTTGAGCAGAAAAGAAAGTACTATTTACACCAACAATAACAATGACGAAATAAATAAATAAACAAACAACTAAATAAAACCCATGAACCTTTCATACATGTCTGAACCACTTTCACATGAACCTCAAGCTGCATTGTAACAAACCAATAAAACTATGATATACACACCTATAAGGCTTGATTTTCAGTTCAATTTGGTGTAACAATGTCTGTATCAAGAAATGAACCAACTGAACAGGTTCTGATATGACCATACCCTAAGCTTGCACCAGAGCAAGTGCCTTGAACCAAACCAAACTAAACTAATCCTACCAACTAAAGCCTTTATAAGTCTCAGATTGCAACAGACGAAATTGAACCCCTGGACGACAAATTTGATCTCAGAGGATTCTAATTAACCCCAGTAGTCACAATACTCCTACTCAATCCAACTCAACTTGTAACACCATTTAGATATTTTATTTTTTACATTAGTTCTAGCCTGTGGATAGTTTGTCTTATAGCACAATCAAAAGTGAATATAAGAGAAAAAAGAATTGACAATGCTTTTGTGCTCGCATTGACTGATTTTTGACATTGGTTTTCTTTGAGGGTTTCCCTCTCTTGACACAGAAATCAGTCAACTATAAATTGATTTTTAACCAAGAGAAACACTTTACTGACTAAAGATCTGGAAGTTATCTTCAACCTTTGTTAGATTATCTTGTTGCCTTTCTTCTGTTGTTTCTCATGGCAAGAGAGGATATCCTCCTGCCTTCTCCTTATCATTACACCAATAAATTCAATCTCAAATCAAACATCAACAAATAAATAAATAAAACTATTAAAAAGTATAAACTAAATTTCCTTAAGTATCTCATAAAAAAATAGCACAAATATACTTGATTCCAAACCTAACAAATATATCATTCTACCACTAACAAAATTACATGTGACAGTAATAAAATTAGATTGTATTCATCCAAATGAATTAATAATGCTACAATGTTCTAAACTATTAAAAAACCAGGCTCATAAATTTCCTACACAACCAACCAAAAAAATGATCAATCACAAACTGTAAACATCAGACACAATGTTTCAATCACAAATTGGACAATGTTTCACCAAATCAATGTTTAAATGTTTCAATCACAAAAATTAATGTTGAAATTAATTAATTAATTATAAAATTATATTAGAGTTTAGTAAAGACTAAAGATTAGAGATTAGAGATTATAAAATTAGATTAGAGTTTAGATTAGATTAAAGATTAGAGTAGATTAGATTAAAGATTAATTAGAGTAAATTAGATTAGATTAAAGATTAATTAATTATAAAACCAGGCTTAATTAATGTTTCAATCAAAAGATTAGAGTAGAGATCATTATCAGTAAAGACTAAAGATTAGAGTAAAGATTATCCAAAGATTACCCAAAGATATAAATATAAACACTAAAGAAAAAGCCCCGGTTTGCTCACCTGAACCGTATGTATACCGGATTATTTCTTTGTTGAACACCATTGTTCCCTTTTGCAGTCCCCTTATTCCTCTTTTGCAACGGCTCCGTCATTGTTGATGAAGATTGGGAGAGAAAGGGAGGAAGAGAGAAGATGAAGAGGGTAATACGGGGTTTGGGGTTCAATCGCCAGCAAGGGTTGGGCAGAATGGGCTCCGATGAAGGTAGAGAGAGAGAGGGGTTGCCGTTGTCAACATTCAAGGGTGTTTGGGGCTGCCACTGTTGATGAAGATTGGGATGGCGAAGAGATAAAGGGAGGAAGAGAGAAGATGATGAGAGGGAATGGGCTCCGACAGGGAAGGTTGGGCTCTGATGGAGAGGGAGAGAGAGAGAGAGAGAGAGAGAGAGAGAGAGAGGGGGCTGTGTGTTTTCAAAATTTGAAATAAAAAAAGAGATAAATGGAAGAGACAAATGGGAGTGAGAGAGAGAGAGGGTCTGTTGAAAATGAGAGACAAATGGGGTGAGATATTTTGAGCCCTTAGATTAAATCAATCTAATGGTCCAAATTTTGACACAGGTATAAAAGTCACATCCGGATTCAAAAAGCCTCTTGCCTTATTATATAGATTTTCTATTTAGAAACGAAATAACCAAGTGTACCTTTCTATAGTTCCTACAATTACTAACCTTCATCCCTAAAGACTTGTGGCATCATTAATTTAAACAAATTAAATTGATTAACTCCAAGTTCCTGATTTCAATTAAAAAAGAAGTGATATTGTTGGGTGCAAGGGGATACATGGAGCCATGTGAAATAGAGGTAAATATAGAATGGCATTAAATAAAATAAATGGACAAAGTTTTAATTCTAATTACAATGAAAATAAGGGATAAAGAAGTGGGGTTGGAAACAGCTAAGGAGGGTTGTTGTTTTCTATATCAAATAAGTGATTGTTACATTACAGCTTTTGAAAGTTGGAGTAGTCATTTTGTTTTCTTTGGTGCTGAAGTTGAAATTAGAGAAAGTTTCAAAGGACATTGTTTAAAGCCAAGAACAAAGTCAATAAATTCAAGCTCTTTTCATCTCCTTGAGATATCCATATCTATGACTAAGAGACACTCCTCCTGAATGGATGATTGGGGTTAATGTGTCACACTTAAAAAAGAAGCTGGTATTTCTTTCTTCATAAATATGATTTATTTAGAAAAATATTCAGAATTTAAATAGAGTTGAATTTGTCTCCGGTCCACTGTAACAATTAAGAACATCAACACTTGTTCTTGAGTACAAAACCCAATAAAAAAAAATTAACAAACCTTTCAGTCAAACCCAGAAATGACAGTAACGAAAATTTCATTTTCTCTACTTCTGCCACCACTTTCTCAGCAACCAAGCAGGAAGAAAGAAAAAATAAATAAAACCCAAATAGAAGAGGGGGAAGGGGGAAGTAAGAGAAAAACTTCTGGAACTTTAGTTATGAATTTACATTCTTTACATTCAATCTTTACATTCTTTCTTTCTTTTTTCCCCCTCTTCAAATGGAAGACATAATAGACTCCTCAAAACTTCTGGAACTTTAGTTATGAATTAAATCATAAAAACCGGGGGCAAAATGTGCTTCTTTTGCAAATCAATCACTAACCATAAACAAAACCTAGCATTTACATACAACTTTAAACCAATTTTATGTATACAAAAGAAATTCATAATACCCAATTCTAGAAATTCAAAACCTAGCATTTACATACAACTCCATAATCCATAATACCGAATTCTAGAAATTTTGTACTCAATTCTATTTGGGTTTATGAACAAATCCATAATCAATTTGTTGTTCTAGAATTGTTGTTCTACAACATATTGATTATGGATTTCATTAGGGTTAATCACTAAAACAACATATTGGGTTTTCTAGATTTCATTAGGGTTAATCACTACAACTTCCACCCCTATTTTCAAAACCCAAATAGAAGGGGGAGAAATAGAAGAAGATATTGAGGCAGATGGAGCAATATTCTGGAAATAGAAGAGGGGGGAAACCCTAGATTCTTACACCACCTAAAAAAAACAACAAAAAACAACATGGAGGATAGCTTTCTACCTTGGAGTTGTGTAGGAAGAGAGGAGACAAAGATTCTGGATACCACCACTGGGCCTATATTCCGTCGGAGCTAATCACCATCGGAGAGAGAAAGCTTGGTGGAAAGAGGAAGATATGTGGTCGGAAGAGGAAGAGGTGTGAGAGATTTGAAATCAAAATGTGAGAGTGAGAGAGAGAGAGAGAGAGAGAGAGAGAGAGAGAGAAGATGTCTTTGTAAAAGCTAAATGGAACCATTGAAATGGAAAATTGATGTTGGTGTAAAATCTAAAAACTAAACGAAAAACTGATCTCAACCCTTCATATTCACCCAAAAAATCTGAACCATTGAAATGTCCAAGTGAGGGAAACATTTTCAACCATGGGATTGAACCAATCTAACGGTTCATACTTTGACAAATAAACAAAAGTCCCATCAAATATTCAAAAACCTCTTCCCTTATTATATAGATTAGTGTATGTCCATTTCTGAAGGTACGGTGTAAATAATATTAAGATTAGAATATAATTATAATCTCAACACTATTTAAATTTATTTTTTAATTGGATAAAATTACAAATTTATTATAAAATTTTGAATTTCTCACAAAACTCCTCACGAAAACTCGCTTCTGCTTATATAATATATAGCTAAATAGATAGATGTGCTTGGCATACATACAATATTGTTTTTGCTTCTATAATTATATGGAAATTGTATATATGCCCAAAATGTCCTAGTGTATTACGGGCACACATACATTGTATGAAAATATGTGTAAAATATATTGAACAAAAAGGAAAAAATAAAAAATAAACAAATAGAGTGAAAAATAAAAACGAGAGAAAATGAAAAAATAAAAAGAAAAGAGAGAGGAAGGTGGTATCATGGGATCATGGAAGGATGGGTGAGAAAAGTAAAAAATAAGAGAAAGAGAAGCGGGAAAGTAGAAAATATATATGTATGATATTTTTTGGAAAATATATCTCAACCATTGTTTTATAATGTGAACAGATCTGAGCCATCCTCATTGTCCTAGTAGGACAAATATGTGTAGGATAAATTCAAAAATTATCCTGCTTTATTAAAATATATATGTTGAAGATTCATATAAGGTCTAAATTTATGAAGTCTATTAGGTATTCAATATATTTAAAGATAATAATTAATTGTTCAAATTCATTTAATTTGTGAACTATAAAATTCATTAAAATCTCCACTACACATAGTAAAATCTAGCTCCTAATTTTGGGATCGTAGACTTTTCCATAAAATATGAATAAAAATAAGTGAACAAAAACGAGAAAAAAAAACAAGTAGAGAGAAAAATAAAAATGAGAGAAAATAAAAAAAATAAAAAGAAAAGAGAGAGAAATGTGGGATCATGGGATCATGGAAGGATGCGTGAGAAAAGGAAAAAGTAAGAGAGAGAAGCGAGAAAATAGAAAATGTACATGTAGGATATTTTTTGAAAAATATATCTCAGCCGTTATTTTATAATTTGAATAGATCTGGGTCATCCAAATGTCCTTGTAGGACAAATGTATGTAGGACAAATTCAAAAATCATCCTGCTTTATTATATAGATTAGTGTATACTTGTGTCTAAAGATACGATGTAATTAATGATTAGATCAAAATATAATTGAATATAAAATTATTGAGTTAAAATGTAATTCATCAAATTTGTTACTAAAAATTTAAGGCAAAATATAAATACAGGTATGTTGGTTTCGACTTTCAGATGAATTTTGTAAAATTATCCGGGCATAAATAGACCACAATAAAATTAAAGTAAAATCTGAAAAAGGTAATTTATTGTAAGAATTTAAACATTTCATTTATATTAGTGCTTGAGACGGTATAATATGTTGTTTATGTCTTGTTGGTTTTGTCACCGATGTGGGTAACGAAATTCTGTTAAAAAAAAAAAAAAAAATCTTCTTTTTAGTTTTTAAACAAATCACTTTTATCACTAATTTTTTTTTTTTTATAACAAAACCCAATTTAAATTTTGAATTCAAATTTGTCCACCAAATAAAAAAAAAACAATTACTCTATTTGTTTTCCATTTATAAAATTTACTTTTCAAAAAATTATACCTTTTCGTTTTTCATATTTTTTTTTTTTTTCATTGAATTTTTTAAATATTTTACACATTTTTTTAAAAAATTTTAAACACACCTAACATAAAGTAAAATTTAAAAATATAATATTTGTGAGAAAAATCTTTAAAAATTCGCTAAATACCAAAAATATAAAAAAATTACGAAAATTTAATACATTTTTTGTTTTTTTTTTGTGTATTTATTAATTTTAAAAAATATTTTTCCACTAATATTTTACTATTTAGATAGATCTAAATAAGGTGTATCTAAAAAAGTTTTAAAAAAAATGTTTAAAATTTTAAAAATATTCACTAAAAAAAAAAAAAAACTCAATTTAAAAAAAATTGAATTCAGAAAATTAAAATCAAATACATTGAATATTTTCCACAAACATTTTTTAACATAACCACTTTTTTTTTTTTTAATGATATTAATAATTATATTACTTCTCATAATAACCAAATTATTTGTTTTTTTTTTCCATATTTTTTTAACTATTTAAATTTTGATTTCAACTTTGAAATTTAGAAAAGTGTGGCGAGATGTGAGAGAGAAAAGAGGGAGGGTGTATGGGTGCAGAGTTTTTTATTTATTTATTCATTTATTTTTTTTATGTGTTTGACTTTTAGGCGGGAAGTTGAAGTAGAGTAAGAGAGAGTGTCTCATCTCTACCCATGCCTAAAAGCACTTGCCACGTTGACATACTGGAATATGTAAAAATATATGTATATATATATATGACACATTAATATACATTAATGTGTATATAGAAAGAAAAAAAATTAAGTATAAATCTAACCTTTGGTATAGTTAACAAAATGGCTGCCCCAAAACTTAAACTCATAATATCAAAATTATTAGGTCAATATTTTACTATTGAACCAATAGTTAGCCCTTCCTGAAAATATATATCATGTTAAATTTTTATTGGATACAGTGTAAATAATGTTGGGATCAAAATAATAGTCAATTACCCAAATCAATTCTCTTGAGAGAATGCTCATTTTCAATACTAAAAAAAAAAATCAAACTTTGAATACAAAATGGAAGACAAAATAAAATTCAAAATCCAATCCCAACACAACATACATTACACCAATGTAGGTAAACCCAAAAACACACCCAGAAAACAGAGTGGGGAAAATGGGACGAATCAAGAGATAAAGTAAACGGCTCAATTCATCTTTAAACAAATTAATTAAATTAAACACCAAGCATTGATAAAGCAACCAATCAATTAAACAATCAATAAACAAAAAATCAAGGTGAGTACGGAAGGATATTATATGATGGAAATGGTGAAATTCCATTTCTGCTTTCTTCCAACGGTCATGGTGTTGAGTTCTAAGGAGAGCTCCACTTCACCTATAATGATCAAGGTGAACTTCGACATGCCTTCTATGTGATCACTAGTAGCATTTGCAGGATATCTTGAGCAATCTTAACTTTTACTTGAGCTTTTCTTTGTTGATAGAGCAATACTGGGTGGCCCAAAAAGAAGGTTGGCTCGAAATTCACCTTGCCGGTCGTCTAGGAAGACGTTTGGCCAGTCGTTTGGTAAGGAGGTTGACAGCCGCGGTCGACAATGGTGACAACCGCAGTAGACAATCTTTCACCTAGTCGTCCGGGTGGACGTTCGGCCGGTTATACGGGCGGACGATTGGCCAACACCCATTTGGGCCATTTGAGCTCCTCCTTTTCAGGCTACCAAGCATTTTTCTTGTTGATATATGAAATTCCTCTCTTTTTCTATATCACATTCTCACATCTACTTAGATGTACAAAAGAATACTTTCTTAGTCAAGTCAAGTGGAAGCATGATCAATAACCCCCATACCTTTCATTAATCTACGGATATGGACTTGCAATTGCACTATGAACAGTGTTGTTGAATTGCAAAGATAAAAGAATTCTAAAAGATACGATCGATGTGGGCTCAAAGGTGGCCCACCGAACCATACTGGACGAGTTCTCACATCTTTTCATTTGAGAGAAGCTGAAATAATACAAATTTTAAAACAATCTCAAGAAAGGTCTCTAAATGTTCCAAAAGAGGAGATGCAGAGTTGATCACATTTGAAGTGTTGCATGAATAAGAATAGGAGAAAATTTTAAAAGACTTGCCACTTGCCTAAATGATTGACTCAGTCAAATTTTTATTTTTCTTGTTATTTGTCACTGCTATTTTTATTAATTTTTAAAAAAAAATTTTTGGCTCTATATGTCCTCTATTTTGATATCTTATTTGTATACAAGGCTACTCGAAAAATATTGGGCACAGAATTAATTCAAAATTTTGATTAAAATTTACTATTCAAAAAAGAAAAGAGAAAAAAAACACACTTGCTAATATTAACAAAACAAATAAACAAAATAGATTAGGAGTGTCCCAAGTCGATTTGATTCAAGTTGTACTAAATTTAAAATCAATAGTCATAATCAGTTTAAAATTTTTGAAATCATCCACTAGAACGAACCCAACCCAACTCAATATGGTTCGAGTTGGTTCGACATTCCACTATAAATAAAAAATAATAAATAATTAAAATAAACTAGTCTTTAAAGACCAAGAACTATGGAATTGAGATACATTATTTGTTTAGTGAAATCCAACTCAAGCTTAAATGCAAGCAATACAAATTACATTAAATTAGATTTCTTTTAGGTAAAAAATTAAATACAATCAAACCTATTTTAATAAACAAAATAGATGAAAACAAATCAATATACATAGAATTATACAAAATATTGGTTCAGTTCTCAAGTTGGTTTGATTTGAGCAACACCTAAACCAAGATGAATCTAATCTTATCAAGTTGATGATTTCAAGATTGAAAACCAAACCAATACACTTAGAAATCAAACAAAACCGATACACTCAGAAACCGAACCAATCAACACAAAGAGGTCAGATTGGTTCAATTTTTTGATTTACTGGGTATGTTGCACCCCTAAGATAGAAAGGTCTAAGTGCTTTATTTAATTTAACAACTAAACGAAGAACGCATCTCAATTCCATACCCTAACAAGTCATGAATAACCCAAGTAAATATGAATGAAGTCCTTAACATGCTTCAAATATATATATATATATATATAAATATAGCTACCAATCCAACACAACAGTAATTCCAAAACAGAGCCAATACCTATAAATTAAAGTCTCCAAATAACTTCAGGCATATAAATAAAATTATAACTATCTAAAGTACAGACCACAAAAACAATGAATTCCTACAAAACAATGTCGAAAAACTTAAACTGGGCCATTCTTTAGTTATATGAACAATCCCCAACAACTTCAGGCCTCAAAAAAACAGCATCTTGTCATCAAGAAAATCATCGAATATGCAGGCTCTACAGGACGTCCTCAATATCACTACCAATTACCCTGTGACGTAACAAAAAACAGACAGCTGCAAAAGAACATAATATTATAAAAATATGGAAGTATAAACAAAATTAGGCAAATTAGATAAATTCAAATTTAAAAAATGATTCACTGTGCACAAATTGGAAAATAAAAATATGGAACATATATAACTTACCAAAATTTTGTAAAATTATTCAGGCATAAATACACCCCAATAAAATTAAAGTAAAAACTGGAAAAGGTAATTTATTGTAAGAATTTAAGCATTTCATTTATATTAGTGTTTGAGACAGTGTACTATGTTGTTTATGTGGGTAACAAAATTCTGTTAAAAAAAAACTCTTCTTTTCAGTTTTTAAACAAATCACTTTTATCACCATTTGTTTTTTTTAAACAAAACCCAACAACAAATAAACAGAGAAACAAATAAAGTTCAAGAACAAAGGACATATGGACAGGAAGTAGATGATGAGCACTTACAAGGCAATGAGCTACCAAGGTAGGCAATCCATGAGCCGTATTTTATGATAAAAAACATAAGAATGGCAAGATAAGACAAAGGCAACCATAAGCTCGGTAGAAACTCGAATCTTGGTGCAATGAAGACTGGCGGAATCAGTGCCAATCCAAAACAAGCAAAAATCATCACCAACCAAATGAACTAGGGTTGGCTTCATTGCATTTGGATCCCTTGTCTGAATCCAAAAGCCAACAGATTTGAAAATCTGTTATGGGCATATTGATCAAAGTTTTCTGAACAAAATCATAAGCAAACAGTGACTGAAAATTAATCCAGTAGATAGTGGTAAGAACGACAATAGGTGTGCTAAGGAAGCGACCACATTTTAGAGGACCCAAACATTCCCAAATATTTTTTTCAATGTCATAGAGACACAAGGCTTTTGTAAGTTTAGAACAAACAAGGATTTTGTCAGAATATTCGCCTGTAAGAGGGGCAGCAAAGAAATGCAGAGATGCAAGAGAAGCAGGCGGAATAAGATAAGACGGGGGATCAGGCAAAGGATTCCATTCACCGGTTGTCGTATCTAAAAACTCCCCCAAAATGCCTAGAATATCAGCAGGGTGGTGACCAGTAAACACATAGAGCTTTCCATTGACACCAAGAACCAGAGTATTTGATCTACCACATAGAGTGGAAGGACCTCTCCTCCAACCCTCATCCGGACGATTAGTATCAAGAAACCTAACTTTACGAGACCAGCGACCTTTCAAATTCCCTCTACGATGATCCCCTCCAATGCGATATATAGTGGATCCGACAACAGCACAACAAGCACCGTAACTACAAAACTTGTTCAACTTCATAAACGGAGAGAGTATTGGTGGATCCTCTCCTTGGTGATGTTGCTCATGGCAGAAAGCCATGTATGCTCCTCTGATTTCTGAGGATGGGATTGGAAGAAGCAACCTTGCTTTCTCCTCTTCTTCCTCCTTCTTCTTGTCCTTATTGCTTGACAGATTGACCATATACCATTCACTTGGATTATACATCTCTTCACCGGTAGAGACACACAAGCAGAAATTTTTCTCATAAGATAGCTGTCCTGTAGATGATGATCCCTCGCATTTTACCAGTACTCTTTTCTTTTTCCCCCAACTCGTTAACTGCCCCCGCTCTGCCATCTGAGAAACGAAAGGAAAGTTTGTTCATCCAGAAAAACAAATTTTTTTGGTCGATTTGTTTTGTGATTTGAAAAAAACACAGCAATAATTAAAAACTAATCATACTAACAAAACACTATATGAGTTCTCTCAACTAAAAATCCAACCCAACAAAACCCTAACTGAAAATTTGAAAGCTTAACCTCAGAGAGCAAATAAACGATCTCTACGAAACATCAAACATCAAACTCCAAAACTACTACTCTAAGTTCCAATATTAGATTCTCTTCGAATTAAAAAACATACCTGAGACCGAGATAGGTGGATTGTGCTATTCTGATGGCCCAGTAGTCCTCGGAAGAAAAGGAGAAAGAAAAAAAAAAAAAAAAAACCCCTCCTTTTTGTGGCCCTCTCGTCCGTTGATGAACTTGTTCAAACACAGAAAGAAAGGGTATATATATGGGCGAATATGATTCTAGGGTTTGGGAAGGGTTTCCCCGCCAATCGTGTCACCAAAAACGAATTTCCCTGCGGAAAATAATATCTATATATTATATAAAGAGTATGGTGTTTTTAATTTGAGTAATTACACTGTCTCTTTAAAATTTCATTCATTTCTTACTTTAATCTTTTAAGATTTTTTTTTTTTTTTTTTTTATTTTTACTTTCATTCTTTATGTTTGCAATCTTTCTCATTTTGACCCTTTAAGTTTAATTTTTTTTTACTTTGGTCCTTTATGCTTGCAATTCCTCCCACTTTTACCCTTCATGTTTGTAATCCCTGCCACTTTACTTCTAGACTAACTTCCATCTAAAAAACTAATAGAATCTATCGCATCACTAACACATTAGCTCCATATGTGATGTAAAAAATTCACTAAAGATGCAAAAAATTAAAAATAAAAAAAAGAATTTTTTTTTAGTCTTTAGTGAACTTTTTTTTTTCTTCAAATTTATTCATAAACATTATTACATTATAGATGCATCTAGATTAGATGTAGCTAAAAAAATAAAAACAAATTTAACTAAAAAAGGAAAAAAAAAATTCAAAAGACGAAAAAAAAAACGATAGTAAACTTTTAATTTCAGAATTGACAATATATGTGTTTGAATCAATGTATTTTCATTTTTTGTCGTCTTTAGTAAACTTTTTTTATTTTTTTAGTTAATCTTTTTAGCTGCATCTAATTTAGATGCATTTATAATGTAATAACAACGTTTATGAATAAATTTAAAACAAAAGTTCAATAAATACTAAAAAAAAATCTAATTTTTTGGGTTTCTATTTTTCATTTTTTGCATCTTTAGTGAATTTTTTACATTATACATGGAGCTGATGTGTTAGCAATGTGGTAGATTTTGTTATTTTTATTTTTATTTTATGGAAGTTAGTCTAGGAGTAAAATGGGAAGGATTGTAAATATGAAGGGCCAAAGTGGGATGTATTGCAAACATGAAAGACCAAAGTGGGAAAAATCAAACTTAAAGGGTCAAAATGGGAAGGATTGCAAACATGAAGGATCAAAGTGGGAAAAAAAATCAAACTGAAAGGGCCAAAATGTGAAGGATTACAAACATGAAAGGCCAAAGTGAGAAAAATTAAACTTATAGGGTTAAAATGAGAAATGGGTGAAACTTTAAGGGGGCAAAGTGTAATTTACCCTTTTAATTTTGAAAGCTCTAGGAGCTTCAAAACTCCAATCCAATTATGTTGATTTTTTTGTTATTTTTTAAAAAGAAAAATATATCATTGGCTATTGAATTCAACTATGACTTAGGAATTTAAATTTCAAAATTTTATACCTAACAATATACACATACTTTAAGGAATTGCTTTCCATAATAAAAATTGTAAAACAAAGTATAACGCAGCGGAATAAAAATTATGGTCATACCTTTTGAGCAGGGTCTGTATTGAAGGATCTCGTGGGTAAATCACGTGCTTCCTGAATCTGGTCAATCAACCCAGCAATGGGGTGATATTACAATAGTGAATATCACCCACACAAACCACAGTGCAAATAGCTTTGATCGTTGTTTTTGGGAGAGAGTCAGTATATGGGAAAAACTCAAACATACGTTCTTTTTCTCTTAATCACCCATATCCCATATATCATATATATATATATATTATATTTATCTCATTTATCCATATTAGTTATATGAGATAATATATAAGATATATCATCTATCCATATCAATTATATGATAGATATATATATATATCCTAAGTGGTTATCCAAATAGGTTTGAATTTGAATTCAAAACCCATTTGGATAAGATTCAAAGGGTCATGCCACATGGGCGCCCATTTCTAACAAAAATATATTATATATTTAACCTAACTAATTAATTTTTACTAAATCCCTTCCTTAAAAAAAAGGCTTATATTTTACTGCTTTTAATTTTGAGAACTCTAGGAGCTTCAAAACTCCATTCCAATTATGTTGATTTTTTTGTTATTTTTTTATAACCCGTTTGCAACCCACTCTACCCAACTAATCCAACCCAGTTTCTTGATATGCAGATCTTGAAGAGAGACAACCATTTCTCGTGTATTTTCTCCTTCTTTTGATAGTAAAACCCTCTGTCCTTCTTCGCCTGTGGACGTAGGCTTATATCCTAATCACATATATGTTCGTGTTCTTGTACGATTGCTTGTTTTACTTTCTCATTTTTGTTTGTTCCGTCATAATAGTTCCCCACAAAAGATAGATGAACTTTGAAGTGGAACATCAAATACTCATTCTAGAAGATATGATCGATGTGGGCTCAAAGGTGGCCCACCGAGCCATACTGGACGAGTCCTGACTACTCTCCAACTGAGAGAAGTTGAATAGTGCAAATTTCAGGACAATCTCAAGAAAGGTCTCTAAGTGTTCCAAAAGAGGAGATGCATAATTGATCACATTTGAAGTGTTGCATGAATAAGAATACAAGAAAATTTTCAAAGACTCGCATAAATGGTTGACTCAATCAATTTTTTTATTTTTCTTGTTATTTGTTACTTCTATTTTTATTAATTTTTTTTTTTAAAAAAAAATGCTCTCTATGTCCTATATTTTGATATCTTATTTGTATACATGCCTACTCCAAAAATATTGGTCAAGGAATTAATTCAAAATTTTGATTAAAATTTATTATGCACATTTTTTTTTAATAAAAAAATCACACTTGTCAATATCAACAAATAAGCAAAATAGATTAGGAGTGTCCATAAGTTGATTTGATTTGAGTTGTACTAAATTTAAAATCAATAGTCATGATCAAATTTAAATTTTTGAAATCATCCACTAGAACGAACCCAACCCAACTCAATATGGTTCGAGTTGGTTTGACATTCCACTATAAATAAAAAATAAAAAATAATTAAAATAAACAAGTCTTTAAAGACCAAGAACTATGAAATTGAGATACATTATTTGTTTATTGAAAGCCAATTCAAGCTTAAATGCAAGCAATACAAATTAAATTAAATTAGATTTCTTTTAGGTAAAAAATTAAATACAATCAAACCTATTTTAATAAACAAAATAGATGAAAACAAATCAATAAACATAGAATTATACAAAATATTGGTTCAGTTCTCAAGTTGGTTTGATTTGAGCAACACCTAAACCAAGATGAATATAATCTTATCGAGTTAATGATTTCAAGATCCAAAACCAAACCAATACACTTAGAAATCAAACAAAACCGATACACTTAGAAGCCGAACCAAACCAACACAAAGAGGTCAGATTGGTTCAATTTTTGATTTACTGGGTATGTTGCACCCCTAAGATAGAAAGGTCTAAGTGCTTTATTTAATTTAAGAACTAAACGAAGAACGTATCTCAATTCCATACCCCGAGAAGTCATGAATAACCCAAGTAAATATGAATGAAGTCCTTAAAAAGAAAGAGAATTCATAGGCAATAAACAGAATTGCAGGAGTCAAAAAAAAAAAAAAAAAAAAAAAAGTTACTGAAATAAAGGTTGTGCAACCTCCCAGCAAACAATAGAAATGACACAAAAGAATAAGAGGTGCAACTGTTGATGAAGAGAAGAGTGATTGGATTGGAAAAGTGAAATCCTAGACTATTTTGGGTTGGGTTGTGAAATTCAATTTCCAAGCCCAAAATATTTATCAAATGGATCAAAATGTTGGCCCAGTCTAGCTTTAAGGGCCAAAATATTTTTTTCAAATCCTAAAAAATAGGACTAAGTTGGATAGGCTGGATGGACCAATGAACAAATGGCTAAATCCCTCGCTCTGGGGGGATGCCCTTGGCATGGAGGAACATGTACTAGGGTATATGTGCGACTCGTTGGAAGGAGCCAAATGATGAAGACTTTACTCTATGTCTTGACCCATTCATAGTCTACTAATCTCAACATCTTTCATCCCCTAGTCTACCCCATGCAGGTCAATTAGTTTGATCTAATGGGTCAATCAAAGTCGGGTTACGGGTTAGGACTGTTATCATATTCGGCCTTTTCATTATTGGGCTTGTTATCTTTTTTTTTTTTTTTGGTAGATCATTTCCCCCCTCCTAAAAAAAAAAAAAAAAACATTTACATAGATGGCCCATTCCCTAAGCAAAATGAGCCATATTACATAAACATTAACCCATTTCAAATTCCATAGATAGATAGAAATGAATTGAAAAAATAAAATTTGTTCATAAAAGTAGAGGTTCACTTGAACAGTAATGCTGGTGATTACAAACTCAAAGCACAAAAAAACAGGCCATTGGCTAAGCAAAATTAGTCATATTAACCCATTTCAAATTCCATAGATAGAGATAGGAATGAACTAAAGAAATAAAAATTGTTCTCGAAAGTAGAGGTTCACTTAAAACTGTAATTGTGGTGTTTCTAAACATAAAACTCAAAAAAACAGACTTAGGAGTAGGGGCGGAGCCACCAAAGGCTTAGAGGGGTCACGTGCCCCTCCTAAACTTTTAATATTTATACTATTACCCATATAAATAAAGGTTATGTATTATTTATTCTTTATAAAATTTAATAGTGACCCTCCTTAAATTATGAAAAATTTATTGTATTTTTAAATTTTAAATTTTTTTTGTATTTTATTATTGTTAAAAATTGGGCGCCTCTGTGGCATGACCCTTTGAACCTGAACCTTTTCAACCTTATCCATGTAAGTTTGAATTTGAATTCAAAACTTATTTGGATAACCATTCAGGATATCTATATCTATCATATCAATAGATATGGATAGATGAATAGATAGATACTGGTTGTTATATATTTGATTATATACATATGATATGATGGGAATAATATATCGATATCAGATATGTTATGTGGTTTTTACCTATAACCTTTTTTCCCAGACTCTCTCTCTAACTCTCTCCCATATGAGAACGATCCAGCTTCTGCACTGTGACTTGTGTAGGTGATACTTCTTTTGTAGTATCACTCCACTGCTGGGTTGGTTGTTCACATCCTGGAAGCACGTGATTTATCTACGAGATTCTTCGCTTCAGGCTCTACTAAAAGGTATGACTATGAAATTTTTCCCACTGCGTCATAATACTTTATGATTTACATTGGTATCAGAGTGGTGGCTCCGCACGCGTACTGAGCCGCGTGTTGGGCCGCTCACTGAACTCATGCTATGTCACAATTAATAATGGAATTAGAATATTTTATCATGTTTTTTTTAGACATGCCATAATCAGTGGGAGGTTGTTCGATTAAGAGAAATCTTTGTAGATTTACTCACGAAAACTAATATTTTGCGCATGAATTAAATTAAATTTTGGATAATTGTCACCTGTGGCGCAAGAGATGATTACGAGCATAGCGGATTTTCGATCTTGTGACTTGTGTAATATTGTCACTATTTAATTTAGATTTTTTGTGATAAAATTATATTATTCTAATCAAATTAATCCCAATGCGAATTTCTCTCTAAATTGATTTAGCTTATGGAAGTTAATTTGGTTGACCTAGACTTAGTAGAGATGTTCAAATGTGAACAATGTAATCCCATTCTTTAGATGAGCAAAAGTCTTGGAGACTTTAATCAAACCTTAATTGAGCCAAAGTAAGGAAACATGACTCAAAGTCGCCGTGGTTAGCGGCACGCTAACCACGGCGAGCTTAAAAACTAATGTGTGCACTATGGTTAGCGGCACGCTACGTAGTTTTGGTTGGCGAGTTTTGGAGTTATGAAATTAGTAAGCCCTCAATAGATCTGTGTATGATCTTGACTATTGAGCTGCGCGGATTGACTTTGTAATTTGACTTGTAATGATGTTGCATCATTGGATGAAGTAACATTCAAGAGTCAAGTCATCCAAGAAATGCGAGCTTAAATGAATTAGTCATTAAGTGTAAGATGAGTAGCCAGTATGAGTAGTGTTTTACTCTTTATCCAACTATTGGGAGTGGATAGAGCAAAATTTCACGCACTATAATAGTGTGCATTGAAGTATCAGTTGAAGTTAAAAGATTAGCGCTTAGTAGCGGCAAAATCTGTTAACACCAAGTAAAAAGATTAGCGCCAAGTGGCTGCTGAATCTATTAGCATTGCCAACTTGTCTAAGTCTGGACACTTACTGTTTCCACACTTGAGTGTGACACATGATGAGGTGCTTCTTTGTATGATTCCTTTACTAAGCTAACGTTTTGTTTTGAATAACGTTTACCACTAAGCGTAAATGTTGCAACATAGTTATGAAAAGGTCAAGGCCGACAAGGTTGTTATGACTCTAAGAATTTGACGCATCGCTTGTGAGAGCATTGTGTTGAATTAGACTCTTTAGCCTAATTCGCGCTTAAGTTACTTCCGGAGCTGTCATAGATTGATAGCTTATTCTCTCCTTCTTGTGGATAGTAGAATTAATTGCAAGTAACTATGAAGCGAGAAACAGAGATGGCAAGAGGAGTATCATCATCTTTCAATTAGATGTAGTGAAGTGTATGGAGAATAAAATTAACTTGAAAGTGCAAGGGATTAGCACTTACTAGTTAAATTTGCGACTTAGGCGCACTTAGTATCTCCATGACATCCTTTTATGATCTAGTGAACATGAATTATTTATGAGTCATTACCTAGTTGGGCCTAAACCTTTAAACTTGTCTTCGAGAACTCATACATTAACATGATTGGAATTAGTTTATGACATTGGTCATGAACCAGTGGCTTATTATACTTAATCACATTAATGAGATGATGACACGATGGTTTGAGTAGGCCTTCTTGGGCCTACTCGTTTATGATATCCTATTCTCATGTGAATGTGTGACTTTGTTCGCAATGGGTGCGCACAAGTAAGTAGGAATGCCGTAGAAGGTCATTTGTTTTGGCGCATTTAGTCCACTATGATATTTGTGACTAGATATGTGTAAGGGTATGATAGCTAAGCCTCAAACTCGACATATTTATAGATTACGATACGCATCTGAGTCAAGACTATTTGATCTCCCATAAGTCAAAAGTTTTGAGATGACTTTTGATATTGTACATATGAGGTCGAGATCAATTAGATAAGAGCTTTTGTGCTTTTAGTTTTGACCAAGGTGGCGAGTATCTATTTGAGTTTTTTTTAGAAAACTCTGTGAAGAGAAATGGATGCTTAGAAAATTGATTATTCCTAGTACTCAACAACACAATGGTATAGTAGAGATAAGGAATTAAATATTGTTAATGTTAGGTGGATAATGGCGCAAAATGTTTCCCAATTGGGAATTGCACTAGTTTGTTGACTATATCCCTAACTAAGTGCCCTCCATATCAGATTTTACACTCCATTTGAGTAATGGGTTAGCGGAAAGCCATCTATGGGCGATCTGTAATCGTTAAGCATCTTATCTTTATTTTACTTCTCATAAGGTTGTGATGTTAAGACCTAGGGTTCTATAGCGCATTATTGTATGCTGTCTTGTAAACACATAGGGTCATATGGCGCATTATTGTATGCGGTAATGTAAACCCTCCGGGTCATGTGCATATAGGTAAGTAGCTTTGTGGTAGTGTAACTAAGTCACATAAAGTTTTCTTAGTAAAGGTGACGTGAATAGAGTTTTGGAACTCTATAAGATAGAGAATTCTAAGCATAGCGCTTTTATGTAGCCTAGTTGAGAATGGAAAGAAATTTCCAATATCCTAGGGACAGTGGGAGCGATATGCCTACTAATGGATTAATCCATTAGAGAAGAATACTCTACATTCTTAGTTGCATGGTAGCGAATGTGAAGATTTTCCACGTCATCACTGGGTGATAAAGAGCCTAGGATAATGCCAAAGGCTCTAGTCCCCTGTTTTTAGAAAGTGGATTAATGTTGCGCAGTTTAAGACAAAGTCTTTGAGGATTAACCATTTCTATAATTTGGTTGACTTTCCTTTATGACGCGAAACTATTCTAAAGTTATGCGTAATTTGGATAGTCATTGCTGAGGCATAAGGCTCGCTAGATACTGAAAAGTCGCACCATTGAGGAAAGTGTAAACCATGAAAAGACTTCCTCCTAGGGAGTGAGGTTATTTTGACTTAGGCTATGATTGACATAAGTTCGGAACATTGATTTGTGGACATTGTGACCCAACTTTCTCGTTGGAGAATTGGATAAGTAGCTCCGCAGGGATTTACCTTCTGCTTTTATGGTGAAAAGTTAGGAGCGCAAAAAGGTTGCTAGTTCCAATAAATCTTTTACAGCCTAAAACAGTTATCCAAATAGTGGTTCTTAGATTTCATCAAGCCATCGAGCTCCGTGCGTGAGGGCATGAAATTCGTTTGTTCTCTAGCTACTACAAGTTTGGACTCATGTCACGGTTCTAAATCTAATCTCACAATGTGCGATGTAAGATCAATGAATCACCAAAGAGTCCAAATCCGACAAATCGTTTTGGAAAACTGATTTTAATAAAGAAGTGCCAAACATGGACTGCTTTGCCATATATAGAGTCGCCACCTAAATATTTTATTTTTGGAGAATTTAGGAAACCCTGACTCGTGCCGAAGGCCACGTGTCCCTTATCACCAAAGTTGCCTCGGCTCAGGAACTTGGGTACGAGAGGGGAAGGTCGTGCAATGAGCACCCCCGCTTGCCCGATCAAAGATCGGCCTTTACTAAGATGATACCTTATTTTTGAAAACACATGTGTTCTTATTCCGGTTATTAACCTAGAATTACTATGTGATGCGCACAGCATACAAGTATAGACTAGATCGCCTAAGTTGGAACAAAACATTGCATGTTTATTTGTGAAAATGGTTTGAAGTTTTCTACTCGCAAGTAGGCTAAAGCGAGGATTTTGATGAATTGTTCCAATTCAAGTAATCCAACCTTCACCTACAGGCATTCAGGCAGTTAATCAAATAAGCAGTTAGCCTCATGGCAAGCATGCTTTCATGGCAACACTAACACACATGTAGTATGCTAAAGCATAAACACTCATAGTGTACTCCGAGCCAAAACAAAGAACTAGTTAGAAATCATACATGATCCTAGTTCATGTTAAGATGGCTAATGCAACACATGCGAAAATGAAACTAAGATAGGCTCGGCTACCTAGAATGTCATGTGAAATGCAACATGGTACATGTATTCAAATTGGAATTGAAATACAATGCAGTTAGTATGATACGTCTAGCCCAGTGCATGCAATACAGATGAATGAATGCACACATGCAAGCATAAGGATACTAATCGAAATATGCCCTAAAACTAACCATCATAAGTAGTTAAGTAAAAGGGAGAAAGAAATAGAGGTTGGAAGACATGCATCACACACACGCACGCTTATTACAACAGTTGGCCCTCTCGACGGAGGGACCGAATAAGAAGCTAACTAGCTAATCTAAGCTAATTAAACTAATTATTACAAAACAAACTATTTAACTAATCCTAGTTAATTAATTATTACAAAACAAATTGAAATAGCTAAACGCATTAACTATTAAAGTATAAAACGAATGCTTAATCTGGCCACGTAAAGAAACTAAATAAAGCAGTAAAACAGGAGGTTCTCAGAGGGAGAAGACTGGATGCATGCTCAGTCGCCTCGTTCAGAAATCCGTTGCAATGCCCTAATTTGCCTATGTTTGCAATTGTCCTTAGAACCTTGCACCAAGCTCTAGAAAGCTTCCAACCCACCTTGGAGACCTGTGGGAGGTTGGCCGACCACCTAGGGATGTCACTAGCCACTGGCCGACCACTTTCTGTGCTGAAAACCAAAAAAAGTGGTCGGCCAGCTAGTTTTTCTGGCTGGCGAGCTTGTTCTTTGCATTTCTCAGTTCTTTGTGAACAGAGAGCAAGAAAGGGCATGGCAATGTATTTGCAAGATATGTGTGCACAACCACCCTCCATATCATTTCATGAGCTCAAGGGAGTGTGGTTCTCGACCCTCGGGCCATTAATCGCGCATTTCAATGCGTGATGGCCGAGAAGTCAAATTGCACAATTCAATATAAAATGAATGCACACATAAACACATAAGGCCTAGAACTCTATCGTGCTTGATCAATAGCGTCGGTGACTGAGAATTAAGGCACATTTCATCACTTCAAGTATGAAACGTCCCTCATTTCTCGTGCTCAGATTAACACTTAATCCAAACAACAATGTAACAACATGGCATACACAATGCAAACAACAACTTAGCATACTCAATGCAATGTGACATGATCAACTTAACAAAGCTAATGACATGTGAACAATGCTAATGCATGCATGCACAATGCAATGCTACAAGGGCAACTTAGCAATGTTAGGAACATGCATACTCAATGCAAAGAAACAACTTGGCATACACAATGCAATATACATAAGCATGCACAATACAAACAACATGAAAGCCAACATGCTCAATGGACTTAAACTAAAAGGGGATAGACCTCAGTCATGTCCAAATCAGTGGCCAATGGTGATAAATTAAGGCACATGAAGCATAAACAAGCATGCATGCACAATGCATTGGCCATCAAGTAGGCCTAAGAACACAACCCTCAAGAAGGCTCAAGGAGTGACAAATACGGAAGTGTAACAACACTAAATGCACTGAAATAAGGTAAGAAATTATGCCAAATCATTCAAACAACACAAGCAAAGCATGCAATGGTCCTTAAAGCATGAAGCTAGTAAAGAGGACTACAAAGGGGGCATGCAATACATGGCATAAATGCATGAACCAAACATGGACAGAGCTGGAATAGGTCAAGACAATGACCAAAACATGCTAAGTTAGGGGCTCAAAGGTCAAGGCATGCAAGCATACAAGCTAAGCCATAAACTAGACAACAATGCGTAACACTCAAAGGCACTTAAAGAGTGAATGAAGCGGGAACATGGCAATGCTAAATGCTCTTAAATAACATGATAAATGATGCCAAATCATATACATGATGCAAATGAAGCATGCTATGGTGCCCAAAGCTTGAAGCTAGCAAGAGCACTTGTACTACAACTATGCAAAACATGAAGCATATGGCAAAGGCAACCCAAAACAGTCCTAGAACATGTCAAAATGAGTCTAAAACATGTATGGAAGGAAGCCAAAATAAGCTAGCATGGCGAGCATGAAGCATGGAATATGCGAGGCAAATAAGATGGATTACACTACACTTATTAAGACCAAGCATGGAATGAATTAAGCAACAAAAATTAGAGTTATATCATGGCATAATAACCCCAAAAAACACATTGAAATGATAGCTCGCAAGCTTAGGCATGAAGGCATATGTAATGGCTCATGTTTAAGGCATAAAGGGCAAACCCTCCAACGCATTGAATAAGTGAAAGCTGTGAGTGCATGAACATGAAACATGAACTGAAATCACATTTTACATGATGCCAAATCATGAAAATAGTTCAAGTAATACATGCAAATGGACTCAATGCACAAAGCTAACAAGCTAGATTGAACCATAGCTATACAAAGCATGGCATGCATGACCAAAAAAACACAAATTAGAGCTAGAGCATGGTAAAACATGGACAAAAGCTTTTCAGAGTTAAGCCAAAAGCATGCTAAAATGACATGTTAAAGCATGAGACACATTGGGCTAATTCATGGAATTACACTACAAGTGTATGGAGCATGCAAGGGGCCATCAAACCCACCCAAGACAGAGTCATGGAATGCTAAAACAACACCAAAAACCTACTGAAATGGAGTCAACATAAGCTAGAAAGACATGCTACTTCATGAAGCATACAAGACTAGTTTATGAGATTTACACTACAAGTGCATTATGCATGCAAGGGATGATCAAGGCAACCAAAAACAGTGGTATGACATCTTAAAATAACCCCAAATACATGCTAAGAACAAGCCAACAAAAGCTTAATAAACATGCTCAAACATGAGGCATATGAAGCAAGTATTCAAAATACAAGGAGAGGGGATGACACTCTCCTATTTAGGACCCCAAAACCACCTTTCCACCACTAAAAATCCTTTGGATTTCAGTGGTAGAAAGGTCATGCAAAGGTTACAACAAAAGCCTAAAGGGATGGCTCAAAACAAGGCCTAACAAGCCCTAAGAGGGGTTAGATCACTCCCAACAGAAAAGTGACCTTAAACAAACATTTTAAGCATGTAAAAATAGAACTTTTTCTAGTAGAAAGTTAAGCTTAAATCAGCATGGAAATAAGGCTAAAAGCTTAAGCAAAAATGGGAGATTTAAGGGTTAGAAACTCACCCTTGAAGACCACCTTTAAAGTTGCAACTCTAGCAGCTTCTCTGAGCTCAAACTAGAACAAAAACTCCAAAACAAACCTCAAGAAGCCTCAGCAACACAAGGATGGTGTTTGAGTGTGTGTTTGTGTACAAAAGTGAGACAAAATGACACTTTAAGGCACGAAATAAGAGCAAAATGAAGAAGTATAGATACAAATGTATATCTATCACTCAAGCTCCAAAATTCTGAACCTAGAGGAGGGAGGAGGAGCCTCCCTCTTATAGAGAACAAAAGCTAAAGCTTCTCAAGGAAGCTAAGCTTCAAGGCTATCCCTCCATACACGTGTATGGAGGATGGCTCTGGTGCCCTCCAGTTGTGCCAGTTGGAGGAAAATATCTCCAAAAAGGTGACAAAAAGCAGCCAACCACTTGAAGTGGTCGGCCAGCTACTAAAAGTGGTCGGCCAACCACTACAAGTGGTCTCCCACAACAAAAACTGGTCGGCCAAGGTTAAGAGAAGTCTACACACTGAAAACAAGCAAGTGGTGTGGTAGCCGACCAAAAAAGGTTGCCCAAAGACCAAGAAAGCCAGTTGTCCAACCAGAAAACTGGCTGGCAGGAGGAAAAGTGGTCTCCAAGGTGAAAAACTGGTCTCCCACCCTTGTACCACCTTCCAAACAAGGAAAACAAGATTTGTACCAAAAACAAACCAAAAAAGATGCAAGACAAAAGTTCGGGAGGCAAGACGCACAGCCGGGAGCCTCGAAAACTAGTCTACAAGCACTAAAAGTGGTATACAACCACAAAAGTGGTCTCCCGGACCACAGTGTTCCTCTAGGCAGAGGCAACAAGGCATGGTTCAAAAACCATGCCAAACGGAGAACGTTAAGCGGTCCTGAGACAAGGCGCGCGGCCGAAGGCTCCAAAAACCGAAAACTAGTCTCCAAATGGGAAAAGTAGCCTACGACCACAAAAAGTGGTCTACGACCACAAAGAGATGGTCTACAAGACCTCTCTCTGCCTCCAGGAAGAGAAAACAAGATTTGGTCCACAAACCGAGCCAAAACACAAAGAGTTCAGAGGCCCGGAGGCAAGGCTCTCAGCCAAAAACTCCGAAACCTTGAAACGAGCACAACATGCACAATCACCGAGCGCTCAATTGATGACGTCTGAGTCTTAAGGTCAGTCAAAATTGGGTGTCTATAGTTGCCCCTCTTTGACAGAACTCAAAAGTCATAAGTGACGAGAGTGAATGTCAAAGCCTGAGATGACCCATTTTTGACAAGGCTGAAGACTTAGACACACAGGCAAGATAACAAAGAGATGAGCCCGTAGGCTGGGGCAAGATGCAAATGACATGCACGAAGCCGAGCATAACTTATGATCATGCAAAGAAAGCTGTAATGAAGCAGTTATACACAATAAATGCAACAATTTAAGCAAGCGAATACAAATCAAACTACATTACATGCAGAAAGGATGTAAGAGAATTATACAATTCTCGCTACGTCTCACACGGAGTACATACAATACCGTCTGGTCGCACCAGCCTCAAATAAACCATACATACAATATTGTGCCTACATAAGAAAACAACTCAACAGGTACAATATAGTTAGAAGCACATGTTCAATCATTACATCAAGATGCAATTCCAATGCAAGATAAACGTGTGCATACACAATGCCAATGGAAACATGCATAGCAATGCAAGTGAAAAGTGCATAACGATGCAACCGGAACGAGCATAACAATGCAAGTGAAAAGTGCGCAACAACGCAAGCAAAATGAAAAGGGCATGACAACATGAGTGAAGTAGGTGCATAACAATGCAAGGTAAACGTGCGCGACAACACAAATAAAGTGCATAACAATGCAACAAGTGGTGTGCATAGCAAATGCAAGAAAAGTGCAACTTCAAAAGCATGTTTGAAACAAAATGCTGAGTAAAGAAGTACAAGCCTTAAAGAGAGCAACTCAACTGTAACCTCCGATTTACCTCTCGAAAGGGTCACAACGTACTCAAAAAGGATACACCTTGCTCTTGACAAGTAACGATGAGCCACGCATCGAAGACTTGAATTGAAGTTCCCGCGGAGACATTCTTGAGCTGAAAAGTGTACTTTTCTTGTACTTTCTCGAGAGCCGAGGACTCCAATTATCACCAAAACACATAGGGAGAACAAAAGGACCTTGGAGACCACCCAGTAAGGATGGTTGACCACCTAGGCTAGTGGCCGACCAGAAAAACTGGCTGGCCGACCAGTTTATGAAAATAGGGGCAGTTTTGTCTTTTAATGCTCGGATCTTTAAGTACACAACTTCAAATCAATTTTGCTCACACCTCCAAGGCCGAAATCAACTTCTCTTCCTCCCTAGACCCTTTTCTCTCTCAGATCTGCACTTTATACACGTTTTCCAATGCCCCACGTGAAGTTGTTTCGCGAAAACTTTGGATTCTCTTCGTCTTGAACCGATTAAAATTTGTTTTCGGAGCTTCTTTCTCCATTTTCACCACTTGAGGTATGTTTGTCTCAAAGTTTAGCACCTTTTCTCGAGCATTGACTTTTATTAACTTTTTCTCTTCCTGAGAGTTGACTTTTGTTGATTTTTTGCAATTTTGGCTCATTTCCCTCATTTTTGCATCATCTTGCAGATTTCTTCAAATGGCTGACGATATTCCATATGGCGGAGGTTCTCCATATGCAGAGGACGAGCCCGACATTATACTGTTGCCTCCAAGGATTCGACCGTTCGACCAAGAGGAGTACGACCCGCAGGAGCACATTCTTCCTCCTAGCACTTTTCACCATTTCACGGACTTTGCACGGCAAGCACCGCAGACCTGCTGCTACAGGAGTTGGAGTCCCATCTATCTCATCGCGCGCATGAGGTACGTACTTTACTTTTGTATTTCTCGCACATTCCATGTTTTCGCTATATATCATATCTGCTCGTTCTAAACACATTCACATACACAGTACTTCCGCTTATAGCATCTGATTCATTTGGCACACAACTCTCAACATAACACTTTGCTCACTTGGTACACAGCTCTTAACACAAAAATTTGCTCACTTTGCACACAGCTCTTAACATAACACTTTGCTCACTTGGCACACAGCTCATTTTTAGAGTAGTGTGAACAACTAAACAAGTCAAATCATCTTTTTTTACCCAAATCTTTTTGGTCTTAACAAAATCAGGTCTGGTGGTCTTGGTAAATGTCTTGGCGTTGTGAACACCCTTATGTATCTTGGTGTTCTGCCTAGACATGTAAGGTTGTCTCCTAACCCAAAAAGTATTCGAATTTCTACTCCTTTGAGACACCTTACCAAACAATTGAAAGCAAAAAGGACGAATGTGGCCATACCTACCACAATGATGACAAATAAAAACAGGTTTTACCTCCTTTTTGTTGATCTTACCCCCTTTAGGTAGATGAAGAGAGGGATCACCCTGGTGTACCTTCAGTTTTTCCTTTGCTTGAGTCTTCAGGTCATGTGATGTAGAGGCTTGTTCCTTATGTGTTGTCGCATTACCATAGCCTAGCCCACTTTTGTCACAACCCATTTGTTGAGACCTGAGGATGTCTTCTAATGATTTGGAACCTTTATTCCACATAGCAATTGTGGCTCTAGCAATTCGGAGTTCTTCATATTTGTGACAAACCATCTCTTCCAATGTAGCTTGTGACATCTCAAGGCTTTCAAGCTTCTCTTCATATGTGGAATACACTTTCATGAGTTTATTCCTTTCAGTTTCACAGGATAGAAGTTTCCCACATAGGTCTTGCCTGTCACTAGAGATCTTGATGACATTCTGCTTAGCTGTTACAAGTTCTCTTTTTAGCTTGACATTCTCGTTTTCACATGCTTTGAGCTTGAGAGTGAGTCTGTCATTGATCTTGGACAAATTCAGAGATTCATCGTAAAGCTTTTCGTAAGCTTGTTGTAGATCATCACCATTAATCTCATCATTGTCTTCTAATGTTTCATCATCTTCTTTTTGCTCCTCATTCTCCTTGACCTCATCCAGTCGAGCAACTAAGGCAGGAAAGGTGATAGATGGTAGTGAAGATGACTCTCCTCTTTTATGAAATTGGCTCAGAATGTCCCAAGCATCTTTAGCCTTTGTGCAGTGAGCAACCCGTTGCTGTTCTTCATCAGAAATTGCTCCACGAATAGTGATCAGAACTTTCTGATTGCTCGGGTTGTCAGCACTTTCTACATCCTTTTCAATGGCTAGCCAGCCTTCTGAGTCGAAAGTTCTTAGAAACGCTCTCATTCTGATCTTCCAATACAAGTAATTACTCCCATCAAAGGTGGGAGCATAATGCAAATTCTGGCCACGAGCAAATTCCACAGGCTTCGGAAGAGGTTGAGTGAAAGTGGACCAAAATGCTATGAAAGCATTATCCCCGTCTTCACCAGATTCAGTTTCTTCGGGTTCTTGATCCGACCCGCTTTCATCATCCCAAGTCACTATGTAGACTCTCTTCCGATTCTTTTTCGAAGGACATTCAAGGGCAATATGTCCAAACCCTTGACATTCACAACACTTGACCCCTTGCCCCTTTACAATTTTCTTTTCAGTTTTTGAAGCAAGTTTTGGTGGAAAAGTTTTGGGTTTATCATTACTCTTGTCTTTTGAAATAGGGTCTCTAAAATTAGACTTCGTTTTCTTTAAAAATTTTTGAACTGTTTAGTAAACATAGTTGTCATCTCAGACTCTAAATCAAACTCAGTCTCAGGAGTTTTTGTAGTCTCATGAGCACTAGTGAAAGCCACACTATCTTTTTGTTTTTTCTTAGAAATTTGGTGGGCTTCAAAAGTCTGCAAGTTTCCAACCAACTGATCAAGCTTGAGGGTATCAACATTTTTAGCCTCTTCAATGGCTATCACTTTTGATTGGAACCTCTCGGGTAAAGACCTCAAAATTTTTCCAACAACTTTAGCTTCAGGGATTTTTTCATCGAGTGTGAAACAGGAATTCACGATATCACTAAGTTTAGCATAGAAATCATCAAACGTCTCATCATCACACATAAAAAGGGTTTCAAAGGCAAAGGTGAGACGTTGAAGTTTTGGCCTTTTAACAGAAGTAGTACCCTCGTGAATCATTTCAAGAATGTCCCAAGCCTCTTTTGCTACCTTATACGTACAAATACAACAAAACTCTTCAGGTGTAACGGAGCAAAAAAGGGAATTGAGAGCCCTACTGTTCCAACTTGAGTTTTGATAATCGGTTGTGTTCCATTTAGCAAGGGGTTTGGAAATATCAATACCATCAATAGTGACAATAGGTTCACTCCACCCATAGATCACACAGTGCCAAACTTTCTCATTGATGGATTTTAAAAACGCTCTCATACGAGCTTTCCAATAAGAATAGTTTGTAACATCAAGTAATAGAGGTCTATGGATTAAGTTACCTTTACGAATTGAATCCATATCACCAATCACACAAAATCACATTCCTATAGTTTTGATAAAAACAAAGAGTGACTTGCTCTGATACCAATTGAAAATCCTAAGTGATTCGTCATTAGATCAAGATTTAATTACTCCAATTCCCAGTCATTCAAAACACACAATCTAAATCATCAAGCACTTACGAAAGTGATTTAGATTGTTGTTTTCAAAAAACAATAAATCGATACAAACGATTTTTACGTGGAAAAATCATAATTGAAGCACCTTCAATTGTGATAAAAAATCACGGGCGAAACGCCACTAATCAATCCACTACTGAAGAAAGAAAGATTACAAAGATAAACAAACAAATTACCAAACGCATCCAATTTGTCTTCAAACCTTCTGTAAATCTTTCACCACAGCCTTCGTCTCGGAATTAATTATTATGAAGTCGAATCCACAACTTCTATTGTTGAATCAATGACCACGCACAGTATCAAACTCCTTTGATGCTCCATGCTTGAATCTCCGGATTCCACCGAAGAAGAACACTCTTGAATATGAAGAAACAAACTCCTTAATGTATGTATCTCAAATCATAGGTTTAAAACTCACTCAAAAATATCAAGGAAAACTAACAAACAAGCCCCAAAACAAAACCCTAGAGCTTCCAAAACAAATCTAGAAAACTTAACCCTAAAATAAGATTTAAACACATATATATAGAAAACAAGGGCCGCGCACTCCGCTCAAGCGCAGAATAGTCCGCTCGAGCGGATCCATTAAAACACGCGTGTGAATAAACAGGTTTCCGCTCTAGCGCTAGAATCCATGCTCGAGCGCAAAATCACACATCTCAATATTTTTGCAGATACGCCCAACTACTGAGATAGTACACATTCCGCTTGAGCGCCAATGGTCTCGCTCGAGTGGGAAAGCCAAAAAACAAGGAAAAATTACAACTCTATAAAACAGAGTTTGTTCGTGGATTTGGCAACAATGGGACCTAACAATAATCCCCCCCCCCCCCCAAATTCATATTCATAACTCAATTCTCTTATATTTCTAGATTTATTTGGTTTATCAAATATATATAACCATCTAAATGTATAGGTGAGTGCAAACATGTAAATCAAACATGTGAAACTAAGGAATAAGATGTAATTCCCCTCTATATAGCTCAAAATAATGTAAAACAACCAAGATACAAGAAGCATCCCCCCAATTTACTAATTATCATAAACATGACCTTTATTATAAACCCTAGCTTACATAAATGTACAAAGTTCCTACCCAAATCAATTAGAGAGGATATTCTTGGTGGATTTACCTACCTTGATCTCAAATCTCTAAAATTCTTCTCAATTCCTTCAACCTTCCCTCTTGTTGAAGCCTCATTTCCTTTCTCTCCCTCTCTAGAACTCTCTCATTCTCAGGAGATATTGTCTTTTGTGATGAAAAGTTACCAAGTTACGCGTCTAAAAGGTTTACTTAAGGGTTGACTACAAATTAATCATTACAAATCAAATTTTTACAAAAAGTCATATTATGATCTAAAAATCATGCTCATCACAATTATAAGGTCAATTTCGCGTTATCGCGCTTCTAAGGCTTCCAATTACTAATCCAACCGTCACAATTGTACTAGATTTTTCACATAACTGATAGATATAAATTCGTAGTCATATAATTCACACAATTAAACTTAATTTCACATGAGATTTCATATTTAGCATGTAATTACACATATAATGAAAGGCTGAAAGCATATAAGAGGGTCGGGTTATTACAGAAAGAGAAAACACACATCAAATCCTTGCCAGTCAATTTCGTTGCACCATCACAGAGTTTGTAGAATAAATTGAGAGCAGGTGGACACGGTCCATTATATCCTCTAAGCTTTTCAACCTTGAAATCCCCAATTTCCTTCTTCAGTCCATTTTCAAAATCCACGGAAGTTGGCTCGGAAGCATCAATTTAACTATTCATTCTTTTGAGACTCTGACTCCTTTCTTAAGATCTCCATGAAATTCATTGCAAAATTGCATCACCTTCAAACCATTACCTATTTGTTTGAAGACAACCAAGCCAAGTTAGAGCAAATTAATATCGACGAAAATAAATCTACATATTATCGAAATAATCTTCGATAAAATATTAAGGAAAAAAACAAAACAACACCCACCTGAAGACTTTCTGATACTCACGCTGAAGACCAGCTACTATAGTATGGATCCAAATCCACTGTTTCTTGCTTGACTTATTAAGCCATTTTCTAAAACTCATGGGAACTCTCTTTGTAATGGATACAATAGTGTCACCATGTTTGATTCTGTTCATGAAAAACGGCTTAACAAATGTTGGATCATTGTATGACATCTGTTGTTTGAAACGAGCCTTCACTTCCTGGTCGTTCTCTTCCTCATTCACCATCACCAGAAAGACATCTAAACTTGCTTCATTGGAAAAATTAGAGAAAGTTGTGGACCCTTTTCTTTTGCCGATCTTACCAGTAATACTACGGTAATGAATATGAGCCTTGCTAATGACCCAACTCACAGAATCAGTACGTTTCATCTTCATTTTTCTGAATGAATGAGAAAATACAGAACAAAACCAATTGAAAAAAAAAACTGTGATCAAAACCAAAAACACAACAAGAAATAAAAGCCAAAAAAAAAAAAACAGAAAAGAAAATGAAAGAGATGAGGGGTCGGACGCTCAAAGTCTTACCACAATCCAGACCTCCTCTCCTCTAGAACTCGCTCATGGATTGTTCTTCAGCCATTGATATTGTCCTAGAGTGATTTCTGGGTAACTTCCTTCTTCTCTCTATATATATCTATATCGATATATGATATCGTGCTCTGCTTCAGTACTGTAGCCTTCCAGCTAGGGTGTCCTTGGCAAGAGATTTGTTTCCAATAGTGGGATTATTTTGAACGACTAGTGTTATGTTGTTTTTGGCCCGAATATTTGGTGAGTGATTTAAAAAGGAAAAAAAGAAAAATGTGTAAAATTAAGTAAAATATAAATATACTAGCGTATGCCCGTGCCTAAAGGCACGGTGTAAATAATATTAAGATTAAAATGTAGTTATAAAAATATATTTAACAGACTGTACTCTACAATTCCAAACAAATCAAATATAAAAAAAAATTAAATATCAAATAATGCACACCAGCTAGTACTCTGCAATTTAAAAGAAATTAAAACTAAAATGCACACCAGTTAGTCCTACTCCTACCAATCAAATTATAACTACATAAGAAAAACAAACATTATATTGTCAAGACCCACGCCTGACAACACAAAAAAGAAAAACAAATACATATCAGTTTATGGTTTAGAAACACCAATCCAAATAAATTGAAAGCTACATAAATAAAAAATGAAAAAGAAACATAACAAAGAGAAGATTGTGAAGATCATCAAACCTGCAAGAGTTTTGAAATGAGAAGGACAAAAAAAGAAAAAGAACAAAGAGAAGATTGTGAAAATCATCAAACCTGCAAGAGCTTCGAAGCAAAATTCAAACAACCCAATTCTTCTTACCAGGTTGCCTAAACATTATATTTAGGTACGTAAACATATATTTTAGTAACAGATAAATGATATTATCAGTAATTTAAAAATTAAAGAAGTCAATTCTATTATTAGGTACCTAAATAAGCCAGAAACATTATAAAAATTATATTACAGCGGTACCTAAATAAGCCAGAAACATTATATTTAGGTACCTAAACATATAATGTTAGATACCTAAATATATATTATTTGTCATAATATATATTTATTATAAATCTTCAACCTGTGAAGCCAGAATTGAGCTTCACCAATCATCAAACCTGAAGATCATCATACGCTAGATTAATCTTCAACATATTTGGTGATATGTTGCAACCTGTTACATTGAAATTGAGATCTCTATTTCTTGCCACAAATGGAGAGGAGCCAAACCAGAGCAACTAAATAAGCTTATCTGTCAATAGGTTTAAGTTAAGAATTGCAGAACTCACAATACTTTTCTCATATATGATAATATGAGCAGAAATGGGCTTTTCTCCGAAAAACTATGCAGGCTTACACATGTATTTCAGCACCTAAGTCACCAACCCAACTTGACTAAAAAGATTAGCAATCAAATGGAACAAACAGATTTATTATAACCATTATAGACCTCAATTCCATCAACAAACAACACACCCAAATGTATATAATTCCTCTTACCAAGCCTGAATTCACCTCCAAATTCAGACCTAGCTCACCAAATTACCTCCAATGACAGCAACCCACCAACAAAACTACTTTTATTAAGTCTTAAAAGTCAAAGCCCAATAAAAATTCTATTTGTTCTGGCAATAACAAACACAAATGAGTACTCTGTTACTCTGGATATATGATCAGAGGTTAATGAAAGAAAAACAATAAGGTTTTTTAGTTCTTAATAGTAATCCTATAAAAGAATAAAAATATTATAATAACAGTTATAGTGAGCTAAAACTTTGTGTAAGTAGAATTTTCCTTTCATTTTATTAGGCAATTCAAAAAATGTTTTAACTTTTTGTGTTCACAGAATTACACTGCCTTCGTGCTTGTTATTGACTTGAATTGGCAAGGAGTCAGTTACAGTAAATTGGCAAGGATTTGGTTACGTTGTACTGTAAATATTCTTCCATCTATGACATTATTTATATTTGTGGTATATGACTGTAGTTGGGAGGCTTTAAATGCATCCTAAAATTTCAAGCACATTTAGAGCCTGCCCTCTAATAATTGTATGCATACCTAGGATAAATGACAAATATACCAAGTAATTCATGGTTTCATATATTGATTTTTGGGAAATTTAAAAAAGAAAAAAAACTTCAAAATTTTGACCTCGGTAACAAATCAATCCTAACTTGAAATTATTTTAATTCTAACCATTCATTTCTATGGGCCATTTAAACAGTACAATTTTTTTCCCTTTATTTTGGTGTTGATAGTCATTTGCTACCCTTACCATGATCCATCACTAACCCCATCTCTTCTCCCCATCTACCACTACTCCTCACTTTCCTCACCTCACTACTACTCATCTCATTCCTTTCTCAATTCATAAAAATTCCAGTAAAAAAAATATGAAGTGCTTTCTGAACGAACTTTTAAACATGAAGCAGAGATGGTTGGTTTATTTTGTATCTGCACCAACACAATTTTGTATCTGCACCAACACAATTGAAACAAATAAAATTAAGATATAGGTAAGTAAGTCCCAGCTTTTTCTCATAGTATAGAAACATTCAACTTCTTTTAAGAAAATTCAGCGAAAATTCTGAGCATTCATTTCTAACTTGAAATTATTTTAATTCTAACCATTCATTTCTATGGGCCATTTAAACAGTCTAACAATTTTTTTTTCCCTTTATTTTGGTGTTGACAGTCATTTGCTACCCTTACCATGATCCATCACTACCCCCATCTCTTCTCCCCATCTACCACTACTCCTCATTTTCCTCACCTCACTACTACTCATCTGATTCCTTTCTCAATTCATAAAAATTCCAGTAAAAAAATATGAAGTGATTTCTGAACGAACCTTTAAACATGAAGCAGAGATGGTTGTTTTATTTTGTATCTGCACCAACACAAAATAAAATACATCACCTCTATCTTATTTGTAAATTGTGTTTTTTTATTTTATTTTTAATTACATGATTGTGAATGTATATAATTGGATTGGAGTATATAATAGATATTGGGTGAATCATAATTATGAATTAGCCATAGCCAGAATTAACATTTGAGCCAATTTTGATAGTTGTACTGTTTAGAAGGTAAAAAATACACATTGAAATAAGATTGTGTTAACACATTTCAATTCAATAAACTGGCCTAACTTTGTTAACATTATGCTCTACTTCTTTTTAGCATTCTTATGTATGGAACTGAAACCAATTTTTAAGAGAACTTATGAAACTATCTTGTTTGCTTTTAATAAATGTAATCTGTTTGTGAAGCTTCATGCTTTATGTTGAAAACCTTTAGGAAGGCATTGTCAGATAATTAGTCTAATAGTTTTTATGCTGTCCTTTTTATCAACTCATATCTTATCTGATTCTTTTCATGAACTATATTCATATAGATGTTTTAATTGTCTAATTTAAATACAATGGGCTATTTCTTTCTCACTATAATTCTAATTTTTAACAATCAAATAAAAACAAAAGATCACAGAACATTACTTTGCATGTTAAAAAAGGAAACTCAATTCACACATTTATCAAAATAACCCAAATCATTTATCAAAACACTAATCATATTTGAAACACTTCAATCTCATTGATACTTTATTTGGTTCACTAGAATGAGATAAATGATAATTCCCATTGCAATGAATTTTTCATTATTCTTTTAATCAACCAAATATGAGAAGTGTAAGGAATCTTTGCACTTTATTATAGAAGATTAACACATAGTGAAAAAAAAAATGTAATGATAGGAAAAATCCAAAAATCAGCAAATTTGACTATCCAAGTCTATATACAACAATTCCTATTTAGCAAAGTTGAGAGCTCTATCCGCTAAACAACAATTTCTAACAACACATAAAACATATGTTAAAAAACTTAAATCCCATCCCAAAAATGTTTGATTTCCTGAGATGAGAAAACAACAAAGAAAAACAACCCATTTCCATTATTCATTCATAATCAACAATGATTCAAGATACAATTATAGCCTGCTCAATCCACTTCAAAAGCATAACAACAAACTAAGCATCACTGTAACAATGTAATAAATATATTTAAAAAAAAAAAAAGGTCGAATGTAACAATCAATCTTCAAAACAAACTAAAATAGATATGAATGAATAATGAAATGAAATGAAATGAAATGATGGGTGTTGAAGGTGGGGGTGGGGAGAGTGCTTCGAGCGAGGGAGTTACATATCAGAGCCGTTGGGGTGGGATGTGGTTTTTTGGCTAAATGTCATATAAGACTCTGTATTTTCCTACCTCTTCATTTGGTTTTCCCCTTTGGCTTGACACACTTTTAACTTGGAGCATGAAATTGATCAATTTTGCAATATGCATTCATCGGACTGGACCAAACAGTTGAATATAGTTCTCTAGTTGTGTGTAAACTTGGTGTTTTATCCAGTTCTTGAAAAACCATTTTGACTTAAGGTTATATTAGTTGCTAAAATCAGAGGGCTTAAGTTTTGCTATTTTTTGAATACATACTTGGGTTTTATATAGCCAAATAGAAAACCAATTACAATTAAAAAATAATATAAGCAAAAAGCCACAACTATATAAGAAGCCAAAAAGCAAGACAATCCATTTCAATTATCACAATCCAATTTACCGGATTAATAAATGATACTGATTACTTGAAAGTAGAAAAATGAAAGAAAAAAATAGGAAAAACACAACCCATCATTGGATTATTAATAGGAACAACAACCCCAAAATGTCTGATTTCCTGATTAATCCCTAAAATCAATCAATTTCAATTATAACTTGCTTAATACAATTATAAACTGCTTAATACATTCATAATCAAAAGCATGAACAACAAAATGATTCAAAAATTATAACCTGCTTAATACAAATTTATGGATAAATAATTCAAAAGCATGAACAAAAACAATGTAACAATCAACAACAATAACAATATAACATGCTTAACATAATCCACAACAGGTGGGTATGGAATTAAATTGAAATTATATTTAAATAAAAAAGAAGAAAAAAGTAAAATTATATTTGATTCATATAATTTTAGGGTGTATCATGTGCGGACACTAAAAATTCTTGGTTCAAAAGATTGGTATTATTGAAATTGGTTTTCTTCTATAAATTGAAATTAAACAAAACTAAGATGAGCAATATAGAGTAGGGATGAGGTTGCCAATTAAAATTTTATTCAAGTTTAAGCATATGGGGGGAAAAAAAAAAAACAAACAAAAACAAAAACAAAAAAGGAATCTCAGTCAGGAGTTTAATTTTTTAATTTAGAAATTGTTGATCAGTCAAGCACTCAGATACATGACTGATGTCAGAAGTTTAATTTTTTAATTTAGAAATTTTTTAATTTAATTTTTTAAGGCAAGAAAGTGATGTTCTCAACTTTGATTATGTTCACAAATTAAACTTGCAACTCCGTTATTGTTCAATCACTCTTCTTGGACAGTGATGGATAAACAAAAACGATGACAGGTTATCTAACAAAGATATACATAACAAAGAAAAACACAAGAATGACGATTACATAGGTTATATAATCTATACTCTAACTAATCATCCCTTCAAGAAGATGGCAAACAGCCATATTATGATTGTTTATTTGCTTTAGTTTTCATTGCTCTTCTGGCCAAAGCAGAGGAGAACGAACCTATTTTGACTTGTTCACCAACTAATAGATTGTAGTTTAAATCATGAAAAGAGACATGAAACCATATAAGTTCACCAATAGTTTTCTTTACTTCTTTTACACGTCGGGACATGATTTTTACGGAAAAAGAGACCCAAAAAAAAAAAACAAAGAAAGAGAGAGAGAGGGAAAAAGATGAGGCAATTCAAACCATATAAAACGTCTTAACCATGAACAATAACAAATAAAGCCAATCTCCAAAGATATCTTAATAGCACTTCCAAACACAATCAGACTCTAATCAAAATTGAGTGAATTCTTGTAACAAAGCTAATTAATCCAAGAACTTGACACATTTCAATGAAGCATCTTCTAAAACATATCTTCTAAAGCACATCTTATTATTACTATTTTTTTTGTAATTATTCATGAAACAAACAATAGCAACCAATATGGTGGATACAAACCAAAATGTATATAAAAAAAGAATGTAGTGAAATCAAGCTATAACCAAACTGCAAAATTAAGACAAAAACACAAATCCAAATCCTCCAAACAACACATTTCACCAAATCAAGCTCACTACCAGAATTGTGCAACTAAATAAGAAAATACGGGATAGGATTGTGCAACAATACATACCAAAACAAATAAAAGACAGGATACCCTTTATTGGTTTTGTTCATATGGTAACATAGCCCCTTTTGTTTTCACCAAATCAAATATTTCCTGCGTTTCTTACCTAACAGGATAGAAATTTTTTCAAACCCTTAGAAACACAAACACAAACACAAACACAGCCCTTTAGATGAGAGAAAACAATTGTCTTGATTAATCCATTTCATGAGATGAGAGAAAACAACTCAGAAAATTTCCATAAATGATTAAAAATCATGAAGAGAGTGAGAGTGAGAGTGGGGGAACTGAGACCTTGAGGGGAAGAATACGACGACGACCACCGAATCAACGAAGAGCCAATGAAGCAACAAAGAACCACCGAAGCAATAATGATGAATGGGTTTGAATACAACCACTGTGGCAAAGAAAGAGAGAGAAACAGTGTTGATGAAATGGGTTTTAGGCGGTGAAAGGGGAGTGAAATGGGTTTGAAATGTTTTCAACTTTCAAACTATATCCAACGGTGAAATGAACAATCTCAACCTTTAAATCCATAGGATAGATGTTCCATTGGGATTCAAACCCACTTCAATTAAACTAATGTAAAACAATGAAACTCTCAACAACCAATTCCAAAGACTTTTGCTTGAACAATATGATACTGTGAAGGGCCTATTCGTTGAAATAAAAAAATGAAATGTGGTTTAGATTTAAATGAGATAAAAAAAAAAAAAAAAAGTTGATAATTGTAAGAAAAAAATAATAAATCATACTTATAAATTTGATTTTAATATACCCAATTTGATTTTAATAAACCCAAATTTTTATAAACCAGACAAAAAAATTTGATTCTTGCTCCCCCTACCCCACCCAAATAATGATAATTGTAAGAAAAAATTAAAAAACCAGGCTTATAAATTTCCTGCACAACCAACCAAAACAATGATCAATCACAAATTGTAAACATCAGACACAATGTTTCACCGAATCAATGTTTAAATGTTTTAATCACAAAAATTAATGTTGAAATTAATTAATTAATTTTAAAATTAGATTACAGTTTAGTAAAGACTAAAGAATAGAGATTAGAGATTATAAAATTAGATTAGAGTTTAGATTAGAGTAGATTAGATTAAAGATTAATTAGAGTAAATTAGATTAGATTAAAGATTAATTAATTAATAAACCAGGCTTAATTAATGTTTCAATCAAAAGATTAGAGTAGAGATCATTATCAATAAAGACTAAAGATTAGAGTAAAGATTATCCAAAGATTACCCAAAGATAGAAATATAAATACTAAAGAAAAAGCCCAAGTTTGCTCACCTGAACCGTATGTATATCAGATTATTTCTTTGTTGAACACCATTGTTCCCTTTTGCAGTCCCCTTGTTCCTCTCTTGCAACGGCTCCATCATTGTTGATGAAGACTGGGAGAGAGAGGGAGGAATAGAGAAGATGAAGAGAGTAATACGGGGTTTGGGGTTCAATCGCCAGCAAGGGTTGGGCGGAATGGGCTCCGATGGAGGTAGAGAGAGAGGGGGTGTTGTTGTCAATATTCAAGGGTGTTTGGGGCTGCCACTGTTGATGAAGATTGGGATGGCGGAGAGATGGAGGGAGGAAGAGAGAAGATAAAAGGGAATGGGCTCCGACAGGGAAGGTTAGGCTTTGATGAAGAGGGAGAGGAAGAGTGACAGAGATAGGGGGGCTGTGTGTTTTCAAAATTTGAAATCAAAAAAGAGATAAATGGGAGAGACAAATGGGAGTGAGAGAGAGAGAGGGTCTGTTGAAAATGAGAGAGACAATTGGGGTGAGATATTTTGAGCCCTTGGACTAATGGTCTAAATTTTGACACAGGTATAAAAGTCACATCCGGATTCAAAAAGCCTCTTGCCTTATTATATAGATAACTACAAAACTATAAGAACATAAAAGAAACAATATTGCACTATAGTTCCTATTTATCAATTTTAATCACTTTTGTAGGCATAACTCATAAGAGTAGTCCCAATAACTGACAATGTTTCCTACATTGTCTTAAAAGGTACATTTTCACAACCATCAATAAATGCATCTTTAGATGGGAGCCTTCAGCCAATGAAAACTGAAACCTAACATGCACAGCAATATGTTTCTAGAGATTGTTAGTCCCACTAAAAGAATTGACAAATTTTAGTTCCCAATATAGATTAGACTTTATGTTTCTCTTGATACCATAAGCAGCACCAAACCATGGCATACACCAGAGGAAAAGAGTGCCCCCTACTGTGATGAGATACAGAGAGCAATTATTTGAACCCAGGTCTCTTCAAAACAAATAAGCATAATTAAACCAACAGGAAATAAATAAATAAATAAATAAATAAATAAAAGGTTTAGTTTATAGCAGGAAAGAGTTTAGAGGTTGTTTTGCATAATTCATTGCCATTGCCTGGTGCTTTTATGATTAATTTGCTATACGTGTTCTCTTTAATAAGCGCAAATTATTTGCATGGTTCAAGGCTAGTCCAACAATTATGCTTAATTTATTCATTAAAAATCGATAATAAATCACAATGAATTATTAATACAAAGGGTCTAGTACAGCTTAGGTGGAGGGCAAAGAAGGCCACCTTCCATAGGGGGGTTGAGCAGAAAAGAAAGTACTATATACACCAACAATAACAATGACGAAATAAATAAATAAACAAACAACTAAATAAAACCATGAACCTTTCATACATGTCTGAACCACTTTCACATGAACCTCAAGCTGCATTGTAACAAACCAATAAAACTATGATATACACACCTACAAGGCTTGATTTTCAGTTCAATTTGGCGTAACAATGTCTGTATCAAGAAATGAACCAACTGAACAGGTTCTGATATGACCATACTCTAAGCTTGCACCAGAGCAAGTGCCTTGAACTAAACCAAACTAAACTAATCCTACCAACTAAAGCCTTTATAAGTCTCAGATTGCAACAGACGAAATTGAACCCCTGGACGGCAAATTTGATCTCAGAGGATTCTAATGAACCCCAGTAGTCACAATACTCCTACTCAATCCAACTCAACTTGTAACACCATTTAGATATTTTATTTTTTACATTAGTTCTAGCTTGTGGATAGTTTGTCTTATAGCACAATCAAAAGTGAATATAAGAGAAAAAAGGATCGACAATGCTTTTGTACTTGCATTGACTGATTTTTGACATTGGTTTTCTTTGAGGGTTTCCCTCTCTTGACACAGAAATCAATCAACTATAAATTGATTTTTAACCAAGAGAAACACTTTATTGACTAAAGATCTGGAAGTTATCTTTAACCTTTGTTAGATTATCTTGTTGCCTTTTTTCTGTTGTTTCTCATGGCAGGAGAGGATATCCTCCTGCCTTCTCCTTATCATTACACCAATAAATTCAATCTCAAATCAAACATCAACAAATAAATAAATAAAACTATTAAAAAGTATAAACTAAATTTCCTTAAGTATCTCATAAACAAATAGCACAAAGATACTTGATTCCAAACCTAACAAATATATCATTCTACCACTAACAAAATTACATGTGACAGTAATAAAATTAGATTGTATTCATCCAAATGAATTAATAATGCTACAATGTTCTAAACTATTAGAAAACCAGGCTTATAAATTTCCTACACAACCAACCAAAACAATGATCAATCACAAACTGTAAACATCAGACACAATGTTTCTATAGCGATCCCGGGTTTACCCCTTATTGTACAGTGATCCGGACATGTGTCCGTGGATGTTAATAGTTGAGCATTGTCTTGTTTACATCCTTTTCTACATTGTATTTGAGTTATAGGATGTGTTGGGCAGGTTTGTTTCAGGTTGGTTGTGTTTGGGAACCAAGGGTTGCTGCCCAGAATTTTTGTCCTTCGCTCGAGCGAGGAGTTGGTCGCTCGAGCGAGCGTTGAGTTTTGTGTCTGGTGGGTCAAGCCAGAGTGGCTTCGCTCGAGCGAGCGATTGCGTCTGGTACTGGACCTGAACACCATGATTTTTGGCTCGAGCGAGCTTTTCTTCGCTCGAGCGATCTGGTTCGGTCTTCGCTCGAGCGAGCAGTTTGTCGCTCGAGCGTGCGTCTAGTTGCAGACCTGAAGGGTCGAGTTCCTAGCTCGAGCGAGCTTTTTCTTCGCTCGAGCGAGCTTCTGGGTTGTTGGCTCGAGCGAGACCTTCTTGGCTCAAGCTAGGGTTTTCTGTGTCTGGTCGCTCGAGCGACCAAGCCTTCGCTCGAGCGAGCCTATTTATATCGATTCATGAATGATCTAAACTTCACTTTTTCAAAACTTTTATATCTTCAAACCCTAAATTTGAGAGCCTCTCTCTCTAGACTTGCCTTCTCTCTACGAAATCATCTCCCTAGAGTGTGAATCTCCCCTAAGTGCTTTGTTAAAAAGATAGAGGGTGACTTGGGCTTCGATCTAATATGAAAATATTTGGTTTTGGAGCAAGTTGGGTGTTGGGTCTTCATCTCCTTTTGAGCTCAAACTTTGAGGTAGGGATATCCTACTCCTCTTTATGGATTTTGTCTTTGAATTTTAGCATTTTGGTGTGTTGGAAGTTGTTGAGAAATTTTGAGAAAACTTTGGGCCTTTGTGTAATTTTACAAAAGTTGGGGTTTTATTTATAATGAATCTAGAGGCATGTTTGGTATAAAAACATGGGATTAATGTTGAAACATTGATGAAAATGGAACCTAAGGGTTGAGATGTTAATTATGGAAAATGCCCTAACTACATTGATTAATTAATTGATATGATTAATTATGAGAAATGAGGAATTGAAGTGGAAATGTTGATTTAATATCCATTTTGTGCATTTATTTCCTGTTTAGAAATATCGCTTTGGGCTATCGGTGGAGGATAGTCTTGATTGTTGTAGACAATGCATGATGATTAGGCAAACTAAAACCAATCATTGAAATGTGTCATTGAGTCTGAGTTGAAGAATACATTAACTTTATGTATTGATTTGTGATGTGTATAATTATTGTTTATATGCATTGTGTTGTGTTGGAGAAGATAGGGATGTACTCCACGGTTTAGGGGAAGATAGGGGATGTACCTCTAAACCGGATGTTCTTTGGGAGAAGATAGGGGATGGACTCCGTAGATAGAGCTCATATGCTTGTCTTGGGAATGTGATATAGCTGGTATGCATATCTGTGGAAGTAATGAAATTGTAAGTGGTTAATATGAGTTATTGTCTCATATGAGTTGTTTGGCCAGGTTCTGAGCCATGAATTATGAATTGAGAATTAAATGAAATGGAGATTAAATTGAACATAGGCTTGAAAGTCTTGGAATTGTAATGTGTTATGAAGGAGTGTAAAAGTATTGACCATCTATCAATTGTTAATCTTTTAGTCATTATTCATAACTGGTTTAGTATATTTCTACTGGGCTGTGGCTCACCCTATATGGGAACATTATTTTCAGGTACAGGTAGCACGCCACCTCCAAGGACATAGCTTGGGAGGCTTGAGGCTGACAGACTTTTTGGTCGTCTATTTTCTTTTGATGTATTACATGTAAATTCAAGCCAAGGGCTTAAGGTGTAATTGAGCTAGTGCTCTCTCTTTTTGTAACCAAGTGTTAACTTGGAAAGTTGTAAGCCCTTAGGGCATTTGCTTTTGTTGTTAACATGTAATACTTTTTGTAATGAAACTGTGATAAATAGAAGGATATGGGACTTTTATATATAGCAATGCATGTCTATATTGTTGGGTTTTGTGCTGTTATTTTGAGGGCGTTACAACTTGGTATCAGAGCTTACCGGGTTCGAATACTTTGGGTACGTGGGAAGTGATTAGAATCACAATGGGTTTGTCTCGCTTGATAGAGACTAGTATAGCGTCATATGCCATGTGTTTAACTGATAACATGCTTATGTGATTATTTGGGTATGGGATTAAATTTCTAGGATGTTGATTGGATCCTTGGGTTTCTGGGAGTCTTGTTGGAAAGGCACTTGATCAATGCTGTTTCTGATCGGAACTCTAGTAACGCCTCGGGACTATCTTTATCCGGAAATGAAATTCGTAAGTGCTTATGTGTTTATGTGCTTACGTGGAGTGAATTATTGTGGTCCATGTTTTAGGACGCGAGTGTTTAGTTTCGGCACGTTTATAAATGTGCTAACGTTCTGTGTTACCTTTATTAGGATGTCAGGACGAGGAAGAGGTGGAAGGCGTGGCAGGCCTAGGAGGCAGGAAATGCCTTTACCGGATGAGATTCCGGCAGTTCAGGAAGGGGTTGGTCAGGCCAATGCGGCCGAGCCAGTAGGCCAGCAGGCTATGGGCGCTTTAGCCCGAGAGATAGCAGGGGCATTCAGGGAGTCAGTAGGCATTCTCAGAGCTGAGAATCAGGCTCAGGTTGTTGTTGCGGATGCAGGACCTTCTTTTCTGAAGAGGGAGTTCTTCCGGTCAAATCCGGATGAATTTGTGGGTGATCCAAAAGAGCCGCTTAAGGCCGATGAATGGCTCGAACAGACAGCGAAGACGTTTGAGATGCTAGGCATCGAAGACGAGGTACTGAAGGTGACCTTGGCATCTTTCCAGCTGAAAGGGGATGCGGGTCAGTGGTGGAAGTTCACCAAGAGTCGTATAAGAGGGACCTGGAAGGCTTTTGTTGACGCTTTTCAGGAGAAGTTCTTGTCTCCGGCTGTTCAGGAGAAGTTGAGAGATCAGTTTGCCACCAAGGTAGCAGTTCATCAGTGGCCGAGTTTGAGGCCTCATTCACTAGTTTGTCCAGGTTTGCACCTGAGTTGGTGGCGTCGAGAACGCCGTTGCATTGAGTTTGAGAAGAAGTTGGTAGCGGCCTCAAGTTGAGAATTGTGGGGTCTATGCTTGGGATTATGGGCGATTGGTTGATCCGCAGCTCATCTTGAGATTATGATCACGAGGAAGAGGAGGAAGGGCAGAAAGGCTCCAAGAGGAGTCAGGATGGACAGGGTGATAGTAGGAGACAGAGGGGTTATAACCCTCAGCAGTCTCAGAGTGGGGTTTCTAGGTCGACTTTCCGATCTAGAGTCACGAGCTCGGGAGGGCAATCAGGAGAGTTTACTGTTACAAGTGTGGCCACCGGGTCACAAGGCTTGATTTGCATTGAAGGCGGAGGTCGAGTGCATCTTCTTCACGGACCACAGTCGAGTTTGGGCAGGGGGCCCTTGTCTTGTTATTTGTGTGGACAGCCTGGGCACCTGAAGAGGTTCTGCCCACAGTTGAGTGCCACTTCAGAAGCGTGTGGTTCTAGGCAGACGCAGGGATTTCAGCCAGCTCAGTCTGTGCAGGCCTCGGAGGCCAATCAAGAGCTTCGTCGTCGGTCAAGATCTGATCGTATGCTCCTAGGGGTGAGCAGGTGGACCCGAGGTCCTCTGGTAGCGTGTATCTTGTTGTCACAGATCTAGTACCGGCTCCATCGGTAGTGAGAGGTACCTTTTATTTTGCAACCTTTCGGTTGTTAGAGTGTTGATTGATCTGGTGCATCTCATTCTTTTGTATCTCTTTGCTTTTGCATCTGTGTTGGAATTGGAGTTAGCACTATTAGCGTCTCCTATTTGTGTTGTGTCACCTATTGGGGGTGAGTTAATTTTGAAGCACGGATGTAGAGGTTGTGATATAGAGGTCGACGATCATCGACTTCCGTTTCCATTTGTAGTTATGCCCATGAAGGGCTTTGATGTTATTTTAGGTATGGACTGGTTATCGTCATACCGGGCTGTTATTGATTGCTACCGCCAGAGGGTTACATGTTGTACCGTGAGCGGGGAGTGTTTCCATGTCTTAGGAGACCGGGTTGGTAGTGTTGTGCCACCGGGGTATGGTCCGCGAGGGCGGAATGAACTTAGTGGTCTACTTGCTAGCTTTGAGAATGGTGAGTGTGATGAGACCCAGATAGAGCTGCCAAGGGTAGTTTGTGAGTACTCGGACGTCTTTCCCGAGGATCTCGTTGATTTGCCACCTCACCGAGAGACAGAGTTCTCTATTGATTTAGTGCCCCAAGACGCAATGATTTCTATGGCACCTTATCGTTTTGCCCAGCAGAGTTGATTGAGTTGAAAGTTCACTCAGAATTGCTAGATAAGGGCTTCATTAAGCCTAGTGTATCGCCGTAGAGCACCGGCCCTCTTTGCTAAAAAGAAAGATGGTGCCTTGAGATTGTGTATTGACTCTAGGAAGTTAAATCGGCTACGGTTAAGAATAAGTACCCTATGCCCGTATAGATGATTTGTTTGACCAGTTGAAGGGTTCCGTTGTTTCTCTAAGATAGACTTGAGATCGGGTTACCACCGGTTGAGGTCGAGAGGAGGATATTCGAAGACGGCATTCGTGCAGCGGTATGGCCATTATGAGTTTCTGGTGATGCCATTTGGGCTTACCAATGCACCGGCAGTCTTTATGGACTTGATGAACCGGATCTTCCGAGAATTCTTGGATCGTTTTGTGGTCGTTTTTGTGGACGACATTCTTATCTATTCACCTTCAGAGGAGGAGCACGAGGAACACTTGAGAGTGGTGCTCGAGTTACTTAGAGCCCATAGGCTATATGCCAAGTTTGGGAAGTGTGAGTTCTGGCTGGGAGAAGTCAAGTTCTTAGGCCATGTGGTTTCCGGGGAAGGGGTGTCTGTTGATACATCCAAGACTGAGGCAGTGCAAGATTGGGCACAGCCTAAGAGTGTGTTCGAGATCCGCAACTTTCTGGGATTAGCTGGGTATTACCGTCGGTTTGTGAAAGATTTCTCCAGGTTAGCTTCACCGTTGACTAGGTTGACTCGGAAGGGAGTCAAATTTGTATGGAGTGACACTTGTGAAAAGTCATTCCAAGAGCTGAAAGTTAGATTGACCACCGCTCCGGTTTTGATTATTCCAGAGAGGGGGTTGGGTTATGCAGTTTATTGCGATGCCTCGCGAGAGGGTTTGGGTTGTGTGTTGATGCAGGAAGGGAAAGTGGTAGCTTATGGCTCACGTCAGTTAAAAATACATGAGAAGAATTACCCTACACACGACCTAGAGTTAGCGGCTGTGATTTTTGCCTTGAAAATCTGGAGGCACTACCTTTATGGTGAGAGATTCGAGGTGTTATCGGATCATAAGAGTCTGAAATATCTGTTTTCACAGAAGGACTTGAATTTGAGGCAGAGGAGGTGGATGGAGTTTATTGAGGATTACGACTTCGAGTTGCATTATCACCCAGGGAAGGCCAATGTTGTGGCCGACGCTCTTAGTAGGAAATCCATTAGCGTTGTAGCTTGTGTAGCCATCCGGGAGTGGGAGATGTTGGGGGCACTTGGCGAGTTTGACTTGCTTCTGGGCGAATCCGTTGAGACTGCGTACTGTTTTTGTTATTGTGACCCTACACTTGTGACTCGAGTGTTAGAGGCACAGAGAGGTGACCTTGAGGTAGAATCCCTTAGAGAAGATCTCTAGTGGGAAGGTCGAGAAGGGTTTGACGGTGTATCCCGACTGAGCGTGAGATCTGAGACCGTTTGTTTGTGCTTGGGAGTCTTGTCGAGAGGAGGTACTCAGAGTTCCATCATTCGCGCCTTGCGGTGCATCCGGAGGTACTAAGATGTATCAGATTTGAGTCGCGATTTTGGTGGCGAGGCATGAAGAGATGTGGCGATCTTAGTGTCTAAGTGCCTTACTTGTCGAAGTGAAGGTCGAGCATCGAGGCGATGGGTTTGTTGCAACCCTTGCCTATTCCGAGTGGAAGTGGGAGCATGTTACTATGGACTTCGTTGTAGGTCTTCCAAGGACTCGGCGGGTAGTGATGCTATTTGGGTGGTTGTAGACCGGTTGACTAAGTCGGCGCACTTCATTCCTATCTTGGCGTGAGAGATTGATAGATCACCTTGCCGACTTGTATATTCGGGACATAGTGAGATTGCACGGGGTCCCAGTGGCGATCGTTTCAGATAGAGATCCTCGTTTCTTGCTAGGTTGTGGCAGAGTTTGCGAGTGCTTTGGGCACTAAGTTGACCTTTAGTCTGACTTATCACCCTCGGTGACAGGCGATCCGGCGTACTATTCAGATTCTTGAGGATATGCTTGAGGTTGTGTCCTTGATTTGATGGGGCGTGGGAAAGGCACCTACCATTGGTGGAGTTTCCTACAACAACGATTTCGATCTAGCATCGGTATGGCACCATTTGAGGCCTTGTATGGCCGACCTTGTAGGTCTCCGGTTTGTTGGGCCGAGGTGGGTGATACACCTTTGTTGGGTCCGGAGTTGGTTAGGGAGACGACGGAGAAAGTTGAGCTTATCCGTAGGAGGCTTGTTACAGCCCAGAGTCGTCAGAAATCTTATGCTGACCGTAGGAGGAGACCGTTGGTGTTTGAGATGGGTGATCATGTCTTTCTGAAGATATCACCTAGGCGGGGATTGATGAGGTTTGGGAAGAGAGGAAAGTTATCCCCTCGGTTTATTGGTCCTTTTGAGATCCTTGAGAGGATTGGCGAGGTTGCTTATCGTTTAGCTTTGCCGCCACAGTTGTCCGGAGTTCATGACGTGTTTCATGTGAGTATGCTTCGGAAGTATGAGCCAGATCCATCACACGTGTTGGATTGGACCGACTTAGAGGTAGATGAGGATGCCTCGTATGAGGAGAGACCGGTTCGGGTCTTGGATAGGCGGGATCAAGTCCTGCGTGGCAAGACCATCCCTTTAGTGAAGGTTTTGTGGAAGCATCACGGAGTGGAGGAAGCCACTTGGGAACGTGAGTTGGAGGTCCGTGAGAAATATCCGGACTTGTTTATTGATGTGTAATTTTGTACATAGATTTTATAACCTTGCCGGACTTACGTTTTGTTTATGTCTTAAGTTGTAAAACATAGCATATGTTTTAGTTTATGGAAGTGGGTTGTAATATTGCATTTATTGGCTATATTATAGGATTGATTATGTATCATGAAACTTTATTGTGATATGAATTGCGGACCATGTATGTTGAAAATGGTTGGAAAATGGAAAGGAAATGCATGTTATAGATGCACTTTGAAATGTACGTTGTGAAATGCCTCCTAATAAGAGATGGATGACCAGTAATGGGTCGAATTGTTAAATGTTGTGTTATGGCATTGTTTAAAATAGAGAAAAACTTGCTTTTCAAAACTTGTTTTTAATTTCGGGGACGAAATTCTTTAAGAGGGGCAGGTTATAGCGATCCCGGGTTTACCCCTTATTGTACAGTGATCCGGACATGTGTCCGTGGATGTTAATAGTTGAGCATTGTCTTGTTTACATCCTTTTCTACATTGTATTTGAGTTATAGGATGTGTTGGGCAGGTTTGTTTCAGGTTGGTTGTGTTTGGGAACCAAGGGTTCTTTGCCGAAATTTTTATCCTTCGCTCGGCGAGAGTTGGTCGCCGGCGGCGTTGAGTTTGTGTCCGGTGGTCGAGCTAGAGTGGCTTCGGCGAGCGATGCGTCTGTCTTGGACTGAACACCATGATTTTTGGCTCAGCGAGCTTTTCTTCGCCGAGCGATCTGGTTCGATCTTCGCTCGGCGTCGTCTAGTTCTGCACTGAGGGTCGAGTTCCTAGCTCGAGCGAGCTTTTTCTTCGCTCGAGCGAGCTTCTGGGTTGTTGGCTCGAGCGAGACCTTCTTGGCTCAAGCTAGGGTTTTCTGTGTCTGGTCGCTCGAGCGACCAAGCCTTCGCTCGAGCGAGCCTATTTATATCAGTTCGCAGCAGCGATCTAAACTTCACTTTTTCAAAACTTTTATATCTTCAAACCCTAAATTTGAGAGCCTCTCTCTCTAGACTTGCCTTCTCTCTAAGAAATCATCTCCCTAGAGTGTGAATCTCCCCTAAGTGCTTTGTTAAAAAGATAGAGGGTGACTTGGGCTTCGATCTAATATGAAAATATTTGGTTTTGGAGCAAGTTGGGTGTTGGGTCTTCATCTCCTTTTGAGCTCAAACTTTGAGGTAGGGATATCCTACTCCTCTTTATGGATTTTGTCTTTGAATTTTAGCATTTTGGTGTGTTGGAAGTTGTTGAGAAATTTTGAGAAAACTTTGGGCCTTTGTGTAATTTTACAAAAGTTGGGGTTTTATTTATAATGAATCTAGAGGCATGTTTGGTATAAAAACATGGGATTAATGTTGAAACATTGATGAAAATGGAACCTAAGGGTTGAGATGTTAATTATGGAAAATGCCCTAACTACATTGATTAATTAATTGATATGATTAATTATGAGAAATGAGGAATTGAAGTGGAAATGTTGATTTAATATCCATTTTGTGCATTTATTTCCTGTTTAGAAATATCTGCTTTGGGCTATCGGTGGAGGATAGTCTTGATTGTTGTAGACAATGCATGATGATTAGGCAAACTAAAACCAATCATTGAAATGTGTCATTGAGTACGACAGTTGAAGAATACATTAACTTTATGTATTGATTTGTGATGTGTATAATTATTGTTTATATGCATTGTGTTGTGTTGGAGAAGATAGGGGATGTACTCCACGGTTTAGGGGAAGATAGGGGATGTACCTCTAAACCGGATGTTCTTTGGGAGAAGATAGGGGATGGACTCCGTAGATAGAGCTCATATGCTTGTCTTGGGAATGTGATATAGCTGGTATGCATATCTGTGGAAGTAATGAAATTGTAAGTGGTTAATATGAGTTATTGTCTCATATGAGTTGTTTGGCCAGGTTCTGAGCCATGAATTATGAATTGAGAATTAAATGAAATGGAGATTAAATTGAACATAGGCTTGAAAGTCTTGGAATTGTAATGTGTTATGAAGGAGTGTAAAAGTATTGACCATCTATCAATTGTTAATCTTTTAGTCATTATTCATAACTAGTTTAGTATATTTCTACTGGGCTGTGGCTCACCCTATATGGGAACATTATTTTCAGGTACAGGTAGCACGCCACCTCCAAGGACATAGCTTGGGAGGCTTGAGGCTGACAGACTTTTTGGTCGTCTATTTTCTTTTGATGCATTACATGTAAATTCAAGCCAAGGGCTTAAGGTGTAATTGAGCTAATGCTCTCTCTTTTTGTAACCAAGTGTTAACTTGGAAAGCTGTAAGCCCTTAGGGCATTTGCTTTTGTTGTTAACATGTAATACTTTTTGTAATGAAACTGTGATAAATAGAAGGATATGGGACTTTTATATATATCAATGCATGTCTATATTGTTGGGTTTTGTGTTGTTATTTTGAGGGCGTTACAGTTTCAATCACAAATTGGACAATGTTTCAATGTTTCACCAAATCAATGTTTAAATGTTTCAATCACAAAAATTAATGTTGAAATTAATTAATTAATTAATTATAAAATTAGATTAGAGTTTAGTAAAGACTAAAGATTAGAGATTAGAGATTATAAAATTAGATTAAAATTAGATTAGATTAAAGATTAGAGTAGATTAGATTAAAGATTAATTCGAGTAAATTAGATTAGATTAAAGATTAATTAATTATAAAACCAGGCTTAATTAATGTTTCAATCAAAAGATTAGAGTAGAGATCATTATCAGTAAAGACTAAAGATTAGAGTAAAGATTATCCAAAGATTACCCAAAGATAGAAATATAAACACTAAAGAAAAAGCCCCGGTTTGCTCACCTGAACCATATGTATACTGGATTATTTCTTTGTTGAACAATATTGTTCTCTTTTGCAGTCCCCTTGTTCCTCTTTTGCAACGGCTCCGTCATTATTGATGAAGATTGGGAGAGAGAGGGAGGAAGAGAGAAGATGGAGAGAGTAATATAGGGTTTGGGATTCAATCGTCAGCAAGGATTGGGCGGAATGGGCTCCGATGGAGGTAGAGAGAGAGGAGGGGTGCCATCGTCAACATTCAAGGGTGTTTGGGGCTGCCACTGTTGATGAAGATTGGGATGACGAAGAGTTAGAGAGAGGAAGAGAGAAGATGATGAGAGGGAATGGGCTCCGACAGGGAAGGTTGGGCTTTGATGGAGAGAGAGAGAGAGAGAGAGAGAGAGAGAGAGAGGACTGTGTGTTTTCAAAATTTGAAATAAAAAAAGAGATAAATGGAAGAGACAAATAGGAGTGACAGAGCGAGAGGGTCTGTTGAAAATGAGAGACAAATGGGGTGAGATATTTTAAGCCCTTAGATTAAATCAATCTAATGGTCCAAATTTTGACACAGGTATAAAAGTCACATCCGGATTCAAAAAGCCTCTTGCCTTATTATATAGATTTTCTATTTAGAAATGAAATAACCAAGTGTACCTTTCTATATTTCCTACAATTACTAACCTTCCTCCCTAAAGACTTGTGGAATGATTAATTTAAACAAATTAAATTGATTAACTCCAAGTTCCTGATTTCAATTAAAAAAGAAGTGATATTGTTGGGTGCAAGGGGATATATGGAGCCATGTGAAACAGAGGTAAATATAGAATGACATTAAATAAAATAAATGGACAAAGTTTTAATTCTAATTGTAATGAAAAGAAGGGATAAAGAAGTGGGGTTGGAAACAGCTAAGGAGGGTTGTTGTTTTCTATATCAAATCAGTGATTGTTACATTACAGCTTTTGAAAGTTGGAGTAGTCATTTTGTTTTCTTTGGTGCAGAAGTTGAAATTAGAGAAAGTTTCAAATGACCTTGTTTAAAGACAAGAACAAAGTCAATAAATTCAAGCTCTTTTCATCTCCTTGAGATATCCATATCTATGACTAAGAGACACTCCTCCTGAATAGATGATTGGGGTTAATGTGTTACACTTAAAAAAGAAGTTGGTATTTCTTTCTTCATAAATATGATTTATTTAGAAAAATATTTAGAATTTAAATAGAGTTGAATTTGTCTCCGGTCCACTGTAACAATTAAGAACATCAACACTTGTTCTTGAGTACAAAACCCAATAAAAAAAAAAAATTAACAAACCTTTCAGTCAAACCCAGAAATGACAGTAACGAAAATTTCATTTTCTCTACTTTTGCCGCCACTTTCTCGGTAACCAAACAGGAAGAAAGAAAAAATAAATAAAACCCAAATAGAAGAGGGGGAAGGGGGAAGTGAGAGAAAAACTTCTGGAACTTCAGTTATGAATTTACATTCTTTACGTTCAGTCTTTACATTCTTTCTTTCTTTTTCCCCCTCTTCAAATGGAAGACATAATAGACTCCTCAAAACTTCTGGAATTTTAGTTATGAATTAAATCATAAAAACAGGGGGCAAAATGTGCTTCTTTTGCAAATCAATCACTAACCATAAACAAAACCTAGCATTTACATAGAACGTTAAACCAATTTTATGTATACAAAAGAAATTCATAATACCCAATTCTAGAAATTCAAAACCTAGCATTTACATACAACTCCATAATCCATAATACCGAATTCTAGAAATTCCGTACTCAATTCTATTTGGGTTTATGAACAAATCCATAATCAATTTGTTGTTCTAGAATTGTTGTTCTACAACATATTGATTATGGATTTCATTAGGGTTAATCACTAAAACAAAATATTGGGTTTTCTAGATTTCATTAGGGTTAATCACTACAACTTCCACCCCTATTTTCAAAATCCAAATAGAAGGGGGAGAAATAGAAGAAGATATTGAGGCAGATGGAGCAATATTCTGGAAATAGAAGAGGGGGGAAACCCTAGATTCTTACACCACCTAAAAAAAACAACATGGAGGATAGCTTTCTACCTTGGAGTTGTGTAGAAAGAGAGGAGACAAAGATTCTGGATATCACCACTGGGCCTATATTCCGTCGGAGCTAATCACCATCGGAGAGAGAAAGCTTGGTGGAAAGAGGAAGATATGTGGTGGGAAGAGGAAGAGGTGTGAGAGATTTGAAATCAAAATGTGAGAGAGAGAGAGAGAGAGAGAGAGAGAGAGGGAGAGAGAAGATGTCTTTGTAAAAGCTAAATGGAACCCTTGAAATAGAAAACTGATGTCTGTGAAAAATCTAAAAGCTAAATGGAAAACTGATCTCAACCCTTCATATTCACGCAAAAAATCTGAACCATTGAAATGTCCAAGTGAGGGAAACATTTTCAACCATGGGATTGAACCAATCTAACGGTTCATACTTTGACAAATAAACAAAAGTCCCATCAAATATTCAAAAACCTCTTCCCTTATTATATAGATTAGTGTATGTCCATTTATGAAGGTACGGTGTAAATAATATTAAGATTAGAATATAATTATAATCTCAACACTATTTAAATTTATTTTTTAATTGGATAAAATTACAAATTTATTATAAAATTTTGAATTTCTCACAAAACTCCTCACGAAAACTCGCTTTTGCTTATATAATATATGGCTAAATAGATAGATGTGCCTGGCATACATACAATTTTCACGGGCATACATACAATATTGCTTTTGCTTCTATAATTATATGGAAATTGTATATATGCCCAAAATGTCCTAGTGTATTACAGGCACACATACATTGTATGAAAATATGTGTAAAATATATTGAACAAAAAGGAGAAAATAAAAAAATAAACAAATAGAGAGAAAAATAAAAACGGGAGAAAATAAAAAAAATAAAAAGAAAAGAGAGAGGAAGGTGGTATCATGGGATCGTGGAAGGATGGGTGAGAAAAGTAAAAAATAAGAGAAAGAGAAGCGGGAAAGTAGAAAATATATATGTAGGATATTTTTTGGGAAATATATCAACCATTGTTTTATAATGTGAACAGATCTGAGCCATCCTCAATGTCCTAGTAGGACAAATGTGTGTAGGACAAATTCAGAAATCATCCTGCTTTATTAAAATATATATGTTGAAGATTCATATAAGGTCTAAATTTATGAAGTCTATTAGGTATTCGATATATTTAAAAATAATAATTAATTGTTCAAATTCATTTAATTTGTGGACTATGAAATTCATTAAAATCTCCACTACACACAGTAAAATCTGGCTCCTAATTCTGGGATCGTAGACTTTTCCATATAATATGAATAAAAATAAGTGAACAAAAGGGTGAAAAAAAAAAACAAGTAGAGAGAAAAATAAAAATGAGAGAAAATAAAAAAAATAAAAAGAAAAGAGAGAGAAATGTGGGATCTTGGGATCATAGAAGGATTCGTGAGAAAAGGAAAAAGTAAGAGAGAGAAGCGAGAAAATAGAAAATGTACATGTAGGATATTTTTTGAAAAATATATCTCAGCTGTTATTTTATAATTTGAATAGATCTGGGTCGTCCAAATGTCCTTGTAGGACAAATGTATGTAGAACAAATTCAAAAATCATCCTGCTTTATTATATAGATTAGTGTATACTTGTGTCTAAGGATACAATGTAATTAATGATTAGATCAAAATATAATTGAATATAAAATTATTGAGTTAAAATGTAATTCATCAAATTTGTTACTAAAAATTTAAGGCAAAATATAAATACAGGTATGTTGGTTTCGACTTTCAGATGAATTTTGTAAAATTATCCGAGCATAAATACACCACAATAAAATTAAAGTAAAATCTGAAAAAGGTAATTTATTGTAAGAATTTATACATTTCATTTATATTAGTGTTTGAGACGGTATACTATGTTGTTTATGTCTTGTTGGTTTTGTCACCGATGTGGGCAACGAAATTCTGTTAAAAAAAAAAAAAAACTCTTCTTTTTAGTTTTTAAACAAATCACTTTTATCACCAATTTTATTTTATTTTATTTTATTTTTTTTATAACAAAACCCAATTTAAATTTTGAATTGAAATTTGTCCACCAAATAAAAAAAAAAACAATTACTATGTTTGTTTTCCATTCATAAAATTTACTTTTCAAAAAATTATATCTTTTCGTTTTTCATATTTTTTTTTTTGTTTTCATTGAATTTTAAAAATATTTTAAACATTTTTTTTTTAATTTTTAAACACACCTAACATAAAGTAAAATTTAAAAATATAATATTTGTGAGAAAAATCTTTAAAAATTCACTAAATACAAAAAATATAAAAAAAAATTACGAAAATTCAATACATTTTTTATTTTTTTTTTGTGTATTTATTAATATTAAAAAATATTTTTCCACTAATATTTTACTATTTAGATAGATCTAAATAAGGTGTATCTAAAAAAGTTTAAAAAAAATGTTTAAAATTTTTAAAATATTCACTAAAAACAAAAAATATAAAAAATAAAAAAAAACTCAATTTAAAAAAAATTGAATTCAGAAAATTAAAATCAAATACATTGAATATTTTCCACAAACATTTTTTAACGTAACCACTTTTTTTTTTAATGATATTAATAATTATATTACTTCTCTTAATAACCAAATTATTTGTTTTTTTTTGCCATATTTTTTTAATTATTTAAATTTTGATTTCAACTTTGAAATTTAGAAAAGTGAGGCGAGATGTGAGAGGGAAAAGAGGGAGGGTGTATGGGTGCAGAGTTATTTATTTTTTTTTTTTATGTGTTTGACTTTTAGGCGGGAAGTTAAAGTAAAGTGAGAGAGAGAGTCTCATCTCTACCCATGCCTAAAAGCACTTGCCATGTTGACATACTGGAATACATAAAAATATATGTATATATATATGACCAATTAATATACATTAATGTGTATTTAGAAAGAAAAAAATTAAGTATAAATCTAACCTTTGGTATAGTTAACAAAATGGCTGCCCTAAAACTTAAACTCATAATATCAAAATTATTAGGTCAAGATTTTACTATTGAACCAATAGTCAGCCCTTCATGAAAATATATATCATGTTAAATTTTTATTGGATACAGTGTAAATAATGTTAGGATCAAAATAATAGTCAATTACCCAAATCAATTCTGTTGAGAGAATACTCATTTTCAATACTAAAAAAAAATAAAATCAAACTTTGAATACAAAATAGAATACAAAATAAAATTCAAAATCCAATCCCAACATAACATAAATTACACCAATGTAGGTGTTAGGACCCTTTGTTGTCAAATTCCATGGATCAAACTAGGATTACTTTGGATTTCCCTAAGAAGTTGGTTTTCTTCCAAAACTAGGATTACTTTGGAGTTCTTTAAGAAGTTGGTTTTCCTCCAAAACTAGGATTACTTTGGATTTTCTATAAGTAGTTGGTTTTCTCCCAAAACTAGAGTAACTCCTCTAGATCTTCTTTTTGGATATTAAGGTCTATATCTAGGGATATTTTGTTAGTTTTCTTTGATGTTTTTATTGAGTATTCAACTCATAGTTTAAAAAGAATACATCAAAGGTTTTGTTTGTTCTACACAAAAAAGAGAGAGTTGTTCTTCGGTGGATTCTGAAGAGTTCGAGCCTGAAGCTTTGGTGGATTCTGGAGTGGCTCATCGTCAAGACAATTCCGAGGTGAAGACGGGGTTGGAAGAGACACATAGAGGTTGGTTCAATTAGAGCGTGGATTCATTAGATAATTGAGAGTATACCTGTGTAATTCCTTTATATCTTCTTAGTGGATTGTTTTTTGGCTGTTGCCCGTGGTTTTTTTTATCACAATTGGAGGTGTCCAATTGTGGTTTTTCCACGTAAAATCGGTGTGTCGATTTGTCTTGCTTATTTGATTGGGATTATTATATTCTGCTTAAAATTGATACATAATCACAAATCAACATCTAGGAGATTTCTAGATTTTTCAATTGGTATCAGAGTGGGTCGCTCTATTTTTTTTACGAATCTATTAGAGCGAGATCTTGTTTGATTTGTGATAATGGATACAATTCATGAGGGAAATTCTATGATTCGACCACCCCTATTTGACAGATCCAATTATTCATTTTGGAAAGCTCGGATGAGATCATTTTTAAAATCTATTGATGAAAAAGTTTGGCAATCTGTCATGTATGGGTGGACCAAACTAACGATTACCATTGATGGAGTAACTTTCCCCAAACCAATTGAAAAGTGGGACACAATTGATTACCAAAATAGTAGCTAAAATAGTAAAGCTATCAATTCTCTCTTTTGCGCTGTCACACCTGAAGAGTTTAGTCGTATTTGTAATTGTGAAGTCGCAAAAGAGGCTTGGGATATCTTACAAACTATTCATGAGGGCACTCCTTCTGTTAAACGCTCAAAACTTCAAAGGCTCACATCTAGTTTCAAAAACCTTTCAATGAAAGATAGTGAGACCTTTGATGAATTTTATGCAAAGTTGAGTGACATTATTAATTCCAGCTTCAATTTAGGTGAAAAAATACCAGAATCCAAAGTTGTGGGAAAAATTTTGAGATCCTTGCCCGATCGGTTCCAACCAAAAGTTACGGCTATTGAGGAGGCTCAAAATGTTGACAACCTCAAGCTGGATCACTTGGTTGGAAATCTCCAAACTTATGAGGCACATAGGAATTTCAAAAAGAAACAAAAAGATGTTGCTTTCAGTAGTGCTCATAGAGTTGGAGAGGATTCTGATGAGGATTGTGAGATAGATTCCAAGATTACGGCTGCTTTTGTTAAACAATTTAAAAAATCTTTTTTGAAAAAGAATCCTAATCTTTTGGACTCTACTCATACTCATAAATCTAAAGGCAAAGATAAACTCAAAATTAATTCTATAGCCAAGAAGGAGAAAGGAAAAATACTAGGAAACTCTGAAAGAGTCCAATGCTATGAATGCCAAGGATTTGGCCACTTTGCTTCAGAATTCCCCACTCGTTTGAAGAAGAAGAAAGCCCTCGCTATCACTTGGGATGATGAATCAGAATCTGATGAAGATGAAAATGACAATGAAGATCAAGGCGAAAAGGACATAAACAATTCTTTGCTTTCATGGCAGCTTCTGAAACTAAAGGACGAACAGAGTATCCGAAAAGGTCGGTTGAGAATGCCACTGATGATGAATCCTCGGAGAGTGATGATGAAGAGCTTGAGCAAGCTTATGAAAAGTTGTATAAGGAGTCTCTTAACTTATTCAAATTGAATAACAAACTCACAACGAAACTCAAAGCATGTGAAAGTGAGAATGTCAAACTAAAGAAGGAGATTTCCGAGGCTAGGATTGATGCCAGCAAGATAGCTAATGATCGACAAGTTCTTTGTGCAAAACTCTTGACTTGCGAGATAGAGAGGAATGAGCTACAACAAATCTATGCAACATATGAAGAAAAGATTGAAACTCTCGAAATGTCTCAAGTTGCCTTGGAAGAACTAATGATCAAGAAAGAGAAAGAGCTTAAGTGTGCTATGGCTACCATTGGTCTTTGGAACAAAGGATCAAAGACTTTGGAGGATATCATTGGGTCTCAACAAATGTGTTGTGACAAGAGTGGCATTGGCTTTGGTGATAACAAAGAGCAAAAACAGAGTGCATTTACATCTCATGATACAAGAACTCAAGGAAAGGGAGAACAAAAAATTCAATATAAGGATGGACTTCTCAAACTTCCTAGAGTTGGTAAGGTAAAAGAAAAGAAGGTACACCCTGTGTTTATTTGTCATCATTGTGGTATGTATGGTCACATTCGGCCTTATTGTTATAAGTTGCATGGGAGAATGTATTTGCCTGGACCTAGGAATAGGAAGTTGGAAACCATGTCAAGACGGGTTCTCATTGAAAGCAAAGGGAACCACAACGTCAAGACACCACCTAGGAACCGCAATGCTCACAACTTTGTTTATACTAAAGCGGTTTGGGTGAGAAAACTTGACTTGTGCTAATTTGTTTATTCGTTTTAGTTTTTGGGTTTCTGTGTGTTTTTAAAAAAAATAAAATAAAATGTGTGCATGTTTGTTTTTTGTCTTTCTTTGGTTAAGAAAAAAATGAAAAAAAAAAAAAAAAACCCAAAAAGATTTTCTTAGTATGGTTTTGCAAGCTTGAAATTTTTTGAGTAGCCCTTGGTGCATATTGGAATTGATGAGAATATCCATTACATGTTACTATGCGTGTGCTTTCTATGGTCATTACTCATTTTGGAGTGTGTGTTCTTTGATTAGTATGTCTCATTCTGTACACACTCTTGGATTGGCAAATATTGGAGTCTTCTGCCTTAGTGATTTTTTTTGTCTATGAACTTCTGGCATTATATCTTTTGCTTTTCTAGAGGAATTGACCTATACTAGCATATCATGGGTGATGTTGAGTCTCTTAACCATCTTCCATCTTTTTGCATCTCCATGGCTTTCCCCTTTGTTCTTTGTAGTCCAGGCATGAGGAAAAGACTACCTCAGAGTCACCAACCAGGCTATCCTTATTATATCCATGCTTCTCTGGTTCAGTTTCCATACTCTTGAGCGTGTCAGCTGCCAATGAGTGTGCAAAAGAAAGAAAAAATGTGCAAAAGAAAGAAAGAAAAAAAAAAGATGTGCAAAAGTAAGAAAAGAAAAAGATGTGAAAAAAAAAGGAAAAACAAAATAAAGGATTCATTGATTGAGGGGGAGCCTCTACTTTTACTCACCAAATACCCCTTGATTCCTAGTGGTTTGACTTTCCTTTGTTGTGCTTAGATTCTCTTGTCGGAGGTCCAACTTTCAGATCACTACTAGGATTGAATCTAGTGTTTGTCAAACTCCAAGAGTTACACACACACTTTTCTCATGGGATCTATGCTTTTCACATAATGCATCACTTTCTTTTATGAGGAATCTTCTAGAGGCTGTGCACATTGTGCTTTCAAGTAATTGTGCTTCTTGGATAATCTTGTGCGTTTCAAGGTACAAATCAAAAATTCGTTGCTTGCTCCACCATATTATTTTTGTCATTTTCTTCTTGTTCTTTGTTTTTAGTAAGGAGGAGTTTGGTTTATCTTTATAAGAGTTTGTTAGCATGAACACTTTGATTTGTTTGGTAAGGGAGATTGGCTATAGTTGTTTTGCATGTTGCTATGCACTGTTTGCTTATTATTTAATCCAGTTCCACATATTTTTGGTTGGCTTGTGTGTGGTTGTTTTCTTTCAGGAAAATTGTTCAAGAGCATGGATTTTAGATTTGGTTATAAGTGTTGGTTCCTAGTTGATGGTGATGTTTTTGTTTTGATTGGAAAATTGTTTTAGTGTTTTTGTTAGGAAAACTATTTTAGCATGGTTTGTCCAGGATTTGACAAAGGGGGAGATTGTTAGGATCCTTTGTTGTCAAATTCCATGGATCAAACTAGGATTACTTTGGATTTCCCTAAGAAGTTGGTTTTCTTCCAAAACTAGGATTACTTTGGAGTTCTTTAAGAAGTTGGTTTTCCTCCAAAACTAGGATTACTTTGGATTTTCTATAAGTTCTCCCAAAACTCTAGATCTTCTTTTTGGATATTAAGGTCTATATCTAGGGATATTTTGTTAGTTTTCTTTGATGTTTTTATTGAGTATTCAACTCATAGTTTAAAAAATACATCAAAGGTTTTGTTTGTTCTACGGTGGATTGGCTCATCGTCCAATTCGGGGTTGGAAGAGACACATAGAGTTTGGTTCAATTAGAGCATGGATTCATTAGGTAATTGAGAGTATACCTGTGTAATTCCTTTATATCTTCTTAGTGGATTGTTTTTTAGCTGTTGCCCGTGGTTTTTTATCACAATTGGAGGTTTCCAATTGTGGTTTTTCTACGTAAAATCAATGTGTCGATTTGTCTTGCTTGTTTGATTGGGATTGTTATATTTTGCTTAAAATTGATGCATAATCACAAATCAACATCTAAGAGATTTCTAGATATAACAATCCCAATCAAACAAGCAAGACAAATCGACACACCGATTTTACGTGAAAAAACCACAATTGGACACCTCCAATTGTGATAAAAAAAAAACCACGGGCAATAGCCAAAAAACAATCCACTAAGAAGATATAAAGGAATTACACAGATATGCTCTCAATTACCTAACGAATCCACGCTCTAATTGAACCAACCTCTATGTGTCTCTTCCAACCTCGTCTTTACCTCGGAATTGTCTTGACGATGAGCCACTCCAGAATCCACCAAAGCTTCGGACTCGAACACTTTAGAATCCACCGAAGAACAACTCTCTCTTTTTTATGTAGAACAAACAAAACCTTTGATGTATTCCTTTTAAACCATGAGTTGAATACTCAATAAAAACATCAAAGAAAACTAGCAAAATATCCCTAGATATAAACCTTAATATCCAAAAAGAAGATCTTGAGGAGTTACTCTAGTTTTAGGAGAAAACTAACTACTTATAGAAAATCCAAAGTAATCCTAGTTTTGGAGGAAAACCAACTTCTTAAAGAACTCCAAAGTAATCCTAGTTTTAGAAGAAAACCAACTTCTTAGGGAAATCCAAAGTAATCCTAGTTTGATCCATGGAATTTGACAACAAAAGGTCCTAACAGTAGGTAAACCCAAAAACACACCTAGAAAACAGAGTAGGGAAAATGGGACAAATCAAGAGATAAAGTAAACGGCTCAATTCATCTTTAAATAAATTAATTAAATTAAACACCAAGCATTGATAGAGCAACCAATCAATTAAACAATCAATAAACAAAAAATCAAGGTGAGTACAGAAGGATATTATATGATGGAAATGGTGAAATTCCATTTCTGCTCTCTTCCAACCGTCATGGTGTTGAGTTCCAAGGAGAGCTCCACTTCACCTATAATGATCAAGGTGAACTTCGACATGCCTTCTATGTGATCGCTAGTAACATTTGCAAGATATCTTGAGCAATCTTAACTTTTACTTGAGCTTTTCTTTGTTGATATAGCAATACTGGGTGGCCCAAAAAGAAGGTTGGCTCGAATGGCTCGAAATTCACCTTGTTGGTCGTCCAGGAGGACGTTTGGGCAGTTGTTTGGTAAGGACGTTGACAGTCGTGGTCGACAAAGGTGACAACCGTGGTAGACAATTTTTTACCTGGTCGTTCGGGCAGACGTCTGGCCGGTTATACGGGCAGACGACTGGCCAACACTCATTTGGGCCATTCGAGCCCCTCCTTTTCAGGCTACCAAGCATTTTTCTTGTTGATATATGAAATTCCTCTCTTTTTCTATATCACATTCTCACATCTACTTAGATGTACAAAAGAATACTTTCTTAGTCAAGTCAAGTGGAAGCATGATCAATACCCCATACCTTTCATTAATCTACAGATATGGACTTGCAACTACACTATGAACAGTGTTGTTGAATTGCAAAGATAAAAGAATTCTAGAAGATACGATCGATGTGGGCTCAAAGGTGGCCCACCGAACCATACTGGACGAGTTCTCACATCTTTTCAATTGAGAGAAGCTGAAATAATACAAATTTTAAGACAAATCTCAAGAAAGGTCTCTAAATGTTCCAAAAGAGGAGATGCATAGTTGATCACATTTGAAGTGTTGCATGAATAAGAATAGGAGAAAACTTTAAAAGACTTGCCACTTGCCTAAATGATTGACTCAGTCAAATTTTTATTTTTCTTGTTATTCGTCACTGCTATTTTTATTAATTTTTAAAAAAATTTTGGCTCTATATGTCCTCTATTTTGATATCTTATTTGTATACAAGGCTGCTCGAAAAATATTGGCCAAGGAATTAATTCAAAATTTTGATTAAAATTTACTATTCAAAAAAGAAAAAAGAAAAAAAGCACACTTGTCAATATCAACAAAACAAATAAGAAAAATAGATTAGGAGTGTCCCAAGTTGATTTGATTCAAGTTGTACTAAATTTAAAATCAATAGTCATGATTAGTTTAAAATTTTTGAAATCATCCACTAGAACGAACCCAACCCAACTCAATATGGTTCGAGTTGGTTTGACATTCCACTATAAATAAAAAATAATAAATAATTAAAATAAACTCGTCTTTGAAAACCAAGAAGTATGGAATTGAGATACATTATTTGTTTAGTGAAAGCCAACTCAAGCTTAAATGCTAGCAATACAAATTAAATTCAATTAGATTTCTTTTAGGTAAAAAATTAATACAATCAAACCTATTGTAATAGACAAAATAGATGAAAACAAATCAATATACATACAATTATACAAAATATTGGTTTACTTCTGAAGTTGGTTTGATTTGAGCAACACCTAAACCAAGATCAATCTAATCTTATCGAGTTGATGATTTCAAGATCCAAAACCAAACCAATACACTTAGAAATCAAACAAAACCGATACACTCAGAAACCAAACCAAACCGACACAAAGAGGTCAGATTGGTTCAATTTTTCGATTTACTAGGTACGTTGCACCCCTAAGATAGAAAGGTCTAAGTGCTTTATTTAATTTAACAACTAAACGAAGAACGTATCTAAATTCCATACCCCGAGAAGTCATGAATAACCCAAGTAAATATGAATGAAGTCCTTAAAAAGAAAGAAAATTCATAGGCAAAAGACAGAATTGCAGGAGGAAAAAAAAAACAGTTACTGAAATAAGGGTTGTGCAACCTCCTAGCAAAAAATAGAAATAACAAAAAAGAATAAAGGTGCAACTGTTGATGGAGAGGAGTGATTGGGTTGGAAAAGTGAAATCCTAGACTGCTTTGGGTTGGGTTGTGAAATTCAATTTCCAAGCCCAACATATTTATCAAATGGATCAAAATGTTGGCCCAGTCTAGCTTTAACGGCCAAAATATTTTTTTCAAATCCTGAAAAATAGGACTAAGTTGGATGGGTTGGATGGACCAATTAACGAACAAATGCCCAAATCCCTTGCTCTTGGGAGATGTCTTCGGAATGGAGGAACATATACTAGGGTATATGTGCGACTCATTGGAAGGAGCCAAATGATGAAGACTTTACTCTATGTCTTGACCCATACATAGTACTAATCTCAATCTTTCATCCCCTAGTCTACCCCATTCAGGTCAATCAGTTTGATTTGATGGGTTAGTCATAGTCGGGTTATGGGTTAGGACTGTTATCATATTCGGCTTTTTCGTTCTTGGGCCTTTTACATTTTTTTTTTGTTAGATCATCCCCTCCCCCCCCTCCCAAAAAAAAAAAAAAAAAGGTTTACATAGATAGCCCATTCCCCAAGCAAAATGAGACATATTACATGAACATTAACCCATTTCAAATTCCATAGATAGATAGAAATGAACTAAAAAAAATAAAATTTGTTCATAAAAGTAGAGGTTCACTTGAACAGTAATGCTGGTGATTATAAACCTAAAGCACAAAAAAACAGGCCATTGGCCAAGCAAAATTTGTCATACTAACCCATTTCAAATTCCATAGATAGAGATAGGAATGAACTAAAGAAATAAAAATTGTTCTCAAAAGTAGAGGTACACTTATGCTGTGCTTGGTTGGGAGATTTGATGAGGGATTTGGAAAGGGAAATGGAAAAGGTAGGTGAAATGTGAATAAAATATACTTACATTTCACCTAATTTCACACACCTTTTCTCTTTCCCTTTCCAAATCCCTTCCCAAATCCTCAAACCAAACACAACATTAGTGGTCTTTTGGGAACACCCGCAAAACGCTGCGTTCAGCTTATTCGAAAAACGCAACATGAACAACTAAAAACGCAGAACACCATTGGGCAACTTTAGCAGAAGCTTTTATTTGCACACGCCCATTACACTCTATACACATCTTTTTCAATAAATAATTGGTTCGGAAGTAGCATTCCGAAAATAAGCAATTGGTTCGGAAGTAACTTTCCGAAAATAAACAATTGGTTCGGAAGTATACTTCCGAATTTTTATCATTTTTTCGACATTCAACTTCCGAATGTGTTTATTTGATGTCCATAATAGTAATTTCACTTGAAAAAAAATTTATAATAAAAATAATTTTTATGAAGTGTGAGCAAAGAGGGGAAGGGGATGTGTAAATAGAAGCTCCCAACTTTAGTAGAATGCAAGCTGTGAAATGACGATACTACCCTTCATGGTTAGAAATTGTATCTTAGGGCAAAAACATCTCATTTGTGCTACTGCTCTGTGCATCAGTTCTCTTCCTCACCGTTACTACCGAACTGTCGAACGATCGGAGACGAAAGCATCCACCGCCGAAGCTGCCTCCGGAGTCATCTTCGTCGTCATTGCTGTCGGTAGATTTGCAACATCAGGTAAGCACGGAACCCATGTGTCATTTTTTCTGGTTCAAAATTATTTCGTTACTGTATTTGGCGATCTCTTCCACCTCTGCTTTCTTCATCACCTGTATGTCGTTACTGTATTTTGGCTTCTTCTTCACCCCTCACCACCTCTACCATGTTCTATTTCGGAGTTATATGTCGTCTGTGTTCTGTTTATATGACAGAACAACAACACCAAGGTACCTCTCTATTTGTGGTACTCTGTTCTTCCCCCATAGTTGCAGTTCCGTTACACACGGAAAGAAAAAAGAAAAACCAAAACAACAAGGTTTGGGAAAAAAAAAAATTGACTAGGGAGTTCTATGAGAGTAGCATATTTAGGGGTTATAACAAACCAAATGAATACACTAAAAACTTCATTTTTATCTTCAGTAAACTAAAGAACAAACCAAATGAATTAAGTTATGAGCAGCCACTAATCTGTCAAAATTTCATCAAAGGATGTGGAAACCAGTACTCCAATGAAACTCGACTATAAATTCAATCGCTTTGCTTAATTATCTAGGTATCCATTACTCTACCAATACAGCCAACTGGTAAAAATAAAAGCAATCAATGTGGAGACAAAGAGGAACACAATGGTTATTGCAGTGTGGAGAGAGAGAAGAAGAGAAGATGGAGTGGTTCATCCCCAAAGCACAACAACATTATTTTTATTACAATGCCTTTAACGCCAGATTTATTTTGTTATGTATGAAAACCATTTTATCTCATGTTCTTGTGAGCTTTGTGTGTTTTGCTTCTAGCTCAATTAAGCCTTCAACATCTACATACTTTCATAATTTTCTGTAATTCATTTATGATGTGTAGATTTACATAGATGTGTAGTTAGAGTGGAGCAGTCCATATTTGGGTTTTGTAGGAGCTAGACAGACATGGTTGTAAGTTTCATTTTTGGTTTTGTTGTTTTTTTCTTTTGTTAAAGGTCACTTGTGCTTAGCTGCTTCACATGTTTGCCCCTTCAATCATTGCTAGATTTGTTAGGCAACATATGCTAAAAATTATCACATTCCACCTACACGGCAAAAGGGAAGAAAAATCAAGGTCTTAGCATGTGTGTGTTTCCCAGGTTCCAATCAATTATCTTGATGATCTGTTCACTTACATGAATGTTGATCTCATGCAATAGTGTTGTACTTGCAATGTCACTGTAATTACGGGCTCATAAGGAACATTTGTTATGTATGTTTTTCTTAATCTTTTTAAAATAAAAATCAGGATGAGACACATCAACATAATAGATAGATTAATTGTTTGAGTTTACATTTAAAGTGAAATTGTTTTAAAAATATTGTGTACATTTCAAACTACATAACCTACAATGATATATAGTCACTACAACAAAAAAGGTCTATGGTGACGAAAATGCGTGACGAAAAAATATTTAGTCTCCAAATATGCATGTTTTAGTGATGAAAATAAGATTTCGCCTCCAATTATATTATTTTCAGAGACGAAAACCAAATTTTGTCACGAAATGCTTAAAATCAAATAAAACAATAGGTGACGAAAATTTTATTCGTCTCTAAATTTTATTTTTCGTCACAAAACAATTTCCCGCCCTTGAAAAATTTGGTGGAAGATTTGGCGCCATTTTGGAGACGAAATTTGTCGTCACAATTGTAAAAAATTTTAGAGAGGAAATAATTTCGTCTCCAAATATATTATTTTCAGAGAGGAAAACCAAATTTTGTCACCAAATACTTAAAATCAAATAAAACAATAGGTGACGAAAATTTTATTCGTCTCTAAATTTTATTTTTCGTCACAAAACAATTTCCCACCCTTGGAAGATTTGGCGCCATTTTGGAGACGAAATTTGTCGTCACCATTGTAAAAAATTTTAGAAAGGAAATAATTTCGTCTCCAAATGTATTATTTTTAGAGAGGAAAATCAAATTTCGTCACTAAATGCTTAAAATCAAATAAAACAATAGGTGACGAAAATTTTATTCGTCTTTAAATTTTATTTTTCGTCACAAAACAATTTCCTGCTCTTGGAAAATTTGGTGGAAGATTTGGCGCCATTTTGGAGACGAAATTTGTCGTCACCATTGTAAAAAATTTTAGAGAGGAAATAATTTCGTCTCCAAATGTATTATTTTTAGAGAGGAAAACCAAATTTCGTCACCAAATGCTTAAAATCAATAAAAAATACAAGAAATTTGGGCTATTGTGACAAAATTTGGTGGCGAAATTTTTTTTGTCTTAAAATTTAACCCAAAGATGACGAAATATTAATTTTGTCGTTTGTTTTAATTTTTCTCAAAAGTATAGAAGACGAAAACAAAATTTCATGTGCAAAAATGAGGCGCCAATTTCATTTGCATTGGCGCGAATTATTTTAGCTCATTGGAGACAAACATTTTTTGTCGCAAAATATAATTTTTTTTTGTGACGAACGTAATTCGTCGCCAATAAATTCCATACCTATTAAACGATAATAGTTGCATATATTTCCATTTATTAGACGACAAATATATTTTTGTCTGCGAAGGATAAGTTATGGAAGACGAAAATATTTCGTCACCAATAAACACTCCATCATGCAGACAATGTCATTTCATCTTTCTATTAAATAGGCGACAAATATATTTTTGTTTCAGAAGAATAAGTTGTGGGAGACGAAAAGATTTCGTCACTAATAAATTCTAATTGATTGCGTGACGAATATATTTTTCGTCTCATAAGGTTAAGTTGTGGAAGACAAAAATATTTCATCACCAATAATAAATTCTTTGTTCTGGTATTGAAGGATACAAAAATATTTGATCACTAATCATTTCTCTATATTAAAATGCCGTGGTTTTGTGTTTCAAAGCATTGGAACTGTGACCCCAAGAGATACACTCTGATGCTTATCACTCATTTTCATGTACACGGACCTTGAAGTCGTGACCCAAGAAAACACTTTCTACAAACCCTCATTTCTCTCTCGTACTTGAGTCTACTCCTCTCTCACAAGTATTGAAGTCGTGACTCAAGAAGATACTCTGTAAACCATTTCTTCTATTTCGCGCTAAAGCCTATCTCTTCTGTCTCACACTTAAGCCCTTTGTGCATGCCAACATTGAAGCTATTATCCAAGAAGGCACCCTATGCAAACCCACTATTCTTTCTCACAGTGAAGGCCCCTCTTGCACGCAAGCACTTTTTCTCATTGTCTGAACCAACTCTGTCCTTTTCGTCTAGAACACCCATTTCAGAAAAATCGAAGGTCAAAACCTCTCTCAAAAAAAAAAAGAAAAAAAAGATAATTAATGTAGCTATTTTTTTTTTGTGAGAAAAAATATAGAGAAACAAATAATAAAAAATTTGTAATTTTCAAAATTAATAGAAAACATTACCTTGTTTAGTATGGAGTTTTCAATAATTAATTTTTAAAATTTGGTGATAAAATTTATTTTCATTTTAGAATGTAACCCAAACATGACCAAAATATTACTTTTGTTGTTTCTTTTAATTGTTTTCAAAACTATAAGAGACGAAAAAATAAATTTGTCAGAAAAAAAGAGGCACCAATTTTTTTTCTTGTTGGCGCCAATTATTTTAGCTCATTGGAGATGAACATTTTTGTCACAAAATTTAAAGTTTTTTGCGACAAAAGGAATTCGTCACCAATAAATTCCAAACTTATTAGACGATGTCGTTTCATTTTTTTATTTATTTGGTGACAAATATATTTTTTGTCTGGGAATGATAAGTTATGGAAGACGAAAATATTTCATCACCAATAAACCCTTCATGCTCATTTTATCTTTCTGTTAATTAGGCGACAAATATATTTTTGTCTCGGAAGGATATGTTTTGGAAGACGAAAATATTTCGTTACTAATAATAAATTTTTCATGTGTCGTGTTGCATTTTGATTGATTGTGCGACGAATATATTTTCGCCTCATAAGGTTAAGTTGAAGGAGACAAAATATTTCATCACCAATAAATTCTTCATCCCCACACAACAATGGTTTTGTATTTTTGTTGATTAGGCAATGAACATATGAGTTTGAGGCGAAAAATATTTTCTCACTAATTATTTCTCTTTATTAAAATGTTGTCGAAACTAAGAGAGGCTCTTACCGTAATCACTTACTTTCACACACACACAAATACTAAAGTCGTGACCAAAAGACACCCTCTACAAATCCTCATTTCTCTCTAGACTTGAGTCTCATCTCTCACAAGTATTGAAGCTGTGACTCGAGAAAACAATCTCTATAAACCATCTCTTCTATTTCGCACTGAAGTTTCTCTATTCTCTCTCACATTTAAGCCGTTTGTGCATGCAAACATTGTTATCCAAGAAGACATTTTGTGCAAAGCTACTATTCTTTCTCACAGTAAACCCCTCTCCACAAAAAGAAAATAATAATAATAATAATAATTAAACAAGGAAACAAAATACAAGAAATCTAGGCTATTGTGACAAAATTGGTGACTTAAAATTTAACCCAAAGATGACAAAATATTAATTTTGTCGTTTGTTTTAATTTTTCTCAAACGTATAGGAGACGAAAAAAAATTTCGTCTGCAAAATTCAGGCGCCAATTTCATTTGCATTGATGCGAATTATTTTAGCTCATTGGAGACGAACATTTTTGTCACAAAATATATATATTTTTTGCGACGAACGTAATTCATCACCAATAAATTCCTTACCTATTAAACAATGTCGTTGCATATTTCCATTTATTAGGCAACAAATATATTTTTGTCTAGGAATGATAAGTTATGGAAGACGAAAATATTTCATCACCAATAAACACTCCATCATGCAAACGATGCCGTTTCATCTTTCTATTAAATGGGCGACAAATATATTTTTGTCTTGGAAGAATAAGTTGTGGGAGATGAAAATATTTCATCACTAATAAATTCTGATTGATTGCGTGATGAATATATTTTTCGTCTCATAAGGTTATGTTGTGGAAGACAAAAATATTTCGTCACCAATAATAAATTCTCTGTTCTTGTATTTAAGGAGACAAAATATTTTATCACTAACTATTTCTCTTTATTAAAATGCTATGGTTTTGTGTTTCAGAGCACTGAAACCGTCACCCCAAGAGACACACTCTAACCCTTATCACTCATTTTCATGTGCACGGACACTTAAGTCGTGACCCAAGAAAACACTTCCTAGAAACCCTCATTCCTAGACACACTCTAAAGCATTCTTCCACAATCTGACTGGAAGAGGCTCTCACAGTACCCTTTCATTCTGCTTGTTCATTGTTCACTGTAGAGTTTTTTGGTCTATCAACATGTACAATGAATCTGCAATCTTGTTTTTTCATTCTGCTTGATATCTATTTCATTCTGCTTGTAGAGTTTGTATATTCATTGTTCACCATTCTGCTTGTTCACCACCTGAAGTCACACCTTTGATTTTTCTCTTCTCTCTCTCTCTTTCACTCATCTTTCTTCTCTATCTCTCTCATCTCTTTTCAATTATTTTTTTTCAATTATTTTTTTTCCAATAATTTATTTTTTCAATTATAATGTGTATGATCCCATCGTCATAAATAATAAAAAAATATATATATAAATATTTTAGGCCTAGACAAACATGTTTTTTAGTTTATATTTTAATTTTTTTAAAAACACTTTGTTCAAACCAAACGCATTTGTAATTTATGTTTTTCTAAAAATAAACAAAAACCAATTTATAAAATTTATGGAAAATATTTTTCATTAAAATATTACCCCTACTTCTACCAAAATAAAAAAATAAGAATAATTTTTTATTCATTAAAATATAAATGAAACAAAGAAATTTTCAACTTTAATTACTTAAAAAAAAAGAATAAAAAAAAAACAATTCATTAACTATAAAAAAATTATTATTTTAACAATTTCTCGCTCATCTTTCTTCTCTCTCTATCTCTCTCTTTTTCTATGTCTTTCTCTCGATCATCTCTTTTTGCTCTCTTTCTCTCTCTTTGTCTATTTCTTGTTCATCTCTTGTTTCTCTCTGTTTCTGTCTCTGTCTCTATCTCTTTCTCTTTTTGTCTCTCTCTCTCTCTCTTTCTCTCTCTATCTCTCTCTCACTCATCACTCTTCTTTCTCTATGTTTGTCTGTTTGTCTCTCACTCTTTCTCTCTGTATGTCTGTCTGTCTCTCTTCCCCATTGTGTTCACCTTGCTCACTCTCTCCATCCCCTCTTCTCTATTTACTGAGCTCTTCACTACAAGAATGCACTTTAAAATGAGATCAATATTAACTGTGATAAAATTTTGCATCATTTATTAAATTATAAAATAAAATTTTAAATTTAAATTCTTCTTCAACATATATTACTACAATTAAAATGAGATCAATATTCACATGTGTCATCATAATGTATCATAATATTATTGGTCTAAATATAATTTGTTTTAAATACACATGTTCAAATTATTAATCGCTATTAATTTTTTTTTCTTTTTTTGTTTTAAATTTTATAAAAAAAAATTATGTCCTTCTAAACTATAAGGACTTGAACAATAATAATTTTTAATATAATTTTTTTTTTAACAAAAACCAAACATGGTTTAGTAGCCAAATGAAAAGAAAAATTATTTTTTATTTTTGGTCACGAAAAGTGTATTTTCAAGAACAAAAAATATTTTAGTCGCCAAAAAACTAAGGTTGCGTTTGGTAGAGTTTTGTAAATATGATTTGAGAGTATGAGTTGTATTTTGAGTTTGTGAGTTGTGAAATTATGATTTGAGTGTAGAAAATTTGTTTGGTTATGGTTTTTGAATTAGTGTTGAATTGAATTTTGAATTGTATGTGGAATTGAGTTTTGAAAGTTTGATGTGACATGTGAAATAAGAAAATTTGTTTGGTGATGAGTTTTCAAAATAGTTTTCAAAACTTAATTCAACCTATAATTGATAATCAAACACACAACTCATAACTTGATATTCGTATTTTTGATCAGCAGTTATAACTGAACTATTTTTAAAATACTCAAATGAAAAATGATTTTTTTTTCAATTAATTGTTTTTAAGTAATTTTTTTGAATAACTTCTATATCAATTATTTTATGTCAATTAATTTTTTTGTCAATTAATTTTTTAGGTCTGTATAAACATTAAAAATATTAAAAATATTTTAAAATTATTTAGAAAATTAAAATATTAAAAATATTTAGAAAATTAAAATATTAAAAATATTTCAAAAAATAAAATATTAAAAATATTCCAAAAATTAAAATATTAAGAATATTAAAAATATTCCGAAAATCAAAATATTAAAAATATTCCGAAAATCAAAATATTAAAATATTTATGAGAATTAAATTATTAAAAATATTTCTATAAAACAAAATAAAATATTTAAAATAAAAATTAAGTTGTTTTTGAGTTTTGAAAAAAGTTTTAAGTTATTTGTTTGGTTATAAGTTTTGAAAAGTAATGATTATAGTTTGAAATGAATTTTGAGAAATGGGTGTAGAATTATGATTTGAAAGCTATAATCAAATACCACCCTCAAATTAGTGGTGAAACTATTTTTTGAAATCTAAACCAAACAGAGCCTAAAAAGTGGTGAAACCATATTTTGAAATCTAAACCAAACAGAGCCTAAAATTTTTGGAGGGAGATTTTAAATTTTGGAGGGATTAAAAATAGAATTAGGGACTAAAATATTTAGTCGCTAATTGTTATTAATTATTCTACTACTGTCCCAGTCCTCTCCCATTTCACTCTCTCATCATCCCTCCTCTCTCCCTCTCTCAGTCCTGTCTCTCATCATCCCTCTTCTCTCTCTCTTTCTGTCAAGCGACCCTCCTACCGGCCACCGTCCCTTCACCACGAGACACCCACCTCCTCACCCATGGCGGCATACAACCCACCTCCCCACCGGCGACGGTATCACCCATCTCCCCACCAGCGACGGAGAACAGTAGCTACTTTGATTTGTCTCTCCTGTGCACACCAGGTATTTTCGGCCTCTTCCTCTCTCTCTCTCTCTCTATATATATATATATCTTCACCCAATTTCTAGGGTTATATATTTGCTTTTTTGTTTCTTTAATTTCGAATAATGATTATCAATTCTAAGAATCATTATTCAATCCTGATAGAGTGGTCGTGTATGTGATGTTGATTCATAAAATTTGAATAATTTGATCAATTTGCGCTTTAATTTGATGTTTTGATTGTGTTCTGAATGTGAAATGATATTCAGAGTTCTGGTTTATTGGTTAATTGAACTTTAATTGATATGATTTGGAGGGTTTAGGGGCAAAATTAGGTTATTGATATATCAACTCTGAATTCAAATTGAAAGTAAATTTGTGAATTTGTTGTTGTTTAGGGCAAAATTAGGTTATTGATATATCAACTCTGAATTCAAATTGAAAGTCAATGAGTGAAGGGATATATAACTTCATCCAATAGTTTACAAAATTCTCTTTATAGAACTCTCTCACCATAAGTTTTCCCATTATCAACTTTTTCTGTCCCTACTTTCTCTCGATGTTTTATTTTCTTAGTTTGGTTTTATCATTGTAAGATCAGATGAAATTTTCAATAATTGCAACCTTACTTAGCAGTGAACTGCCAAAGCTGTCATTTAACTTAAAATATACCAGTAGAGAAGGGATTGGGTCTAGGGTTCAATTTTTACTATTTAGTATTTACTACTAACAAAAAGTGCAGGATAAATTTGTGTTTCCTTTGTTTTTTGGCATCTATATTCTTACTACATCTGTTTTAGTTTTCTATAGTTAGAATAGTCCAGATATATATATGCGTGCATCATTTATGTATGTGGATAATTATTGGAGTCGGAATTAGTGTAACATGAGTAATGGGTGATTATGTTGGCTATTACTTTCAATTTGTAACAGGCTATGAAGGTGGAGAATATGTTGAAAATTTAGGAGGAATTTGATTACAAAAGTTTGTCTAGGAGGCTTGTGACGCAACTTGACAAACTTATTCTTTGAAATGAGAGCGTGAAAGCTTTTGAGGATGAAATTGAAAGAGTAACTTTAGAAGCACATGTCTCTGAGGCTGAAAGAAACTTTGTGGATGCATTGGAGGTTAGTTGAAGCGTCTATTTCTCACTCTTAAAATGCTGTTGTTCTGAAGTTCTGATTCTTGATAACGAGTTTGTGAAGAACAATTTCTTGTATGTTTGACTCTGGTCGAACTCTAGATATATTTTTTTGTTCTGTTATGTTCTCCTGTACATAACATGTTTGGTTTAGTGTTTCATTTAAGTTTGCTAGTTGATGCTCCTTAAATATCTATTTTTTTATGTAGAGAGAGAGAATGAAATGTCAGATGGAAAAGTGGGAGCTGAATCACATAAAGCATGGCAAGAATGGCTTCATTGATGGCACTTACAGTGGAGAGGTAGTCCAATAGGTGAAATGTATCTTGTTTTATGTTCTCGGAATGATATATTATATTAGGTTGAGAATTTTTTATTATCTTTGAATGATATATTATATACATGATGTATAGTAAATATATAAAATTATATATATTGTGCATGTCTAACGTTTCGTGTCCTACAAATTTTTGAAAATTATCAAGTTAGCATTTCCGTGTCATGTTTCCATGATTCTTAGATCAAGAACATTCTCAAGAGAATTAGTATATCATGCAAAGGAACAAAATTAATGGATTTGTGAGGTGAATGATAAAGAACAATATCAAGAGAAGTCTTATCATCAGACGAAGAGACTTGAGTATTAGACTTGGGATGTAATGACTCGGATCTTGATTCACTTTGGATTGATGAAAAGTGGTGCCCGTCACCTTAAAACTTGTACGGTTGTTAGACTCTTGATATTGATGGGTTGACGAGTGGACTTTAAATATTATAATTGAGGACCCTTGGGTGATGTTTGGAACCTTAATTGAAGTCTTAACAAGGCATTTGGATAAGATTAGATAAAAAGCCCCAAGTTTGGAGTTTGAGTTTTTGACCAGCCGTCACTCTTTTGCCCTTTTCTCCTTCCATACTTTGAATTTGAATGTGAGGTCAGAACCATTGGAAAGCTTGTTTCCGGGGCTTCAATTTGGACACAAGAACGACCTAGAACGGAGTCCAGATGGGAGAGTTATACCTGTTTGAATTTTGTGTGTTCTTTGGAAGCATGCTCGCTCGAGCGAGATTCTCTTCGCTCGAGCGAGATGCGCGAATACAGCAGCTCAAAAACGGGATTTTGAGATCATTTCTTACATTTTCTTTTCCCCTCTTCTTTCCTCTTGCCCTAGGTCCGAAAACCCTAGGGTTTTGATCCCAAATACTTCCATTTCCCTTAGGTTTGATCAAGATCTTCCGCCAAAAAGTGAAGAAGGCATGAAGATTTACATTTTCAACCGATTGAAGCTCGGGTTTGTGGAGGATTCTTCCGATAGCTCGGTCATTTGCATGTTTCTTGAGGTAGGGGTCCTAGTTCTCCTTCAATGCTTACATTAATAGATAGATTTGTGGTATTTTGGAGTATATAAATGCAAAATCTACATTTTGAGCATATAGAATTATATTATGGAAATTTGGGAGATTTCGGATTTGAAGAGTTTGGGGTGTTATTGTTGGGTTTAGATTATGGATCAGGAACCTAGGATGTATAATCAAGGGAAAATTGGAAGAAGAAAATAATGGGTTAAGAAGTTGGAATTTTTCTTGAAATTTCTAGATTTTTCTTGAAACCCTAGGTTGATTTATGATGATAAACAATGAGTTTGCCCAAATTGAAAGTAGAATCATGAAATTGAGGTATGGAATGGTATATATACAAGTTTAATTGAATTTTGGAAATGTTTGCCCATTTATACGTTTTAATCCTAAGTTGTGGTATTTTGGTATGTGGGGTAGTTTGGTAATTTTGGGAGAAACCTTAGAGTTTTGGCTTAGATTAATTTGTATAATTAATTTAAGGAAAAATGTGGAATTGGGTTTAATTCATGAAATTGGGGAAATTATGAGATTAATGATATAATTGGGTAGTTTAAATACTTACCTTTGAGAATGTCGAATTTACATTCATTGATGTATTTATTTCTTGTTTAGAAATAAGCTGCTTTGGGCTATCGGTGGAGGATAGTCGTGGTTGTTGTAGACCTTGCATGTGGCTTAGGTATAAGAAATTAAGTCATTTATTTTGACTTGTTGAATTAATCTGAGAACATTACTTGTATTGATTATGTGTTGTATATGGCAAGTGTGTATTACATTGCATATGCATTTGGTTTTGGAGGAGATAGGGGATGAACTCCACGGTTTAGGGGAAGATAGGGGATGGACCTCTAAACCGGATTTGTTGGGAGGAGATAGGGGATGAACTCCACGGTTTAGGGGAAGATAGGGGATGGACCTCTAAACCGGATTTGTTGGGAGGAGATAGGGGATGGACTCCAGTAGCATCACATATGTGTGTGCTTATTGATAATAGAAATATTTCTATTTGTTGTTGATATGATACATCACCACCATGTGTATCAGTTGGGAAGTATGGAAGTGGATTTGATTGAGATTGTTATAACATCAGCATGTGTGTTTAATTTGGTATAAGAAAGGTTTAACTTGATGTGTTATTCTTGTTGAGTTGTTTGGCCAGGTTCTGAGCCATGTCTGTATAAATGGAAAGTGTATTGTGTCATAGACCGTGTGTCATAGACAATGTAGACATTTGTGTCCTAAGACTGTAAATTGATTATAGATTATGATGGTAAACTTAATGAAGTAGTTGTGTTAATAAAAGTAAATTGTGAGGGTTGTTCTATAATTAAATAAAGGATTGGCTTGGAAGAGTTTACTAACATTGTGTTATCTTGAAATGAAACTTTGCGGGTGAAATTAACGGGGTGAAATGAGTATAGGAGAATTGTTGGCGAGTCAAAAAGGAAATTGCCTTGAAATTATGGGGTTTTAAGTTAAAAGTGAAAAGTAGAAAAGAAGAATGGAAGGAAAAGAAGAGTAATAACAATGGAAAATTAATTGAGAAATGTTTGGGAAATTGGTTAATAACATTTAAATGATGTTGTTTCTTAAATATGGTTGTTTCACAAGGATCTATGATATTCTAAAGTTCGAGGATGATTTTTATGGTGAAGGTTTTTCCTACAAGTGCTTAAATTGTTTTTGAGAAAAAGATACCTTACTTATGATATTTTGAGATTATGAAATGTCACCCTACTATATTGTATCACCGCATGCATGATCATTTCTATCTGTGTGTTCGTTATTGATTTAGAACTATGAGATTCCTCTTGGGCATTAGTGCTCACCCGTTGTTGTAAAATTTTTACAGGAAGGAAAGTTTGGGTTATTTGATTGAAGATTTATGGAGTTCTTGAGTTCATTAGTATAGCTTTCTTAGTAGATGTAAAGGTGGTGGAGTTGTATTTGTAATTATTTATTTGTAGCCATGGCGAAGCTTGGCATGTATTATTGTTGTTGTAATTATTGAGAGAGGGAGAACATGTATCTTTGAGATTCTATTACTCAAGTGTAATAGATATTTGTAAATGTATTTATAAAAAAAAATATGGACCTAAATTTACAGGCTTTGGTAATGTTTTCGAGTAATAAAAAGTGGGGTGTGACAACATGGTATCAGAGCTAACCGGGTTTGAATACCTAGAGCTCGTGGGAAGTGGTTTTACCACAATGGGTTGGCTTCGCTTGGTAAGGATATTTGCATATAGGAATAGGAGGTATAGGACATTATGTGTTGCATTATGTGAGCATGGGTTAAGCCTCACGGATAGTTCTTGTAGGCTACCTTGCTTTGAGATCTCATTGGAAAATGCTTTGATCAACGTAGTTTCTAATGAGAGTTCCTTGGAAGTTCGGGACAAGTGGTCGTCCTTGTAGGCTTGACTCAATTATGTGGTTTGTTCTTTGGAAAAAAAAAAAAAAAGATTGTTTATGTCTTTGTGTGATTATGTGTTAGGTTGGTTTCGGATTTAGTAGGAAGAGTAAGTGTCTCGGAAAGGGATAGAGGTTGGTTATTAATGTCCGATGTCGTTGTTGAGATAATGAGAGCTACCAGATGGTTATTAATTTGCAATAAGGGGATGTTAGGTATTGGTAGAAATGCATATTGACTTATGAATCTTAAATGGAAAAGGAGTATTTGTGGAACATGGAATGTATGACTTGAATGGTTTATGAGGAATGTAGTTGAGATGATGTGAGATCTTAGAATGGTATGAGGTTAGTTGGAGATACTTAGCAAATCGTGAGAGTGCTTGGTGGTGATATGAAAATTGTGCTTCATGGTGATAAAAGTAGTATTGGCATAAGGTGTGGTGAGCTAGTGGTTGTGTGCGTATAAAGGAGTTAATATTGGAATATGGGGTTCATGAGTATGAACAAATGCTAGAAGTGGTTCTTGGGAGGAAATATGAGTCGTGTTTCCTAGTAGTGAGTGTTGTGTGTGGGTGGTAATTGTTTTGTGTGACTCGAAATAAGTGTTATTATATCGACTTGAGAATGATAAGATTGTTGGGAATGGTGCTAATGCAACGTATATTTGAAAAGTCTAGTGAGATTCTAGAAACGGGTAAAGGGGTGTAAGGAGCTTCATCTCGGGGTAGACGGTGTAAGGTCACTTGTAAGTGTTGGAAATTGTATGGTTGGCCGATTAGTGACTTCCGAGTATATGAGCAAGTGTTATGAAATTCTTGGCATTGTCTATGTGAGAATAATAGGTGATGATGATTATGAATTGTGAGATGTGAAATGATGTGTGTATCGATAACTGAACCACGAAAATGGAAAAAGGATGATTTGGGCTAAGTTGCATAGAGAAGACGGATTCTTGTAGTCGCCTTCTTTTGTGGGACTTAAGGATTGGTTTGGGTTAGTCTATTTTGATTTGACTTGCAACCAACGGTTTTAACAAATGCTACTTGAAGTTAATTGATGCTTGATTATCTTGGGAGTTGCCTTGTTTTGGATAAATAGGGATGTGAGTGGTTAGTGTCTCAAGGGGTACTTGATGGCATGGAGTCTTACTTGTACATGTATCGTGTGTTGTTTATGTGAATTTGTGAAGTTACTCTAATTGAATTAAAAATGTTTGAATGGAAATTGTTGAAGTGCATTGGTGCCAATGTGTATATATGTGTGTTGAATGTTGAGATACGTGTTGATATTGGTAATAAATATGTTGGCTCATTTGTTTGTTGTTGTCGCAAGTGTACATGGGAATTGCGTTGTGATGTCACTGATGGGTGGCGGATGTTATTTGGTGATGGTTGGAATTCCTTTGGGAAAATGTTGATATTAATGTGGGAAATGGAACTTTACTTTCTTTATATGTGGCACAGGATGGCACGATAAAATTTAAATGTTAAAAGGCGAAATATGTTCATGAATGATTTGATCTGTTCTACTTTTATGTGCTAAGGGATAAGAAATAGATAACGCAATTAATTGAAATATAATTGAAAATTGTGGTATTGGATCATACGAAGTAATGTGTTACCGGTTTTGTTTGTATTGACTTGGTATGGTTTAAGGGTGATTGCTTTTCCTTGAAATAGAGAATTTATCCGAGTGGATCTAGTCTTGGAACATTACAGGTGTGTTTCCGTTCATGTTTGAGTTGTCTTCTACTTGACTTTCTTAATTTGGGACGAAATTTCCCCAAGGTGGGTAGGTTGTAACGCTTGGTATTTTGGGTTTAGAATTGAAGCGAGGTGTAAATCGAAAGTTGTTAAGGTTTGGTGAATATGTATGGGTGCTCACATGCTTTCTGCGAACTAGGGGTTGTTAAAATTGGTGAGCATAAGGTTGTTATTCTCATTAGAACGGATGCAATTTCGAGGACGAAATTTCTTAAGGTGGGAAGGTTGTAATGACTCGGATCTTGATTCACTTTGGATTGATGAAAAGTGGTGCCCGTCACCTTAAAACTTGTACGGTTGTTAGACTCTTGATATTGATGGGTTGACGAGTGGACTTTAAATATTATAATTGAGGACCCTTGGGTGATGTTTAGAACCTTAATTGAAGTCTTAACAAGGCATTTGGATAAGATTAGATAAAAAGCCCCAAGTTTGGAGTTTGAGTTTTTGACCAGCCGTCACTCTTTTGCCCTTTTCTCCTTCCATACTTTGAATTTGAATGTGAGGTCAGAACCATTGGAAAGCTTGTTTCGGGGCTTCAATTTGGACACAAGAACGACCTAGAACGGAGTCCGGATGGGAGAGTTATACCTGTTTGAATTTTGTGTGTCTGTCTTTGGAAGCATGCTCGCTCGAGCGAGATTCTCTTCGCTCGAGCGAGATGCGCGAATACAGCAGCTCAAAAACGGGATTTTGAGATCATTTCTTACATTTTCTTTTCCCCTCTTCTTTCCTCTTGCCCTAGGTCCGAAAACCCTAGGGTTTTGATCCCAAATACTTCCATTTCCCTTAGGTTTGATCAAGATCTTCCGCCAAAAAGTGAAGAAGGCATGAAGATTTACATTTTCAACCGATTGAAGCTTCGGATTTGTGGAGGATTCTTCCGATAGCTCGGTCATTTGCATGTTTCTTGAGGTAGGGTCCTAGTCCTCCTTCAATGCTTACATTAATAGATAGATTTGTGGTATTTTGGAGTATATAAATGCAAAATCTACATTTTGAGCATATAGAATTATATTATGGAAATTTGGGAGATTTCGGATTTGAAGAGTTTGGGGTGTTATTGTTGGGTTTAGATTATGGATCGGGAACCTAGGATGTATAATCAAGGAAAATTGGAAGAAGAAAATAATGGGTTAAGAAGTTGGAATTTTTCTTGAAATTTCTAGATTTTTCTTGAAACCCTAGGTTGATTTATGATGATAAACAATGAGTTTGCCCAAATTGAAAGTAGAATCATGAAATTGAGGTATGGAATGGTATATATACAAGTTTAATTGAATTTTGGAAATGTTTGCCCATTTATACGTTTTAATCCTAAGTTGTGGTATTTTGGTATGTGGGGTAGTTTGGTAATTTTGGGAGAAACCTTAGAGTTTTGGCTTAGATTAATTTGTATAATTAATTTAAGGAAAAATGTGGAATTGGGTTTAATTCATGAAATTGGGGAAATTATGAGATTAATGATATAATTGGGTAGTTTAAATACTTACCTTTGAGAATGTCGAATTTACATTCATTGATGTATTTATTTCTTGTTTAGAAATAAGCTTTTGGGCTATCGGTGGAGGATAGTCGTGGTTGTTGTAGACCTTGCATGTGGCTTAGGTATAACTGAAATTAAGTCATTTATTTTGACTGTTGAATTAATACAGAAAAATACATGTATTGGTTATGTATTGTATATGGCAAGTGTGGATTACATTGCATATGCATTTGGTTTTGGAGGAGATAGGGGATGAACTCCACGGTTTAAGGGAAGATAGGGGATGGACCTCTAAACCGGATTTGTTGGGAGGAGATAGGGGATGAACTCCACGGTTTAGGGGAAGATAGGGGATGGACCTCTAAACCGGATTTGTTGGGAGGAGATAGGGGATGGACTCCAGTAGCATCACATATGTGTGTGCTTATTGATAATAGAAATATTTCTATTTGTTGTTGATATGATACATCACCACCATGTGTATCAGTTGGGAAGTATGGAAGTGGATTTGATTGAGATTGTTATAACATCAGCATGTGTGTTTAATTTGGTATAAGAAAGGTTTAACTTGATGTGTTATTCTTGTTGAGTTGTTTGGCCAGGTTCTGAGCCATGTCTGTATAAATGGAAAGTGTATTGTGTCATAGACCGTGTGTCATAGACAATGTAGACATTTGTGTCCTAAGACTGTAAATTGATTATAGATTATGATGGTAAACTTAATGAAGTAGTTGTGTTAATAAAAGTAAATTGTGAGGTTGTTCTATAATTAAATAAAGGATTGGCTTGGAAGAGTTTACTAACATTGTGTTATCTTGAAATGAAACTTTATGGGTGAAATTAACGGGTGAAATGAGTATAGGAGAATTGTTGGCGAGTCAAAAGGAAATTGCCTTGAAATTATGGGGTTTTAAGTTAAAAGTGAAAAGTAGAAAAGAAGAATTGAAGGAAAAGAAGAGTAATAACAATGGAAAATTAATTGAGAAATGTTTGGGAAATTGGTTAATAACATTTAAATGATGTTGTTTCTTAAATATGGTTGTTTCACAAGGATCTATGATTTTCTAAAGTTCAGGGATGATTTTTATGGCTGAAGGTTTTTCCTACAAGTGCTTAAATTGTTTTTGAGAAAAAGATACCTTACTTATGATATTTTGAGATTATGAAATGTCACCCTACTATATTGTATCACCCCGCATGCATGATCATTTCTATCTGTGTGTTCGTTATTGATTTAGAACTATGAGATTCCTACTGGGCATTAGTGCTCACCCCGTTGTTGTAAAATTTTTTACAGGAAGGAAAGTTTGGGTTATTTGATTGAAGATTTATGGAGTTCTTCAGTTCATTCGTATAGCTTTCTTAGTAGATGTAAAGGTAGTGGAGTTGTATTTGTAATTATTTATTTGTAGCTTCGCGGCAGAAGCTTGGCATGTATTATTGTTGTTGTAATTATTGAGAGAGGGAGAACATGTATCTTTGAGATTCTATTACTCAAGTGTAATAGATATTTGTAAATGTATTTATAAAAAAAAAATATGGACCTAAATTTACAGGCTTTGGTAATGTTTTCAAGTAATAAAAAGTGGGGTGTGACATGGGAGGCGTTGAGGATATCAGATTATGAGAGACTCATTAGTAATGTCATCATCAATTGAACAATTAAAAGTTGATTCTGAGACTAAATCAACATCTTGCTAGGATACTACTGACTCAACAGTTTCTTAAGTGCCATAACAAGTACTAATTCAATCTCAAGCTGCAACTTTAGGTGGTCGGACTAAGGTTTCCCTAAGCCCAGCCCGAGTTGCACTGAAGGCTGTCCAAGCCTTCCCTGAGCTGCCAACAAGTAAAAAAATGCGTAATGAAGTAATTCAAAAATAAATGTATGAATTAGATTCCTTCTAGTTGTAGTTCACATCGCATTAGATATAAATTTACACCATCACTTCATTTTTAAGGGGTTTTTTTTTTTATTATTTGATTTGATTTGATTTGTAGGTTTTCTTAGGGCTAGTTGATCATGAGAAGGAATCAATTAAGTTTAGAGCAGGGAACACACCAATATAAGGTCATGTGAGATTAGAAAACAGTATGTGGGTGTTTGGGAAGTGGGTTTTTATGTAGGTTTCTTTAGTTGTAGGATATTATTGAATAAAAAATTTTTAGTGTTTGGGAAGATAGTTGAATTTTTTTGTGGTAGAATGTGATGTTTGTGAGAGAAAAAGTGAAATGATTATGGGGTTGGATGTGATATTTTGTTTGGATTTGTTTTTTTTGGTTTTGCTAAACTTTTGTCTTTTAGTGAAAAAAAATGAGAAAAAAATTTGGGAACCAAGTTCCCAAACACCACCTATGCTGTTCATATATATGCTTGAGCTTGACTTAGAAAATACTCAATGTATAATCTATAAGTCAAAAATCAAACTCATCCATGGTCCTTGAATCTTTCTCCTTCTTGAGGTATCTACAAGACTAGCAAGTTTTCTCTCACAAACCCTTCATATTTACAATTACTTCATATTGATTCTGGTGCTGCAATCAACCAGTAAACTAAACTGCAATTATTATTATTTTTTTTTTCTGTTTTATTTATTTTCTATGAAGGAAAAATTAGATTGCAATTGTTGTATTGTAATTACTTGAACAAATAATTTGTGTATCCATGTGCTTTCATATTGTTTCTAATTGCAGCTATGCATATGTTGACTACAGTCGTGAAGATCTTTCTTATATTGAAGAGTTATAGTGAACAATAGGAACTGAAGGAATGAATTGAGTGGTTGCGAAGTGTTTTCATTGTAATTCAGTGAGCTCAAGAATCTCTGTGGTTCTTTCTTGAATAATGGGTTCAAGAATTCAGATCTGTTTCTTTGGTTGTTTCTGTCCAAATTTTACTTGTAGCTTGAGCGAATAATATTTGTAAGTTCCATTCTTATGCCTAAATTGTTAATAGTTATATTATTGTTGAATGATATCTGCATATGAGGGGCTCCAATATGTGTTCTTTCTTGCTTTGATTAATACAATCAAGAATACATCCCTGCTCATCAGTTAATGCATCCTCCAAAAACACAAAGTATATGCTAGTCCTGTTTATGGTTTCTTTCTAACGCCTCATTTATTGTGGGGTTGATCGCTGATAAAGGAGAAGAAACAAAAATGAAAAAAAAAAATTGTGTTTTATGTTGTTTCTTATAGTGAAAATTAAAATGATCTGCACTCCACTGCTGGATATTATCTTCTCTTGGTTTCCAAATGACACAAGATTTGAGATTCAAAGTTTGAATAAATATACATTTTTACTTTTATTTTTAGCCCCAGGTCTTTCAGCAATCAAAGGAAAGCCTTACTCAAATAGGGACTGGGTTTGAATATAAATTTGAAACATGAGTTGAAGGGTCCTAGCTATGGTCTTCTCGATTCACCATGCGAGATTTTAAATGCATGTCCTAGGGGGTTATAAGAAGCCATTTATGCAGGTTTTCTAATTTACCGGGAATAATTTCCACAATGTAAGGATGTGAATCCTTCCCACCTCGAATACATAGTTGCATTCCTACTATGTGTCAACTGCTTTCCGAAACTAGACATCTTAGGTCTTATTTAGCATCAAGTTCTCAGCCTGCATACTAGTTTTGGGGTCACTTGGGAGCAAGCTTTAGATGTCCCAGTACTTGAACCGAATTATCAAATGTTCTTGATTATTCAGAAGTGGTAATCCTTGAAATAATAATTCTTGGTCAAATGAAATCTATTGAGAGGCTGAGCTCTAGAAAGCTGTTCCTCTTTTTTTCTTTTTGAATTTCGTCATTTGTTGGTTTCTCATGTATACGTATTCTGAATCCTCATGCAAAAATTCATTTGACCAAGTTGTTTAACAATTCATTTCGTCTTTGTTGGGATGAAATTCATTTGATTGTTATGGTCACATGAATTCATTTGGAATTCATTTGACCAAGTTTTTTGGATTTCTAGTCATTGGGATGGAATTCGGTGCAACAATTCATCACATGGTTATTTTTGCATTGCCCAAGTTGTTTAAGGAATGCCCACTGGAATTATGCACAGCACACTTGAATTATGCCACTACCAGAATTATGCACACTTGAATTATCCCACTTGAATATTAAATTATGCAAACTTGAATTATGCCCTGTTTTTTTTTTTTTTAGGAAGTGCGCACACAATTAAATTATGTTGAAAATTTGTAAACTTTTAAACCGCCAAACCGATTCGTATCCATCCGCCAATCCGCTCATCCGCATCCGCCAGATTGGCAGATGGATGCGGATTGATTTTCTCCAATCTGCCAATCTGGCAGACGGATGGCGGATTAGAGGTTCTGTGGCCGCAATCGATCCGCGCCCACCCCTACTTATACGCCCTCTATTTGTGAACAGTATAAATTACTCGTTTTTCTTTTTCACCCAGAAAAACCATCTTATGATGAAATCTCAACAAGTCCTCTAATCTATTTTTCAAATAATTGAATGAAACTAGTGAATAATTTGAAACATCTTTTAAGTTGAAATGATATATAGGAAAATTATAGATATGAACAATGCAATTCTTTATTATCAAGCATTAAATTTGTTTTACTAGTGATACATTTCATTGTTATATTGGTTCGTTCTTTCTTACAGAAACAATCAAAAGTCAACATATTTGTCTTACTAATGATACATTTCATTATTATATTGGTCATTCTTTCTTATAGGAGCAATCAAAGGGTAACATCGCGAACAGAGAAAGGATGTATACAAAGCACAGGTGTGGTTCTAGGTCAATCCCTGTTAGAGTAGAAAAACTGGTACGTATCCTTGCACTTTAAGAATTAAATGGACCAATATAAGTTGTATGAACTTACGGCACATTAATGGAATGTGCCATTTGTGAATTAGCCTTAAAATTAATTTTTTGTTCTCATAATCTCGGAAAAAAAGTCTGTTAGAGGGGTAAATTGTATAATTGATCTAATTGTAAATTGATGAGTTACTAATGTTTTTAATCTTTTGTATAATTAATTAATTACTAAAGCTTTTAATTTATTTTTTTGCAGATTGGATTGGAGTGACGTTTTTGACGTGCAACAATGATGTAATTTGCTTGAATGTTCATTTTTTTTTATAAGGACACACATACTTTGTGGAGTTGCACTAGTTATTGTTGGATTTTTGGTAGAATTGAACAAGTTTTAACTTTTGGATATTTTGTGGATATTTCACTATTTTATTGTATTAGGATGAAATTATTTGTGATGATGAATGGATATTTTCATTTTGTTAATTCGTAAATGTGTTGATAACAAGTTAGGTTAAGTTGTGATAGAATTGTTATATTCAACAGGTTTCAACATGAACAGGGTTATATTTGTTGAACTAAATTTTAGATTTTGATAAAATAGGTATATAATATAGGAAAAAATATTATGGAATTATTGACAAAATTTTTCATCCCTAAAGAATGTTTTTTTTCTCTTATTTGGCTTAGGTGGATGATTAATTTTGTCATGAATTCTTTATTTCGTCGCTAAATGAATTTGTCATGACAAAAAATATTGTCACATTTTGTCACTATTACTCTCAATGTGTGACGAATTTTTTTTGACATTATTTTATCATTTTTAATGATGAATTTGTTTTTGTCTCTATTGGTAGTTTCTTTGACAAAAAAATTTCGTCTTTATATTAAACGTGACAAAATTATTTTGTCTCCATTTCTTATATATATGACAAAATAATTGTCTCTAATTTCTCCTTTAATGACAAAATATTTTGTCGCTAATTACTTACAAGTATGCTCCCAACAGAGTGTATTGGAGACAAAAAAATTCGTCACAAATTTATCATTTTTAATGATGAATTTGTTTGTCTCTATTGGTAGCTTCTTTGACAATTTTTTTTTGTCTTCGTTTATATTAAACGTGATAAAATTATTCGTCTCTATTTCTTATATTTATGACAAAATACTTTTGTGTCTAATTTCTTCCTTTAATGACAAAATATTTTGTCGCTAATTACTTACAAGTATGTTCCCAACAGAGTGTATTGGAGACAAAAAAAATTCGTCACAAATTTATCATTTTTAATGATGAATTTGTTTGTCTATTGGTAGCTTCTTTGACAAAATTTTTGTCTTCGTTTATATTAAACGTGACAAAATTATTTCGTCTCTATTTCTTATATTTATGACGAAATACTTTTGTCTCTAATTTTTTCCTTTAATGACAAAATATTTTGTCGCTAATTACTAACAAGTATGTTCCCAACAGAGCGTATTGGAGACAAAAAAATTCGTCACAAATTTATCATTTTCAATGACGAAATTGTTTTTTCGTCTCTAAGACCCTTTAGCGACGAGGCTTTGGCGACAAAACGGGTGACGAAAAATTTTCGTCGTAATTAGTTTGGGTGACGAAATATATACATTTTGGGACAAATTTGTTTCGTCTTTAAATCCTAAATTTGTTGTAGTGAGTGGTTTTTACCTTTGAAACTAATTCATTGACTTATATGAAGACCATTGTCCAGAGATTCATGATACATAATTTTAATCCCTAATTTCAGTACATTATCTCGTATGTCATATGGTGTGGATTTGCAAGTGTTCACTTTGTCCACACTTTAAAACAAAATAGTGACGTAGCCTCTATTACTGAGTGCGTGTATTTGTGTGTATAGTTCTTCGTTAGACGAGAAGCTTATTCAATCTCAAACACAACGTGGTAGTTGACTCTAATATATGACATGAATTCTTTGCATAAAACTGTACACCAGGGGTGAGCTGTTTGTACCTAAAAAAATTTATATTCACATTTTGGGATAGAACTACTACAGATTTACCTATACTGTTCATTGTACAAAGGTTGTCAACTAATACCCAAGAAACACAAGGAATGCAAGTAATGAACCTCAGTGTCACAAATAAATGAAAATAAGCAATCCGTCCTTGCAAAACACCGTGGACCCAACCGTTGATACTGTTTTGCAATTGAAAACAGATTAACTGGTCGGCAACAAAAAAAAGTAAGATTACAGAGATAGAGTCCTCTATGTCAACTGCGACTTCGTCATGGCCACGGAGAATGTATGCATGTGGCTTTGGACATTGCGTTGTCAAGATTTCTAGATTTGCCAAAAACCCAAGGCGTGCGTACTACGTTTGCCCTAGTCTTATGGTGTGTTTGTGTGTTGCCCCTCTCTTATGAAAGTAGTCATGTTCTTGTTCATTTGTTGTTATGGCGCATATCATGCAGTCTAACTATGTATTTCACTTTTGTACGACAGCGATGTGTTGCGTGGGTTGGTTGGTGTGACAAGTTTCGCAGCGAACATTTTGCTACTGACCATCCACCTAATGTTGTCAATATGGGGTTACGTGCGGACGTTATTCACATAGATTAGAGCCTACGTATGCTTAGGACTGTCGTGGGTGTTTTGTGCGTTGTTGTTTTTGTGTTACTGTTTCAGATGTGATGCATTGTCATGGATGTTGTGACATGTACGTTTTGTTTTGTATAACCTATGTTGCTGTCAGTACTATGTTCTTTTTGTATGACATAATATTTTACCCCAGTGTTATATTAACTATCATTCACTGTTGGGGTTTTTTACTAGTAAATGTAGAACTTATTTAATTTTCTATGGACTTGGGTTTCGGATGTGGACATGAAAAACATATACTCCAATTTTTTTAAACTGATACATGATTAATTGTACAAGCAGGATTGCAGTTCTCATAACTCTAGCTACACCATTCCCACTTGCTATGGCAACGAACCGTGTGTCACCCCGTACCCCTTCTAAGAACCGAGGTAAGGCAGTTACATCAACCGAACAGCAATCAGTCCACATATGCTAATTTGACAGTGACAATACAAAGTTGTTTCTACAACTTGTCATAGCAGAAATGGACGCGAGTAATCGACAACCGCGCGGATTGTCGATGAGTGGGTATAAGAACATTGCGAACAAGTTCTCAGACAAAATCGGCCTTCTATATTCGGCCAAACAAATGAAAAACAAGTATGACAACTTAAAGAAAGATTGGGTTGCATGGAAAAAGCTGGAGAATGCCAGGCAAGGCTTAACAGGACTTGGGTATGACTAAGAGACGGGTTTGTTCACAGCTCCAGACCATTGGTGGGCAAAAATGCAAGCGGTACGTTGTGCAATAATTTTTTTCCCTTTAATCTTGTACTATTTTATGATTTGTAATGCAAGATTTTGCTTTGGGGATTAGTTTCTAAAACAAAGCAATTGCTGAATACATTGAAGTTATCATTCAAGATAATTGTGCCACGTTTACAATTATTAATTTTAATGTTTTATTACTAGTTGGTACATTGTTAAAATTCTTTCTTGTGCACCACACAACTTTGCATGCGTTTACACTTATTTGCATGCTTTCCATTATTGCCTCTGATTAATTATTGGAACTAATTATTTTTGATGTAATTGGTTATACAATAAGAATGTGTGTATTCTTTTGTCTCAGATGAACAACCGATGTGCAAAGTTCAAGACGAAGCCTCTAGAGCACTTGGAGCTCATGGAACGGAATGGGTGTACTCTGGCGTAACTACGACGGGTAAACATTCATGGACTCTAACTGAATTGCACGATGATAATGCTGCCACAACCATAGCAACCGAGGACAGCGGTATGGGACCTCTCAGTGCTAGCACACCACCACATCCGGGCCATGATGCTGTTGGGAAAAACGTGGTGGATAGTTCCTTGTTCAACGATGCTCCCCATAGTTTGCCGCTAACGGATCAACCAATGCAAAACGTCGAAAGCGGCCAGCGCCTGGTACCGTCACTAGTAGCATGGACAACCTTGTCGAGGCTGTCAGCAAACAAATTCGGGAATTGAAAATAACGCAATATGTTGTCACAGGGAAGGGGGAGAACACTATTGGGGATTGTCTTGCAAGCCTAATGAGCATGCCTGGATTGGAGCCAGGCGGTAAGTTGTTCTCATTCACTTATGGCATAATGGATTCACCCGATAATCACGACATCATCATGTCCCTCCCCCAGGATTACATTATCAATTGGTTAAAAGAGAAGCGTGCCTGCATGCCGGCCAATGTTGGCTGGGAACGTGAACGGGACATACATTTGTTCGAGAGTGATGGTGTGGTTGATATGGATTAAGCCTCTGCGCTTTCACTAACTTTTGTTGTGCTGCCATGGTACTATAGTTTAAATGTTTTGGGACTTGACTGTTCTGCACATTTTTTTCCCCTTGTGTTGTTTTCAAAATATGTGTTTAGAAGAATCATATGTTTGACAGTAGTGTAGTCGTTAATTGCACTTGTGATGGGTGCATTTAGTTAAGTTTGGAAACATATCGACTATTTATATGCTATTCTAGTTTGTTATTGTTGTCAAATTTACCTTTTTTAGTTAAGAAGCAGTTTTTTATTTTATTTTATTTTATTTTTCGTTGTGTTAATTGCTGCAGAGTTGAACTCATTTGTCTTTATGTTGGTCGATGGGAGGAGTAGGTTTTCACCCATAGTGTATGACGTGGGTAATGGCTGCAAAGTGTACAAGCTAGTATATGGCTCTGTTGTGTCCCATGCTGGTCTTCTCAAATGAAGAAGGCAATGGAATCTAGTGTATGCATGGAGTACTACCTTTCAGATTTGTATGTCATAGTGTGTTTAGAATTGCAACATTTATGTGGTACTTTCTTGTGAAAAGTTCAGTATTTATTTATGTGGTTGTTCATTTGTGGTGCAATTTTTTCATTTACTTATATTGATGTATTAATTAATTTATTTAGTTATTTACATTTTCTGTAGGTATTTATTAGTTTATGTACTTAATTTTGGAAGTTGCTACGTTATTTATTTATTTTTATTTTATGTATTTATTTACTTATTTTGCATTTCATGTGTTGGTTTATTTATATTTCTATAATTATTTATTAACTTATTATAGACACCCCATTTTTGACCGTCCTCAAGACTTGGACGTCACCATTTGAACACTCGGTGATCATCCTTGTTTGTGTTCGTCTTGAGTTCCCGGAGGTCTCGGCTACGCGCCTTGTCTTAGGATCTCTTGACTCGACTGTTTGTGTTTGGTTTTGCACCAAACACTTGTATTTTTGCTTTGGAGGGCAGGGAATGGCTTGTTGGCTATCCCCACACTCCACCGGCCATGGCTTGAGGCCACCGGCTGCGTTTTGTTGCCATCGGCCAAATGTTTGGCCGACCGGCACTCTAGATGGTCGACCAGCCATCTATTTTGGTCAAATTGTATTTTTGGTTGGCCGACCACTGTTCATCTGCTTTTGCAGATATTTTTATGCCAGCTGTGCTAGCTGGCATACACTTTGCTCCCCTCTATACACGTGTATGGAGGGATCTCCCTCTTGACTAGCTTGTTTGGAAAGCTTTACAAGAGGGATTGTCTATAAGAGGGAGCCCCTTCTCCCTCCATTAGGGTTACAAAAAAGTTCCAGAGAGAGCTCTGAGATTAGGGTTTACATAGTGTGTGTATTCTATCTCTACATCTCCCTCTCACGTTGCCTTGTGTGTGTTTAGTCTTACTATTGCACACAAACACATAGTATTACACTATCCTCTTGGAGCTGAGCCCCTTGGAGGTTGTTCTTGGTGTTCTTGGGTGGTTTTGAGCTCAAAGAACCAGCTGGACCATTGTTCTTGAAAGAGGTCTACAAGGGTAACAACTTTTCCCTTTTATTCCCCATTTTTAAGCTTTTTTGACTATCTTGCAACTGTTTTTAGACTTTGTGTATATCATATAAAAGTCTTGTTTTTTCCTTCTCTAAATAATTGTTTAAGAGTGTTTTGAGCTTTGGGGTTGTTTGACCCCTCTTAGGGCTTGTTTGGCCCCATTTTGTGCCACTGTGGTTGAGCTCTGAGACCACCTTGTTTGGGCCTCCTCACCACTGAAATCTTGAGGGATTTCAGTGGTGAGAATGGTGCCTTGAGGTCCTAAGAAGGAGAGGGCCACCCCCTCCCCTTGTTGTCCTTGAAAAGGGCCATTTAGTGTTATTTTGCCATGCTATAGCACTGCTTTATGTTGGTTTAGGCACACCATACTTGTTTAGCATACATGTCTTGTAATGCCATCATTTGCCTTAACATGTACTTAGCATGTAGATTACCATGCTTGCTTGTTTTGGCCAAGATTTGTGAAGCTTTTAGGCTTGTTTTGCCATGCTTAAGGTCTGATGTAGGTTGTCTTAGCCATGCTTTCCATGCTTAGTATAGCCACCTTGCATTTTGGCTTGTTAGCCTTGAGTGTGTGAGTGTGGAGCATGCTTTACTTGCTTTGTTTCAGTGATTTGGAACCATTTTCCATGCCATTTCAGTCCTCATGATATGCTTGTATGCTTGCATTTGATGTCCCTTTAATACTTTACAAGGTTGTCATCTTATGCTCCATGTGTGGCCTCTTTTGTATGCTTGCATATTTAGACCACTTAGATGCCATCTAGGTGTGTCCTTAGCTTTGTTTAGGTCTGCCTTGGACCTGTTTTAAGTCCTTTTAGCTTTGTGAGGCTTGTTCGACTTAGCCATGGTTTAAGCCCCTTAGGCTTTCCTTGAATCTTGGACCATTGTTGCATGTTTAGCTTGTCTTGTTTACTTGGTTTGGCACCTTTATGACTTGATTTTCAGAGCTTATAATGCATGCCATTTGTCCATGTTTTCATCCTCTTAAGTGTGCTTGAGAGTTGCTCTTCAATGCCTAAGTGTTGGTCCTTGTGTGCATGCATGCTTGCATGTTATTTGGTCCTCATTCTCTTAGCATTTGGCCACTGTTTTGGGCTTAGTATAGAGTTGCCCAAATTAGTTCAAGTCCATTATTCACATGTTGTTGCATGCTCACCTTGTGTGTTGTTGCATACTTGTGTGTTGTTACATGTTTAGGTTGTTTAACATGTTTGCTCCATGTGTTGTTCCATGCTTGAACATCCACATTGCATCTTGCACACTTGTTGGTTTGCATTGCCTCATGCCTTGCATGCTTGCTTGCATAGGTTGTATGCCTAGTATGCATTGTGCATTGCATGCCCATGTTGCATACTTAGTTAACATGCCTAGGTTGCATTGCATTGGCATGCATGCTTTGCCTCTTGAATTGAGTATGATAGAGGTTGAGCCTCACTTGTTTGTTTGATGTGCATCTCATTTGAAATCAAAGTGCATACTTGGTTTCTTGGGCCATCACGCATTGAAATGCGCGATTGGTGGTCCGAGAATCGAGAACCATGTCCCTTTGAGCCACAAACATGATAAGGGATGTGTTGGTGCACACATTTGCTTGAAATGCATTACCATGCCTTGTTTTGCCCTCTGCTGCTGTCAAAACAGGTTCTGCAGGAAGTTTTGGCCGGTCGGCTACATACAGTGCTGACTGACCAACAATTTGTGGCCGATATCTCCACAGGTGGTCGATGACCATCCCCCATGGTCGGTGACCATTCCTCATGGCCGGTGGTGTTCCACAGCACTCAGAGAAGCAACCTTGGAGTTTGTGCAATTTTCAGAGGTGCCAAACAGTAAAAACAGAGGCAACTTGTGCATGGCAGTGGACTTCCGAACAGAACCGAGCATGCATTGCATTGGACTCTCTTCCCGAGGCTGTTTACTGTTTTATTAGATTAGTTAATTTGCTTAACTTGTTTAATTTTTCTGTAATAATTAATTAGCTCGTAGGTTAATTAATTATATTATTCTTTTGGTCCCTCCGAGCGAGGGCAAATTTGTAATAAGTGTGGGTGTGTGTGTGCATGTTTTTCAACCCCCACTTCTTTCTCCCTTTTACTTACCTGCTTTGATGGTTAGTATTAGGGCATATTTAATTTAGCATACCTTATGCTATGCATGCGTGCATCATTCATCAGTATTGCATGCATCGGGCTCGGTGCATCATGATAACTGCATAAGTATTTCAAATCTAACTTGAATACGTGCATAAAATGGTTGCATTTCACATGACATCCTAGGATTAGCCGAGCCTATCCTAATTGCATTCTGTATTCGTTGCATTAGGCACTTAACATGGACTTGGATCATACATTGATTGCTAACGAGTTTTTGGTTTTGGCTTGGAGTACATTGTAAGTATTTTGTGCTTTAGCATCTCACACGAATGTGAATGTTAACATGATAGAATGCTTACCATGTGGCTATATGCTTATGTGATATAAACTGCCTGAATGCCTGTGAGTGAAGGTTGGATTGCTTGAGTTGGAACAACTCATCAAAATCCGTGTTTTAGCTTACTCGCGAGTAGCAAATTTCAAAACATTTTCCAAACAAACGGATATGCGATGCTTTGTTCCAAATTAGGCGATCTAGTCTATACTTGTTTTGCTGTGCGCATCACATAGTAATTCTAGCTAATTAACCGGAATAAGAACACATAACGTTTTCAAAATTGGATATCATGGTTAGTAGAGGCCAATCTTCGGATCGGGCGAGAGGGGGTGCTCATAGCTGACATTCCCTAATCGTACCCAAGTTCCCGAGCCGAGGCAACTTTGGTGATGACGGACACGTGGCCTTAGGCAAATGAGTCAGGGTTTTCTAAATTCCCCCATTAAAAAATATTTAGGTGGTGACTCTGTATCTGGCAAAGTAGTCCATGTTTGGCACTTTTTTTCTAAAAATCTGTTTTCTCAAAACGATTTGCCAGATTTGGACTCTTTGGTTCAGACTAAGAACCGTGACACAAAAGGGAGTCCGAACTGTGGTGGCATGGGACCCGAGGGCGCGTCCACACTTATATATTTCAGTTTCTAATTAGTTTGTTAAATAAATACCGTTTCTGAAGTTATTTATTTCTGGTTCAGTTTATAATTCTATTTACTTACAGTTTGTGAATAATTTTAATTATGTATTTAGTTAATTTCGGTTGTGTTTACGTATTTATTTATTTTTATTTTCACACTACGTTTACTTATATTTCTGTATTAATTTATTTAATTTTTTTATTTCTGGTTCTATTTATTTATTTATTTACAGTTTCTGTACATATGTATTTATGTATTTACTTAATTTTGGTTGTGTCTATTAATTAACTCGACTATTGATTTTTGGTTTCTATTTATTTATTTATTTATATTTCTATACCTATGTAATTGTTTTAATATTTCTTGTGTAGTATTTATGTATGTATTTGTTTAACACATGTTGGTGCTGCCAAAACAAACTGTAGTGTATACTTGCTAATGCTATCTCAAATGAGAATGGAATCTGTTAGCAACTTTTCAGCATGTACATGAATCACATGGTATTGTCAAATTGTAGTTCATCATGCATCACATGGAAAGAGTTGCATGTGGTACGGGCACTTGTGAAACAATTGCTATATATGGAGATGATGGTCTGTTTGTCTGGAAACAAAAGCTTGGGGGCCCTTAATTAGTTTAGTCGTTATTGTCTTCCAAATTTCCATTCTACGGAGAAATTGCTGAATTTCACTTTTGGTTCAGTCCACAGTGACATAACCCCACCAAAGGTGTGGTAAGTGCCTGACATTAACATCTATTTACACAACCATTTAATGTATTTATTGAAACCCAATTTATGAGAAGCAAATGTTGGAAATTGTAAAAAGTGGTTACTGTTGACAAACCTAGAAAATTTGGTTCAAATTTTTTTTTTCCTTATTTTTTCCCCCATTATTAATGGTTCCAATCCAGCTTATTTTATAAAGCGTATGCAAATCTTGTATGAGTTTTTTTGTTGTGGTTTGCAGGGTCCATGGATCTGCAAGACGGTACTAGTTCCTGAGTCGTACACAATGGGCACATAAATGCGTGGATACGAGAGACGATTGGAGAAATGGAATTGACGACATCAATGATATGGGTGGAAATTGCACGTGTTGCCAATGAGTACGCGCATGTTGACAGGACTCCATTTCACACATCATCATTGACGGGTCGCTTGTGGATAGAGGAGATGCTTCGAGGTCGGAATGAAGCATTTCAGCGAAATTTTCAGATGTCAAAGAATGTGTTCTTATTGTTGTGCAAGACATTAGTTGAGGATTTCGGTCTCCCACTACCATAGCGTCCCTATGTTGTGGACGTAGTTGAGAGTGTCGGCATGTTTATATTCGTGTTGCGGGGCTTCTTGAGTTGGGACATTGAAGACCGATTCCAACACTTTGGGGAAACAGTATGGCATCATTTAATGCGTGTTCTTAAAGCAATGAAGATGTTCACACGTGCACACTGTCAACTGACGAGGTCACTACACAACAAACATTTGTACTTAGAGCCCCGTCAAAAATATTTGTCATTCCAGGTCAGTTTCATCATTTACCAAACATTTCATGAATAGTAACCACATCTTTGTTAACAAGGGATGACATTTTTTGGCGTCATGTGTTCGTCCATGTCGCTTATGCAATTGTTGTGTGTGCATGCCTAGGATTGTATTGGCGTGCTGGACGGCACACACATGGAGGCACATCTCCCGCCATGGGAGCTAGCGCCATATTTTGGCCGTGAAGGACGGGCCACGCAAAACATACTCGCGGTGTGTGATTTTGACTTGTGCTTTACTTTTATCTCTTGCAGATGAAAGGGTAGTATGCACGACGACATAGTTTTTAACTAAGTAACACAAGACCCGGCCAAACAGTTCCCCATCCCAGAGGAAGGTTAGCTGAATTAGGGGTGTTCACATCTTTATTAGTTGTGTGCATTTCATTGAAGTATGATGTTACTAATGCAAAATTATCTTATGACAACCAGGAAAATATTACCTTGTTGATGCGGGGTACAAGAACCAAAAAGGCTATTTGGTGCCATTTAAGGGATGTCGATACCACCAGGAAGAGTTTCGCGCTACTGGATGGGCAAGAAATGCAAACAAAGTTTTCAACATGGTGCACTCCTCCATACGGGGTGCAATTGAATGTACGTTCGGAGTATGGAAAGCACGCTGGGGATTCCCATATAACATGCCTCGATATGATTATGGGAAAGTGCAGGTGCCACTGGTTGGGGCTTCAATGGCACTACATAATTTTATACGCCGCAACTCTGACGACGATGAAGCCTTCAACAAAGTTGCCAATGTAGAGACATTTACTTTCAATGACATGCCAAATGTTGATGGTGCTGGTGATGACGATGATGGTGAACTAGAGAGTGATGATGATGTACATATGAACGAAGTTAGGAAATCAATTCGGAATGAGTTGGTGCGACATCGACGTCATTTTGGGCTGTAATCCTGTTCAAGCTTTACCAATTGACGGGAATATTGCAATTTCTTTGCAAAAAATTTGATAAATTTAATTTTAGTGGGAAGAATTTAATTATGTTAATGTGATGTGTAGTGCAACATTGAATAATTTAATATTTTTAATAATTTAATAATTTCAAGTGCGTAACATTGAAAAGTGTTATATTACATTTCAAAAAAATAATTCAAACAAAAACATGGGTCAACATGTAATTTTCATAAGTTGGGTAAGGGTATTTTGGTCATTTTAATGTGATGTGACAACATAAACAAATATTAAACAAAAAAGAAAAAAAGCCAAAAGCCAGTTTTTTTACTAACTTCTCAAATCACTTTCCAAAAAAGTCAAAAAACTTGGTAAAAAGTCAAAAGCCAGCTTTATACCAACTTCCCAAAACACCCTTAAAACTGTAATTGTAGTGTTTCTAAAAAAAAAAAAAAAAAAAAAAAAAAAAAAAAAAAAAAAAAAAAAAAAAAAAAAGATTTAGGGTTAGAGGCGGAGCCACCTAAGGCTGAGGGGGGGGGGTCACATGCCCCTCCTAAACTTTCAATATTTATACTATTTCCCATATAAATAAAGATTATGTATTATTTATTCTTTATAAAATTTAATAGTGACCCTCCTTAAATTATGTAAAATTTCTTGTATTTTTAAAATTTTAATTTTTTTTGTATTTTATTATTTTTATTATTCTTGTACACTATTAATTGATAGGTCAAGACAAGAATAGAAATCAATTAATAATTCAATTCTTATTATGGGATTTGTTTAGTTGCTTATTTCTTCTCATTGTGGGGAACTTTTTTTGAGTTGATAGAATCGAACTTATTGATTGTAGATTTTTAAGTCACGTTAATGTAAATTTTAAGATAATTGTAATAAAAATAAAAATAAAAATGTATAAATGTAATAATATCTTGTTGTTACTTGTTATGGGGGAAAAAAAATTCAATGTTGTGATTATATGTGCCCTTTCTACATTAAATTTCTGGCTCCGCCACTACTTGGGGGGGGGGGGAAGAGAGACAGAGGATGTTATACACATCTGGAGTTAAAATTCATAGCTGTTCATCCAAAGGCATCATGGTAGTGCATCCCTTCCTGACTGAAGAAATCCAACCAACTCGTTGCCAACAACTTTCCTAGTGTCCGAATCTATCTCACTAAAAATCAAATAGTTTTTGTTATTAAAAAATAAGAAAAATCTTGAATTAAAATCATAATCAACTAAGAAAATTTTATTAGCTTAAATAAATGATTTTTCATGTGCTTTGATTGTAGTTGCAGCAATGTAAAAAAACTTTGGAACAAAGTCTGGTATCACAAAGAAGAGACATTCCATAGTGTATTTGACTCGGCGAGCACCACACAACTAGAGATTCAAATATCAACAGACAATTAACACAACCAAAATAATTAGAGCGTAAAAAATAATTTAATTAACCACTCTCACCGTCCTATAGTCAGCGAAATGAGTAAGAAAATTCCTATGAAATTTAACAAGGCTGTACGTTTGCATATACACATGGCTTTTAAGGTCGAAACAGTCATATAGATCAACAAATTCGGCATAGTTTAATCAAACTTCACGATTTGTTCATAGAGCTGTATGTCGGTTTCAAAATAATCCCACAACTTGAAAATTAATTTAATCATGTCCACAGTATCAAAAAACGTAGCATTTCCATATATGAAATATGCCCTGCTACTTTATCAATCAAAAATTTAATAAACTAACATAAAAATAAAAATAAAAATAAATCACATAAAATAAGAAAAAGAAGAAAAGAGAGAGAGAAAACACACATCAAATCCTTGCCAGTCAATTTTGTTGCACTATCACAGAGTTTGCAGAATAAATCGAGAGCAGGTGGACATGGTCCATTATATCCTCCGAGCTTTTCAACCATTTGAACCATGGTCTTGAAATCCCTAATATCCTTCTTCAGTCCATTTTCGAAGTCCATGCAATACATGAATTATAGGTTTTGACGACGTTTCTTTAACGGCATTTTTTGGCCGTCATTTTTGTTTTATATTAAAACGGCAGTGTTTCACTATTTGAAAGTGTTGAAAAACGCCTTCAAATGTCCTCTCTCTGGCGAGTTAGTGAATACACTCGTTCACTTATCAGGAGGATGCTCTAATCTTTTACTCACTCATTAGTCTATCGTTCGCTCTCTTTCTCTTTCTCTCTCCCTCTCTCTCTCTAAACAGATGCCCTAATCTCTTCTAGAAGAATGCCCTAATCTCTTCCAGTAGTGTAATGACCCTGATCCACAATTAGCCACTAATCGGTAATTAAGGATGTTAATTAAGTGATTAAAATAAATTATGGGTTTATTATGTAATTTGCATGATATCTAGCCTTCTATCTGTTACTTGTAGAAATATCTGTCTGAAATTTCGCTTTAATATGAAAATTGAAAGCCTTATCGGCATGCGAATTCGGAATTAGTTACGTTAATATGTTACTTGGAATTTTTAGAATCATTTGGCAAGTTTTATAAAAAAATTAATTCAGAACGATTCATTAAGTTGCGTTTGGCAAGCCTTATGTTCTAATTATAGAATTAAGCCACTACAACTATAAAATGAGACCTAAGCTCATGTGAGCTCACATATTCTTCATTTCCCTTAGTGCAAAAATCTGAGATTTCATCCTAGAGAGAGAGAGACTTCATTTTAGTGAGAGAAAGTGTAGATTCAAGGTAGAAGTTGAAGATTTTGCTTGAGTTCATTATTATTGTGCAAGAGCTAGACTAATTCAAGACTATATGTATGAATTCAACCCCTAATTTATGAATCTAAGTCACCAACATGAAGGTTATGAGCTTAAATGTGTATATTGAGTTTAGAATGAAGATTTGAGTTACAATTCATACATGCATGCTCATGCAGGTGTTAAATTACCAAGTTAACTATGAGTTACATCAATTGTGTTGAATTTGGAGGTTGTAATGTATTTGCATGTTTGAATTATCATGTGTTGAACCTTTGTTTCATGTTTTGGAAAATAATTTCTTACATGCATGGAGTTTATGAGCTCAAATTTGCTTACTTCGTGAGTTTTGGAGAAAAGAGTTGTAGGTTCTACATGCATGAAAGTTTTGGTTCTAATTTTGGTAAATTCATGGGTTTTGACAAAAAGAAATTGGTGAAAATCAAATATTTATGTTTATAAATAAGTTCTCTAAGTTTATGAACAAGCCATGCACATATTTTCCATTGAATTTGCATTTTGAAGCTCAAGCTTTGTTTTTGGAAACCCAGATTTTCACAGTCTGCTCGAGCGAGGAAACCTGCGATTGAGTGGAGAATGTGAGCCCTCAGTATTTTTTTTTTGCAGACATGAGCCCTTTGCTCGAGCGACCACTTGGACACTCGAGCGAGCCCTTTGCATGTTATTGATCCGCTCGAGCGTGGAAGTTGTAGCTCGAGCATAGATTGTGACCAACCAGTACTTTTTCCAAGTTTGCAGGCCGCTCGAGCGAAGGAAGTCACGCTCGAGCGACCCCTCTTATATTTGCATGTCCACTCGAGCGAGAAAAGCCACGCTCGAACGAGGACCTTATTTTCAGAAAATTTACTAAGTGTTCCAATTCATGTTTTGGCATCCTCATTGCATCTTAGACATTCCTAAGCCTTATTTAAGCCATAGTAATGAGGTTATGGATTAGAAACACACTAAGAAAAGAATGTACTAAGCTATGAGATTACCAATGTGTGTGTAAAACAATGTGTTAAGCAAGAAACCTATGTAATAAGAAAGTTAAGCTGTGTTGGCCATGTGAATGTGTAATAATGAGATATGTTGGTGTTATGTGCTTTTATGTCTGTAGGCCAACGTCTCAAGGATTGATTGACCATTGGTAGGAACCTCTGTGAGTAATGTTATTTTAAAGATACGTTCATATGAATTATGTTCCAAATGAAATATGATAAGTTATGATTTCTGAAATGATATCTGTTTCCGTGAACGAATGTTCCATGTTTGAAATCTATTATGGCATCCATAGATAGTCCCAAGTCATGGGGGACGACATGTTAATGCGGGTCCATGACATTCATGTGTTTACAAGATCTCATTAGCCACTTCATTGTGGTGATATGTGTTTAATCGGTATTCGGAACCGATTACTCTAGTCGGAAGACGTTATGTGATATGTTCTATGGAATGTACCATTATTATATTCAGATACAAGAATGTTTATGCTATGATTTGTTTTACGCTTATGACATGTTCGGATTTCATTCACTAACCTCTTTACCTTAATGTTTTTCACTAGCTTTAGCTCACTGTGTGTATATATATGTATAGGTGGGCACTCTGGAGATCGAGCCTGAAGGCTTTTGTCTGGATCTGTGTTCTGTTGTCTGCCAACCGTTGTGCCTCACGTGGAGGTTCCCGAAGTGTCTCATGTGTTTAAGTTCTGTTGTTTCTGTATATATAAGATTTGATTTGATCTTGTTGGCCGTACTTAAGATACTTTAATGTGTGTGGGTATAATGTATGAATGACTATTGAATACATATATAAAGTTTTAAATATTCCGTCTCATATAAGTCAGCACAGCTCATTGGACAACTATATTTATGTATTTGTTTTCGCTAGCCCCTCAATTTTGCTAATCAGTTCAGAGGCCTTCGGTAATCCAAGGATTACTGGCCGGTTACGATGCTAAACCTATAGGGACGGGTTTAGGTCGTGACAAGTAGAAATCAACAGATCAATTTCAATTTTGATTTCGAAGTTCTCTTATTTTGAATCCTTACTTCTTCTCTGATTTTGATTTCATCTGAATCTTTGATTTCGATTTCAATTTCGATTTCGAAGCTCCACCACCACCACTTTCTACATCGATGAGGTAGGTGAGTTCTCTCTCTCTCTCTCTTTCTCTCTATAGCGATCTCGGTTGTCACTTTACTGTTCAGTTGTATTCCGGACTCGGTTCCGTGAAGTTGTTAGTTGTAATTGTCTTGTTGTTATCCTTTAAATCGATTTGTTGGGGTTTTAGGATGTGTTGGGCTTAGTTGATTCAGGTTGGTAGAGTTTTGGCTCCGATTGTTGTTGCACAGTTTTTGGATGGTCCGCTCGAGCGGGTCTTCTTGCGCTCGAGCAGGGTTTACACTATTCCAGTATTTTGTGTCCCTGCAAAACTTCTGCAGGTGTGTTTTCTACGCTCGAGCGGATTTCCTGAGCTCAAGCGGGTAGCGCTCGAGCGGTCTTATTGGCGCTCGAGCGGGTGGTACTTTTTAGTGTATGTTCTGGGAGGGGGAAATCCACGATCGAGTGGACTGGTTTCTGCGCTCGAGCAGATGTACTTTATCCTTGTGTCTTGGCGCTCGAGCGGACCTAGTTATTTGTTCTTTACGCTCGAGCGTTGTGTTTTCCACTCGAGCGGGAATGTCGTATAACAGAGGGCAGATAGGCTTTTTCAAATCACTTTTTGCATTCATTCTCTCTCTTACTTTTCCAAAACTCCATTGTTGAGCCACTCTCTCTAGAACCTCGCCTTCTCTCTCTAGAACCTTGCCTTCTCTCTAGGTATTGAGCTAGTAGGAGTTGTTTCCTCACCTTTGGCCTTTACAAAAAAGTTGTTGATCGTCGAGGGCTATCTTTTGATCCGAGAAAGTTGTGATTTGGAGCATTTCCGCTTTCATCATCTTCTTCCCTTGGGCTCCGAATTTGAGGTAGGGATTCCTACTCACTCTTATGGTCTTTGACATAGATTCTTGGTTGTTTGATAAAGTGTTGAAGTTAGGTAATCTTGGGACTTAGGGTTTCAAAATGTTTAAAGAAGGGTTTTTGTCATTTTGATTCTTAAATACGTGTTTTGGGTTTCAAAATGAGGTTATGGTCGTTGGTTGTTGATATTTGAATCTATGGGTTAATTTTGAGAGTTGGGGAAGAAAGCCCTAATTTATTGTGTAAATTAATTAATATAATTAATTTTGGGAAAAATGTTGTTATTTGGAATTGAGTTGGAAACAATGAAATTGGCTCATTATATGGTAAAATGGTGGAGTTGGATTTATACATCGCTCGCTTTTGAAAACATTGATATTTTATCTGTTGGAGCTTTTATTATCTGTTTAGAAATAATTGCTTTGGGCTACCGGTGGAGGGTAGCTATGATTGTTGTAGACAATGCATGATGATTAGGCAAACTAAAACCAATCAAATGGGATATGTCATGGAGGATGATGGTTGATAGAATACATTAACGTTATGTGTTGATTGATTGCGTATATGACCTATGTGTATATACGTTGTGTGTGTGGGGGAGGAGATAGGGGATGTACTCCACGGTTTAGGGAAAGATAGGAGATGGACCTCTAAACTGAATGTTGCTTGGGAGGAAATAGGGGATGGACTCCACTGATACAGCTCATATGCTTGTCAATTAACGTGTTGATACAGCTTGTACGCTTATCTTTGGAAGTGTTGATATAGCTAATATGCTTACCTGTTGAAATGAGGATACAACTTGTATGCTTATCTGTTAAGATGTTGATACAACTAGTATGTTTATCTATTGTAAGATGGGAAACGTTTAATATGAGTCACTGTCTCATATAAGTGGTTGGCCAGGTTCTGAGCCGTTAATGTAAATTGTGAAATTGATAAGAAATAGAAAATGAAATGAAACATGGACCTAGTGGTCATGTATGGAAACAAGTTATAAATTGATTTATGGGAATTAAACATTTATCAATTGCCAATGTCTTAGTTATTGCTCATACTATGTTTAGCATATCTTTACTGGGCGTTGGCTCACCCTATACGGGAATATTATTTTTAGGTATAGGTAGCATGCCATCTCCAAGGACTTAGCTTGGATGGATATGAGAGTTGAAGACTTTCTTTTTGATTATTTTGTTTGTATTACATGTATATCAAGCCAAGGGCTTATTTTGTATAGAGTTAGTAATCTTCTTTTGTGTACCAAGTGTTAACTTGGAAAGCTGTAAGCCTGTAGGGTAATTGCTTTTGTTGTTAACATGTAATACTGTTGTAAGAACTACTCTGATGAATGGAAAGGCGTTGCTTTCTTTATACCATTGCATGTCTAAGATGATAGGATCTATGTATTATTTTGAGGGCGCTACAACTTGGTATTAGAGCGTACCGGGTTTGAATACTTTGGGTACATGGGAAGTGATTAGTATCACAATGGGTTTCTCTCACTTATTGAGAGACTTAGATGTAATGTTATATGCTTATGTGATAACATGCTTATGTGATTATATGTGTATGGGATTTGATTTCTGGGATATCGATTGGATCCTTGGGTTTCTGTGAGTCTTGTTGGAAAAGCACTTGATCAATGCTGTTTCTAACCGGAACTCTAGTAACGCCTTGGGATTGTCATTATCTGGGAATGAAATTCGTAAGTGCGTATGTGTTTATGTGCTTATGTGGAGTGAATTACAGTTGTCCATGCATTAGGACGCGGGTGTTTAGTTTTAGCACATTTATGAATGTGCTAACGTCTTTGTTACATTTAATAGGATGTCAGGACAAGGTGGTAGGCGTGGTAGGCCTATGAGGCAGGAGGTGCCTTTACCGGATGACGTTCCGGCAATGCAAAAGAGCGTTGGTCAGGCCAATGTGGCCGAGCCAGTGGGTCAGCAGGCTATGGGTGCTTTGGCCCGAGAGATAGCGGGAGCTTTGGGTATTCTCAGAGCTGATAATCAGGTTACTGAGGCAGGGCCTTCTTTCTTGAAGAGGGAATTTTTTCGATCTAACCTAGATGAATTTGTTGGAGATCTGAAAGAGCCACTTAAGGCTGACGAGTGGTTGGAACAGATGGAGAAGACATTCGAGATGCTTGGCATCGAGGATGGGGCTCTAAAGGTGACCTTGGCATCCTTCCAACTGAAGGGAGATACGGGTCAATGGTGGAAGTACGAGAAGGGCCGCGTTAGTGGTGCATGGGAGGTCTTTGTGAATGCCTTCCAGGAGAAGTTCTTATCTTCAGCTGCTAGGGAGAAGCTGAGGGAGCAGTTTTGCCAGCTTAAATAGCAGGGTTTGTCAGTGGCCGAGTTTGAGGCCTCTTTTACTAGCTTGTCCAGGTTTGCACCTGAACTTGTGGCGTCCGAGGAACGCCGTTGCTTTGAGTTTGAGCGGAAGCTGAGGCGTGGACTCAAGCTGAGGGTTGGAGGATCTTTTATCTGAGAGTATAGACGCCTGGTAGATGCTGCAGCTCATATGGAGCTTATGATGCAGGAGGAGGATGATGAGAAGCATAGAGGCTCCAAGAGGGGCCAAGATGGCCAGAGTGATGGTAGGAGACAGAGGGGTTTTAACCCTCAGCAGTCTCAGGGTGGTTTGGCTAGATCGACCTTTCAAGTGCCGAGTGCAGGCTCCGGGAGAGGTAATCAGGGAGGCTTGACTTGTTTTACATGTGGCCAGTTGGGTCACAAGTCTTCGGTGTGCCCGCAGAAGGGAGGGGGTCAGCGAGCTATTTCTTCTTCAGCTAGACCTCAAGGCCAGAGTCAGGGCAGTGGCCAGCCTTTGTCTTGCTATCAGTGTGGTCAGCCTGGGCACCTGAAGAGGTTTTGCCCGTAGTTGAGTGCCACTTCGGGGGCGTTTGGTTCTAGGCAGACGCAGAGTTATCAACCAGCTCGGTGCCGGTCGAGGGCCTCCGGAGGCCATTATCCCAACAGGCAAAGCAGTCTTTTTGCTCCTAGAGGTGGCAGGTGGATCGAGGGCCTCTGAGGCGTGTGTATCTTTATCACAGAGGACTTAGTACCGGCTCCATTAGTAATGAGAAGTACCTTTCTGTTTTACAACTCGGTTGCTAGTGTGTTGATTGATACGGGTGCATCTCATTCTTTTGTGTCTGCTGCATTTGCATCTGTGTTGGAGTTGGAGTTAGCGCTATTAGCATCTCCTATATGTGTTGTATCGCCTATTGGGGGCGAATTGATTTTGAAACACGGATGTGGAGGTTGTGATATAGAGGTCGCCGATCGTAGGCTTCCTTTTCCTTTTGTTGTTATGCCAATGAAAGGTTTTGATGTCATTTTGGGTATGGACTGGCTATCGTCATACCGAGCAGTTATCGATTGCTACCGCCAGAGGGTTACGGCTTGTACCTTGAGCGGGGAGTGCTTCCATTTCTTGGGGGATCGGGTTGGTAGTGTGTTGCCACCGGTGTATGATCCACGAGGCCAAAATGAGCTTAGTGGTCTACTTGCTAGCTTCATGAGTGGTGAGTGTGATGAGACCCAAATTGTATTGCCGAGGGTAGTTTGTGAGTATTCGGATGTTTTTCCTGAGGATCTTGTTAGTTTGCCACCTCACCGAGAGATAGAGTTCTCTATTGATCTAGTGCCCGGCACGGCGCCGATTTCTATGGCACCTTATCGATTTGCCCCAAAAAAGTTGAAGATTCAGCTCTAGGAATTGTTAGATAAGGGATTTGTTCGCCCTAGTGTTTCGCCGTGGGGAGCACTGGCCCTCTTTGCTAAGAAGAAAGATGGTGCCTTGAGATTGTGTATCGACTACCGGAAGTTGAATCGGGCTACGGTTAAGAATAAGTACCCTATGCCCCGTATAGATGATCTGTTTGACCAGTTGAAGGGTTCCCGTTGTTTCTCTAAGATAGATTTGAGATCGGGTTACCACCAGTTGAGGGTCAGGGAGGAGGATATTCCAAAGACGGCATTCCGTACGCGGTATGGCCATTATGAGTTTCTGGTGATGCCATTTGGGCTTACCAACGCACCGGCAGTCTTTATGGACTTGATGAACCGGATTTTCTAGGAATTCTTAGATCGTTTTGTAGTCGTTTTCGTGGACGACATTCTTATCTATTCGCCTTCTGAAGAGGAGCACGAGGAACACTTGAGAGTGGTGCTTGAGTTGCTTAGTGCCCATAGGCTGTATGCCAAGTTTGGAAAATGTGAGTTCTGGCTAAGAGAAGTTAAGTTCTTAGGCCATGTGGTATCTGGGGAAGGAGTGTCAGTTGATACATCCAAGACTGAGGCAGTGCAAGACTGGGCACAACCTAAAAGCATTTTTGAGATCCGCAGTTTTCTGGGATTAGCTGGGTATTACCGCCGGTTTGTGAAGGATTTCTCCAGGCTAGCTTCGCTGTTGACTAGGTTAACGCGGAAAGGGGTCAAGTTTGTGTGGAGTGAGACTTGTGAAAAGTCGTTCCAAGAGTTGAAGGTTAAATTGACCACTGCTCCGGTGTTGATTATCCCGGAGAGAGGTTTGGGTTATGCGGTCTACTGTGATCCATCACGAGAGGGCTTGGGTTGTGTGTTGATGCAAGAGGGGAAAGTGGCAGCTTATGGCTCACGTCAGTTGAAAATACACGAGAAGAATTACCCTACACACGACCTAGAGTTAGCGGCAGTGATCTTTGCCTTGAAAATCTGGAGGCACTACCTTTATGGTGAGAGGTTCGAGGTGTTCTCGGACCACAAGAGTTTGAAATATCTGTTTACACAGAGAGACCTAAATTTGAGGCAGAAAAGGTGGATGGAGTTCATTGAGGACTATGATTTTGAGTTGCACTATCACCCGGGAAAGGCCAATGTTGTGGCCGATGCCTTTAGTAGGAAATCCATTAGTGATATAGCTTGTATAGCCATCCGGGAATGAGAGATGTTGGGGGCACTTGGCGAGTTTGATTTGCTTCTAGGCGAATCTGTTGAGGCTGCGGCCTTATTTTCAATTGTTGCGCAGCCTACACTTGTGACGCGAGTGTTAGAGGCATAGAGAGGTGACCTTGAGGTAGAATCCCTTCGAGAGAAGATCTCCAGTGGGAAGGTTGAGAAGGGTTTGACGGTGTATCCCGACCAGAGTGTGAGATACCGAGACCGTTTATTTGTGCTAGAGTCTTGCCGAGAGGAAGTACTTCGAGAGTTTCACCATTCGCGCCTTGCGGTACATCCGAGAGGCACTAAGATGTATCGGGATTTGGGTCGCCAGTTCTGGTGGCGGGGAATGAAGAGAGATGTGGCAGTTTTTGTATCAAAGTGCCTTACTTGCCAGCAAGTGAAGGCCGAGCATCAGAGGCCAACGGGTTTGTTGCAACCCTTGCCTATTGCTGAGTGGAAGTGGGAGTATGTCACTATGGACTTCGTTGTAGGTCTTCCGAGGACTCAGCGGGGTAGTGATGCTATTTGGGTGGTTGTAGACCAGTTGACTAAGTCGGCACACTTTATCCCTATGCGCGTGAGAGATTCAATAGATCATCTTGCTGACTTATATATTCGGGACATAGTGAGGTTGCACGGTGTCCCAGTGACGATCGTCTCAGATAGAGATCCTTGTTTTACTGCTAGGTTGTGGCAGAGTTTGCAGAGTGCCTTGGGCACTAAGTTGACCTTCAGTACGGCTTATCATCCTCGGTGACCGACGGGCCGAAAAGCATTATTCAGATCCTTGAGGATATGCTTCGAGGTTGTGTCCTTGACTTTAGTGGGACGTGGGAGAGGCACTTACCATTGGTGTAGTTTGCCTACAACAACAGTTTTCAGTCTAGCATCGGTATGGCACGATTTGAGTCCTTATATGGCCAACCATGTAGGTCTCCAGTTTGTTGGGCCGAGGTGGGTGATACACCTTTGTTGGGTCCGGAGTTGGTTAGGGAGACGACGGAGAAAGGTGATCTTATCCGTAAGAGGCTTGTTACAGCCCAGAGTCGCCAAAAGAGTTATGCCGACCGTAGGAGGAGGCCTTTGGCATTTGAGGTAGGTGATTATGTCTTTTTGAAAATATCACCTAGACGAGGTTTGATGAGGTTTGGGAAGAGTGGGAAGTTATCCCCTCGGTTTATTGGTCCCTTTGAGATCCTTGAGAGGATTGGGGAAGTTGCTTATCGTTTGGCTTTGCCATCGCAGTTGTCCGGGGTTCATGACGTCTTTCATGTTAGTATGCTTCGGAAATATGAACCGCATCCGTCCCATGTGTTAGATTGGACCGACTTAGAGGTAGATGAGGATGCCTCGTATGAGGAGAAACCGGTGCGGGTCTTGGATAGGTGGGATAAAGTCTTGCGAGGCAAGACCATTCCCTTGGTAAAGGTTTTGTGGAAACATCACGGAATGGAGGAAGCCACTTGGGAACGTGAGTTAGAGGTCCGTGAGAAATATCCGGACTTGTTTGTTGATGTGTAATCATGTATAGAAATTTTGTAACGTTATTGAACTTTGAGAGCATTATGTATGTCTTAAGTTGTAAAACATTGTGAATGTTTTGGTAAATGGAAGTTATGTTAACATTGTATATGTTAAGTGTTGTGGAAATCCAAGCATGATATTAGTGTTACATATGTTATGAAATTGTGGAAAATGAGTTGAAATTGGCAAATTTCAAAGGGATGCATGTTGATAATGCAGGTTGTTATGTGTAATGTGAAATGCCTCTTGAAAAGAGATGAGATTGATTGGTAATGGGTCGGAATGTTAAATATTATGTAGTAATATTGTTAGAAATGGAGAAGACTTGTTTTTGAAAAACTTGTGTTTAATTTCGGGGACGAAATTCTTTAAGGGGGGGAGGTTATAGCGATCTCGGTTGTCACTTTACTATTCAGTTGTATTCCGGACACGGTTCCGTGAAGTTGTTAGTTGTAATTGTCTTGTTGTCATCCTTTAAATCGATTTGTTTGGGTTTTAGGATGTGTTGGGCTTAGTTGATTCAAGTTGGTAGAGTTTTGGCTCCCATTGTTATTGCACAGTTTTTGGATGGTCCGTTCGAGCGGGTCTTCTTGCGCTCGAGCGGGGTTTACACTCTTCCAGTATTTTGTGTCCCTGCAAAACTTCTGTGGGTGTGTTTTCTACGCTCGAGCGGATTTCCCGAGCTCGAGCGGGTAGCGCTCGAGCAGTCTTATTGGCGCTCGAGCGGGTGGTACTTTTTAGTGTATGTTCTGGGAGGGGGAAATCCACGATCGAGCGGACTGGTTTTCGCGCTCGAGATGTACTTTATTCTTGTGTCTTGGCGCTCGAGCGGTACTTCTTGCGCTCGAGCGGACCTAGTTATTTGTTCTTTATGCTCGAGTGTTGTGTTTTCCGCTCGAGCGGGAATGTCGAATAACAGAGGGCATATAGGCTTTTTCAAATTACTTTTTGCATTCATTCTCTCTCTTACTTTTCCAAAACTCCATTGTTGAGCCTCTCTCTCTAGAACCTTGCCTTCTCTCTAGGTATTGATCTAGTAGGAGTTGTTTCCTCACCTTTGGCCTTTACAAAAAAGTTGTTGATCGTCGAGGGCTATTTTTTGATCCGAGAAAGTTGTGATTTTGAGCATTTCCGCTTTCATCATCTTCTTCCCTTGGGCTTCGAATTTGAGGTAGGGATTCCTACTCACTCTTATGGTCTTTGACATAGATTCTTGGTTGTTTGATAAAGTGTTGAAGTTAGGTATTTTTGGGACTTAGGGTTTCAAAATGTTTAAAGAAGGGTTTTTGTCATTTTGATTCTTAAATATGTGTTTTGGGTTTCAAAATGAGGTTATGGTCGTTGGTTGTTGATATTTGAACCTATGGGTTAATTTTGAGAGTTAGGAAAGAAAGCCCTAATTTATTGTGTAAATTAATTGATATAATTAATTTTGGGAAAAATGTTGTTATTTGGAATTGAGTTGGAAACAATGAAATTGGCTCATTATATGGTAAAATGGTGGAGTTGGATTTATACATTGCTCGCTTTTGAAAACATTGATATTTTATCTGTTGGAGCTTTTATTATCTGTTTAGAAATAATTGCTTTGGGCTACCGGTGGAGGGTAGCTATGATTGTTGTAGACAATACATGATGATTAGGCAAACTAAAACCAATCAAATGGGATATGTCATGGAGGATGACGGTTGATAGAATACATTAACGTTATGTGTTGATTGATTGTGTATATGACCTATGTGTATATACGTTGTGTGTGTGGGGGAGGAGATAGGGGATGTACTCCACGATTTAGGGAAAGATAGGGGATGGACCTTTAAACCGGATGTTGCTTGGGAGGAGATAGGGGATGGACTCCACTGATACAGCTCATATGCTTGTCAGTTAACGTGTTGATACAGCTTGTACGCTTATCTTTGGAAGTGTTGATATAACTAATATGCTTACCTGTTGAAATGAGGATACAGCTTGTATGCTTATCTGTTGAGATGTTGATACAACTAGTATGTTTATCTATTGTAAGATGGGAAACGTTTAATATGAGTCACTGTCTTATATAAGTGGTTGGCCACGTTCTGAGCCGTTAATGTAAATTGTGAAATTGATAAGAAATGGAAAATGAAATGAAACATGGAGATAGTGGTCATGTATGGAAACAAGTTATAAATTGACTTATGGGAATTAAACATTTATCAATTGCCAATGTCTTAGTTATTGCTCATATTGTGTTTAGCATATCTCTACTGGGCGTTGGCTCACCCTATACGGGAACATTATTTTCAGGTACATATAGTATGCCACCTCCAAGGACTTAGCTTGGATGGATATAAGAGTTGAAGACTTTCTTTTTGATTATTTTGTTTGTATTACATGTATATCAAGACAAGGGCTTATTTTGTATAGAGTTAGTACTCTTCTTTTGTGTACCAAGTGTTAACTTGGAAAGCTGTAAGCCTGTAGGGCAATTGCTTTTGTTGTTAACATGTAATACTGTTGTAAGAACTACTATGATGAATGGAAAGGCGTTGATTTCTTTATACCATTGCATGTCTAAGATAATGGGATCTATGTATTATTTTGAGGGCGTTACACACACACACACACACACACTCTCTCTCTCTCTCTCTCTCTCTCTCTCTCTTAACCCTCTCTAAACGCTTATCATTCGCAGAGATTCAGATCGATCTCAGAGATTTCATCTTAGAGCAATTTCGATTTCGAAGCTCCAAAACACCATCTGCACCATCGCCTACTAAGGTGAGCTTCATCGTCTCTCTGTCTCTCTCTAAAACTCTTTATTTCGAAGCCTATTTCAGTGCTGTAATGGAAACATCTCTCTTAATTGATTATTATGATCTTCAATAAAGCCTTATGAAGACTTTGGATGTGGAAGAACTTGTATTGAAAAGAGAAAACAGTGATTCAAAAACACTTAAGCTACATACCAACAACAATAAAAAAGAACATAAAATCCAATAAAACACTTGAGCTAGATAGAGTCATTTTTCGTGGTTTCAAAAGAACAGATCAATCTGTTTCAGCCAAAAAATAAAAAATAAATAAAAAATAGAGCAAAAATTCCTCTCCCTATTTGCCTTTGATCATTAAATCTCTCAGCGGTTAAACACAGGACATAGTACATCAGAGGGAAACTATGTCCCTCTGATGTTTGATACTTGAGTGACTTACCATTTTATGTTTTGTTCTTATTCACAAAAGAGAGAGGAATTATTCATTCTCTCTGTCAAAAAGTAAATAATTTCATGCCATTTTCAATATTTCAGTCAATATTTTCTTTTAAAAAATATCATAAGATGTTGTACAAAAGATGAAAATTGAGAGGACAAACATAGTTGATGGCAATAAAATTGCATAGAGCTAAGCTAATTATGGGGTAGCTAATCGAAATATAGGGATTAATCATAAGATTCTCAAACATTATAGAGTTCATCAAAACCTAATTATCAAGCTTATATTATTATGTTAATTATGTTGATTTCATAGTAGGATGTCATTTACTCCATGTTGAATTGCTTTGCTGAATAATTTGATGTTTATGCTACGTAAATAGAAAGTTTCATTTTCAAGATTTCATAGAAATCATCTACATGAAGCTAATATAAACATGATGGAAGATTTAGAGTTATAGTTTATATTTGAATATGTAATTTGAACGGGAGGCATTTATTCTTATTTAAAGTCCAAACCATAATATAGGGAGTGATATTAATTATAGTTTTAAACACACTAAAGACAATGTAGTAGTCATTTCATCAAGAGAGGTTTAAGAGACATCATAGTGATGAGTGATAGAGAGAGAAATAAATATTTTTGTCATGAGAATTCACTGGTGAAGGACTTGGATTGGTAAAATACAAACTCTGAAAGCTAAGAAATTCAATAAATAAATAAAAAAACACAGTTGGAAACCATTTCTTCCAAAAATATATATCTAATTATGTATAAAATATAATTTGAGAGAGTGTAGGACACAATTAACTTCTTTTGGAGGGTTATTTGACCCAAAATAAATAAATAAATAAACAATCATCTAGCTAGCATGTGAAAGAATTGTCCTGCATGTAACTTTGTCTTGATTTGTAGTATTATATGGTGAAATTTGGTCTTCAATTCAAACAAGTTTTCTTCATAGTTATTAACGTGGATAAATATGATTGTGATTGTGATTGTGATTCCTCAACTAATATGATTGTGATTGTGAATGTGATTCCTCATTTGGTGGCTGCTCTTTGATGTTTTCTGAATCATCATCATCATCATCATCATCAGAAGTATTTGAGCTTTGGTACACTTACTAGTTTGGGTAGTGGGTTTGAACTTCCCACATCCATGAGTTCTTGCCAAAATTATTCTATTATTGATTGATTTGAGAGAGCAATGTATTTCTTGAATCTATCATAATCTATCAAAAGCATTGTAGAAACTTTTGATTTCTTCATTAATATGCTTCATACTAGATATGCTTTTATTATGTTTGATAGTACTAATTTAGATTGCACCACCGGGATGCAATCATTAATGGTGCATGCATGCATAAATAGCCTTTGACCTTCATTAGAGACACCTAGTCATCTTTGATGAATCTCTTCTTGGATTGTCTAGTCTGGACAGTTCAGGAGCACAAGTCTGTATTTTAATTAGTAGTTCTATTGCCTCTAGTCCATCTCGGAAGCATCAATTTAACCATTCCTTCTTTTGAGACTCTGGCTCCCTTCTCAAGATCTCCATGAAATTCATTGTGAAACAGCATCACCTTCAAATCATTACCTATTTGTCTGCAGATAACCAAGCCAAGTTGGAGCAAATTAACATTGAGGAAAGTAAATCTACATATTATCAAAATAATAATCGATAAAATATTAAGAAAAAAAACAAAACAACACGCACCTGAAGACTTTTCGATACTCAGGTTGAAGACCAGCTACTATAATATCGACCCAAATCCACTGTTTCTTGCTTGACTTATTAAGCCATTTTCTAAAACTCATGGGAACTCTCTCTGTAACAGATACAATGGTGTCACCATGTTTGATTCTGTTCATGAAAAACGGCTTAACAAATGTTGGATCATTGTATAACATCTGTCGTTTGAAACGAGCCTGCTAGCTAGTGTGTCCTCGGCAAGAGATTTGTTTCCAATAGTGGGATTATTTCGAACGACTAGCGTTATGTTGTGTTTAGTTAGGATATTTGGTGAGTGATTTAAAAAGGAAAAAAGAAAAATGTGTGAAATTAATTAAAATATAAGTATATTAGTGTATACTTTTGTCTAAAGACACGGTGTAATTAATGATTAGATCAAAATATAATTGAATATAAAATTATTAAGTTAAAATTTAATTCATCAAATTTGTTACTAAAAAATTAAGGCAAAATATAAATACAGGTATGTTGGTTTCGACTTTCAAATGAATTTTGTAAAATTATCCGGCCATAAATACACCCCAATAAAATTAAAGTAAAAACTGAAAAAGGTCATTTATTGTAAGAATTTAAACATTTCATTTATATTAGTGTTTGAGATGGTATACTATGTCGTTTATGTCTTGTTGGTTTTGTCACGGATGTGGGTAACAAAATTCGGTTAAAAAAACTCTTCTTTTCAGTTTTTAAACAAATCACTCTTTTTTTTTTTTTTTTTGATAAGCAAAAAGAACTTTATTGATGAAGAAAGAAATACAAGCATAAAACTTACGTTAATAAAGAGGGAAGTGCAAAAAGCTTCACCACTAACCTTAACAATCCCAACTAGGTTGGCACCGCTAAAGAAGCAAAATCATCTACTAGCACTTGACCCCAAGATTGGCGAGAAACCAATCCAAAGAAAGCAAGAGACAGAAAAGAAAAAATAAAAAGCTAGGCCTCTGAGCAGCAGCAATGCTGCATTCAGCTTCCTAGATTCACACCTCACAAACGGCCATCTAAACATTGTCTAATCAGAAACTTTGCTACCATGAACTCCATTCAAAACTTCACCTAAATTCACTCCATGCCTCACAACATCAGCAAAATAGATCACAGTAGCCACCAGCTAGGAGCCTAATCCATTAGACCTAATCCAATCCTCACTGTAGCAGCCACCATTCAGACTTGAGCCTGATCCTTCAACCTCCAAAACTAATATAAACTACATAGCAGCCAGAAAAGTATGGAGAATCCTTAAACCATTCCAACTTTCCCCAATCCAGCAGCAGACCTCCAATACAGCACAACAAAACATCAATCCAACAATTGCAAAAAGGCCAATATGCAGCAGCAGTCTTAAACCTATTCCTTGATCCCATATAGCAGCAGCAGAGCACATATATAACAGAGCAGAGCAGAGTATAACCTATTCCTAAAACAACATCGGATCCTAAACTAAGAAATCAGCAAACACACCCAGATCCCAAACAACAAAACTGATACACAGTAACACCATCTGGACAATAACAAAAACAACACCAACTACTGCAGCTTCACCCCACACCATAATAGCAACCACAATTCCACCTCACCATCTAACCCAAGCTCCAAACCTCTCAGCTACTCCTTCTACTTCAGCATAAAAAGCCTAGCAAACTACAAACCCCATCAAAATCCCTTCAACTGCTATGACACCAGTAACAGCCCAACACTGGACCCAGCGGCACTTTTAACCTAAACACTGTCTAACCTGATGTAAGTTAATCACTATATCCTGAACAAAGTATTGTATCCCTACAATATTGCTATATGCCCAAAAAGCTATCCTGGACTTCACAAGATCTACTAGCTCAACAAAATTAGGAGGTCTTCCAGAGAACACCATCTCATTCCTTAGCTTCCACACTGACCACAACATTACAATAGGCACCAGGTTCCATATTTTCCTCTCATTCTTCTTGAGTTTCACCCCAACCCATCATTGTAACAGATCTTCAACTGTACATGGAACCACCTAACACATACCCCACCAGTTTACTAATTTGGACCATACCCCCCATACCGGTGGAAAATGAAGTAAAACATGACTAATCGATTCAATTGCATTACTACATAAAGGACACAAGACACTAACCTGATCATCCAACACACCAATCCTATGTAAAAACTCAACAGTTTTTACTCTTCCCCTCCAGGCTAACCACCCAAAGAACTACATTTTTGGTGGAGCCATAGTTTTCCACAGCCTTTTAGCAATACACAGATCTGGTCCCCTATCAACTTGAAGCCACTTCCATACAGATGCCACTGTGAACTGGCCTGAAGAATTCACACCCCAACGCAAACAATCAACCAAATTCCCATTCTCGACATAGCCATCATTCAACCAATCCCTCAACCTTCTTACCTCTTCTTCTTCCCAAGCTCTTAACTGTCTTCGAAACCTTAAACGCCACTACCCTGACCCTGCTCCTTGCTGCCTATACTGCATGACTGAACCCTCCTTATTCACTGATGACTCAAACAATCTTGGGAATTCCTCCCTTAGCACTCTATTGTTGCACCACTTATCAATCCAAAATTTAATTCTTTCCTCATTCCCAGTCTTTACTTTTGCATTTTCCAAATAGAATTCTATCAACAGTGGATTATCTTGAGCAATACTCAAAATACCTTGCCAAATTGGAGAAATTCTGCCTTCTACCCTTCTCATAGGCCACCACCCTCCGCTTTCATTTCCATAAATACTGCATATCACTTCCTTCCACAATGCATCGTTCTCAACACCATATCTCCACCACCACTTCAATAGGAAGCTAGCATTCATATCTCTGATGCTCCTCACCCCTAAATCACCTTGACTCTTGGACTTAGAAACCTCCTTCCATCATACTAAATGGACCTTCCTCCTAAACTCACTTCCCCCCTCTCCCCCCACAAAAACCGAGCCTGCAATTGCTCAATTGATTTCACCACTCCCTTAGGCATCTTAAAAATAGAAATGTAGTATGAAGGTAAACAAGATACCACCAATTTAATCAGTGTTAGCCTACCCGCGAAAGACAACAGCTTCCTTTTCCACAAAGATAACTTTCTCCTAACTTTATCAATTACTGGCTACCAAGTCGACTTTCTTCTCGGATTAACCCCCAACGGTATGCCCAAGTACATCAAAGGCAGCTTTTGTGGTTTATAATTTAGAATTGCTACAAAATCTGACACTTCCCTATCTAAAACACCTATCCCACACACAGCACTTTTATAGAAATTAATCTTCAGGCCCGACATCACTTCAAAGCACCTAAGCACCCTTCACAATTTTTTTAACAAAACCCAATTTAAATTTTGAATTCAAATTTGTCCACCAAATAAAAAAACAATTACTCTATTTGTTTTCCATTTATTGAATTAACTTATCAAAAAATTATACCTTTTCGTTTTTCGTTTTTTTTTTTTGTTTTCATTGAATTTTTTAAATATTTTACGCAATTTTTTTTTTTTAATTTTTAGACACACCTACATAAATAAACTTTAAAAATATAATATTTGTGAGAATTTTTTTAAAAAGAATCACTAAATAACGAAAATACAAACCAAAAAAAAAAAAATCAGTACATTTTTCATTTTTTGTGTATTTATTAATTTTTGAAAATATTTTGCCACAAATATTTTACTATTTAGATACATTTAAGTAAGGTGCATCTAAAAAAGTTAAAAAAAAATGCTTAAAATTTTAAAAATATTCACTAAAAACAAATATATGAAAAACAAATAAACTCAGATTAAAAAAAATTGAATTCAGAAAATTAAAACCAAATAGACTAAATATTTTTCACAAACATTTTTTAACATAACCACTTTTTTTTTAATGATATTATTTTTCATAATAAACGTAAACATTTATAATGATATTATGTCTCTTAATAACCAAATTATTTGATTTTTTTCCATTTTTTATTTATTAAAATTTTGAGTTCAACAAAAGTGAGGTGAGACGTGAGAGAGAAAAGAGGGAACGAGTATGGATGCAGGGTTTTAGTATTTTTTTTTAATTTTTTTTATGTGTAGGACTTTTATGCGAGAAGTTGAAGTAGAGTGAGACAGAAAGTCTCATCACTACTCATGCCTAAAAGCACTTGCCACATTGATATATTGGAATATGTAAAAATATATATATTTGGAAAGAAAAAAATTAAGTATAAATCTAACCTGCATAGTGAACAAAATGGTTGTCCCGAAACTTAAATTCATAATCTCAAGATTATTAGGTTAAGATTTTACTATTGAACCAATAGTTACTCCTTCTTGAAAATATGTATCGTGTTAAATTTTTATTGGTTACAGTATAAATAATGTTGGGATCAAAATAATAGACAATTATGTTGATTTTTTGTTATTTTTTAAAAAGAAAAATATATCATTGGATATTGAATTCACCTACGACTTAGGAATTTAAATTTCAAAATTTTATACCTAACAATATATACATACTTTAAGGAAATTCTTTCCATAATAAAAATATATTATATATTTAACCTAACTAATTAATTTTTTTTAGTAGAAATTACTAAATCCCTTACTAAAAAAAAAAAAGCTTATATTTTTCTGTTTTTAATTTTGAGAACTCCAAGAGGAAAAAAAAAACTCCAATCCAATTATGTTTATTTTTTTGTTATTTTTTAAAAAGAAAAATATACCATTGGCCATTGAATTCACCTATGATTTTGGAATTTAAATTTCAAAATTTTATACCTAACAATATACACATACTTTAAGGAATTGATTTCCATAATAAAAATATATTATATATTTTGTAACGCCCTCAAAACACAATATAAATAATCCATTCATAAGATCTATAAACATAATAAAATGGTATACTTCATTCATTAGAGTTTATATTACAAAGGGGTATTATATGCATTATGCTTTCATAAATATTCATTTTAAAACTACAACATGTAACACTAATTGATTACAATAAAATAAATGCCCTACGGGATTACATCTTTCCGAGTTATTATTTGGTTACAACAAAAGAAAGAGTCCTAGCTCTACACATATAAAGCCCTCGGTTTGAATACACATTTAACACAAAACAAAATAACAAAATGGAGCCTTCAGCCCCTAATCCTCCCAAGCTATGTCCTTGGGGTGGCATATCACCAGCACCTGAAAATAGTTTTCCAAGTAGGGTGAGCCAAAGTCCAATAGTGATATGCTAAAACAACATATGAGATTTAACTAAGATATAGATGTCAAATAGAAATCCAATACCCAAGGCCAAATTACATTCTTTTCATTATCGTTCCATATTGATAGTCATATCATAATTCATTTCCATCCATCCATTTCAAATCAATCCAAAAGTATGGTTCTTTATTATCCAAACAATTTCAAGTGAGACTACGACTCATTCATTACAATTCAATAACATTCATTATTCAAACACTTTAAACTTCTTGCCATTTATGGAATCTCATCCGAGGAAATCGGCACCCGAATACACATATAAAGTTTCGGGACTTTCACCCTGGACACTCCGGCCAACTTAATTTAAAATGGAGTCCATCCCCTATCTCCTCCCAAAACAATAGAGTACATCCCCTATTTTCTCTCAAGCAGTGATACATATACAATGTCTTTAAAAGCGTTGTTATATACAATGACTATCCAAATCACATATTCAATGGTTTAATCAAATAGTCATATTCAGTGACATAATTCAAATGACCAGTTTCAATTCAACTAGTCCTTATACAATTTCTACAATAACCATAGATATCCTCTACTGATAGCCCAAAACAGATATTTTCTAAACAGATATACAATTTATCAAATAGATAATTTATCAAATTTCCATAGATGAGTGATTTAACAAATCCAACTACGTCATTAATTTATACACCCTTCCAATTTCATATTTCTCATATCAATTTCATTTTTTATACAAAATAATTATTTGACCCAAATTAGGGCAATTTTCCCCATTTTCCAAATATCAATTTCAAGTCCAAATTTCATCATTTCAACCCATGTAACCTCCTATTCAAACCTAAAATATGTATTCATGGAACCCAATATGGAAACCCTTCTTTTAAATTTTGGACCCAAACCCTAACTTCATCCAAATCTTCCAAATTTCATCATTTATACAAAATGACAAATACTTAGGTTAAAACCCATATTAAAGAGTAGAACATCCCTATCTCAAATGTAGAAGCTCAAAGGAGAAGAAGGAGATCCTCAAAATGCACAAAACCAAGCTTGGTTTGGATGGAATGGAAGCCCACAAGATACTCCACCTTTTTCTCAAAGGAAGTAGGGTAGTGGTGCTTGGATCAAAGAGTATTTGTAGAGAGAGAGAGAGAGAGAGAGAGAGAGAGAGAGAGAGAGAGTTTTAGAGAGAGGAGGTGTCGGATTAGGGTTTTTAGGAGAAAGGGATTCAAAAAGTGATGTAAAATATCTTTGCTGTGAACTGATATACGCGGTCTTTGCTCGAGCGAAGGAGTTGTCACTCGAGCGACCAGAGACAACAAGTGACCTCTTCGAGCGTAGAAGCCTCGCTCGAGCGCAGAATACAAAGCTTCAGAAGTTTTACAGATGCACACGCTCGCTCGAGCGCAAGAAGTCTCGCTCGAGCGTAGAATACATACCTTCAAGTATTTCACAGACGCACACCCTTGCTCGAGTGTAAGAAGCCTCGCTCGAGCGAAGGAACAAATAACACAAGGCTCGCTCGAGTGCAAGAAGCCTCTCTCGAGCGAAGAACTTCATCTTCCCCAAAAATGTTACATCTGGAGAGAAACCTGAGAACTCCTAATTCTCGCTCAAGCGGAAGAAACCTCGCTCGAGCGAAGAAGCAAATTACAAAAAGCTCGCTCGAGTGCAAGAAGCCTCCCTCGAGCAAAGAGACCAAAACCTAGGCAACAACAATCTAACCCATCTAACAACCAGTCTATTCCAAACTCGCCCGACAAGTTCTAAAACTCCAACACAAAGGGTCAAAGGGGAAAAAACAAGACATGGGTACAATATTCAATCATGGAACCCGAGTCCGGAACACAATGATGGCCGGGGCAAAATCGGGATCGCTATATACTTTACCTAACTATTTTTTTTTTTCTATAGGAATTACTATATCCCTTCCTAAAAAAAAAAGGCTTATATTTTACTTCGTTCATGTAAAATATTAATGTCTACAAGAATAAATATTCTTTACATCTCTCTCTCTCTCTCTCTCTCTCTCTCTCAAATGGTGATTATTAAAATTGTATTTGGTGTTTAAAACTTTCTCTTTTTCTTTTTTCTTTTTTCTTTTTTTTGCCTTTTATTTAAGCTTAATCTCCATGTCCATCCGCCCTCTGTTAACAATAGAACAACAATAGATCAGGCCCATATGTGACGATAACCATGGATGTCTCCTTCAAGTTCAAAGGTAAATAGTTGTTGGCCTCACTGCTATGTGCGAGATTTTTTGCACGTTTGTTATTTCTAAGACATATAATACGACAATTTGTCATAAATTATTAAAATGTTGGAGTTTGTCATTGATTATAAGTCTATCAAATAGATTATAAATAAAATTAAAGAAAAAAAGAATTGTATCATTTATTCATTTTACATATGTAGTTTTTAAAAATCAATAATTATATTTTTCATAATTTTCATTTTCAATTCTATTTAGTAACTATTTAATTTATCAATTAGTGTCTTTCTTAGGGTAGAGGGTACAAATGACATAAAATTAGTGTGTTGTCGAGCAAAAAAAAAAAGAAGATATGATCTAAGAAACTTTAGGAATCGCAAAACATTAATATAAAATTTTTAATTTTAATAGTTAAGAAATACAAGTGATATAAAAATATTGGCAGATTTAACTGTATTTTTAATTTTAAATTTTAAGAAAAAATATTTATATACAGAAAGTCAAATAAATGAATTTAACCTAATTTGATATTTAAAAATCCTTCAAATGAAATTCTAAATTTAATTTTTATATATTTTTAAATTATAAAAATATATATTTCAAAAATATTATTCATTTTTTTAAATATTTGAAACAAAAAAATAAATATAAATTAAGACTATTGACTTATATAACCATATCTAATTTTCAAATTCAAAAAAAAAAAATGTACATAAAATGTCAAAAAAATAATTTTAGCTATATGGTAATTTTTTTTAGCTATGTCTAAGCTATATTTAATTTTAAATTTAAAAATAAAGTTCAAAGAAAATTTGAATCAAAAAAATTTAAAATTTTAAGAAAAAATATTTATATATAGAAAGTCAAATAAATAAATTTAACCATATCTAAGCCACATCTAATTTGATATTTGAAAATCCACGAAATGAAATTCTAAATTTAATTTTAGTATTATATAATTAAAAAATATAAAAATATATATTTCCAATGTATTATTTATTTTTTGAAATATTTGAAACAAAAAAATAAATATAATTTAAGACTATTGACTTATCTAACCATATCTAACGTTCAAATTCAAAAAAAAAAAATATCAAAAAATAATTTTAGCCATATCTTTTTAGTTAGATGGTAATTATTTTTAGCTCTGTCTAAGCTATTTTTAATTTTAAATTTAAAAATAAAGTTCAAAGAAAATTTGAATAAAATATAATTTAAAATTATTTTTTAGCTGTAAATCATAATTTATCAAATGGTAAAAAATTTCAAGTACACATGTCAGAATCTTATTGAAAAAATAAAAAAGTTTAGAATTTTTAAGTACGAACTTCAAATTAATAATTACAAATATTTTTAAAATTTCACTTGAATAAGTTCTATGGTAAATAGGCAAATCCATAAAATCTACCAAATTATTAAAAAAATAAAAAACCATGGTTTACATCTATTGTGAGTGCGGCATCTCAATAATTTTAAACCCATATTATACACTTACTTTCGCGTTAAATTTTTATGATCCATTGTATTTATATAATAGATATTAGCCGATTTAAATCGATTATTATAAAATATTTTTACTAATTGACCAATCAATTTTTTTTGGTCAAGTCTAGGGTTAGAGTTAGAACATGACCCATGATATGGCTTGACCAACTTTAGATAATTTATCTATATCTATATTAAATAAAAGGGTATTTTCAATCACAGATTGCTCTTTGGCTCATCCAATCTAAAAATAAATAAAAAAATCACAGGTTGCTCAAGCCCTTACCAAATTCAAAAATATGTTACTCAATTCTTAAAAAATTTTGCGTTAGGCTCAAGTTGCTCTGGTTGAACTCGCCAAAGTTTTCTACACTAGCAAAGGAAGAGAAAGTTACGTAGTTGAGTTAATGACAACTTAAAAATTGATAGATAAAATGCATGCCATTATGGTAAAAGGGTGAGCCCTGTGTGGAAAGAGTTGACTTTTTGTTAAAAAGTCATTGCAAGTTGTCAATTGATCATTCCTACTTTTTTTTACATGATTTCGTAATAAGTTAAAAAATTATTAAAAAGGTCAATTTTCAAACAAATCCAATTGTGAGTTTCAATCTTTTTCATTTTCGTATTTTACATTCAAAAGTCTAACTATTTATATTATATATATAAAACATTTGTTATTAATTTTTTTGATATCACCACTAGTATATACACACACACACACACACATATATATATATATATATATATAAACAAGCATGTGACCTGTGCTATGCACGAGATAAAATAATATTTAAAAAATGATAATTTTTCTGATTTTGTCCCCATAAAGTAAAATTAAGAAAAAAGAGTTTAACAAAAAAATAATTTAATAACTTTCTTGATTTTACAAAGTTCATAAAATTCATTACTTTTTTTGGATCCAACTAACAAATTTTGTTCCCTAGTTGGTATTTTGAATTTTTTTAAATTCAAAAATCAAAATCAATATAGAGATGCTTTAATTTTTATTTTTTTTTTGAAGATTTTAATAGCCAACAGATTTGGTATGATTGTGATTATGTAATGTTTTACAAATGACTATCTATTTATTTTTTTTAAAACTCAAAATCAACAAATTTACCTACAAAATTGAGCAAGATTTAAAAAATCTTGAGTAATGTATGTTATTTTTTAATTCAAATTAACAAATTTAGCCAACAGATATTTTAAATGTTGTTAATATAATTGGATAAATTTGTAACTAAGGCGGAGGTTCATAAACATTCTTTTTAATTTTTTAAAATCTAAAATAAAAATAAATTTAGCTTTCGAATTTATTGAATTTAATCAGTGGTTTTGATATAGTTGTATCTGGGTAGGATTTTAAAGAAGGTTAGGCAATAACTATTATTTACTTTATTTTAAATCTGAAGATTAACAACGTTATTAGTCCATATGTGTTTTTAAAATTGTCTTAAAAATAAAATTTGTAACCTCACATTGTTGATTCATTTTTTATTCAGTTTTTGTTTTGCAAAAAATTGGTTGCAATCTTTTTTGTAATGCCCTCAAAATAATACATATAAGCCCAACACTAATGACACCCCTAGATATAAGTGAATAAAACATAATTCCATTTATCAGAGTATTCATTACAAAAATATTACATGTTGACAACAAAAATAAATGCCCCATGGGCTTACAACTTTCCAAGCCAACACTTGGTTATAAAAAGAGAGTACTAACTCAAGCACATTAAGCCCTTGGCTTGAATTTACATGTAACACCAAAAATAACTAAAACAACCAAAAGAGTCTTCAACTCTCAAACCTTCCAAGCTAAGACCTTGGAGGCGGCATATCACCTGCACCTGAAAATGATGTCCCATATCGGGTGAGCCAACGCCCAGTAGAGATATGCTAAACATAATATGAGCAATAACTAAAACATTAGCATTTGATAAATGTTGAACTCATATAAACAAACGTACATCCCTTTCATAACCAATCCATAATCATAGATACAATTATATATATGATTTCCATTCCTTTCCATTCCAAACTAAATCATAATCATGATTCTCTGTTCATCCAAACAGTATAAAATGAGATTACAACTCATATCAACAATACTTCAATTTCAATGAGATTACAACTCATATCATTAACACTTCAATACTTCAATTTATCTACGTTATGCAAACGCAATTAGGATTTCGGGACTTTCACCCTGGACACTCAGGCCACCTTAGTTATCACTGGAGTCCATCCCCTATCTCCTCTCAAACATTCGGTTTAGGAGTACATCCCCTATCTTCTCCCAAACCGTGGAGTACATCCCCTATCTCCTCCCAAACAACATACATATACAATGTGTTAAACACTTATCATAAACAATGATCAAGCAAAGCACGTATTCAATGTGTTATTCCATCCGTCATATTCAATGACATATTCAATTGATTAGTTTTAATTTGCCTAATCATCATGCACTGTCTACAACAATCAAGACTATCCACCACCGATAGCTCAAAACAATTATTTCTAAACTGATAATAAATTATCAAACAGATAAATTATCTACAAGTTCAAAGATGAGTGATTAATCAATCCAACTCCATCATTAGATTTCATAATTAACCAATTTCATTATTTCCAACTCAATTTCATATTTCCATAACTTTCTCGAATTAATTATACAAATTAATTCATTACAATAAATTAGGGCTTTTCTTCCCCTTTTTTCAACATTAACCCAAAGGTCCAAATATCATCAATAAACATCAATAACCTCATTTTAAGACTCAAAATACACATGTATGGGTCAAAAAAACAAAACCCCTCTTTATACATTTTGAAACCCTAACACCCAAAATTCCCAAGTTTCAACATTTAATCAAAATGACTACATGTCTATGTCAAAAACCATAAATATGAGTAGTTATCCCTACCTCAAATGAAGAGACCCAAAGGTGATGATGAGGAAACTCGAAGGTGCTCCAAACCCAAAGATTTTCGGATCAAAATGGAGGTCTTGCCAAGCTCTACCACTTTAATGAAGGCACAAGGGTTGGGTCTCACTAAACTAAGATCAAAATGTAGAGAGAGAGAGAGAGAGAGAGAGAGAAAGAGAGAGTTCTAGAGAAAGGAGCTCTCAAATTAGGGTTTTAAAAAGCTAGAGAAAGAGAATGGCCCGAAAAAGTGATTCAAAATGCTAGAATTCGGACTGATATACATCACAGTCCGCTCGAGCGTGGAACGCCCCGCTCGAGCGTCAGACACAAACTCACGCTCGAGCGTTAAAAGCGCTGCTCGAGCGTCGAATGCACACTTCCAGAAGTTCTGCAGACGAAGGTACCCGCTCGAGTGTGAAAGTGGATGCTCGAGCGTCCGATGACCTACAGGAAAAAGAACTAAAGGTTGAATAATCCCGCTCGAGCATCAAAATGCCTGCTCGAGCTATAGCGATCTTGGTTTTCCCTTCATTGTTTATTATATTCCGGACTTAGGTTCCGTGGTGTTGGTTGTTGTTTATATTTTGTTTCCGTCCTTTAACTCTTTGTATTCGAGTTTGGATTGTGTTGGACGTGTTTCGAACAGGTTGGTTGAGCTTTAGTCTTTAGTCTTGTTGCCCAGATTTTTGATGATGCTCGAGCGGGTCTTGTTGCGCTCAAGCGGAGTTTGTATCCTTTCAGCATCTTGTGCATCTGTAAAAATACTGCAGGTGTGTTTTTCACGCTCGAGCGGGGTTTCTTACGCTTGAGCGGGTATCTTTGCGCTCGAGCAGGTATTCGAGGTCCGTAAAAATACTGGTGGGGTGCATTTTACGCTCGAGCAGGCCTCTTGGCGCTCGAGCAGGTAGTGTTTTGTTATTGTGCCTTGGCGCTCGAACGGGTATTTTTGCGCTCGAGTGGGTGAAGTTTTTGTGTCTTATGCTCGAGTGTCCCATTCTCCGCTCGAGCGGACTATACGTATATCAGATCGCAACTGGGTCATTTTGAATCACTTTTTCGGTTCTTCCTCTCTCTAAAACATTTTAAAACCCTAGTTTGAGAGCTTCTCTCTCTAGAATACCCTCTTTCTCTCTCTATATTTTGGCTAAGATCAAGTGATCTCTTTACCCATTTCCTTCAATAAAAAGCTTGAGCTTCACGTGGGATCCATTTTGATCTGACAAGTTGTGGGTTTGGAGCACCTTCGAGTTTCTTCATCATCTCCTTTGGATTTCTTCTTTTGAGGTAGGGATAACTACTCATATTTATGGTCTTTGACATAAACATGTAGTCATTTTGATTTAATGTTGTAGTTGGGAAACTTTGGGTGTTAGGGTTTCAAATCTTGAAATGTATAAAGAGGGGTTTTTGTTCTTTTGTTCTTTTGAGCTATACATGTGTATTTGGGTCTCAAAATGAGGTTATTGAAGTTTATTAATGACATTTGGACCTTTGAGTCAATATTGGAAAAAATGAGAAAATACCATAATTGGGCTTAATTGGGTCATTAGTGTAATTAATGACATTTATTATGAGATAATGAAATTGGTTAGGAAATAATGAAATTGAGAAGTTATGAGAATGAATGGTGGAGTTGGATTGATTAATCACTCACCTTTGAAAATGTTGATAATTTATCTGTTTGATGCATTTATTATCTGTTTAGAAATAATTGCTTTGGGCTATCGGTGAAGGATAGTCTTGAATGTTGTAGACCCTGCATGATGATTAGGTGAATTAGAACTAATCAATTGAATATGTCATTGAATATGATGGATGGAATGACACATTGAATATGTGCTTTGCTTGATCATTGCATATGATAAGTGTTTAATACATTGTATATGTATGTTGTTTGGGAGGAGATAGGGGATGTACTCCAAATCAGATGTTTGAGAAAAGATAGGGGATGGACTCCAGTGATAACTAAGTTGGCCGGAGTGTCCAGGGTGAAAGTCTTGAAATCCTAATTGCGTTTGCATAACGTAGATAAATGGAAGTATTGAAGTGTTAATGATATGAGTTGTAATCTCATTGAAATTGAAGTATTGTTGATATGAGTTGTAATCTCATTTTATACTGTTTGGATGAACAGAGAATCATGATTATGATTTAGTTTGGAATGGAAAGGAATGGAAATCATATATATATATATATATCTATGATTATGGCTTGGTTATGAAAAGGATGTACGTTGGTTTATATGAGCTAAACATTTATCAAATGCTAATGTTTTAGTTATTGCTCATATTATGTTTAGCATATCTCTACTGAGCGTTGGCTCACCCTATATGGGACATCATTTTCAGGTACAAGTGATATGTCGCCTCCAAGGATGTAGCTTGGGAGGTTGTAGAAGCTGAGGGTTTATTTTTGTGATTATTTTGTGTATTACATGTAATTCAAGCCAAGGGCTTAATATGTTTAAGGTTAGAACTCTCTTTTGTTGGATCCAAGTGTTGACTTGGAAAGTTATAAGCCCGTAGGGCATTTACTTTTGTTGTCAACATGTAATACTTTTGAACTAAACACTCTGATGAATGGGAATACGTTTTATTCTTTTATGTCTATAGACGTCTTGAAGGATTGGTTTATATGTACTTTTGAGGGCGTTACAACTTGGTATCAGAGCGTACCGGGTTTGAATACTTTGGGTACGTGGGAAGTGGTTAGTACCACAATGGGTTTGTCTCGCTTGTTAGAGACTTAGGTGTAATGTTATGTACTTATGTGATAACATGTTTATGTGACTATATGGGTATGGGATTTAGTTTCTAGGATGTTGATTGGATCCTTGGGTTTCTGGAAGTCCTGTTGGAAAAGCACTTGATCAATATTGTTTCTAATAGGAACTCTAGCAACGCCACGGGACTGTCATTATCCGGAAATGAAATTTGTAAGTACTTATGTGATTATGTGCGTGGAATGAATTACTATTGTCCATTGCTTTAGGACGCGAGTGAGTTAGCTTCAGCACATTTGTGAATGTGCTAATGTTTTCGTTACCTTTATGAGGATGTTAGGACGAGGACGTGGTGGTACGCGTGGTAGGCCTAGGAGGCAGAAGATGCCTATACCGGATGAGATTCTGGAGTAGTAGGAGGGTGTTGGTCAAGCCAATGTGGCCGAGCCAGTAGGTCAGCAGGCCATGGACGCCTTAGCCTGCGAGATAGCAGGAGCTTTGAAGGAATCTATGGACATTCTCAGGGCTGAGAATCAAGTCCAGGCTTATGTGATTGAGGCAGGGCCTTCTTTTCTGAAGAGGGAGTTTTTCTGGTCTAATCCGGATGAGTTTGTGGGGGATCCAAAAGAGCCACTGAAGGCTGATGAGTAGCTTGAGCAAATGACGAAGACGTTTGAGATGCTTGGCATCGAAGACGGGGCATTGAAGGTGACCTTGGCATCTTTCCAGTTGAAGGGAGACGCGGGTCAGTGGTGGAAGTTCATGCGAGGTCGTATTGAAATGACTTGGGAGGCTTTCGTTGGTGCCTTTCAGGAGAAGTTTTTGTCTCCCGCTGTTAGGGAAAAGTTGAGGGATCAGTTTTGTCAGCTCAAGCAGCTGAGTACACTAGTGGCCGAGTTTGAGGCCACATTTACCAGTTTATCTAGGTTTGCACCTGAGCTAGTGGCATTTAAGGAACGCCGTTGTCTTGAGTTCGAAAAGAAGTTGAGACATAAGCTCAAGGTTAGGGTTGCTGGGTCCATGACTCAGGAGTATGGACGCCTAGTGGATGCTGCGACACATCTTGAGATTATTATGCATGAGGAGGAGGAGAGGAAGAGGGGCTCCAAGAGGGGTCAGGATGGCCAGGGGGATGGTAGGAGGCAGAGGGGTTCTAACCCTCGACAGTCCCAGGGTGCTTTTGCGAGATCTACCTTTCCAGTACCGAGTTCAGGCTCTGGGAGAGGCAGTCAGGGAGACATTACTTGTTACAAATGTGGTCAGCTGGGCCATAAGTCTCCAGCTTGCTTGCAGAGGAGAGGAGGGCACAGAGAAGCTTCATCTTCGGCTTGTCCTCAGAGCCAGAGTCAAGGCAGAGGTCAGCCGTTCTCTTATTACCAGTGTGGTCAGGCGGGGCACCTGAAGAGGTTTTGCCCGCAGTTGAGTGGCACATCTGGTGCATCTGGTTCGAGGTAGACTCAGAGCTATCAGCCAGCTTAGTCAATTCAGTCCTCGAGGGTCAATCAAGGAGCTTCATCATCTCAGTCTGTGCAGCAAACTTATGCTTCAAGAGGTGAGCAGGTAGATCAGAGACCTTCAGGGCACGTGTATGCTGTTACCGCGCAGGATCTTGTACCGGCTCCATCTGTTGTGAGAGGTACCTTTTTGTTTTGCAACTCGGTTGCCAATGTGTTGATTGATACGGGTGCATCCTATTTCTTTATATCTGCTACATTTGCATCTGTTTTGGGTTTGGAGTTGGCGCAGTTAGCATCTCCTATTTGCGTTGTATCACCTGTTGGGGGTGAGTTGATCTTGAAACAAGGGTGTAGAGGCTGCGATATAGAGGTCGCCGACCGCCGGCTTCCATTTTCTTTTGTAGTTATGGCTATGTCGGGTTTTGATGTGATTTTGGGTATGGACTCGTTATCGTCATACCAGGCTATTATTGATTGCTACCGCCAGAGGATTACTGTATGTACCTTGAGCAGGGATTGTTTTCATTCCTTGGGGGATCGGGTTGGTAGTGTCTTGCCACCGGTGTATGATCCGCGAGGGTGGAGTGAGCTTAGTGGTCTTCTCGCTAGCTCTATGAGTAGTGAGTGTGACGAGATCCAGATTAAGTTACCCAGAGTGGTTTGTGAGTACTTGGATGTTTTTCCCAAGGATCTTGTTAGTTTTCCATCCCATCGAGAGGTGGAGTTTTCTATTGATTTAGTGCCCGACACGGCGCCGATTTCCATGGCGGTCAAGAACAAGTACCCTATGCCCCATATAGATGATCTGTTTGACCAGTTGAAAGGGTCCCGTTGTTTCTCTAAGATAGACTTGAGATTGGGTTACCATTAGTTGAGGGTCAAGGAGGAAGATATCCTAAAGACAGCATTCCGTACGTGATATGGCCATTATGAGTTTTTGGTGATACCTTTTGGGTTCACCAATGCACCGGTAGTGTTTATGGATTTGATGAACCGGATATTCTGGGAGTTCTTAGATCGCTTTGTGGTCGTTTTCGTAGATGACATTCTCATTTATTCACCTTCTGAGGAGGAGCACAGGGAACACTTGAGAGTGGTGCTTGAGTTTCTTAGAGCCAATAAGCTGTATGCTAAGTTTTGGAAGTGTGAGTTTTGGCTAAGAGAGGTTAAATTCTTAGGCCATGTAGTCTCCGGGGAAGGGGTGTCTGTTGATACATCCAAGATTGAGGCAGTGCAAGATTGGGCACAACCTAAGAGTATTTTTGAGATCCACAGTTTTCTGGGATTAGCCAGGTATTATCGTCGGTTTGTGAAAGATTTCTCCAAGTTAGCTTCGCTATTGACTAGATTGACGCGGAAAGGGGTCAAGTTTGTGTGGAGTGAGACTTGTGAAAAGTTGTTCTAAGAGTTAAAAGTTAGACTTACCACTGCTCCAGTGTTGATTATTCCGGAGAGAGGTTTGGGTTATGTGGTGTACTGTGATGCTTCACGAGAGGGTTTGGGTTGTGTGTTAATGCAAGAGGGGAAAATGGTAGCCTATGGCTCGCGGCAGTTGAAAATACACGAGAGGAATTACCCTACACCTAGAGTTAGCAGCTGTGATTTTTGCCATGAAGATTTGGAGGCACTACCTGTATGGTGAGAGATTCGAGGTGTTCTCGGATCATAAGAGTCTGAAGTATCTGTTTACACAGAAAGACTTGAATTTGAGGCAAAGAAGATGGATGGAGTTTATTGAGGATTATGACTTTGAGTTGCATTACTATCCGGGGAAGGCCCATGTTGTGGCCGATGCCCTTAGTAGGAAATCCATTAGTGATGTAGCTTGTATAGCCATCCGGGAGTGGAAAATGTTTGGTGCACTTGGCGAGTTTGATTTGCTTCTGGGTGAATCTGTTGAGGCTGCGGCCTTGTTTTCTGTAGTTGCGCAGCCTACACTTGTGAATCGAGTGTTAGAGGCATAGGAGAGTGACCTTGAGGTAGAATCCCTCCAGGAGAAGATCTCCAGTGGGAAGGTTGAGAAGGGTTTGACTGTGTATCCTGACCTGAGTATGAGGTACCGAGACCGTCTGTTTGTGCTGGAGTCTTACTAAGAGGAGGTACTCTGAGAGTTTCACCATTCACACTTTGCGGTGCATCCGGGAGGCACTAAGATATATCGTGATTTGGTTCACTAGCTTTGGCGGTGGGGTATGAAGAAAGATGTGGCAGTTTTTGTATCTAAGTGCCTTACTTGTCAGCAAGTGAAGGCCGAACACCAGAGGCCAGCGGGTTTGCTACAAGCCTTGCCTATAGCCGAGTGGAAGTGGGAGCATGTCACGATGGACTTCGTTATAGGTCTTCCGAGGACTCAACGGGGTAGTGATGCTATTTGGGTGGTTATAGACCGGTTGACTAAGTTGGCGCACTTTATCCCTATGCGTGCGAGAGATTCGGTAGATCATTTTGCCGACTTGTATATTCGGGACATAGTGAGGTTGCACGGGGTCCCAGTGTCAATCGTCTCAAATAGAGATCCACATTTTACTGCTAGGTTGTGGCAGAGTTTGCAGAGTGCCTTGGGCACTAGATTGAGCTTTAGCACAACTTATCATCCTCAGACTGATGGGCAGTCTGAGCGTACTATTCAGATTTTTGAGGATATGCTTCAAGGCTGTATCCTTGACTTTAGTGGGTCATGGAAGAGGCACTTGCCCTTAGTGGAGTTTACCTACAACAATAGTTTCTAATCGAGTATTGGTATGGCACCGTTTGAGGCCTTGTATGGCCGACCGTATAGGTCTCTAGTATGTTGGGCCGAGGTGGGTGATGCACCTTTGTTGGGCCCAGAGTTGGTTAGGGAGACGACGGAGAAAGTTGAGCTTATCCGTAAGAGACTTGTTACGGCCTAGAGTCATCAAAAGAGTTATGCCGGCCGTAGGAGAATGCCTTTGGTATTTGAGGTGGGTGATCATGTCTTCCTGAAAATATCACCTAGGCGGGGTTTGATGAGATTTGGGAAGAGTGGAAAGTTGTCCCCTCAGTTTATTGGCCCTTTTGAGATCCTTGAGAGGATTGGCGAGTTTGCCTACCGTTTAGCTTTGCTGCCGCAGTTGTCCGAAGTGCATGACGTGTTTCATGTTAGTATGCTTCGGAAGTACGAGCTGGATCCGCCGCATGTATTAGATTGGACTGACTTAGAGGTTGATGAGGATGCCTCGTATGAGAAGAGACCGGTGCGGGTCTTGGATAGGCGGGATCAAGTCTTGCGAGGCAAGACGATACCCTTGGTAAAAGTTTTGTGGAAACATCACGGGATTGAGGAAGCCACTTGGGAACATGAGTTGGATGTCCGTGAGAAATATCCGGACTTGTTTGTTATTGTTTAACCATGTATTGGGAATTTTGTTGTATTGATAAACTTTAAGAACATGGAATATATCTTAAGTTGTAAAACATTGTATATGATTCAGTTTATGGAAGTATTATTGAATATGCCTTGGAAATTGAAGTTTAATTTAACATTGTATATGTTGAATGTGTTGTAGAAATGCAAATATATCTTTAACATTGAATATGTTATGGAATTGTGAGGCATGTATTTTGAGACTTGTTGAATTTCGAAGAGATGCATGTTAATAATCCATGTTGTAGCATATATTGTGATTGCCTCTTGGTTAGAGATGGGATGATCGGTAATGGGTCAGGATGTTGAATATTGAATTGTAATATTGTTGAGAATCGAAAAATCACAATTTTAAATAGCTAGCCGCATGGAATGGTTCATGATGAAGTTTTTGATAAACATCACATCATCAACACAAAATGTGATCTAGTGACATTCATCATAAGTAAAAGAAGTACCACTTGTTTCCTTTAGAGCACAAATATTCTTAAGAGCAGGATTCAGTGTGTGAACTACACATGGTGTCCAAAAGATATTCGTGTACTTACTTTCAATGAGTAAACCAGCTGCACTACACACAGGAGCATTATCTGTAATGACTTGAATGACATTCTGATGTCCAACTTCTTCAATTGCTTGACTAATTAAGTTAGAAATAAAAAACTTGTCTTTGTGCTCACCTTCACCATTAACAGCTTTCAAGAATACTGCCCCAGCTTCTAATGCTCCCATAAAATTAATAAGGGGCATTCTTTGAGAATCAGTCCATCCATCTGAAACAATACTCAACCCATTTTCCTTTCACAATGCTCTAGTTGGCTCCAAAAACCTCTCTACGTTAGCCCTTTTCCTTTTGAAGCAATGTAGTCCTTAACAAGTTATAACCAGGTGGTACATTATCAGGAATTGGATTGTTGGCAACGAATTGAAAAGCACTAGCATAATATGTGTTCCATGATAAATGAAAAGATAACCCCGTTGAATAAAACATGCGAGCAATCTAAGAATGCAATTTTTCCTGAATAACATGGTTGAATGCCTTTTCTAGAGCAAAAGTTCCAACAGCGTTTCTTTTTCTTGGCTCATACCCCTCCATCTTAAATCCTCTGGTATCTAAAGGCCCTGAACCTGTTGAAGTAGATTGGCAAGTGGAAGATGGTAAAGGAACTTTTTTAGGCATAGACATCTTTAACCTCTTCTCGGCTTCTTCAATTTTCCTTCACATTTCAATAAGGTGTGGAGGAGTCACTTTAGGGCACACTTTAATCCCATGGCCAGAAAGTTTTAACAAATGTACCTTGACCCTAAAGTATGACCCCTTGTACTCATTTTGATAGTAATTGCATTTAAACTTGGTAGTACCACCTCATTTTTTCCATTTTTGTAATATAACACCAAAGAGGACCATGATCATCTTCTTTCATTAGTGTACCACTTGTTGAACCTAAACTTCCCGTACCCGAACTCATTTCTTAAAATTTATAAATTTGGTAAAGAAATTAAAAAAAAACATTAATGTAGTTGTCTTTTGGCATGAACATCAAAAAAAATTCAGCAATTCAATTAAATTTCAGCAATTCCAACAATATAGCATCAACCATAACAACCATAATGCAATTCAAAAAAAAAATTTTGGGGGAGGGGGGGGGGAATTTACCCTTTGAATGATAAAAAAAAATACCTTAGAAGACTCCTTGATGTTGTCTTTTGAGGAAATAAAAAATGGGTACTAGTAGCTTAGCTGCAAAAAAAAAAAAAAAAAAAGAAATTTAAAGGGGTTAGTACAGTGAGAGGGGGAGAGTGTGAGATTCAGCGAGAGGGAGAGGGAGTGGGAGAGGGAGAGAGAGAGAGAGAGAGAGAGGGACTGAGATCGAGTGACAGAAAAGTGAGAGTGAGAGCGAGCAGGCAAGAGAGAGAAAGAAAGAGAGACAGAGAAAAAGCAAGAGAGAATGAGAGTGAGAGTGAGAGCGAGAGCGAGAGCGAGAGAGGACGAACCTTGATCGACGATGACAACTCAGAGTTGCTGCTATTCGTGAATCGCGATAGAGACTCAGAGTTATTGCTATTGTTCGATAGTTGTTGTTCGATATAGACGACGACAGCTAGGGTTCGTTTGTTTGATTTTTTTTTGTTTTATTTTAGATAGCTTTTGTTATTTTACACTTTGACCCCATTACAAGTTTTTAAAATTATTTTTTCGCCCTGCCATATCCCAAAAGTATTCTAAGCATATCTTCGAAGTATCCTCATGTATCCCAAACGTATTTGAAATTCAAAAAAAATAAAAATAAATGGGATACTTCTTTGCTGTTTCTGATACATATCTCGGTGTATCGGATGTTTATCTGTATCCGATACGCATATGGGGCCATTTCGGAGTATCTGTGCTTCCTAGCTTTTCATAATACAAAAGGTATAGTAATAATTTTTTGTTCAGCTCATGAATACATATATGGCACTGGTAATAATTCAACGGCTCTTCACGATGAGAAAAACATATTTCCACCTTCATTTGTCAATGGTAATGTCGAAAAATGCAATGCAATAAGTTCAAGAAGCCTGACATGACAGTGAGCACAATGACATATTGCAAGGGCATTCATTTCTTCATGATTTTGTTTGTTCATGTTGAGATTGTCTCGTATTCTAACTGGTTTGTGTTTATAACCAGTTTGCCACCCACTCAATCCAACTAATCCGACCCCGTTTCTTGATATGCAGATCTTGAAGAGAGAACCATTTCTTTTTTATTTTCTCCTTCTTTTGATAGTAAAGCCCCTGTCCTTCTTCACCTATGGATATGGGTTTATATTCTAACCACATATATGTTCGTGTTCTTGTATGATTGCTTGTTTTACTTTCTCGTTTTTGTTTGTTCTATCATAACAATTCCCCACAAAAAGATAGACGAACTTTGAATTGGAACATCAAATACTCATTCCAAACTGAACAGCCCAAATAAAGAAGGAAATCAAGGACAAAGAAACTCACTCACAGCTTCAAAATAAATAATACTTAGAATATGTCAAATCAACCCCCAAAACCAACAAAGAGATCATCTTTCTGCCCTATACTAAAACAACCCACTTCACCATTCATCTCAACTTCTTCAATTGAGGGCTTAAAGATCAAAATAAGAATCACTTGTATAAAAAGAGAATCCCCTGAATTAGGAGATCTCGGTGAGTAATTTTGTCGAGCACAACGAGTGCATCGATCTAATGCTATAGCGATCATGGTTTTCCCTTCCTTTGTATATTGTATTCCGGACTAGGTTCCGTGGTTGTGTTGTTGTCTCATTCTCATTTTCATCCTTTACTCTTTGTATTTGAGTCATGGGTTGTGTTGGGCAGGTTTGAAACAAGTTGGTTGTGCTTTGAAACCAAAAGTTGATGCCCAGAATTTGGCCTTTACGCTCGAGCGGGGCTTTTGACGCTCGAGCGGGCCCTTTGTTGTTGCTTCTCCGCTCGAGCGGGCGTTTTGACGCTCGAGTGTGAATTTCCATCTCCCAGTACTTTTGTCTGCAGGTCTTCGTACGCTCGAGCGGGAGTTTGACGCTCCAGCGGGGACCATGTCTGCAAAACTTCTGCAGGTGTGCAATCGACGCATAAGCGGCGCTTTTGACGCTCGAGCGTGAGCCTGTGTCTGATGCTCGAGCGGGGGTTTCCACCCTCGAGCGGGGCGACTGGTATATCACTTCGAGATTCGACTTTTTGGATCACTTTTTCATTTCCTTTCTCTCTCCTACTTTTTCAAAACCTCCATTGGAAAGCTCCTCTCTCTAAAACCTCACATTCTCTCTTAGATTTGATCTAGTTAGAGTGATCTCCTACCCTTGAGCCTTTACAAAAAGTGTTGAGTTTGTCAAGGGCTATCTTTTGATCCGAGAATTTCTTGATTTGGAGCACTTCGGATTTCTTCATCCCCTACCTTTGGGCTCCGAATTTGAGGTAGGGATTCCTACTCATTCTTATGTGCTTTAACATAGACATTGAGTTATTTGTATAGATGGTTTGATTTGGAAAGCTAGGGTTTGAAATGTGTTATTTTCAAAAGAGGGACTTTGTGGTCTTGACTCATAAATGTGTAATTTGGGTCTTCAAATGGTAGTATTGAAGTTATTGAAGCTATTTGAGCCTTCGGGTCAATATTGAGCTAAAAGGGAAAAATGCCATGTTTGGGTATTTTTGGGTCATTCGTGTAAATAATGACAACTATTATGGAAATATGAAATTGAGTTGGAAATAATGAAATTGGCTCATTATGAGATAGAATGGTGGAGTTGGATTTATTAATCGCTCACTTGAAAATGTTGAGATTATATATATATATATATATATCTGTTGAGGCATTTATTATCTATTTAGAAATAACTGCTTTGGGCTATCGGTAGAGGATAGTCTTGATTGTTGTAGACAATGCATGATGATTAGACAAACTAAAACTAATCAATTGAAATGTCATCGAATATGATGGTTGGAATAATACATCAAATTTATGTATTGATTGCTTATGTATATGATATGTGTTTATATACATTGTGTTGAGTGGGAGGAGAAAGGGGATGTACTCCACGGTTTAGCGGAAGATAGGGGATGGACTCCTAAACCAGATATTATATGGGAGGAGATAGGGGATGGACTCCAACGATACAGCAAAAATGTGTAGCTATCGAATTACTGATACAGCAAATCTGTGTATCTTTTGTGAAGTGTAGAAGTGTTTTGTATGTTATTGATACAACAAATAAGTGTATCTATCGAGGCTTATGGAAGTGTTGTTGATATGAGGTATAATCTCATTTAAAGTATATGGCCAGGTTCTGAGTCAGGATTTTGAATTGGGACAGTGGTTAAGAAATGGAAAATGGAATGAAACATGGGCACATTTGTCATGTAATTGAAATGGGTTATGAATTGATTCATATGAATTAAACATTTATCAAATGCTAATGTTTTAGTTATTGCTCATATTATGTTTAGCATATCTCTACTGGGCGTTGGCTCACCCTATATGGGACATCATTTTCAGGTTCAGGTAGTATGCCACCTCCGAGGTCTTAGCTTGGATGGTTGTGGGAGTTGAAGACTCTTTTGTTTATTTTTGGTTATCTTTTGTTGTATTACATGTAAATTCAAGCCACGGGCTTAATATGTATTAGAGTTAGTACACTCTCTTTTTGTAACCAAGTTTTGGCTTGGAAAGTTGTAAGCCCATAGGGCATTTACTTTTGTTGTCAACATATAATACATTCTGTAAGAATACTCTGATTTATGAGATATGATGTATTTTTCTCGTATCATGAATGTCTGTTTATGGGTTTATTTTGAGGGCGTTACAACTTGGTATCAGAGCGTACCGGGTTTGAATACTTTGGGTACGTGGAAAGTGATTAGTATCACAATGGGTTTATCTCATTTGTTAGAGACTTAGATGTAATGTTATATGCTTATGTGATAACATGTTTACGTGACTATTTGAGTATGGGATTTAGTTTCTAGGATGTTGATTGGATCCTTGGGTTTCTGTGAGTCTTGTTGGAAAAGCACTTGATCAATGCTGTTTTTAACCGGAACTCTAGTAACGTCTCGGGACTATCATTATCAGGAAATGAAATTCGTAAGTGCTTATGTGATTATGTGCTTACGTGGAGTGAATTAATGTTGTCCATTGCATTAGGACGCGAGTGTTTTAGCTTCGGCACATTTATGAATGTGCTAATGTTCTTCGTTACCTTTATTAGGATGTCAAGACGAGTAAGAGGACGTGGAGGTAGACGTGGTAGGCGTGGTTGGCAGGAGATGCCTTTACTGGATGATATTCAGGCGCAGCAGGAGGGTGTTGGTTAGGCCAACGTGGCCGAGCCAGCGGCTCAACAGGCCATGGATGCCTTAACCCGTGAGATAACAGGAGCCTTGAGGGAATCCATGGGCATTCTCAGAGCTGAGAACCCAGTTCAGGCCCAGGTTGTTGGTGCAGGGCCTTCCTTCCTGAAGAGGGAGTTTTTCCAGTCTAATCCGGGCGAGTTTGCGAGGGACCCGAAAGAGCCACTTAAGGCGGATAAATGGCTCGAACAGATGACGAAGATGTTTGAGATGCTTGACATTGAAGACGGGGCATTAAAGGTGACCTTGGCATCTTTCTAGCTTAAAAGGGATGCGGGTCAGTAGTGGAAGTACATGAGGGGTCGTATTGGTGGCATGTAGGAGGCTTTTGTAGATGCTTTCCAGGAGAAGTTTCTATCTCCAACTGCCAGGAAGAAGCTGAGAGACTAGTTTTGTCAGCTCAAGGAGCTGAGTTTGTCAGTGGCCGAGTTTGAGGCCGCATTTACCAGTCTATCCAAGTTAGCACCTAAGCTTGTGGCGTCTGAGGAACCTCGTTGCCTTAAGTTCGAGAAGAAGTTGAGGCATGGCCTCAAGATGAGAGTTGGGGGTTCTATGACCCGGGACTATGGGCACCTTGTAGATGCTGCGGCCCATATGGAGATTATGATGCAGGAGGAGGAGGAGGAGAGGCAGAGGGGCTCCAAGAGGAGTTAGGATGGCCAGGGTGATAGCAGGAGACAGAGGGGTTCTAACCCTCAACAGTCTCAGGGTGGTTTTGCTAGATCTACCTTTCCAGTGCCGAGTGCAAGCCCTGGGAGAGGCAGTCAGGGAGACGTGACTTGTTACAAATATGGTTAGCTGGGCCACAAGTCTCCAGCTTGCCTGCAGAAGGGCGGAGGGTAGAGAGCAGCTTCATCTTTGGCTCGACCTCAGAGCCAGGGTCAGGGCAGAGGCCAGCCACTGTCTTATTATCAGTGTGGTCAGGCGGGGCATCTAAAGAGGTTTTGCCCGCAGTTGAGTGGCACATCTGGTGCATCTGGGCAGAGGTAGAGTTTCAGCCAGCTCAGTCAGTTCAGGCCTCGAGGGCCAATCAGGGGGCTTCATCGTCCGATGCAGCGTGATCTTTTGCTCCTAGAGGTGGCAGTAGATCGAGGGCCTCTGAGTGCGTGTATCTTTATTCTGCAGGATCTCGTACCGGCTCCAACGGTTGTGAGAGGTACCTTCTTATTTTGCAACTCGGTTGCCAATGTGTTGATTGATATGGGTGCATCCCATTCTTTCAATATCTGCTGCATTTGCATCTATTTTGGGTTTGGAGTTAACACAGTTAGCGTCTTCTATTTGTGTTGTATCACCTGTTGGAGGTGAGTTGATTCTGAAACAAGGGTGTAGAGGTTGTGATATAGAGGTAGCTGATCATCGACTCCTATTTTCATTTGTAGTTATGGCTATGTCGGGTTTTGATGTTATTTTGGGTATGGACTGGTTATCGTCATACCGGGCTGTTATTGATTGTTACTACCAGAGGGTCACAGTATCTACCTTGAGCGGGGATTGTTTCCATTTCTTAGGGGATCGGGTTGGTAGTGTGTTGCCACCGGTGTATGATCCGCGAAGGCAGAGTGAGCTTAGTGGTCTTCTCGCTAGCCTTATGAGTAGTGAGTGTGATAAGACGGGGGTTGAGTTGCCGAGAGTGGTTTGTGAGTACTCGGACGTCTTTCCCGAGGATCTCGTTAGTTTACCACCTCATCGAGAGATAGAGTTCTCCATTGATTTAGTGCCTGGCACAGCGCCGATTTCTATGGCACCTTACCGTTTTGCCCCAGCCGAGTTGGGTGAGTTGAAGATTCAACTCCGGGAGTTGCTGGATAAGGGTTTTGTCCGCCCTAGTGTTTCGCCGTAGGGAGCACCGGCCCTCTTTGCTAAGAAGAAAGATGATGCCTTGAGACTTTGTATCGACTACCGGAAATTGAATCGGGCTACGGTCAAGAATAAGTACCCTATGCCCTGTATAGATGATTTGTTTGACCAGTTGAAGGGTTCCTGTTGTTTTCTCTAAGATAGACGTGAGATCGGGTTACCACCAGTTGAGGGTCAAAGAGGAGGATATTCCGAAGATGGCATTCCATACGCGGTATGGCCACTATGAGTTTCTGGTAATGCCCTTCGAGCTCATTAATGCACCGGCAGTGTTTATGGATTTGATGAGCCGGATATTCCGGGAATTCTTAGATTGTTTCGTGGTCGTTTCGTGGACGACATCTTGATTTATTCGCCTTCGGAGGAGGAGCACGAGGGACACTTGAGAGTGGTGCTTGAGTTGCTTAGAGCCCATAGGCTGTATGCCAAGTTTGGGAAGTGTGAATTCTGGCTAGGAGAGTTCAAGTTCTTAGGCCATGTCGTTTCCGAGGAAGGGGTGTCTGTTGATACATCCAAGATAGAGGCAGTGCAGGATTGGGCACAGCCTAGGAGTGTCTTTGAGATCCGCAGTTTTCTGGGATTAGCTGGGTATTATCGCCGGTTTGTGAAAGATTTCTCCAGGTTAGCTTCACTGCTGACTAGATTGACACGGAAAGGGGTCAAGTTTGTGTGGAGTGAGACTTGTGAAAAGTCGTTCCAAGAGTTGAAAGTTAGATTGACCACTGCTCCTGTGTTGATTATTCTAGAGAGTGGTTTGGGCTATACGGTTTTTTGTGATGCCTCACGAGAGGGTTTGGGTTGTGTGTTGATGCAAGAGGGGAAAGTGGTAGTCTATGGCTCACGTCAGTTGAAAATACACGAGAGGAATTACTCTACACATGACCTGGAGTTAGCGGCTGTAATTTTTTCCCTAAAGATTTGGAGACACTACCTTTATGGTGAGAGGTTCGAGGTGTTCTCGGACCATAAGAGTTTGAAGTATCTGTTTACACAGAGAGACTTGAATTTGAGGCAGAGGAGGTGGATGGAGTTCATTGAGGATTACGACTTCGAATTGCACTATCACCCGGGAAAGGCCAATGTTGTGGCCGATGCCCTTAGTAGGAAATCCATTAGTGATGTAGCTTGTATAGCCATTCGGGAGTGGGAGATGTTGGGTGTACTTGGCGAGTTTGATTTGCTTCTGGGCGAATCTGTAGAGGCTGCGGCCTTGTTTTCTGTTATTGCGCAGCTTACACTTGTGAATCGAGTGTTGGAGGCATAGAGAGGTGACCTTCAGGTAGAATCCCTTCGAGAGAAGATCTCTAGTGGGAAGGCTGAGAAGGGTTTGTCTGTGTTTCTCGACCTGAGTGTGAGATACCGAGACCGCTTGTTTGTACCGGAGTCTTGCCAAGAGGAGGTACTTCGTGAGTTTCACCATTCACGCCTTGCGGTGCATATGGGAGGCACCAAGATGTATCGTGCTTTGGGTCGTCAGTTTTGGTGGCGGAGTATGAAGAGAGTTGTGGCAATTTTCGTATCAAAGTGCCTTACTTGTCAGCAAGTGAAGACTGAGCATCAGAGGCCAACGGGTTTATTGCAACCCTTGCCTATTGCCGAGTGGAAGTGGGAGCATGTCACTATGGACTTCGTTGTAGGTCTTTCGAGGACTCAGCAGGGTAGTGATGCTATTTGGGTGGCTGTAGACCGGTTGACTAAGTCAGCGCACTTTATCCCTATGCGCGTGAGAGATTCGGTAGATCATCTTGCCGACTTGTATATTCGGGACATAGTGAGGTTGCACGGGGTCCCAGTGTCGATCGTCTCAGATAGAGATCCACGTTTTACTGCTAGGTTGTGGCAGAGTTTGTAGAGTGCCTTGGGTACTAGATTGACCTTTAGCACGGCTTATCATCCTCAGACTAACGGGCAGTCCGAGCGTATTATTCAGATCCTTGAGGATATGCTTCGAGGCTGTGTCCTTGACTTTAGTGGGACGTGGGAGAGGTAATTGCCCTTGGTGGAGTTTGCCTACAAGAACAGTTTTCAGTCGAGTATCGGTATGGCACCGTTTGAGGCCTTGTATGGCCGACCTTGTGAGTCTCCAGTTTGTTGGGCTGAGGTGGGTGATGCACCTTTGTTGGGCCCGAAGTTAGTGAGGGAGACGACGGAGAAAGTTGAGCTTATCCATATGAGGCTTGTTACAGCCCAGATTCGCCAAAAGAGTTATGCCGACCGTAGAAGAAGGCCTTTGGCATTGGAGACAGGTGATCATGTATTTCTGAAAATATCACCTAGGCGGGGTTTGATGAGGTTTGGGAAGAGTGAAAAGTTGTCCTCTCGGTTTATCGGCCCTTTTGAGATCCTTAAGAGGATTGGCGAGGTTGCCTATCGTTTGGCCTTGCCGCCGCAGTTATCCGGAGTGCATGACGTGTTTCATGTTAGTATGCTTCGGAAGTATGAGCCGAATCCGTCCCGTGTGTTGGATTGGACCGATTTGGAGGTTGACGAGGATATCTCGTACGAGGAGAGACCGGTACGGGTCTTGGATAGGCAGGATCAAGTCTTGCGAGGCAAGACCATTCCCTTGGTAAAAGCTTTGTGGAAACATCACGAAGTGGAATGGGAACGTGAGGTGGATGTCCATGAGAAATATCCAAACTTGTTTGTAAATGTTTAGCCATGTATTGGGATTTTGTAATATTAATGAACTTTAAGAACATCGAATATGTCTTAAGTGGTAAAGCATCGTATATGTTTTGAATAATGGAAGTATTTTGAAACTTGCCTTAAAATAGAAGTTTAATGTAACATTGCATATGTTGAATGTATTATAGAAATGGAAATATATCATGAACATTGAATATGATATGGAATTGTGAAAAATGTGTTGAAATTGGTAAATTTCAAGGGAAAGCATGCTAATAACACATATTGAATATATATTGAGAAATGCCTCTTGAAAAGAGATGGGATGACCAGTAATGGGTCAGATTGTTGAATATTGATTTGTAATATTGTTGAGAATTGAGAAAAACTTGTGCTTAATTTCGGGGACAAAATTCTTTAAGGAGGGAAGGTTATAGCGATCCTGATTTTCCCTTCCTTTGTATATTGTATTCCGAACTAGGTTCCGTAGTTGTGTTGTTGTCTCATTCACATTTCCATCCTTTACTCTTTGTATTTGAGTCTTGGGTTGTGTTGGGCAAGTTTGAAACAGGTTGGTTGTGTTTTGAAACCAAAAGTTGATGCCCAGAATTTGGCCTTCACGCTCGAGCGGGGCTTTTGACGCTCGATCGGGCCCTTTGTTGTTACTTCTCCACTCGAGCGGGCGTTTTGACGCCGGCGTGAATTCATCTCGATACTTTTATGCGCAAGTCTTAAATGCGCCGGCGGGAGTTTGACGCTCGAGCGGGGACCATGTCTGCAAAACTTCTACAGGTGTGCAATCGAAGCTCGAGCGGCACTTTTGACGCTTGAGCTCGAGTTCGGCCTTCGGCCGAGGGGGTTTCCACGCCGGCGGGCGATCGTATATGACTTCGAGATTCAACTTTTTGGATCACTTTTTCATTTCCTTTCTCTCTCCTACTTTTTCAAAACCTCCATTGGAAAGCTCCTCTCTCTAAAACCTCACCTTCTCTCTTAGATTTGATCTAGTTAGAGTGATCTCCTACCCTTGAGCCTTTACAAAAAGTGTTGAGTTTGTCGAGGGCTATCTTTTGATCCGAGAATTTCTTGATTTGGAGCACTTCAAATTTCTTCATCCCCCACCTTTGGGCTCCGAATTTAAGGTAGGGATTCCTACTCATTCTTATGTGCTTTAACATAGACATTGAGTTATTTGTATAGATGGTTTGATTTGGAAAGTTAGGGTTTGAAATGTGTTATTTTCAAAAGAGGGATTTTGTGGTCTTGACTCATAAATGTATAATTTGGGTCTTAAAATGGTAGTATTGAAGTTATTGAAGCTATTTGAGCCTTCGGGTCAATATTGAGCTAAAAGGGAAAAATGCCATGTTTGGGTATTTTTGGGTCATTCGTGTAAATAATGACAACTATTATGGAAATATGAAATTAAGTTGGAAATAATGAAATTGGCCCATTATGAGATAGAATGGTGGAGTTGGATTTATTAATCGCTCACTTGAAAATGTTGAGATTATATATATTTGTTGAGGCATTTATTATCCGTTTAGAAATAACTGCTTTGGGCTAACGGTGGAGAATAGTCTTGATTGTTGTAGACAATACATGATGATTAGACAAACTAAAACTAATCAATTGAAATGTCATTGAATATGACGGTTGGAATAATACATCAAATTTATGTATTGATTGCTTATGTATATGATATGTGTTTATATACATTGTGTTGAGTGGGATGAGAAAGGGATATACTCCATGGTTTAGCGGAAGATAGGGGATGGACTCCTAAACCAGATATTATATGGGAGGAGATAGAGGATGGACTCCAACGATACAGCAAAAATGTGTAGCTATTGAATTACTGATACAACAAATCTGTGTATTATTTGTGAAGTGTGGAAGTGTTTTGTATGCTATTGATACAGCAAATAAGTGTATCTGTCGAGGCTTATGGAAGTGTTGTTGATATGAGGTATAATCTCATTTAAAGTATATAGCCAGGTTCTGAGTCAGGATTATGAATTGGGACATTGGTTAAGAAATGGAAAATGGAATGAAACATGGGCACATTTGTCACGTAATTGAAATGGGTTATGAATTGATTCATATGAATTAAACATTTATCAAATGCTAACGTTTTAGTTATTGCTCATATCATGTTTAGCATATCTCTACTGGGCGTTGGCTCACCCTATATGGGACATCATTTTCAGGTTCAGGTAGTATGCCACCTCCGAGGTCTTAGCTTGGATGGTTGTGGGAGTTGAAGACTCTTTTGTTTATTTTTGGTTATCTTTTGTTATATTACATGTAAATTCAAGCCACGGGCTTAATATGTATTGGAGTTAGTACACTCTCTTTTTGTAACCAAGTGTTGGCTTGGAAAGTTGTAAGCTCATAGGGCATTTACTTTTGTTGTCAACATGTAATACATTCTGTAAGAGTACTCTGATTTATGAGATATGATGTATTTTTCTCGTATCATGAATGTCTGTTTATGGGTTTATTTTGAGGGCGTTACAAATGCAAAGTTTTATGAAGATAGGATCATGAAATCGGTGAGGATTTCTTGTGGAAGTTCACATTCATGTCAAATTGATACAAGCATTTCTTAACCGAAAAGCAAATCCATGTTTCGAATGCTTCGTAAGCGTGGTGATGTTTGATAAAAGTGTTATAATTCAACTTATTACTTGACAATTAATTTTTGAAATGGTGTGTGTGAGTCAAGATGGCCGAGTTGGTCTAAGGCGCCAGTTTCAGGTATTGGTCCGAAAGGGCATGGGTTCGAATCCTATTCTTAACACAAAATTTTTTTTCGAGCATCGACTTTCTATAAGATATAACATTTAGTTCAAGGATTATATTTTGTTTTTGTTTTTTTCGTTTTTGTTTTTGTTTTTTTTTTTTTTTTTTGTCATTTTTCACTACAACTAAAAAAGGTTTTTACGACACCAAATGCACGCCCTTACTACTACAAAAACAGATAAAAATCACACTTTTTTTGTGTGATGTATGTTATTTAATCACATCTTTTAAGTTTTATTAAAGTTTGATCTTTGGGAGTGTGATTAAAATGGGTCATTTTTAATCACACTTTTTAAGTGTGCTTAATAACATTTAGATCACATCTTTTAAGTGTGATTAAAAATATTTAGATCACATCTTTTAAGTGTGATTAAAAATATTTAAATCACACCTTTAAAGTGTGATCTTTGGAAGTGTGATTAATAACATTTAGATTACATCTTTTAAATGTGATTAATAACTAATAAAATCTCTGATAAAAAAAGAATTCGACATATTTGAAAAATAATCAATATTATTTTTGTATGCACATTTGAAGAATGTAATACACACTATATACTATATTTTGAATCATAACCACATATTGAATAGAATAACGTCATATATTTCATAAATGAAAATTAAATATTCAAAAGTATATACAAAGGAATTAAATAAAAAAAAATTAACTGTGCTTACATATATTAAAAAATAAAAAAAAAAAAACTTTAAAAACTAAGTTCTTCAATTCTTGGACCATATTTTGCATCTCCAAAAAATTTCTGACCAGAAAAATGAAAACACAAATTAATCCAAAAACCGCTGATGCATATGAATACACTAAAAAGTTAATTCAGCAAACCAAAATAGGAACATTAATCATTTCTGCTTGATCTTAATCTTTTTGAAAATAACTTCCTTGTTAACAATTAGATGTCATAGCAGCTCAGGTCACTAATGAGCACAATATTTAAAAATGATAAATCACAATACAGCTTGTGTATGATTTTTTTGTGAATGTATATTATTATTATTGTTGAACCATAATTCTAGGTACCCATAAATAAATAAATAAAAACTCAAAAATTTACTCCATTTTTTTTTTGGTAGGGGGGGAGTACATACATTGCAGTTATTATCACCAACAGCAGTAGGTTTTGGAGGTGCAGAGGCTGCATTTTCTTTTGCACCTTTGGAGGAAAAAGAAGAGAAAATAGTTAACCATTTCATGCATGTCTGTCTACCAAAGAATAAGTGCAAACACTAACAGCTGGCACAAGCGTATGAAAAATCATAAAGAAAATACATTATTATCTCAAAATACCTGGCCAAGCGTATGAAGTGTGTCAGCATAGGACCAGTGGCTCAGGGAGGTAAATTATTTCATGGTTCTGGTGGACGCAATTAGAGAAGCAATTAAATGAATATGCATCTGTGCATCAGCTTTGAGCATGTAAGTTATTGGTTGATATCTCACCCTCGCAAATTCCAGTAGTTGAGACCAGGTGTCCCTAGAGATTGCTTTATTATGACGGGCCTGAATTGAGTTCCAACCAAACCAGAAAATTTGACATATAGGTTAGATGGAAATCTGAAAAAGTCAAATAAAGGCAGATTCTAGGGAGTTCAACCAGTAATTTAACCAAACTTCAGCAACTCAATATGAACAAATTCACAAACATAATAAAGTAAATAATACCCTATTGGAAATCATGACAAGTTTCTTAGCAACCGAGAAAATAGCAAGTAACCATACAAAAATTTTGTTAAAAACACTATTAATAAAACATGAAGAAACAGCGAGCAATGAACTAAATCATGGTTTTTTTCCCTTAAAAATTATATCATAAGATTTCCATACCTTTCGTATCTCTATGCAAAAGGAAGCCGTTATAATCAAGCATTGTCACTAATATCATTAGCCTGGTGTATCACACACTTTCGCTTCATCAGGATTCATAAATTTGCCAACTCATATGTAGTTATTTGGGCTAAAATTCAAAGCTTTTGCTTGGAAGTTCATGCTAGACATATCACACTTCTGTAGCCATAGCCCCTCCAGGAGAGCTTGTCTCTCCAGTAACGGAAACTCAACATGAAGGGAGAAAACTAGAACCTTTCCCCACTCCAACAACCCCAAACCTTCTTATAGAGCTAATGGGTGGCCAAATTGTATGACATCAATAGACCAATATGACGAGGAACATGAAGACATTGGATGAGCATAAATTGAAGATTATGGATTTACTTTAGTATTATTTTCTTATATATGATTTATTGGGTTTCATTTATTAAATTAGGATTTTCATATTGTAAATCCTATCGTAATGAGTATTTTTAGTGACTTCAATTAAGGTTTCGTAGGATGCCTATAAATAGGCTTTTATGTAATGAATTTGTCATACTTGAATTGATATTGAAGAATAAGATTGAGCTTGGAGAATTGCTATTGTTCAGTTTCGTTATTTTCTTTTCTTTTTCTTTTGGTTTCAATTTTCTCTTCCATCCAGCATCACAATATTAACAAAAATCAGGAAATACTCGGGGAATATATGAATTAATGATTACCGAATACACATCACAAGTTAGGATAATTCACTAGCTCCCATGCAAATTTGTAGAAAATTTTTAAAAATTGCCAAATATATGTTCCATTAGGCTACCTGCAAGAACTGGCACCAGTGATCAACCAATGGCCATTGCTTTTCTTCAAAAAGCAACTACCACATCCCGATTACAGTATCCAATGCCAAAGATTTCTGACCCTGTGATTGACAAAGAAAATCAATGACTGCAGAGTATTCCACATATCCCAAAGTTGCAAAATATGAAATATCTATTTGACATCACCAGAAAAAGCATCCATTTCCAATTGCTCTTCGGAGAACTGATTATGATTTTCATTTGCAAACAGAAAGAAGAAACTAATTGCAGTCATGTCCTTTGAGGACCTAGCTGATGAGTTTGGGGGGGCATAGCCCACCAATCCATGCATTTGATGCATTACATTACAGTAAAAAACACTGTCAATTATGTGATTAGACTAAGCCAAAATTGCAAAACAAAATTACTTCAACTCATGGATTTAATCCTCTAGTGGTGCCTCTCATGCTTCTCCCACATTATAACTAAAGACCTCAACTGTTTTTTTAGAGGTTTCCATCTCCACTAAGTTCTTCACACGACCCTTCCTCACTAAGCTGAGGAGGAAACAATCAAATAGAGCATTAAAGAAACTACATACAACTAATACAATTCAAGAAAAGAAAGCATTATCAACACCTATCAATGAGTTGCAAACTCAAAAACTCTAGCCAGTTAAAGTTTATGTAAACATTAAATAGTTAGGTTTCCTTTAAAAGAATAGCATCCAAGGCAGAGATTCATCTATGAAGCACAAATACCTTTAGAAGAGTGTCATATCTATATTGACCACCCATACTCCTTGCCTAGCTTATGATAAATTTAATGTTATGACAGGCATACGGTATACCTGACTTTTTTTAGAATTCTTCATATCAACGTATTCCTATCGAGTCATACCCTTATCCCTATCATGTATCCGTGTCTCTGTTTCACAGAGAGATCCACCATGTTGAAAGAATCAATGCTATTTCCACATCCTAAATGGATTTTTTTTTTTATAAATAATTACACTCAATACACCATAAGAAAAACAGATCACCTGGAACACATGCACATCGGGTTTAACTTGCCAGAAGAGAAGAATATCATGGTTCTCCACCCATTCATCTACAACAACCAACAATGAAATATCAGATCCCAAAAACAAGAACAAACAGATACCCTAAAATTTGTACAAAATAAACACGAACCCGTGTCACAAATGCAGATCCTTTGTACGTTTTCCACCAGGAATGAATTGTCTAGAGGCACTGGAACTGGACCATCTATATAGCTCAAACTCCTCTTTTCAAGCATTCTATACAACTATAGAATCAAAATCTTAAAAACCCATTTAGCCAAACATACAGTGTTTGGATCTTGGGAAAAGAAAATGAAAATAAATAAATAAAATCTTCTCTTATCCATTTCTTGAGGATTAACAATAACAATTACACAAACCCAATTGTGACTAATAATTATATATAATAAAAAAACAAAACCCATAGATTTCAGTGACAAATCAATAACTAAATATGAAGCAATTACACTATATATAAAAGCGTACATCTCAACAGCTGAGCGGACATCTTCGATCTGAGCTGTGCTTGAGGGTTTTAAGCAAACTTCGACTGAAACAAGAAAAAAAGTTGAAACTTGAAGCTTGAAAACACCATGAACTTGTTCGATTAAACAAACAGAAATTGAGGGATCGAATCTATGTGACCTGAGACAAGAACTTTGTCTTCGGCGAGTGGTGGTGGTGGCGGCTCTGAGACGATGCCGTTTTGCTCTAAGGTATCGGCACCACAGTTGTCGGTGGCGCTCTGTAGAGAGATCTCCATCGGCGCCGCAGAGAGACCTCTACTACTTTTGCGATTCTTCTCCACCTACAATAAGATACACATTAGATGCATTATGGTATAAAAAATGTTAAAGGAAAACATGAGCAATAGACACGATTGACAGATACAAGTAAATAAACAATGAATATTCATCCCATTGACATGAACAATGACCTACCGTGGATGATCTTGAGATTGTGATGGGTTGACTTTGAGGTCTTCCCCTTCTGAGCAAGTGTAACTAGAGGCGTCTCATCATCCAAAGAAGGGAAGAGAGGGGTGTTAGGAGGAGTTAATAACCTTTAATTTAACAACACCAGATATTAGATCAAACTCAAGAACAGTGAAGTAGTAGTGAGATCACCATGTAAGCAGTGAAAAGGATTAAAGGAATTTATATAAGGATTAAAGATCAAACCCAAGAACAGAAAAGTAGTGAGATCGCCGATCGCCGATCGCCGATCGCCTCCCACCTCCGTGAGAGAGAGAGAGAGAGAGAGAGAGAGTGTGTGTGTGTGTGTGTGTGTGTGTGTGTGTGTGTGTGTGTGTTGTTTTGAAACTTAGGGCTCTACAAACCTGAAAGGAAATGAAAAGGGGGGGGAAAGGGGGGGAAATTAAGGTTTTGTTTGGTTTAGATTTTCGAAATATTTAATTTTTTAAATATTTTTAATATTTTAATTTTCTAAATATTTTTAATATTTATACAGGCTTAAAAAATTAATTGAAAAAAAAATTAATTGACAGAAAATAATTGACATAGAAGTTGTTTGAAAAAAAAATAATTTGAAAAAAAAAATATTCAAAAAAAATTACTTAAAAACAATTAATTGAAAAATATATATATTTTTTTTATTTGAGTATTTTAAAAATAGTTTGATTATGACTGTTGATCAAAAATACGGATATCGAGTTATGAGTTTTGTGTTTGATTATCAATTATAGGTTGAATTAAGTTTTGAAAACTATTTTGAAAACTCATCACCAAACAAATTTTCTTATTTCACATGTCACATCAAACTTTCAAAACTCAATTCCACATACAATTCAAAACTCAATTCAACACTCTATTAAAAAACCATAATCAAACAAATTTTTTGTAGTACAAGAGAGGGAGCGACAATAGTAATGAAGATGGTGGATAAGAGGTGGTGGTGGTGGGAAAGGAGATTAGTGATGAAGTTGTGGTAGTGGTATGGGAGATAGAATGGCGGCGGTAGATGATAGGTAGTAGTAGTAGTAGTAGTAGTAGTAGTAGTAGTGGAGTGGTGGCGATGGTAGTAGTCATGGTAGTTGTAGAGGTGAAGTGGCGACAGTGGAAGTAGTGGTGGTGATGGAATAGCGTTTGTAGTAGTGGTGAAGGTGGTAGAAGAGGTGGGTGGTGAGAGAGAGAGAGAGATGAGTGCGAGACAGATAGAGGAGAGAGAGAGAGAGAGAAAGAGAGAGAGAAAGAGTGATGTGAGAGAGATAGTGGTCGCTAAAAGTGCATTTTCTTATAGTGGATTGATCAATTGAAAGGGAGCTCAGTAAATGGAGAAGACGGAAGGAAGAGAGTGAGCAACGCAAACATAGTGGGAGAGAGAGAAAGAGAAAGAGATAGAGAGTGAGAGACAGAAAAGAGACAGAGAGAGAAGAGAGATGGACGAGAGAGACAGAGAGAGATAAAGATAAGAGAGATGAACGAGAGGGACATAAAGAGAAAAGAGATGAACGAGATAGACAGAGAGAAAGATAGAAAGAAGAGAGATAAGCGAGAAAGTTAATTTTTTGTCATCAATGAAAAATATTTTTCTGCGACCCATTTTTTTTTTTGTTACTAAAAATCAAAAACTAATTTTTTGTGGTAGAGGATAGGGAGCAGCAATAGTGGTAAAGGTGGTGGATAAGAGGTGATAGTGGTGATGGTGGTGATAGCGAATGAGATTAGTGGTGAAGTTGTGGTAGTGGTAGAGGAGATAGAGTAGCGGTGGTGGATGAGAGGTAATGGAAGTAGTAATGGTGGTAGTAGAGTGGTGGTGATGGTGGTAGTAATGATAGTCGTAGAGGCGGAGTGGCAAAATGTTTGGTAATTGACAAAATGTTTAAAAATTTTAAAAATATAAAAAAGAGTGAGAAATGACAAGTGGCGGCGGAAGATGGTGGTGAAAAGTAGTGACGGTGGTGTGGGGTGGTGGGTGGTGGGTGGTGGTGGGGTGGTGGGTGGTGGTGAGTGGTAGCAGTGGGTGGTGGTGGTGGTGGTGGCGGGTAGGTGGCGGTTGGTGGTGATGGGTGGTGGCGGGTGGGTGGTGATGGTGGGTGGGTGGGTGGGTGACGATGGCGGGTGGTAGTGGGTGGGTGGTGGCAGGTGGTAGTGGTGATGGGTGGGTGACGGTGGCGGGTGGTAGATGGTAGCGAGTGGGTGGTGGTGGTGGTGGTGGTAGTGGCGGGTGGTGGGTGGTGGCGAGTGGTGGTGGTGGTGGGTGGATGGGTGACGGTGGTGGGTGGTAGCAAGTGGGTGGTAGTGGTGGTGGGTGGTGGTGGCAGATGGGTGGTGGGTGGTGGTGGTGATGGGTGGTGGGTGGTGGGTAGTAGTGGCGAATGGGTGGCAGGTGGCTAGTGACTGGTGGTGGTGGGTGGTGAATGGTAGTGGCAAGTGGGTGGTGGGTGGTGGTGGCAGGCGGTGGATGGTAGTGGCGAGTGATGGTGATGGGCGGTGGTGGCAGGCGGTGGATGGTAGTGGCAGGTAGTGGGTGATGGCGGGTAGATGGCGGGTGGGTGATGGGTGGTGGTGGTGGTGGCGGGTGGTGGGTGGTGGTGGCAGGTAGGTGATGAGTGGTGGTAGCGAAAAATAGTGGTGGAAAATGGTGGCAAAAAAAAAACTGAAAACTAAAAACGGAAACATATTTTTTGAGTTTACATTTTTTGGCCAAATTTATAAACTGAGACCACTGATTTATAAATTAAAAATTTACCAAACAAGTTGTTATTTAAGTTTTTTAAATTTTTGTAAATATAAACAGAAAACTGAAAACGTAAGTGTTACCAAACGCCACCTTAGCAAACAGGCTTTAGATGGTAAAAAAGTCATAAAATTAACAAATAATTAAATAAGTTACCAACATAAGAAATAACTTATCAAAAGATTCTTAAGTCATATATGGTTTGATTTTTAGATTTTTTTTAAAAAAATTTAAAATTAATTTGGTTAAGAAATAAAAAAATATAAAATAATTATCATTTACGGGTAAAACAATAATTATCATTTTAATTTTTGGGCAGGTTATATACATACGTATGGCTGTTTCAATTTAATTTGTAAAAAATTATTTCTAACCACTCAAAAGATAAAAATTATATAAAAATGATAATTATTTTTATTTTTTATTTCTTAGCCAAATTAATTTTTAATTTTTAATTTTTTTCTAAAAATTAAACCATACATAGCCTAAGAATCTTTTGATAAGTCATTTCTTATATTGGTAACTTATTTGATTATTTGTTAATTTTACGACATTTTTACCATCTAAAGCCTGTTTGTTAACCATTTCGTTTTCAGTTTTCAATTTATATTTACAAAAATTTAAAAAACTGTCATAAAAACTTGTTTGATAATTTTTTGATTTATAAATGGTTGTCTTAGTTTGTAAATTTGAAGAAAAAAGTAAATTCAAAAAATGAGTTTATGTTGTTTTTTAAACAGAAATTTAAAAATTTTACTAACAATTTTTTTTTCAATTAATTTTTTTTCAATGAATTTTTTTCCAACTAATACTAACTGAGAGGACAATTGGTAATGCTACTTTAAACCTTAGGAAGGGTATTGTAATTTCTAAAATGTGAGGGGTGTCAATATAATTTACCCAATGAGGGCAAAATTGGTATTTAAAAAACAACAGTGATTTAGACCCCCTCAAACTTCAACCCCCACCACCCCCCACACATACGTGGCGGGTGGTGATTGGAGGAGAAAAAAAAAAGAAAAAGAAAAAGAAAAAGAAAAAAAAAAGTGACCAATCAAAAAAGAAAGAGGGTCAAAGGGGGTGGGGGAAAAGGGGGTCCCAATCTTTATTCTTTTAAAAAATTAAATTGCTGATGGGGGAATCTGTAATGAAACTTTAAACCTGAGGGAGTGAGATGTAATTTCCAAAACGTGAGGGAGAACTATAATAAACATAAACCTCAGGAGTGTTTGTGTAATTTACCCTATATATATATATATATATAATCACACCTCTACATAAACCTCAGGAGTGTTTGTGTAATTTACCCTATATATATATATATATATAATCACACTTTAATTAGAAGTGTGATTAAAAATATATATATATATATATAATCACACTTAATTAGAAAGTGACATAAAAAATAAATATTATCACACTCAATCAGATTAAGTGTGATTAAAAATTTGGAAATTGTATATTTTATATAAAAATCAATTTGAAATATTTATACAGTCACACCTATTTAGGAAGTGTGATTAAAAAGTAGTAATGTATATATAATTACATTTTAATTAGAAGGTGTGATTAAAAAATATATAAATAATCACACTTTAATTAGAAATGTGTGATTAAAAAAATATATAATCACGCTCACTTAAAAAGTGTGATTAAAAAGTAGTAGTGTATATATAATCACACTTTAATTAGAATGTGTGATTAAAAAATAGATATAATCACACTCATTTAAAACGTGTGATTAAAAAGTAGTAGTGTATATATAATCACACTTTAATTAGAAGGTGTGATTAAAGATATATATAAATAATCACACTTTAATTAGAATGTGTGATTAAAAAATATATATAACCACACTCATTTAAAAAGTGTGATTAAAAAGTAGTAGTGTATATATAATCACATTTTAATTAGAAGGTGTGATTAAAACATATATAAATAATCACACTTTAATTAGAATGTGTGATTAAAATATATATAAATAATCACACTTATTTAAAAAGTGTGATAAAAAGTAATAGTGTATATATAATCACACTTTAATTAGAATGTGTGATTAAAAATATATATAAATAATCATACTTTAATTAGAATGTGTGATTGAAATATATATATATATATATATAATCACACTTATTTAAAAAGTGTGATTAAAAAGTAATAGTATATATGTAATCACACTTTAATTAGAAGGTGTGATTAAAAAAATGTATATATAATCACATTTAATTGAAAAAGTGACATAAAAAATAAATATTATCACACTCAATCAAATTAAGTGTGATTAAAATATCAATCTATTTTTTTTTATCACACTTTCAATAAAAGTGAGATTTTTTTTTTTTATCAAAGTGTGATCTTTAACTATTTTTGTAGTAGTGCCTAGATACGATTCTATGACACGCAAAGTAAAGTTGTAGTATGACCAACCATGGAAAGCTATTCACTTTCAACAGCATGCCGTTAAAAACTTTTAACAACGCATCTTATACGTCATGTTTAATTTTTCTACGACTACTTTTACATGACGTTAACGCAAGAGACAAACCACGGCACTCAATGCTAGTCATTAAATATTTAACATAATGGCCTCTTTTGCTCATCGTAGAATATGTTTAATTTAAAAAAAAAAAAAAATTATGCAGGTTCTATTTCACCTGTTCTGTACAATCTAAAAAAACATTACAAACAAATTTCACAAACATATATATACACATTTATAAGTATCAATCAAGCACCAAAATATTATTTCAAACATAAAAAAAAAAAAAAACTATTCATAAGTTTCAAACATTCAAAAACTATCTGTAAATTCCAACCCATCCAAAACTTTGTTTTTAAACATCAAAAATTTTGCTCAACTTCAAAACCGTCCAAAAAGTTATACAGAGGCCTTTGCATTGTCATCAAAAACAGACATACATATCACAAAAAAATCATAAACGTTGAAGCAAAAGAGAAAGCCAATTGCCACCGAGCAGATCAGAAGCAAGAAAAGCTGCTTCTATTTCATTCCCCTTTAATAATCTTCATATCCACATACCTGTCAAAAAAAAAACAAACATATGACTTAATAAGCCCTTTTCATTACCATTCAATCTTACAACAGTGGTGCATTCAAGTAACAGTAAAAACACTCACCGCTCGAGCATCAAACCAGATAAATGTATGCTTGCATCAAAAGGAGTAACAACATGTTTACAGCATAGAAAGTTATATTTCTTTAAAATTTTCTCAACATAATGCGACTGATCAAGAAAAATTTCATCCTTAATTTTGGTAATTTTAATTCCGAAAATAAAATTGGCTTCACCAAAATCTTTCATATCAAAGTGGCTATTAAGCATATTTTTAGTCTCATTTATGATATGCAAATTAAAGCCAAAGATAAGTAGATCATCCACATATAGGCTAATAATCACATGTGTATTCTCACAAGTTTTATAATATATGCACTTATCACATTCAGTAGTCTTATAGCCATTCTCAAGCATGCAGGAATCAAAGTTCTCATGCCACTGTTTAGGAGCTTGTTTTAAACCATAAAGTGATTTAGTTAGCTTAGACACCTTGCTTTCTTAGCCAGGCTCCACAAAGCCTTCGGGTTGGTCCATGTAAATCTCTTCATCTAGATCTCCATTTAAAAATGTTATTTTTACATCCATTTGATGAATTTTTAAATCATGAATTACAGTCACTGCTATCAATAGTCTAATGAATGTAACTCTAATAACCGAAGAAAAAGTATTAAAGATCTCTGAATGTTCCAAAAGAGGAGATACATAGTTGATCACATTTGAAGTGTTGCATGTATAAGAATACGAGAAAATTTTAAAGGACTTGCCACTTGCCTAAATGGTTGACTCAGTCAAATTTTTATTTTTCTTGTTATTTGTTACAGCTATTTTTATTAATTATTTTTAAAATTTTGTGCTTTATATGTCTTATATTTTGATATCTTATTTGTATACAAGGCTGCTCCAAAAATATTGGTCAAGGAATTAATTCAAAATTTTGATTAAAATTTATTATTAAAAAAAAAATCACACTTGTCAATATCAACAAATAAGCAAAATAGATTAGGAGTGTCCATAAGTTGATTTGATTCAAGTTGTACTAAATTTAAAATCAACAGTCATTATCAATTTAAAATTTTTGAAATCATCCACTAGAACGAATCCAACCCAACTCAATATAGCTCGACTTAATTCAACATTCCACTATAAATAATAAATAAAAAAATAATTAAAATAAACAAGTCTTTAAAGACCAAGAACTATGGAATTGAGATACATTATTTGTTTAGTGAAATCTAACTCAAGCTTAAATGCAAGCAATACAAATTAAATTGAATTAGATTTCTTCTAGATAAAAAAATAAATAGAATCAAACCTGTTGTAATAGACAAAATAGATGAAAACAAATCAATATACATAGAATTATACAAAATATTGGTTCAGTTCTCAAGTTGGTTTGATTTGAGAAACACCTAAACCAAGATCAATCTAATCTTATCGAGTTAATGATTTCAAGATCCAAAAGCAAACCAATGCACTTAGAAATCAAACAAAACCGATACACTCAGAAACCGAACCAAACCAACCCAAAGAGGTCAGATTGGTTCAATTTTTCGATTTACTAGGTATGTTGCACCCCTAAGATAGAAAGGTCTTAGTGCTTTATTTAATTTAACAACTAAACGAAAAACGCATCTCAATTTCATATCCTGAGAAGTCATGAATAACCCAAGTAAATATGAATGAAGTCCTTAACATGCTTCAAATATATATATATATATATAGCTACCAATCCAACACAACAATAATTCCAAAAAAGAGCCAACACCTATAAATTAAAAGGTCTCCAAATAACTTCAGGCATATAAATAAAATCATAACTTTCTAAAGTATAGACCACAAAATCAATGAAATTCCTACAAAACAATGTCGAAAAACTTGAACTGGGCCATTCTTTAAGTTGTATGAGCAGTCCCCAACAACTTCAGGCCTCAAAAAAACAGCATCTTGTCATTAAGAAAACCATCGAATATGCAGGTTCTACAGGACGTCCTCAATATCACTACCAATTACGTTGTGACTCAACAGAAAAAAAGAAAGCTGCAAAAGAACATAATATTATTAAAATATGGAAGTATAAACAAAATTAGCCACATTAGATAGATTCAAATTTAAAAAATGATTCACTGTGCAGAAATTGGAAAATAAAAATATGGACCATATATAACTTACCAAAATTTTGTAAAATTATCCGGGCATAAATACACCCCAATAAAATTAAAGTAAAAACTGGAAAAGGTAAAACTAAAGTAAAAACTGGAAAATTAAACAAGTCTTTAAAGACCAAGAACTATGGAATTGAGATACATTATTTGTTTAGTGAAATCCAACTCAAGAGAGACGGAGGATGTCATACACATCTGGAGTTGAAATTCATAGCTGTGCATCGAAACGCATCATGGCAGTGCATCCCTTTCCGACCGAAGAAATCCAACCAACTCGTTGCTAACAACTTTCCCGGTGTCCAAATCTACCTCACTAAAAATCAAACAGTTTTTGTTATTAAAAAACAAGAAAAATCTTGAATTAAAATCGTAATCAACTAAAAAATTTTTATTAGCTTACATAAATGATTTTTCATGTGCTTTGACTGTAGTTGCAGCAATGTAAAAAAACTTTGGAACAAAGTCCGGTATCGCAAAGAAGAGGCATTCCATAGCGTATTTGACTCGGCGAGCACCAGACAACTAAAGATTCAAATATCAACAGACAATTAACACAACCAAAATAATTAGAGCATAAAAAATAATTTAATTAACCACACTCACCGTCCTATAGTCAGCGAAATGAATAAGAAAATTCCTATGAAATTTGAAAAGGCCGTACGGTTGCATATACACATGGCTATTAAGGTCGAAACAGTCATCTAGATCAGCAAATTCGGCATGGTTTAATCGATTCATCCATCCCGTCATTTCAACCAGATATCTTGTTGTTCAAAATTGTGAAATTCAATAAATAGATTTATGAAGAAAACAAATTATATACCAAGAACATATGCTGATAATTACAACTAAATTTCAACAGAAATACACAAAAAACAATAAAGGGTAAAGAGACAAAACCAAAGCCTGCACGGAAGCAGTTTCCTTAAAACAGATTTCGCCGCCTCACGGGTCGAGTGCTTGAGAAAATCCGGCGTCTGTCTCCTAGGATACGACGATCAAAACCAGCTACGGCAGAAGCAATATCTGTCTAGCTTAGCGAACAAAACAATGGCAGCACTCTCTCACAATAGGAACTATCTTGCAAACTGACTTGTAAAATAGAAGCAAAAATTTCTATATTGAAACTTGTTCGAAGGGTCTCAATTTATACATGTATAGGGGAGAGAGGAAGAGCCTTCATCCTTTAAGGCTAGTCATTAAAACACCAAGCATCCATAGCCCCTTTCCACAAAAAGAAAAGTATGGATGCCCAAAGGATTCACACCCTTTAGCCAAAAAAAAAAGATTTAAATACTCTTTAAAATCCTATTTATGAATCTAACATCATGAAGCAAATTATTGGCAATTTCTTATTCAAAACCCAATGGTTTTTGGCTCACTTAGACCCAACACAAAAAATGGTTAGGACCCCACTTTAATATTTAATTAAAGTCACCACACTTTAATATTAAATTAAAGTCCCTAAAAATCATTTTTTCCAACAATCCCCCACATGAATAAAAATTGACCGAATGACTCAACAAATGGACAACGTTCAACAATAAAGACTCTGAGAGAGAGTACAACGGACTAACCCCGACATCAGAGAAGGTAGCTTTTGGCTTTGAACCTCTCCTAGTGAAAACCTATCGAGTTTACTGGCAGATCAGTGAATAAGACATCTTGAACTGTTCTACCGTTTATGTCAACTGAGACAATAGATCTCACACGGGAATTACTCCTACCACCATTATGTTCTCACTGGTGTGTCCTGTGTGGCCCTGGACACTAGCCTGGTTCAGCGAGTGGTTTCAAAAAATCTTGGCCTGCCCAATTCTTCTAGAAGCGGCCCCACTTCAAACTCACATAGGTGACTCTACTAAAGCATCCTGCAATACTTAGCTCAACAGCTTAACACATAAGAGTCATTAAAAGCTCAGCTTATCCTCTACACTTGCAGGTATCACTGATAGAAGGAATGGCTGGAGGTTTAACCTCCTCAGTGACATACCACCGTTACACGCAATTAGGTTGTCCCATTGAACCTAGATCTTGGGATCTCCAGTCAACTAGGTTGGGTTTCCATTCCAGTAACTTCCAAAGGCCTTAACCCCATTTCTTTTGACGACGTTTCGACTAACACTCAACTTAACCGTTTTGGTTAGCGGATCCGCAATGTTGTCCTTAGACTTTACATAGTCTAAAGAGACAACTCCATTCGAGAGTAGTTGTCGTATGGAATTATGTCTACGACGGATATGTCTAGACTTTCCATTATATATATTACTCTGTGCCCTACCAATTGCAGTTTGACAATCACAATGAATACAAATAGTTGGCACAAGTTTAGACCAACGTGGAATATCTTCACTGAAATGGCGAAGCCATTCTGCTTCTTCCGTTGCTTTATCCAAAGCAATAAACTCTGATTCCATCGTTGATCTAGATATACACGTTTGCTTGGAAGATTTCCAAGACACGGCTGCCCCACCAAGAGTGAACACATATCCACTAGTGGACTTTGAGTCCTTTATATCTGATATCCAATTCGCGTCACTATATCCTTCAAGCACCGCTGGATATCGAGTATAATGCAGCCCATAATCCTGAGTGTAGCGTAAATACCTTAACACTCGTACAATGCCCTTCCAATGAGAAGCATTAGGATTACTTGTGTATCTACTAAGCCTGCTAACCGAGTAAGCTATATCTGGCCTAGTACAACTCATCAGATACATTAAACTTCCAATTACCCGAGAATATTCTAACTGAGAGACACTCTCTTTATTATTCTTGGTAAAGTGTAGACTTAAGTCTACAGGTGTCGATGACACACTCGTATCTGATCCACTAAACTTCTCAAGTATCTTATCAACATAATGAGACTGAAAAAGTACAATTCCGCCAGAGATTCTGGTAATCTTAATTCCCAGAATAACATCTGCAATGCCCATATTCTTCATGTCAAATTTAGAGTTTAACAACGTCTTGGTAGTTTTGATCATTTCATCGTTACTACCTATAATGAGCATATCATCAACATATAGACACAAAATGACATAACCTCTGTCAGTGTCTTTGACATAAATACACTTGTCACATACGTTGATTCGAAACCCATTTGACAACATTACATTGTCAAACTTCTCATGCCATTGTTTAGGTGCTTGCTTCAAACCATACAAAGATTTGACAAGTTTACAGATTTTCTTGCTTTGTCCTGGAGCTGAAAACTCTTCAGGTTGCTCCATGTAGATTTCTTCATTCAAATCTCCATTTAAGAAAGCTGTCTTTACATCCATCTGGTGTATCTCAAGATTGCGCAAAGCTACTATTGCAATCACTATGCGAATGGATGTTATCCTAGTTACAGGTGAGTACGTATCAAAGTAATCCAGGCCTTCTCGTTGCCTGTACCCTTTGATAACGTGCCTCACCTTATACTTGTCAATAGACCCATCGGCCTTCATCTTTCGTTTAAAAATCCATTTGCAGCCTAAAGGCTTACAACCTGGAGGTAAATCTACCAACTCCCAGGTATGGTTCTGTAAGATGGAGTCAATCTCACTTTTGATCGCTTCTTTCCATAAAGGACTCTCAGGAGAAGTCACAGCTTCGTGGAAAGTTTGAGGTTCGTTCTTAACCATATAAGTCAAGAAGTCTGGACCAAAAGATTTGGATGTCCTAGCCGTTTTACTCCTTCTGGGCTCATCTAAAACCTCAATTTGATCATCACCTGGATCATCAACATGATCATCCTCACTAGCAAGCTCATCAAATTGCTCCAAAGACCTTGGAACCCCTGCATGGGTTCGGCAAGGAAAAATGTCTTCAAAGAAACATGCATTCCTTGACTCCATGATGGTATTCCTGTGTATGTCTAGAATTTCAGACTTATGAACAAGAAACCGATATGCACTACTATTATGTGCATAACCAATGAATATACAATCCACAGATTTCAGGCCTATCCTAACCCGTTTGGGTGTAGGAATCGCCACTTTTGCAAGACACCCCCACATTCGTAAGAATTTATACGAAGGCTTAACGCCTTTCCATAACTCATACGACGTCTTGTCTACCTTCTTCTGGGGTACTTTATTCAGAATGTAATTTGCAGAGAGAATTGCTTCCCCCCACAAGTTCTGTGGCAATCCAGAACTTATCAACATTGCATTCATCATTTCCTTTAGCATCCTATTCTTTCGCTCAGCAATCCCATTAGACTGAGAAGAATAAGGCGTCGTGGTTTGGCAGATAATCCCAGATTGAGCACAAGTCTCAATAAACAGAGATTCATCCTTACCACCACGATCACTTCTTAGAGCCTTAATCTTGCGGCCTACTTGATTCTTAACTTCATTCTTATAAAGAACAAACTTGTCAATCGCCTCATCTTTGCTTTTGAGCAAATAGACATAACAATACTTAGTGCAATCATCAACAAAAGTGATGAAGTACTTATTGCCACCACGTGATTGTATAAATTTTGAGTCACACACATCACTATGCACTAAATCCAACGGTTCTGAACTTCTTTCAATAGAATGAAACGAAGATCTTGTCAACTTCGCTTCAACACGAGTTTCACACTTGTGTTTCGGATTAATCTTAAAAGACGGTATGTGATCTAACTTGATTAATCTACGTAAAGATTCAAAGTTCACATGTCATAGTCTACCATGCCACAAATTGGAAGACTCAAGCATGTAAACAAAAGAAGATGCACCTTTATTCATCTTTGGGATAACAGTCATAACATTGAGTTTAAACATACCCCCCAACATATAACCCTTACCCACATACATTCTGCTTTTGGTAAGAATGACCTTGTCGGACTCAAAAACCATGCGAAAACCATGTTTACTAAGAAGAGACCCTGAGACAAGATTTTTACGAATGTCCGGAACATACAGGACTTCGTTCAAGGTCGCCTTTTCCCGACGTCAACTTCAGACCACCTTTCATTTCCTTCAACAATCGAGGTAGCAGAGTTTCTATAAACAACTTCTCACCGCTTGTAACCGGTTCGAAGTTGTAAATAGCCGCCGGAGCAGATGTGGCGTGTAGCCCCAGTATCAATCCACCATTCTCTTGGGTTTGAACCCACCAGATTCACCTCAGAGACAACGGCAGACAAGTGCATATCATCCTCCTCATGGGAGTGCTCTTGTAAGTCTGCCATATGAGCACGGGGTTTGGTCTTGTATGGCTTCTTCGCTTATGGCAAATACTAGCCCGATGCCCCTCGTTACCACAGTTATAACACTTCCCAAAGAACCGATAACCAGGTTCCTGCGGCTTGTAAGCCGACTTCTTTGCAACACCACCCCTTGGCCCCAGCTTAGAGCTCTTGTTCACATGGGGCTTCTTATCCCAGAAGATTTTCCATGCTCAACAACATTGGCCTTTACTGAGGAGGTACTCCCTCCCTTCTTTCTATTATCCTCTTCAATCTGGAGTCGGACAACCAGCTCTTCAACAGACATTTCCTTGCGCTTGTGCTTCAAGTAATTCTTGAAATTCTTCCAACCATTGGGAAGTTTCTCAATGATCACAGCAACTTGGAATGACTCGTTCAAAGGCATCCCCTCAGCATGAATTTCATGCAAGATCACTTGGAACTCCTAGACTTGGCTTATCACAGTTTTAGAATCTACCATTTTAAAATCAAGGAAACGGCCAACCACAAATTTCTTTGCCCCGACATCCTCAGTCCTGTACTTTTTGTCCAAAGATTCCCATAATTCCTTTGCTGAGCTTTTGGAACAAAACACACTATAGAGTGAGTCTGCCAAGCTGTTGAACACATAGTTCCGGCAAAGATAGTCTGTCTGCTTCCATGTGTCAAGCGCCATGACTTTCTGCCTGTCAGGCTCATTCTCTGCCACGGCTGGAGGATCCTCACTCAGAACCTTGGCAAGGTTTAGCGTGGTCAAGTAAAACAGCATCTTTTGCTGCCATCTCTTAAAGTTTTCCCCAGCAAATTTTTCTAGGCGCTCATGGTGACTAAGCGGTCCTCCCAAAACAGCTGGAGTAACACCAGGGTTGACCACAGAGGTCACAGCAATAGGGGTTGGCAATCCAGTTGCCCCGGGGTTCAAATCCCCACCAACATTAACAGTAGCAGCAACATCAGTGATAGTTTCCATTTCTGAAAATTACACCAGAATATCACTTTTGTGTTTCCAGAAATTAAACTTAACCCTTAGAAAATCCCTTAGAAGAAAAATTAATTAAAAAATTAGTCTCACCACAAAACCTAGAATCGAACATGGTCAAGAAAGTTCCCAGGAAGACTGGAGGGGTCACATCGGTTCCACTTAAAACCCAGTTAACCTTTTGACAAAACTTTTAAGAGCATGTTGACTCCTAGTCCGTGATAAACAAATTAAGAATTAAATTTTCTTAGGGATGAACTAGGTTAAAGCAAACCAGGGTCCAAAACTTTTACAAGCAATGTAAAACCATTGCTACAACAAAATAAGCAAATAAAACTTGCTACTACAAATTGGTAAACAAATCAATTACATCTCAAGCAAACATGCTTCAAACATTTTGATAAAATAGCCAATCCATAAGGATTCTATTTAGTCCAAAAGCTTTTCTACACTTAGGTATTCCTATTCAACACAAACATTGGTAGTCCAAACATTTTTGTTTTTACATCCCAAATTCTATTCATTTGGTTTTATATTTGTTTTTCGCATTGGTATCCTTACAAAGAAAGTTAGTAGCAAACCACAACAAAATACAATTTGTAACTTCAAAATTAAATTACAACTTTAAAATAAAGTTCAATACTCATGAGTCATGAATGAAATTAATTCATAATAAACATTTAAACTAATAACTCCAAATAGATAAGTCAAATTCAAAGTTAATGCACCCAATTAAATAATTCAGATTAATGCACCTAATTAAATAATTCAGATTAACGCACATAATTAAATAATTCAGATTAATGCACCCAATTAAATAATTTAGATTAATGCACCTAATTAAATAATTCAGATTAATGCAACCAATTAAATAATTCAGATTAATGCACCTAATTAAATAATTCAGATTAATGCACCTAAATAAATAATTCAGATTAATGCACCTAATTAAATAATCCAGATTAATGCACCTAATTAAATAATTCAGATTAATGCACCCAATTAAATAATTTAGATTAATCATGTACACAATTCATAAAACTCTATAACTCCAAATACATTAAATTATGTAATCTAGTCTAGAAAATAATAAGCATGTAACAAATTAAAACTAGAATAGAATTAGCATGTCAAAATTGTAACATCCATAAATTATATTTTATAACCTTAAAATTCATGCAATTCATGGTAGGGGAATGATAAACCATACGCATAAAACAAGATCATACTAATACAATTAAGTATGCAAATTATGATAGAGCATTCTAATTAAACTAAGCAATTAGAGAATAACATTGCATAATTTACAATCATTGAAATAGTGAGTAATTCCGCAACAATTCCTAGTAACATTATACAAAGCTAACCTAATAGTCTATATAAATCTATTCGATCAATTTCATAGAAAATATATATAAAATCTGTTTTAAGCTTGTTGTTCAAAATTGTGAAATTCAATAAAAAGATTTATGAAGAAAACAAATTATATACCAAGAACATATGCTGATAATTACAACTAAATTTCAAGAGAAATACACAAAAAACAATAAACGGTAAAGAGACAAAACCGAAGCCTGTACAGAAGCAGTTTCCTTAAAACAGATTTCGCCGTCTCACGGGTCGAGTGCTTGAGGAAACCCGGCGTCTGTCTCCCAGGATACGACGGTCAAAACTAGCTACGGCAGAAGCACTATCTGTCTAGCTTAGCGAACAAAACAATGGCAGTACTTTCTCACAATAAGAACTATCTTGCAAACTGACTTGTAAAATGAAAGCAAAAATTTCTATATTGAAACTTGACAGGAGGGTCTAAATTTATACATGTATAAGGGAGAGAGGAAGAGCCTCCAGCCTTTAAGGCTAGTCATTAAAATACCAAGCATCCATAGCCCCTTTCCACAAAAAGAAAAGTATGGATGCCCAAAGGATTCACACCCTTTAGCCAAGAAAAAAGATTTAAATACTCTTTAAAATCCTATTCATGAATCTAACATCATGAAGCAAATTCTTGGCCATTTCTTATTCAAAACCCAATGGTTTTTGGCTCACTTAGACCCAACACAAAAAATGGTTAGGACCCACTTTAATATTTAATTAAAGTCACCACACTTTAATATTAAATTAAAGTCCCCAAAAATCATTTTTTCCAACATATCTGTCAAACTTCACGATTTGTTCATAAAGCCATACGTTGATTTCAAAATAATCCCACAACTTGAAAATTAATTTAATCATGTCCACGGTATCGAAAAATGCAGCATTTCCATATATGAAATATGCCCTGTCACTTTATCAATCAGAAATTTAATAAACTAACATAAAAATAAAAATAAAAATAAATCACATAAAATAAGAAAAAGAAGAAAAGAGAGAAAGAGCAAACACACATCAAATCCTTGCCAGTCAATTTCGTTGCACCATCACAGAGTTTGTATAATAAATCGAGAGCAGGTGGACACGGTCCATTATATCCTCTGAGCTTTTCAACCATTTGAACCACGGTCTTGAAATCGCCAATGACATGGATAGGCCCACAAAGGCTACAGCCCACAGTGAACAACCCTAAGCCCACCATTTGGAGCCCATTGCATAACCCGGTTGGTAAATCCAAGACAGCTGGAGGCCAACTAGGCGTGAAGGGACAATGACATTCGGACACATGGCAGGTGTAAGACAGGCCACATCAGCAGACAAAGATCTGCAAAGTTATTGCCACAACACATCACCATTAATGCAGCCCATCACAGCATTTATTACGACAACACCTCCCCATCGGAACAGCGCCCCCTTTACCCTGAACAAGGTAAGCTACAGCACAGGCTTTCGGCGATGTGGGCACGTCGAAAGGGACACCGAAATGATTACCAAAAGATATAAGCAAACATCGAAGACAAGAAGAAGGTTAAGCTTTCTATCTCCAATCTCTCTCTACACACTTTATCTCTTCTCCCTACTTGCTAACTTGCCCGTCGGAGGGTTCGTTGGGGGACTACCCCGTTCCCCATTGAACTTACTTGCAGGTCATCTAGTGGGCTTCACTACTCAGACGTGGGCTTGAGGAGCTTGGATCGGTCCAGTCCATCCACTGGGAACAAACTGCTTTATCAGTTGGCGCCGTCTGTGGGAACTCGGTTTATCCGTGCGCCGGTTGTGTTCATTGTCGCCGGAGACCCTATCCCAGTAACCTTTTCCTCTCACCCATCAAAGTGTATGGTCACGATTAGATCCATGGCTTCTCACCATAATGCTGCCGATCATCAAACCGACCCTCCTAATCCAAACAACCCACCTCAGTACTTCATCGAGCTTACCAACAGCATTAACCGTATGGCCGAGCAAAATCAGGCCCTAATAAATGCTTTGCTCCAAAGAAACCTCCACATCCCTCCTTCACCACCTCCAGATATTCTACCTAACTAAGAACGAGCCTTGGGTGATACTATCCCACAACCCTATCCACCCAACCCGGAAGGTTTGCAACCTCCTCCCTCACACATAAATCCACCACCCCCACATCCCTCGATCATAGCACCAGTCCCTGAAGGGGAAGCCAGCAGTGTCCAGCCCCTGTTTCCCTCCGGGGGTGACAACGTTCCCCTCTGGGACGCTGAACTCCGAGCCATGAAGCTCCAACTCCAAGGGGTCATGCAGAACATCCAGCATAAGCCCTCTACCACCGCAAACTCACCATTTGTTACTTCCATCCAAGATAAGCCTCTGCCTGCCAAGTTCAAAATGCCCACCATCGACTCTTTTGATGGAACGACGGATCCGGTCGACCATCTGGAGACCTACCGCACCCTCATGATCCTCCATGCTTTTCCTGACGAGATCGTGTGCCGAGCTTTTCCCATGACATTGAAGGAGTCGGCTCGACTGTGGTTCAGCCAGTTACCACTAGACTCTGTCTCCACCTTCCAGCACCTCAGCGACTCCTTCCTTAGCCACTTTATTGGAGCCCAGCGCCAACGTCGCCCGACAACGCAGCTCCTCAACATCCGGCAGACCGAGGGAGAGTCGCTGCGCAGTTACGTTACCCGCTTCAACACTGAGGCCCTGCAAGTAGCGGAAAACGATGATAAGGTCATCCTCACGGCCTTCATGGCCGGGTTACGGTCATCCGATTTCCTTTTCTATCTCTCTAAAAACCCTCCGATCTCCATGGCAGCCCTACTCTCCAAAGCCCAGAAATACATGGATGCCGAAGATTCGTTAGCCGCTCGGCAGGATCCAATAACTAAAAACCCGACCCCCAGAGAAAAGAGAAAAGACCCCGAACCCAGAAACGCCCAGTATAATAGCCAAACACCCCACTATACAGACCAACCCCCTCGTGTGGACCGATCGACATTAACCCGACCGCCCGGTCAGTTCTAGTAGTACACCCCCCTTAATTCTCCCATAGAACAAGTACTTAACCAGATCCAACGGGACTACTCTCTCAAATGGCCCCTACCCTCGCGGATCCCTTCTAATCGGAAAGATCAGTCCAAATATTGCCGTTTCCACCAGGACCATGGCCATAACACTGATGACTGCATCAATCTCAAGGATCAGGTCGAGGCCCTAATACGTCAGGGGCATCTCAGCCGCTTCACGGACACCCGCCCGCAGCAGAGGCAAAGAACCGAACCCCCCTAGAAACAACCGCCGACGCACCCCACCCAGGTAGCCAGCTCAACCTGATCAAGGCCATAACCGCCCTCCACAACAGCCTCGACCGCCAGGTAATCCCCATCCACCAGTAGGAGAGATCAAGGTTATTTCTGGAAGCCTTGCTTGTGGCGGACCGTCCCGTTCAGCTTAGAGGGCAGAACTTAGAAAAATAAGACAGGGCTCAGACAAAGCAGTGGCAACGATGGGCCGACCCTCTAAATAGCCGAAACAGTGGGCCGAACCTATCACCTTTACAGACGCCGACTGCACAGGCATCCATTACTCACATGATGACCCCCTTGTCATCTCTGCCATCCTCTCCAATTACAAGGTCAAACGAGTTCTCATTGACAATGGCAGCTCTTCAGACATCATCTTCCTCAGTTGCTTCTGCCAGCTCAAAATTGGGGAAGAAAGTTTGTCTCCTCTCTAAACCCCCCTGGTCGGCTTCACTGGTGATCGTGTGACCTCCATCGATTCCGTCGATCTCCCTATCACGATCGGCGAATACCCAAGGCAGACCACGAAGTTGTTCACCTTCCTTGTGGTCGACTGCCCATTAGCCTACAACATCATCCTTGGCCGCACCGCCCTAAATGCCTTCCAAGCCATTACATCCACCTATCATCTTGCCATCAAGTTTCCCACCGATCTCGGAAACAATGAGGAGAGCGATCGGAAGCGGGCCGTGGCCAGGGAGTGTTATATTGCCTCGCTCAAAGAAGTCAAGCTGAATGAGGCAATGATTATCGAAGGGCTTGACGTCCGAGACGAGGACGAGCTGGTCAGAGGGGAACCTGTGGAGGAGCTCATTGAGGTTCCCATCGACCCCACCAACCCAACCAAAACCGCCAAGATCGGCAGCGAACTATCCCCTCAAACCAAGGCCGACCTCACCGCCCTCCTGACTGAGCACAAAGATGTATTTGCCTGGACTTACTCAGACATGCCAGGCATTGACCCCTCCTTCATAACTCACCGCCTCAACATTGAACCTCATTTCTGACCTTACGGCCAAAAGCAATGTATTTTTCATCCAGAACGCAATACTCTTATAGCTGCAGAAGTTGACAAACTCTTTGAGGCTCAATTCATCAAAAACGTGGACTACCCTAAATTGTTGTCAAACGTGGTCCTAGTCCGCAAGAACAATGGCAAATGGCGACTCTGTGTCGACTACTCTGACCTGAACCGAGCCTGCCCTAAAGACAGCTATCATCTTCCCCACATAGATCTGCTGGTCGACGCCATGGCCGGTCATCAGATGCTCAACTTCATGGATGCCTTCTCTGGATACAACCAAATCCTAATGCACCCATCCGATCGGGAACACACATCCTTCATTACCGACCGAGGAACCTACCACTACCGTGTGATGCCGTTCAGACTGAAGAACGCTGGGGCCACCTACCAACGATTGGTCAATGCTGTTTTCCACTACCAGATAGGTCGGAGCATGGAAGTATACGTTGACAACATACTGGTCAAGAGCAAACTCTCCATTGATCATCTGACTGACCTCCGAGAAACCTTCGCCACCCTCCGCAAGTACCAAATGAAGCTCAACCCAGAGAAGTAGCCGGCGAGGATCCGAAAGTTTTGGGTTTTATGGTCACCAATGGCATTGAAGCTAACCCTGAGAAGATCAAGGCCTTGATTGAAATGCAGTCACCCAGAACAGTCAAAGAAGTTCAAAGACTCACCGGCCGAGTGGCGGCCCTCAACCGCTTCATTTCCCGCGCAACAGATAAGTGCTTACCATTCTTCAAAGTCCTTCGGCAGACTTTTGAATGGACAACCGAATCCGAAGAGGCTTTTCAGCAGTTAAAGCAATGCATGGCCAACCCTCCCCTCCTTTCACAGGCAGTTACAAGCGAACCCCTCTTCCTCTATCTAGCAGTGTCAAGCACCGCAGTCAGCGCAGCTCTTATCAAGGAAGACGGCTCAGTCAAACGGCCGGTCTACTACATCAGTCGAGCTCCCAAGGGAGCGGAGCAGAATTACCCATTGCTAGAAAAGTTGTCCCTGGCCTTGGTCACCGCCTCCAGACGACTTCATCCTTACTTCCAAGCCCATTCCATAGTGGTCCTCACCGACCAATCCCTGAAGAAGGTCATGCAGCTACCAGAACTTTTTGGCCGACTTATGTAGTGGTCAGTAGAACTCAGCCAGTTTGATATCTCCTACCGCCCTCGCACAACAATCAAGGGACAGGCCATAGCCGACTTCATCTTGGAATTCACCAACCCTACCCCAACTACTACCTCTCTACCACCACCAACTCCTGCCGAGCCAGAAGACCCCCACTCTTGGACTCTCAACGTCGACGGGTCATCCCGCAGGGAAGGTAGTGGGGCTGGCCTCATCTTCACCTCCCCTGAGGGTGGCTATTTCAAATGTGTTCTCCGCCTCTTGTTTGATGCCAGCAACAATGAGGACGAATATGAGGCCTTGATAGCAGGACTCCGCCTTGCCAAGGACATCGGTGTCAGCCACATTCGGGGTGTTCAGTGACTCCCAGCTCATCGTCGGCTAGATCACGGGGGAATTCGACGCCAAGGAGGACACAATGCGGGCTTACAGGGATCTGGCACTCCTTCTTGTTCGCCTCTTCAATACCTTCCACATCAAGCACATACCTCGGGCAAAAAACTCCAAGGCAGACGAGATGGCTCAGCTGGCCTCTGCAGACCAGCCCGACCTCAGCCATGGAGTTCGCCTCGAATACCTAGCCCATCCGGCCATCTCGCCCGACCTACAAGAAGTGCAGTTCCTCTAAAATGAACCCATCCCCTGGGCATCCGACATCATCCTATTTTTGACAACAAGAGAACTCCCAAATGACCAACAGCAGGCCGCCAAGGTCAGGGCTCGGTCGTCCAACTACGTTCTGGTCAGTGGCGTCTTGTACAAACGTGGCTTTTCACGACCATATCTGCGATGCCTCAACTTGGTCCAAGCAACCTATGTAATGTAAGAAATCCATGAGGGAATTTGTGGCAATCATTCGGGCAGCAAGTCTTTAGCCCACAAAATACTCCGTACTGGTTATTTCTGGCCGACTCTTAATCAAGATGCCACTGATTTTGTGCTCAAATGCGACAAGTTTCAGCGCTTTGCCAACATCCCCCATGCTCCTCCCACTGAGTTGATCACACTCTGCAGCCCCTACCCGTTCGCCAAATAGGGGATCGACCTGATTGGTCCACTTCCCACTGGCCGAGGCCAGACCAAGTTCGCGATTGTCGCCATTGATTACTTCACCAAGTGGGTAGAGGCAGAACCCCTCGCGACCATCACCGAGCGGAACATAACCAAATTCATCTGGCAATCGATTGTTTGCAAATTCGGCGTCCCTCAGGCTATTGTCTCCGACAACGGCAAACAATTTGACAACGCCAAGTATAGGAAGTTCTGCGCTGACCTCCAGATTCAACCATGTTTCTCTTCCCCCGGTCATCCCCAAGCCAACGACCAAGTTGAGGTCACCAACCGTTCTCTCCTAAAGATCATCAAGACTAAGCTTGAAGCTGCTAAGGGACTTTGGGCTGAGGAACTACCGAATGTACTATGGGCTTACCACACCACCGCTCGAACTCCCACTGGGGAAACCCCTTTTCATCTAACATATGGCACCAAGGCGGTCATTCCGGTGGAAATCGGTCTGCCTACCCCCAGTATTTTACATCCAAATCCAGCACTCACCGAAGAACTCCGTCGGGCAGACCTAGACCAAATTGAAGAACTGAGGGAGACCACTGCTATCAGATTGGCCTCATACCAACAGAAAATGAGAACACATTACAACCGCAAAGTCCGACTAAGGGAGTTTGGTGTTGGGGACCTAGTCTTGAGAGAAGCAACCCTTGCCACCAAGAATCTGACTGAGGGTAAATTGGAAGCCAAATGGGAGGGACCTTATATTGTGAAAGCCAAACCACGTTCAGGCACTTACCGGCTTCAGGATCTGGAAGGTCGAGACCTCCCGCACCCCTGGAACGCCGAACACTTGAAACGTTACTTTCAATAAACTACTACTTTTGTGTTGCTCAGTTATTGTATTTTCTTTTCGGAAAGTCACACACTTGAACATTCTTGTCATCTTTTTTGTGCAATGTAACTTTTTGACATTTATATATATATCTCAGTCACCTATATGGTGTCTCATTGACGTTTTGGTTCCAGTAACTAAAAGCCCAGTCGAAAGAAAAGCCCGATGAGCACTAAAAGCCTCGTCTGCATCGAAAGACCTCAAAGCCTCAGCTAGACTGAGCACAAATAGCCTCAGCCTGACTGAGCACAAACGGCCTTAGCCAGACTGAGCACAAAAAGCCTCAGCCAGACTGAGCACTAAAAGCCTCATCCAGACTGAGCACTCAAAGCCTCAGCCAGATCGAGACAAAAGCCTCATTTAGATCGAAACCGACCTCACCAGATCGAGCACTAAAAGCCTCGTCTAGACCGAGCACTCAAAGCCTCACCAGTGAGATCAAACAAATTTCACCAGATCGAGCACAAAATAGCCTTCTCACCAACCGAGCACTAAAAGCCTCAGCCAGATTGAGTACAAAATTTCCAGCCAAACTCAGCTCGACGCACTCGGCCAGACCGATCCCCACCTAGACCAAGCATTACAAGTCCTAACCAGACTGAATGCCACCATTGCTGGTCCAGAGTGAGTTACATGCAACTTTAATTCCAGGTCCAAACTGAGATAATCCTATCGTCAATGAAATTTCCTAATTATGGCGTTAGTAGGATACTCAGTCACACTTTGACGCTTAGTCACAATTCCAGGACAAAGTTTTTATACCACTCTTTACTTAGTCAAATGCCAAAGATGTCCTCACGAGTTTCATTTACTAATCAGATTATTTCCTTCACCATCTAGCGTAACTCCAATAAACCACTCTCATCCATGGAGTTTTTATACAAGTCTCATTTCAGTCTGCATTGCGCATTAAGGAGCTCTCTACTTTACTTTGCATTGAATTTTTTATACAAGTCCAATTTTACTCTGCATTAAGGAGTTCTTTACTTTACTTTGCATTGAATTTTTTATACAAGTCCAATTTTACTCTGTAATAAGGAGTTCTTTACTTTACTTTGCATTGAATTTTTTATACAAGTCCAATTTTACTCTGTAATAAGGAGTTCTTTACTTTACTTTGCATTGAATTTTTATACAAGTCTAATTTCACACTGATTTGCATACAAGCACAAGCAACCGACTGAAAACATAAATGAAGTTTTATTCATTCACAAATATGTACACAAGTTCATTACATCAATTCACAAAAAAGAAAAAAAAAAAAAAAAAAAACAAAGAGGGGCTCTTCTTCATCTTCCCCAGTCATTCCTCTCCACTGGATACAAGATCTTCCTCTTCAACGCCTTCATCCAGGGGGGTCTAGGCCACATCGTCTTCCCCAATTGTCACACTACTAAGGTCTAAGTCTGGGAACAGTTCTTCAGCTCTGCGTTTGAACATCTTCCAGCCACTGTCCCAGAACTTAGCTATTTCGTGCTTATAAAAATCTGACTGCTGGAAGCTCTTAATAACTTCCGCCTTCCAAGAAGTCGCCTCGATGGGCCCGCCTCAGCTTCTGCCTACCAGATTCGCAATACAAGGCTAATCGCCATCCAAATTCGGCAGATCTTTGAATTGCTCAAGAATCGCGACACACAAATCGGGATAAGCCGCCTTCTCTTGGTCCAGCTCTTTCTGAAGGGTCGCCCTTTTAGACGCAGCTTTCGCCTTTTCCTCCTCCACCTCCTTCTTCAGGCCCTCCTTCTCCGCCATCGCCTTCGCCCTCTCTACTTCCAACTCCTTCTGAAGCTTCTCCCTCTCCTCCCTTGCCTTGGCACGCTCGGCCTCCAACTCCTTCTGCAGCTCAGTAACTTTGACGTCTGCCTCATCTTTCTGCCTGACCAACTCTTCATTACCTAGCATGGCCTCCTCATGTCGCTCGACCGCGACAGCACAGGCTCTCTAGGCCTCCTCTAACTTCTTCCGCTCACCAGCAAGTTGGAACTCGAGCGACACAACCTGACGGCGTGTATTCTCCAGCTCTACCTTAGCAGCTTGCAGATTAATGTGAGCAGTTTCCCAGCTTGCACTTTCCTTCTTCAACTTGGCCAGCTGAGCCTTGGCCTCATCAGCCTTGAGTTTGGCAGCCCCCGCTTTCCTCAGCAGAGCCCCTGCTAGGGTGGTTACCTCCATTTGGGCGAAGCATAACCCCCTCAACAGGTCAGCTTCGTTAAATCTTGATGCCAAGCGCAAGGCTGCCTCTTCCACAATGCTCACCAAGCGGTCTGCCCCAGCTCTGGCTAGGCCTTCTTCTCCCTCCAACAGCCCAGCCACCGCCTGAGCGTGATAGATCGCTATGGTCAGGCTAACTCCTCCTCCTTTGGGGGCAGGTCCCCCCTGAGGTTGTTCCTCCCTCCTAAATTCAGAAGCAACCCTACCGACCCCTACACCGATTGCTACCACCATTGGCACAACCTCTCTCACTTCTGAGGCAACATCTACCACCTTTGCGGCGATTGCTTTCCCTAAAGTCTCCTCCATCCCAGCAACCTCTCCCTCCTTGGCCAGACTGGCGTCCTCTGCCCTCCCTTCTTTCCTTCTCTTTTGGACAGGCTCTTTCTCACTCCGCCTCAATCTCTTCTTCTTCTTCCCCACGCCCAGCGCCTTCATCTCCTTCAACGACCTCTCCTTTAAAGGGTCCCTTGGGGGCGGTCGTGGTATAAACTCACCTAAGTCTTTCTCTCCGAGGGGTTTGGGACGAGGTCGAATCCTTTCCCTCGCAACTGGTTTGGCGGTCGATCGGCTTGAGACTCTTTGAATTTCTAGGCTTTCACCAGGATGGCCTGATCCTCTGCCTCTTGAGCTTTTCTCCTTACTTCCAACTCCACTTTGGCCGAGGTCTCCACCGACGGTCAGGACCCAACCTCGCTTCAAACAAGTGACGAACAAGCTTGTCCCACTTGGCTTTTTCCCTCTCCCTCCACTCCTTTACCCTCTTCACCCTCTCCTCCGCCGCCGCCGCCCCCAACTTTGGCTCCACAGATCTGGTTGGCATCTTCCACATCGTACGCACACCAGCCCCTCCAGAAGTGGACACATAGAACCACCGTGGTCTCCAACCTTTGATCGACGTTGGCAACCCCGCCACCAAACCCTTCCCTGCCGCTGCCTGTAAGGTGACCCAAGTCTCCTGCTACCCTGAAGCCTTGTAGTAGCCAAAGAACTCGTCCACCATCATGGCCTGTCCTCCATTCGCCTTCGGCCATGCACTTGCGCAAGCCAGCAAGATCTTCCATGCATTGGGCATTAGTTGCCCTGGTGCTACCTCCAGATGGTTGAGCACATCCACCACTATTTGCGGCAGTGGCAACCTCAGTCCACCCTTTAGAGCTTCCTCATAGAGGGAAAACTCTCCTGGCCTGGTGTCAGACGGCCTCTCCGTCGATGTCGGCAGCAATAACTCCACTTCCGTAGGGATCTGGTACTTTTCGCAGATAGCCTCCAACTCCACCGCAGTAATCGTGGATTTGTCAGCCTTCGTATGCCAGTGATCTAGTTCCACTTGGCTGATTGGCTTTGGCGCTGCTATCATGGTGGAACTATGGGATCGTACCACTGACTCCCCCACCCTTTCTAACCTATACTATGCCGCTAACTCCTCTGCATCATCGTCTCCAAGTAGGTCCACCCTCACATTCACAGCTCCTTCTTGTGCCATTTCTAGGGTATGTTTGTGAATCGCTTCTGCTGCAGGTGCAAGAAAATTGAAGAAGTGTCGCAAAGGTGTATCGTGAGCAACAAATGAAGTAAGACTTGGAATGTTTTGGTTCTTTGTAAACAAGTAGGTGAATCGAATGATGCCAAAAGCCCATGGTTTGCCCGCATTCCAAGGATCCCAATTAATTTTCGCTAGTTTGAAAACTTTTCAAATCATCCGCCAAAATTGTCTTTTCAACCCCATAATGACCTTTCGTTTCATTTTTGCTCCAACACCTAACTCCCCCCCTTCCCCTATCTTTTCCATTTCAAATCATCATTTCACACGCCACCTCTTGAGCCCCGTGCCCTTCCGCTCGGCCTTCACATGGTCAGCCCTTGTCACGGTAGCTCACACGGTCGGACTTCACGCGGTTGGCTCATCCGCTCGGCCTTCACATGGTCAGCCCTCCTCACGGTCAGGTCACATGGTCGGCCTTCACGCGGTCGGCTCTTCCGCTCGGCCTTCACATGGTCAGCCCTCCTCACGGTCAGCTCACACGGTCGGCCTTCACGCGGTCGGCTCATCCGCTCAGCCTTCACATGGTCTGCCCTCCCGGCTCGTCGCTCGATTACATGATCGACCCTCCCATTCGGCTCGTCTGCTCGATTACATGATCGACCTCCCCACGGTCGGCCTCATTTATCTCACTTTCACTTTCACGGTCGGACCATCCCCCGCTCCGTCATCCCGGTCGGACTCACCTTCCGCATAAGTATTCCCTTTGTTGGACTGATGCTGCACTCGGGAATGGGGGACTACTGACATGGATAGGCCCACAAAGGCTACAGCCCACAGTGAACAACCCCAAGCCCACCATTTGGAGCCCATTGCATAACACGGTTGGTAAATCCAGGACAGCTGGAGGCCAACTAGGCGTGAAGGGCTAATGACATTCGGACACATGGCACGTGTAAGATGGGCCACATCAGCAGACAAAGATCTACAAAGTTATTGCCACAACACATCACCATTAATGCCGCCCATCACAGCATTTATTACGACAACACCTCCCCGTTTAACAAAGACACCTTACCTGAACAAGGTAAGCTTACACAAAGCTTTTCGGCGATGTGGGCACGTCGAAAGGGACACCGAAATGATTACCAAAGGATATAAGCAAGCAACGAAGGCAGGAAGAAGGTTAAGCTTTTTATCTCCAATCTCTCTCTACACACTTTATCTCTTCTCCCTACTTGCTAACTTGCCCGTTAGAGGGTTCGCTGGGGGACTACCCCGTTCCCCATTGAACTTACTTGCAGGTCATCTAGTGGGCTTCGCCACTCGGACGTGGGCTTGAGGAGCTTGGATCGGTCTAGTCCATCCACCGAGAACAAACTGCTTTATCAGCCAATATCCTTCTTCAGTCCATTTTCGAAGTCCATGGAAGTTGGGCTCGGAAGCATCAATTTAACCATTCTTTCTTTTGAGACTCTGACTCCTTTCTCAAGTTCTCCATGAAATTCATTGCGAAACAGCATCACCTTCAAACCATTACCTATTTGTCTGAAGACAACCAAGCCAAGTTAGAGCAAATTAATATCGACAAAAATAAATCTACATATTATCGAAATAATAATCGATAAACTATTAAGAAAAAAAACAAAACAGCACCCACCTGAAGACTTTCTGATACTCAGGCTGAAGGCCAGCTACTATAGTATCGACCCGAATCCACTGTTTCTTGCTTGACTTATTAAGCCATTTTCTAAAACTCATGGGAACTCTCTCCGTAACAGATACAATGGTGTCACCATGTTTGATTTTGTTCATGAAAAATGGCTTAACAAATGTTGGATCATTGTATGACATTTGTCGTTTGAAACGAGCCTTTACTTCCCGGTCGTTATCTTCCTCATTCACCGTCACCGGAAAGACATCTAAACTTGCTTCATCAGAAAAATTAGAGAAAGTTGTGGACCCTCTTCTTTTGCCGATCTTACCAGTACTACTACGGTAATGAATACGAGCCTTGCTAATGACCTAGCTCACAGAATCAGTACGTTTCCTCTTCATTCTCTAAATGAATGAGCAAATACAGAACAAAACCAATTTTAAAAAAAAAAAATTGTGATCCAAGAACTCCTCTCCTCTAGAACTCGCTCATGGATTGTTCTTCAGCCATTGATACTGTCCTGGACTGATTTCTGGGTAACCTTCTTTTTCCCTCTCTATATATCTATATCAATATATGATATCGTGCTCTGCCTCAGTACTGTAGCCTTCCAGCTAGTGTGTCCTCGGCAAGAGATTTGTTTCCAATAGTGGGATTATTTTGAACGACTTGTGTTATGCCATGTTATCGTGCTCTGCCTCAGTACTGTAGCCTTCCAGCTAGTGTGTCCTCGGCAAGAGATTTGTTTCAAATAGTGGGATTATTTTGAACGACTTGTGTTATGCCGTGTTATCGTGCTCTGCCTCAGTACTGTAGCCTTCCAGCTAGTGTGTCCTCGGCAAGAGATTTGTTTCCAATAGTGGGATTATTTTGAACGACTTGTGTTATGCCGTGTTTGGTTAGGATATTTGGTGAGTGATTTAGAAAGGAAAAAAAATTTTGTCTAAAATTAAGTAAATATAAATACACCTATTGAATTCACATATGATTTAGGAATTTAAATTTGAAAATTTTATACCTAACAATATACACATACTTTAAGGAATTGATTTCCATAATAAAAATATATTATATATTTTACGTAACTATTTTTTTTTTTTAGTAGGAATTACTAAATCCCTTCCTAAAAAAAAAAGGCTTATATTTTACTACATTCATGTAAAATATTAATGTCTATAAGAATAACTATTCTTTCCATCTCTCTCTCTCTCTCTCAAATGGTGATTATTAGGATTTTATTTGGTCTTTAAAACTTTTTTTTTTTTGTGCCTTTTATTCAAGCTTAATCTCCATGTCCATACGGCTTCTGTTAACAATAGAACAACAATACATCAGGCCCATATGTGACGATAACCATGGATGTCTGTAACAAGCCCACGGGGGACCTCGCTACAGCAGTTCGGACTCCCTTTTTGTGTTACGGTTCGTAATCTGAACCAAAGAGTCCAAATCCGACAAATCGTTTTGAGAAAAAACTAATTTTTGAAAAGAAGTGCCAAACATGGACTGCTTTGCCAGATACAGAGTCGCTACCTAAATATTTTTTAATGGGGGAATTTAGGAAATCCTGACTCGGTGCCAAAGGCCACGTGTCCGTCATCACCAAAGTTGCCTCTCTCGAACTTGGGTACGATTGGGAAGGTCACTATGAGCACTCTCGCCCGATCCAAGATCGGCCTCTACTAACAATGATATCCAATTTTGAAAACATTATGTGTTCTTATTCCAAGGTTATTAGCCTAGAATTACTATGTTATGCGACAAAGAAACAAGTATAGACCAAATCGCCTAAATTGGAACAAAACACTACATGTTTGTTTTGAAAATGGTTTGCTACTCGCAAGTAGGCTAAAATGCAGGTTTTGCCACCCTCAAGTGGGCTTTTAGAAAAGACAATTTTGCCACTATCTGGTGGGCTTAAAACTCACAGTTTTAATGCATTATTCCAATCTAGGTAATTTGACCTCCATCCACAGGCATTCAAACAGTTATATCACATAAGCACTTAGCCTCATGGTAGCCATGCTATTATGGCAACACTCACACACGTGCAAAGATGCTAAAGCATAGAAACTCACCTAGTACTCCAAGCCAAAACAGAAGCTCATTAGAAATCCATGCATGGACCTAAGCATACTGAAATGTCTAATGCAACACATGCAAAGATATAATCTAGGCAGTTCATTATCCTAATCATGGCATGTGGAATGCGACAGATAACACGTATTCAATTTGGAATTGAAATACAATGCAGTTTGTATGATATACTGAGCATGATACATGTCAACAAATGCATGGATGCATGTATGCATTGCATAAGGTATGCTAATTTTAAATATGCCCTAATCTACCATCATAAGCAGGTAAATAAAATGGAAGAAAGAAATGGGGGTTGGAAGACATATACACACTCACCCACACTTATTACAAATATACCCTCACACAGAGGGACCAAAAGAATATACAGTCCCAAATAGTATAGTCCAAATACAGAATAAATAAATTATTACAGAAATTTCTAATTATCAAATTAAATTCAAGATATAACAAAAAGAGAGGGCCTCACCACCTAAGGATGCGCTAATGATGCATGCTCGACCGACTCACCGAAACCCGATCATGACATCGCGCTCTGTTTACCGCCTGTCTCTCCAAAATTGCCAAAGTCCTGAACACCTTCCTTCCATGTCACAGACACCACCGGCCGATGGGATGGCCACCGGCCATGTAAAATGACCACCGGCTGCATGAGAGGTTATCGGCTACCCATAAAGTGCCGGTCGGCACTCTATACTGCCGGTCGGCACAAAATTCCTGCAGAGGACAGTTTGACAGCAACAGCAGGCAGACAGTGCATGATATGGATTTTAGAGCAAATGTAAGCATGGTCAATGCTCCCTATCATGTATGGGACTCAAGGAAGCATGACCCTTGGTTCTTGGGCCATCAATTATGCATCTTGGTGCATGATAGCCTAAGGAACCAAGATTGCATTTTAATGTAAAAATGCATGCAAACACACAAATGAAACCAAGACCTTATCATGTGTTGGTCAAGGGCCTTGGGGACCAAGAGTTAAAACAAGTTGCACCACTTGTAGTGTGAACTTCCCTCAACCCTTATGCTTGGTTTGACAACCCCAAACCAAGCCATGAAATGCATGTATGCAACATAGCTCAAATGATGCAACATGGGAATTAGGATGCAACCACACCAAATGTCATGCAACTACCATGTTAAGCATGCAAAATGCTAGAGTATACAAGATGCAAATGTCATGCAAACATGGACCAATCAAGCAATAAGACCAACATACTACAACACTTAATGAATCAATTAAGCAATAGACATGAGGCAAGCATGTGATGGTGGACTAGACCACAATGGGGCAGCCCTCAAACCAACCCAAAACAAAGAGCAAAACATGCCCAAAATGGTGACCAATTACCTATGCAAACATGCAAGTCAAAGGGCCTAAGGTTAAGGCACAAAGGGAGCACTACTTGCTACCATTAACATGGCCACTCATGGCATATATTAGACCACCAAAACAGATTTTAACAAATGAAATGAGCCCCCCAAAACCCAACAACAAGGCAGCCCAAATGCTCTAAACATACAAGCATGCACAATGCTCACTTTAAAGCATAAGAGACCAACATTTCAAAAGATGGGAGAGATGATACATGGAGGCATATAAGCATGGCATAAGGACTGAGATAGCATATTAGATGATTCCAAATCACTAAAATAGCCTAACCAAATGCATGCTAAGAACTCACATCTTAAGACTAACAAGCCTTAATGCAAAACAACTTTGTCAAACATACCAAACATGGAAAAATCAGTGGCCTACAGCCTCTAGACATGGCAAAATGATGCTAATGTCTTCATGAAGTGAGGCTCATACATGCAAGAAACATGGCCTAAACTCATGGCTCATTTCTAGGCAAACTAGAGCATTACAAAGCAAGTATAAGAAGCATGCTAAGGACCGCAAAACCAACCAAAAACAGAGATAATATATGATCCAAAACACCCAAATAAGCTCTGAAATGAAGGCATATAAGGCTAAAAATGCATGCTACTATGTGAGCCAAAGTAAAGACCAAAGAGGGACAAAGGGGAGGGGGTGTCCTCCCTATATACGACTCCAAAATACCTCCTCACCACTGAAAACCCACTTGGTTTTCGGTGGTGAGAAGACCAAAACACCAAGTTAAACAAGGCTTCAAGAAAAGGCTAAAATAGCCAAAACAAAGCCTAAGAGGGTGAGTTTGTGCTTAAACCCCCAAGTGACCTTAATGAAGGTTCTAAAGTAAGAAAATATAAGACTTTTTTATGTTGAACACAAAGCCAAAAACACAAAGCAAGACAGGTAGAAAGCTAGTGCAAGTTTGGGGAAACTAAAGCAACATGCTTACCCTTGAAGACTCCTTGAAGAACCAGTGGTGCAGCCCTCCTCTAATGATCAAAACCAGTCCAAAATCACAATAAACAACCCTCCAAATCCCTCAATCTCGGAGCTAGGTGTAATAGTGTGTGTAATAGTGCAAAAGTAAGGTAAAACACACTATTTAGGCCAAGAAACACACACAATGGATGAGGGAAGGGAAGATATAGATATAGATAGATATATATCAGAGATACATAGATATAAGCTCTGGTTTTGTGTTGGAAATGGCTAAACTCCAACAAATGGAGAGAAGGGTTGCTTATATAGACCAAGGCAAGCCTAAGACTTAGTGGCTAAGCAAAAGAAAAAGGGTTCAAGGGGTGCAAAGGGGTCTTGGCTTCTTGGAGAAGCCAAGACAGCTGGCCAAGCTTCTCCAAGAAGCTTTGGCCAAAGGGTCAAGCTTCTAGAAGCTTAGGGGGTTCAAGGGTGCAAAGGGTGCAAAATGGCCACACCTGTGCACAGGGGAGTGTGATGGTGCATTCCAGCTGGCACAGTTGGCATGCACCATGTCCCAGGGGTTCAAAGGGTGCATGCCGGCCGGCCAAAACAATCACCGGCGCAAAAAAGTGCCGGTCGGCAACATAAAGTGCCGACCGGTCAAAGTGTTTGAGAAAACAGTGCCGATGGCCAAAAGGGAGTGCCGGTGCGGTGTAGGGGCAGCCGGTGGGCTTCAGGGATGGCTAACAAGCCTCCCCCTACCCTTAAATGCAAAAACACACAACTCTTGGTGTAAAACCAAGCACAGAACAAGCCGGTTGAGAGGTCCTGAGGCACGACACGCAGCCAGGACCTCCGGGAACTCAAAACGAACACAAACATGGATAATCACCGAGCATTCCAACGGTGACGTCCAAGTCTTGAGGACGGTCAAAAATGGGGTGTCTACAATGTCTCCTTTAAGTTCAAAGGTAAATAGTTGTTGGCCTCAGTGCTATGTGCAAGATTTTTTGCACGTTTGTTATTTCTAAGACATATAATACGACAATTTGTCATATATTATTAAAATGTTAGAGTTTGTTATTGATTGTAAGTGTATCAAATAGATTATAAATAAAATTTAAAAAAAAAAAAAGAATTGTATCATTTATTCATTTTACATATGTAGATTTTAAAAATCAATAATTATATTTTTCATAATTTTCATTTTCAATTCTATTTAGTAACTATATTATTTATCAAGTAGTGTGTTTCTTAGGTGTAGAGTATACAAATTACACAAAATTAGTGTGTTGTCGAGCAAAAAAAAATTTGATCTGAGAAACTTTGGGAATCTCAAAATGTTAATATAATTTTTTTTTATTTTAACAGTTAATAAATACAAGTGATATAAAATTATTGACATATTTAACCGTATCTTTAATTTTAAATTTTAAGAAAAAATATTTATATATAGAAAGTCAAATAAATAAATTTAACCATATCAAAGCCACATGTAATTTGATATTAAAAATCCTTCAAATGAAATTCTAAATTTAATTTTCATATAATTTAAAATTAAAAAAATATATATTTCAAAAATATTATTCATTTTTTTAAATACTTGAAACAAAAAAATAAATATAACATATCTAACTTTCAAATTCAAAAAACAAATGTACATAAAATGTCAAAAAATAATTGTAGCAATATGGTAATTTTTTTTAGCTATGTCTGAGCTATATTTAATTTTAAATTTAAAAATAATGTAAAAAAGAAATTTTGAATCAAAATAATTTTAAATTTTAAGAAAAAATATTTATATATAGAAAGTGTGTGAGTGATTTTCTGATCACACTGCCCTCCTTAGTGATTCAACGGTAGAACACAGGCAGAGTAGATGGCTCCCTGTAACCTGCACAAAAAGAGAAGGCTCAAAGGTGGTTCTTCCACCCGGGGGCACTCCAACGATCAAGTCAGTATCTCTCAAAGATAACAAGTGCTAAAATTACTGCTCAAGACTACAAATTGCATACCTTAGACCCGCCGAGGGTTCCCTTCTTTTATAATGTCTCTCCATCCTAGTCCCACTAGAAGTCTTACTTCTATGGACTCTCATTCAGTACATACTTTGGACTCTACAAGAGATAAGGATAAATTCCCTAAGAATACTATCCTTATCCACCTTGAAGTCTTTCTTCGTTCTAGGACTCCTGCCCCTTATTTGATCGTCTCGAATTCTGAAATCTTCGGAGATAACCTCGGCAACCCCGAGATCACCTCAAGAATCGGTTGTCACGTGGTACCTCACCGACACTTCGGTGTCACCTCGCCACGTGTTGGTACTCGTAAAATACATCCCCATTAACCGCCCCCTAGGTTCTATTACCTCGGCATTCGAGGTGATGGAACCTATCTTCAACTTTTTTCGTGACGTCTGAAGAACTTTCTAGCCGAGATCATTCATTTCAGCCGATATGTCTTCTTCTCGTAACAAGAATTCAGATCGATTTTACTTCGTATGAGTCATTATAGATCATTTTTCGACCGCTTCACCGACGCTGCTTTTTCCTTTATTGGTCCATCGGGCGACGCGCCTATAAGCCGTCTTTCCTCTGCTTGCGCCGTCTGACGCGTGCGTTATCCTAGGCACAATTATTGCCTGATTTTGCCGCCGCTTCACTTTTGACAAAAACGTCTGTCTCTCTCTTCTCCTCTTCACTTTTGCATTCAATTTTTCCTTTACCTCTCTCTAAAGAGTTCTTTCTCCGCCGGTCCGCCATTGCCCTCTCGCGTTAAGCTCAGAATCGCCTCCTTCGCCATTTCGCTAAGCTCTCGCCATCGTTCGTTGCCTCGATCTCGGAAGCTTACTCCGGCCTCCATCTTTTCTGGTAAGCAACTGGCTCTTCTCCTTCAGTTCTTGATTATTTCTGGAATTTCTTGTTCGCTTTATTCTGCTCCATCATTCAATCTGTGAATCACTCACTTGAATACGTCTTTATTTCTTGATTCTTGCACATGTTATGAACACTTGCACTGTTGCACTTCTTGTTCTTGGTCTTCCACCCTTTGTGTTCTTGAATCTGAGACTTCGCTTTTGCTTTTCTGTTTTCCAGATTTTCTGCCTTCTATACTCGTTCTTTGTAGGTTTAGGTTTGGGATTTGTCTCAGAGGACCTTCATTTTCTAGGAAAATCAAAACAAACTTCACCAATATACATTTCTGTGCCTGCCGAGGTCCCTAGAGCCCTTTAGGAATATCCTGCTCTGTAGCTAAATACTGTGACATCAAAACCATGGGTGTGTGGAGAGACAGGTTAACTCCCCAACCAAACTAGAGTATTTTAGGCAAGAATTCTCCATCCCCGCCGATGTTCACCTCAGGCTAGCTGGGGAGAACGACTCCATTATGCCCGAGGATGATAACATGCCTTTTCCTATAGTAGCCTTCGTCCAGTGTGGACTTCGATTCCCTCTTGATCCTCTCTTTCGCGAGGTCCTTCATTACTATTCTTTGAACCCTATGCAACTTGCCATCAACGCCTATAGGACGCTTAATGGTATAATAGCCTTAGCTCGGCAGGAGAGTGTTAGGATCACTCTTGCCGACATCCAATACTGCTACACCATGTGTGCCCTGAACCTTAAGGAAAAAGGTTATGTCTATTACCTTAAGCCGAGGTCCACAGAGTTTAAGATTGTAGCCGACCTTCCAGACTCTAACAAAGGGGCTGGAGATGATTATCTCATCGCTTCTGGGAACTGGGAATTTGGCCCAGATGAAGAAGTTCATCTCTTCCCTCTTCCTCGAACGGTCAAGGAGGGCAAGGGTAAGATCCCTATGTTAACTGCTTAACTGTTGCTTCCCACAATTTCTCCAACAAATTTGTTTCTGATGTTGTGTTTCCTTTTGCAGACATTCGCAAGCCTCCCAAGGACTTTCGCCAGTCCTATTACCCTGGGAAAGGTTTGAAGAAACTCTTGGACCTACCAATCCATAAACGCAAAGCTCCGCTCCTGCTGAACTTTATCCCAACATACAAGTCTACCTTGGCCGACGTTCCAAAGAAGAAGAAGAAGAGCGCCTCTCCACCAACTGCCACGACTCAAACCGCATCCACATCCCGCACAGATCAAGGCTCTACTTCTGACCCAGCCGATCTTCCATCTACTTCAGCACCATTCTTGGTACCAGTTCAAGAAAGAAAGCGTCGCCGACGTCTTGTCAAAACAGCCGAGATGGTCCGCCCGAAGCCCGTTGTTCTAGATCTCCTTGCCGACCTACCAGCCGACGTGGATGATGCACCATCCCAAACGGTGCCCCCACCAAAACCAAAAAGAGTCAAAAAGGCCCAGCCAAAGGCCAAAGCTACTGAGGCCGAGGTCGAAGATGCTTTGCCCATCTCCCAACTTACTTCAACTCTGAAGACCACTACTACATCCGCCAAAAGATCTACTGAGGCCCAAATGATTCGGTCGACTCACCAAAAGTCGAGGTCGCTGCTCATGACGACTTCGGGGTCCAGGGTTCCCAAAATTCTTGGGAGCCAAAAATTACGCTTTATGCCAATGAAAGCGCCGCCGACGTAAACATCGGCGTGGCACTCAGCACTGCAGTGCTCCTTGAGGGTGGTCTTGGGCGTAACGCCAAGATGAACGAATACGAGAACTATGCCCTCATGCTGCAGCGCTCTGTGCAAGGAAGTTTTTCAATTTGGCAACTTTTCTTTCTGCTGCTTTCTTTAAACTTATAAAGTTTTGCAATATTTCATGATAACCTCTATCTTGAGAACTTTCAGGCCATCCAACACGCCCACACCTTCTCCATGCAAGCATTTGAAGCAAAGGAGAGGTTGTCCGAGATGGAGAAGGAGTTTGCTGCTCTCCAGAAACAGAACAAAAGTCTTAAAAATAAAATGAAGACTCTAGAGGACCAAGCTGAGGCTACAACTCAGCTCAAAGAAGAGGTCGATGAAAGGGCCGAGGTCGGAAGCCATTAAAAACGTCGCCGAAGCACAGAAGAAGGAGGCCGAGGAAAAAGCGGCCCAGGCCAAGAAAGAGCTCCAGCAAGCGCTAGCTACAAAGGATGCCAAAATAAAAGCGGCCGATGACAAGGCATACGCTCAAGGCATGGCCGATGTGGCAGAAGAGTATAAGCTTCAAGTCAAGCAAGCATGCAACAGGGGATTTTCCCTAGGTTGGAATGCTTTGGCCAAACAGCTTGATCTTCCTGCCGACTCGCCCTGGCGCAAAACCAAAGCCATTCGTCTTCCCTTTGCTCTTCCTTCACCTCCAAGCCAAGTTGAAGAAGAAGCTGATTCTGAAGCCGAGGTTGAAGATGAAGGTGAAGATGAAGATGAACCATTGGTCAGGAAATCCAAGGAAGCCATTGAAACCAAGTCACCTCCTCAGGGCGATCAAGTAATGGATTTAACCCAAGAGGAGGATGAGGAGGTTGAGAAGGTGCCCAAGGAAGCTGGCCCCACCCACCTTTCATCCGACCTTCTGGTGGCTGAGCAAAGCGTGGAGAAGACCTTGGCTGAAATAGACGCCGAGATCGCGGCTGATAAGGAGGCCGAGGTCGTAAAAAACACCGAGGTCGCCTCAGAGAAAGATGCAGAGGTTGTGGAGCAAAAGGATGCCGAGGTGGTTCTTCCAGAGCCCTCCGAGGTTCCATCCCAATCATCTGTTCAAGTTGAAGAAGGACAGCCTTGATGCTTTTTGTACTTTGTTTTGTTCTTTTTATTTACTCTTGTTAATGTTCCCTGAACAATGTAAGCTTCTTCTTTATGGCCGATGTGCCTTTCTTTGTTGCTTTTGAACAATTTACTTCTGCTAGGCCATTGTGCCTCCTTTATACACAACCTGCTTTCTCTTGAATGTCAGTCTTTAATCTTTCTTCATTGCTTCTATTTGATTCTATACTTAGAATATTTCGCATGATTCATACAATTCTTCCTTGCACAATCTCCTGGTTACATACCTCGCATGTTTACCTGAAGTTTTACCTCGGCTAGGACTTCACCTGTAAACTTGCCATAAACTTCAACAAGTATAAAGCATATAAACTCAATTAATCTTCATCTTGTAAATTGCTACAAATTTCAACAAGTGAAGATAAACAATCATATCGGCTTAACTTTAACTTGTAAATTGCTACAAATTTCAACAAGTAAAGATAAGGAATTTATCTCGGCTTAACTTTAACTTGTAAATTGCTACAAATTTCAACAAGTAAAGATAAGGAATTTATCTCGGCTTAACTTTAACTTGTAAATTGCTACAAATTTCAACAAGTAAAGAAAAGGAATTTATCTCGGCTTAACTTTAACTTGTAAATTGCTACAAATTTCAACAAGTAAAGAAAAGGAATTTATCTTGGCTTAACTTTAACTTGTAAATTGCTACGAATTTCAACAAGTAAAGAAAAGGAATTTATCTCGGCTTAACTTTAACTTGTAAATTGCTACAAATTTCAACAAGTAAAGAAAAGGAATTTATCTCAGCTAGATTATGTTTAAACATAATCTCGGCTTAACTTCGGCTAAGCATTACTAATGTCTTCTCTCTGCCCCCAATGTGAACCTAAGTTCCTCTTGGGTTCTCATTATTCAAAAAACAACATCATGCAAAGTTGTATAAGTTCGGAAAAATTCTGCTAAGATTTTATTGATCATATCGGCAAAAAAGATCAAAGAACATCTAATGATAGAAAAACTTTAAATTACAAGTGTTCCATGGTCTAGGCAATGCCTTGCCCTCATTATCTTCGAGCCGATATGCCCCATTCCCTAACACCGAAGTGATTCTATAGGGACCTTCCCAGTTTGGGCCAAGCTTGCCCTCTCTGGGATCCTTCTTATTGCCGACGACTTTTCTCAAGACTAGGTCGTTGACTTGAAAATCCCTTGGATTGACCTTCTTGTTGTAAGTTTTGGCAAGCTGTTGCTGGTATGCTGCAAGCTGGATTGCGTTTCTTTTCTTCTTTCGTCCTAGTAGGTCCAGATCTCGCTAAGAGCACATCATTAGACCCGCTTCTCAACTCCTCGTGTTCTCGATCCTCGATGCCGATCTCCAATGAAATGACTGCTTCTGTGCCATAAGCCATGGCAAAGGGGGATTCCCCTGTTGATCTTCTCGGCGTAGTGCGATATGCCCAGAGCACGTTGGGCAATTCGTCTACCCACTTTCCTTTTGCTGCCTGCAGCCTCTTCTTTATTCCATCCAAAATGACTTTGTTTGATGCTTCGGCTTGGCCATTACTTTGGGGAAAGCTTGGTGTTGAAAAATAATTCTTTATCTTGAACTTTGCACAAAAATTCTTGATGAGTTTGCTGTCAAACTGTGTTCCGTTGTCGGCAACGATTGCTCTTGGAATCCCAAATCTGGTGATGATGTTTTTCCAGATGAAGTTCTTCACATCCACATCTCGGATTTTGGCAAGAGGCTCTGCTTCTATCCATTTTGTGAAGTAGTTTGTAGCCACCAGCAGGTACTTCCGCTGCCCCGTTGCTTAGGGTAATTGTCCAACGAGATCCATGCCCCATTGGGCAAATGGCCAACTACCGAAACAGGTTCAGTCACAATGGGTGATGTATCAATCTGCAAACCTCTGGCATTGTTCACACTTCTTCACATAGGCTTCTACATCTTTTTGCATGTAGGGCCACCAATACCCCTGGGTAATGGCCCTATGCGCTAACGATCTGCCCCCTGCGTGGCTTCCACAAACTCCTTCATGAATTTCATACAAAAAATCTTCGACCAAGAGGGTGTACACACCTTAAAGAGGTCCAAAGTGAAGGATCTTCAGAGATGTCCTTCATTGTCAGTCAATCTTGCCGACTTGACCGACCTTGTGTGCTTCCTTTCGATCTTCCGCGCTTTTCCTCTTCAGAATGCAACAATTGCATCCATCCAAATTTGTCCCATGTCCACACATAATGCTTCTTGCATTGTGTGGTGACTCTATGCTCGGACCGATAGGTAATCGATCATTATTGTCCTCGTCTTCCGGTTTGCATTGAGCTTGCTAAATTGGCCAACGCGTCGGCGTGGTTGTTATCTTCTCGGCTAACTCAAGAAGTCGGCTTTTGGAACATGTCCGCCACCGATGACTTCTTTTATGCGTATGCCGACATCCTTTCATCTCGGGCAAGAACTCTCCGTAGTTTGATTCACTATAAGTTGTAAGTCACAAAAACTATTACCTCATCTCATCTGCTATTGCGGCTTCAATCCAAAGAATCAATGCTTCATATTCCGCCTCATTGTTCGAGGCTTTGAACCCCACGAATAGATCGCTTCCAATATCTCCCCATCGGGGGAAATTAACACTACTCCTGCCCCTGCCCCCTGCCGATTTGAGCTCCCATCAACAAAAAGCTGAAAAGAGTCGCCGATGTATATGCTGCAGGGTCTGAGTTTTTCCTTCCTTGGTTCTTTAGCCTTTGGCTGGGCTTCTTCTTCCTTGTTTGGACATCGTTCATCTCGGCCGACGGAGTCTCATGTTCAATGTATTCGCGAGAACTCACCACGAAGTCGCCAAGACTTGGCCCTTAATTGCGTTCTCTACCGAACTCCAGTCATCTCGCACAAAACTACTGCCCATCTTGCAATTCTTCCAGTCAAGTCTCCTTGTTGCAACAAGGATTTTAATGGGTGCTCTGTCAGAACCACTATCTTGTGAGCCTGAAAATAATGGTTTAGCTTCTTTGAGGCCATTACCAAGGCCAGCATTAATTTCTCCAGTGGTAAATACCTTGTTTCTGCATCGGCCAAGGTTTTACTTACATAGTACACTGCCTTATGCTCTTCCTTCTCTTTTCGGATAATCACAAAGACTCATCAGGCTCAAACCGCTAGGTATAAAAACAGCCTCCCTGTGTTGAGGTGTTGAGAGGACTGGAGCCGAGGTAAGGTATTTCTTCAGTCGCCAAAGCGCCTCACATTCCTCTCGTCCATAGAAAATCCGCGCCTTTTTCATCAGTTGAAAAAGGTTTACATTTGTTCGAACTTCGCTTATGAACTCGTTTAGGGTCGCGCCCTTCCAAAGAAGCATCCGAACTGTTTAGCCGATGTCGGACTCAGTAATTCCGAATGGCCTTGATCCGATCCGGGCCGGCTTCAATGCCCCTTCTAGTCACCAGTATCCCAAGAACTTACGGATCCGACTCCAAACGCCAAGATTTTGATGCGTTAGTCGGAGCCGATATGTTTTGAGTATGTCAAAGACCTCTTCTAGGTCAGCAAGATGATCCTTTGGTTCCTTGGTCTTCACGACCATATCATCAATGTACACTTCTACAGTTCGGCCAATCAAGTGTTTGAACATCTTGGTCACCAGCCTTTGGTAAGTTGCTCCTGCGTTCTTCAACCCAAAAGGCATGACTTTGTAACAATACAAACCTTTCGGAGTGATGAACGCTGTCTTCTCTTCATCTGGGGGGTACATGGCTATCTGGTGATACCCCCTGTATGCATCCAAGAAGCTCATCCTTCCATGTCCAGATGTGGCGTCTACCAACTGGTCAATCTTTGGCAGAGGGAAGCTGTCTTTGGGACAAGCTTTGTTCAAGTTTGTAAAATCTACGCAGACCCTCCACTTGCCGTTCTTCTTCTTTACTACCACGGTGTTTGATAACCATGTCGGATAATTGGCTTCTCTGATGGCCCTGGCCTCTAGAAGTCTGGCTACTTCCTCTTCCACTGCTTCGACGTGCATCAACGTCGGCCTTCTGGCTCGTTGTATCACAGGTTTGGCCGACCTGTCAACGTTAAGTCTGTGACATGTGACCTCGGGGTCAATGCCAGGCATTTCGTAGGGCGTCCAGGCAAACACCTCGATATTTTTCCTGAGAAAGGCTTCCAACTCCCTTTCTTCTTCTTCGACTAATCCTGTGCCGAGAAGAAAGAAGCGTTCCTCATCGCCCTCTTGGACGAAGATTTTCTTCAATGCTTCTTCACTTTTCTCGGTCGGCTCCTTGCCGACGTCATCTAGGACCTTCATGTCCTCTTCATCAACTTCTGCTTCCTCTGGTTCTCGAATGTTGCAGGTTAACCTCATTGCTGCCATGGAGCAATTTTTCGCCTGCAACTGATCTCCTCTGACTTCCTCGATCCCATGTTCTGTTGGGAACCATAGCAGTTGATGCAATGTTGAGGGAACTGCCCCCATTGCATGCAACCACGGCCTCCCCAGGATGATATTGTAGGGCGAGGGCGTATCGATCACAATGAATTCTGTCTTGATTTTCTTCGTGCCAGCTTGTACCTCTAAGCTTGTTGCCCCTAAAGGCCATGTCGGCGTTCCATTGAAGCCGACCATCGGGCCGTTTGAGTGCTCCATGTCATCAGGGTGAAGGCCTAACTCCTTGTAGCATCTAACATACATGATGTCGCAGGAGCTGCCTTGATCAATCAAGATGCGTTTCACCTGGCACTCCCCAACCTGGAGGGATACTACCAGGGCATCATTGTGCGGGTGCTGAACCATGTCAAGGTCGGCCTCTGTGAAGGTTATCATTGGTCCTTGGCAATCTTCAGGCCGAGGTCTTTTCAGTCCGACCTGGTTGACGTGCTGCAGATGTTTCACCCTCTGTGTCTCCCCCCGTATGTCGTTTTCATTCACCTTTGAGTGGATCACATTAACCACCCGAGGTCCACCTGCCTGTGGTTGCTGTGCTGGGGGAGGAGGGGCTGCTGGCGCTTGAGGCAATCGTGCCTGCTCTTCCCTGGTTCTGGCTTCATCCACAAGATCTCTTAGATGGCCTTGCCTCACCAGATCTTCCAAGTGTGCTTTAAGGGCTCAGAACCCCGAGTTGGGTGACTGCTCATTGTGGTAGGCACAACGCCTACCAAGGTTTCTCCCATAAATTCTCCTTGTGTTTTGCTCAAGTAAGTAGGGCCGATTTCGAATTTGGTCAAGGACTTTTGGACCGGAATTTAACACCGCTGCCATCGCTTGCTTAGCCCTCAACTCGCTCTCGCTTGTTCTGTCCATTGTTACCTCGGCCTCGCCGAAGAGCCGTTTTTTTCTCTCTCGCTCTCCTTGTTCCCCGAGGTATCTTCCTCGGCTCGGCATTTCTCAATTCTCGCCATGAGTTCTTCCATGCTCTTTGGTGGTTTTCGCCAAAGACTTCCGCAATGGACAACATCCTTCAGCCGTTCTTGAAAGACACGACCGCCACCTCTGGTTGCATTCAGTATTCGATTGAACACCTCATAGTACTTTTGCATAAGCCCTAAGGCTTTCGTCTTTGCTAATTTTAGGGCCATCAACGATCCACCCTCGGGTCAGTAGCTTTGTTTGTTATGAACCCGCAACAAACATCTCGCCAGCCTTCCCAAATTTCACGCCCTTCGGTAGTTTGTGGAACCACCGATGCAATCTCCTCAAGGATGAAGGGAACACTTTGCGAGAACAACGGCTCGCTCCCAATCGTACAATGCCATTGAATTTAAAAATAATCCAACATGGAAGTTAGGGTCGACTTACCATCATATATCCGAGCCTCAAGATATCGAATCTTTTCGCGCATTTAATCTATCCAATTCGCCGAGAATGGAGTCCTCGGCTTAACCGGGAAGTTACTTCTCAGATTCTCCTTTCCTCTTGAGGTAATCTCTCAAGTCCTCTTTACTTCTTCCCGCAGCCTATCATTGGGCTTCACTTTTTCAAGACTACTCGGCCTCATGATGGCCCTTTTCGATCCTTCTCCGCAGACGATCGAACACAATATCCGCCTTTAACATGCCGATGTTCTTTGGGGTCCGCTTCTTCTCGCGATATGTCCTTCGGACTCTTCTTCTCGGCTCTTCTCGGCCGACTTCGGAGGGTCGGTGAGAGTACCTTCCGCTCCTTGTGCCTTGAGGGCTTCGGGATTTCTTTCCGTCCTTCTTCGGGCGCTTGTCGCTGGCATTGGTGTGTCCCGCAATGGGTATGGCGGCTGATGACATTATTCGCATCATGAAGTTGACGATCGATTGAAGGTCCGCCAACTTATTTGCCATCTCCTTTACTTCTTCATCCCACCTCGACATCCGTTTTCCATGTCCGGAGGTCGCCCTCATAGTATTTGCCCCGCCCGCTTTCTTTGATGTATCACCATCTTGGCGACGGCGTTCTCTGCGTGATTCTCGATCACGAAGCTTCCTCGTTAGGTCTCCTTCTTCCGCGTTAAGGTCGACGGGTCTTCCACTCCCACCGGAGTGTCGCCCCCAATCTTTTCCTCTGCGTGTTATCGCCATTTACTCTTCTTTCGCTCCCACAGACGGCGCCAAATTGTGTGAGTGATTTTCGATCACACCGCCTCCTTAGTGATTCAACCAGAGAACACAGTGCAGAGTAGATGGCTCCTCAGAATCTGCATTTAAAAGAGAAGGCTCCAACGGTGGTTCTTCCACCCGGCACTCCGACGATCAAGTCAAGATTCTCAAAGATAACAAGTGCTAAAATTATCGCTCAAGACTACAAATTATGACTTAGACCCGCCGGGGTTCCCTTCTTTTATAATGTCTCTCCATCCTAGTCCCACTAGAAGTCTTACTTCTATGGACTCTCATTCAGTACATACTTTGGACTCTACAAGAGATAAGGATAAATTCCCTAAGAATACTATCCTTATCCATCTTGAAGTCTTTCTTCGTTCTAGGACTCTTGCCTCTTATCTGATCGTCTCGGATTCCGATATCTTCGGAGATAACCTCGGCAACCCCGAGATCACCTCGGCGCAACTGTCAAGTCACGTGGTACCTCGGCTGACACTTCGGTGTCACCTCGGCCACGTGTTGGTACTCAGAAAATACATCCTCACAGAAAGTCAAATAAATAAATTTAACCATATCTAAGCCACATCTAATTTGATATTTGAAAATCCGTAAAATGAAATTCTAAATTTAATTTTAGTATTATATAATTTAAAATTATAAAAATATATATTTCCAAAGTATTATTCATTTTTTTTTTAATATTTGAAACAAAAATATAAATATAATTTAAGACTATTGACTTATCTAACCATATCTAACTTTCAAATTCAAAACAAAAATAAAAATTAAAAAAAAAATAAAAATAACATAAAATGTCAAAAAATAATTTTAGCTATATCTTTTTAGTTAGATGGTAATTTTTTTTAGCAATGTCTTAGCTATATTTAATTTTAAATTTAAAAATAAAGTTCAAAGAAAATTTGAATAAAATATAATTTAAAATTATTTTTTAGCTGTAAATCATAATTTATCAAATGGTAAAAAATTTCAAGTACACATGTCAGAATCTTATTGAAAAAATAAAAAAGTTTAAAATTTTTAAGTACTAACTTCAAATTAATAATTACAAATATTTTAAAAAATTTCACTTGAATAAGTTCTATGGTAAATAGGCAAATCCATAAAATCTCCCAAACAAATTATTCAAAAAATAAAAAACAATGGTTTACATCTATTGTGAGTGCGGCTCACATCTCACTAATTTTAAACCCATATTATACACTCACTTTCGCGACAAATTTTTCTGATCCATTGTATTTATGTAATAGATATTAGTCGATTTAAATTGATTATTATAAAATATTTTTACTAATTGATCAATCAATTTTTTTGGTCAGGTCCAGGGTTAGAGTTAGTACATGACCCATGTTATGGCTTGACCGACTTTAGATAATCTATATTTATCTATATCTATATTAAGTACAAAGGTATTTTCAATCACAGATTGCTCTTTGGCTTATCCAATCTACAAATAAATAAAAAAATCACAGGGTGCTCAAGCCCTTACCAAATTAAAAAATATATTACTCAATTCTTAAAAAATTTTGAGTTAGGCTCAAGTTGCTCTAGTTGAACTAGCCAAAGTATGCTACTCTAGCAAAGGAAAAAGAAGTTACGTAATTGTGTTAGTGACAACTTAAAAATTGACAGATAAAATGCATGCCATTATGGTAAAATGGTGAGTCATGTTTGGAAAGAGTGACTTTTTGTCAAAAAGTCATTACATGATTCCGTAATAAGTTAAAAAATTACTAAAAAGATCAATTTTAAATCAAATCCAATTGTGAGTTTCAATCTTTTTTATTTTCGTATTTTACATTCAAAAGTCTAATTATTTTATAAACCTTTTGTTATTAATTTTTTTGCTATTACAAGTCTAACTATTTATATTATTTATATTACTATTTTTTCAAATATTTGAAACAAAAAAATAAATATAAATTAAGACTATTGACTTATCTAACCATATCTAATTTTCAAATTCAAAAAAAAAAAAAAATGCACATAAAATGTCAAAAAAATAATTTTAGCTATATGGTAATTTTTTTTTAGCTATGTCTAAGCTATATTTAATTTTAAATTTAAAAATAAAGTTCAAAGAAAATTTTAATCAAAATAATATTAAATTTTAAGAAAAAATATTTATATATAGAAAGTCAAATAAATAAATTTAACCATATCTAAGCCACATCAAATTTGATATTTGAAAATCCGCAAAATGAAATTCTAAATTTAATTTTAGTATTATATAATTTAAAATTATAAAAATATATATTTCCAATGTATTAATCATTTTTTGAAATATTTGAAACAAAAAAATAAATATAATTTAAGACTATTGACTTATCTAACCATTTCTAACGTTCAAATTCGAAAGAAAAAAAAAAGGTCAAAAAATAATTTTAGTCATATCTTTTAGCTAGATGGTAATTTTTTTTAGCACTGTCTAAGCTATTTTTAATTTTAAATTTAAAAAGAAAGTTCAAAGAAAATTTGAATAAAATATAATTTAAAATTATTTTTTAGTTGTAAATCATAATTTATCAAATGTAAAAAATTTCAAGTACACATGTCAAAATCTTATTGAAAAAATAAAAAGTTTAGAATTTTTAAGTACGAACTTCAAATTAATAATTACAAATATTTTTAAAAATTTCACTTGAATAAGTTCTATGGTAAATAGGCAAATCCATAAAATCTACCAAATTATTCAAAAAAAAAAAAAATGGTTTACATCTATTGTGAGTACGGCTCACATCTCACTAATTTTAAATCCATATTATACACTCACTTTCGCGATAAATTTTTATGATCCATTGTATTTATATAATAGATATTAGCCGATTTAAATTGATTATTATAAAATATTTTTACTAATTGACCAATCAATTTTTTTTGGTCAGGTCTACGGTTAGAGTTAGAACATGACCCATGATATGGCTTGACCAACTTTAGATAATTTATCTATATCTATATTAAATAAAAGGGTATTTTCAATCACAGATTGTTCTTTGGCTCATCCAATCTATAAATAAATAAATAAATCACAGGTTGCTCAAGCCCTTACCAAATTAAAAAATATGTTACTCAATTCTTAAAAAATTTTGCGTTAGGCTCAAGTTGCTCTGGTTGAACTTGCCAAAATTTTCTACTTTAGCAAAGGAAGAGAAAGTTACGTAGTTGAGTTAATGACAACTTAAAAATTGATAGATAAAATGCATTCCATTATGGTAAAATGGTGAGCTCTCTTTGGAAAGAGTGACTTTTTGTCAAAAAGTCATTGCAAGTTGTCAATTGATTATTCCTACTTTTTTTGCATGATTTCGTAATAAGTTAAAAAATTATTAAAAAGGTCAATTTTCAAACAAATCCAATTGTGAGTTTCAATCTTTTCATTTTCGGATTTTACATTCAAAAGTCTAACTATTTATATTATTTATATAAAACTTTTGTTGTTAATTTTCTTGATATCACCACTAGTATATACATACATATATAAACTATCATGTGACCCGTGCTATGCACGAGATAAAATAGTATTTAAAAAATGATATTTTTTCTTATTTTGTCCCTGTAAAATAAAATTAAGAAAAAGTAAGAGTTTAACAAAAAAAAAAATTTAATAACTTTCCTGATTTTACAAAGTTCATAAAATTCATTACTTTTTTTGGATCCAACTAACAAATTTTGTTCCATAATAGGTATTTCGAATTTTTTTAAATTCAAAAATCAAAATCAATATATAGATGCTTTAATTTTTATTTTATTTTTTAAAAAAGATTTTAATAGCCAATAGATTTAATATGATTGTGATTATGTAATGTTTTACAAATGACTATCTATTTATTTTTTTAAAACTCAAAATCAACAAATTTACCCACGAAATTGAGCAAGATTTAAAAAATCTTGAGCAATGTATGTTATTTTTTTATTCAAATTAACAAATTTAGGTAACAAATATTTTTAATGTTGTTAATATAATTGGATAAATTTGTAACTAAGGCAGAGGTTCATAAATCTTTTTTTTAATTTTTTAAAATCTAAGATAAAAATAAATTTAGCTTTTGAATTTAATCAATAGTTTTGATATAGCTGTATCTGGGTAGGATTTTAAAGAAGATTAGGCAATAACTATTATTTAATTTATTTTAAATCTGAAGATTAACAATGTTATTAGTCCATAGGTGTTTTTAAAATTGTCTTAAAAATAAAATTTGTAACCTCATATTGTAGATTCATTTTTTATTTTTTATTCAGTTTTTGTTTTGCAAAAAATTGGTTGCAATCTTTTTTGTATTTTTTTATTTTATTTTTATGGTGTAGATGTTACGAACCATTTTAATTAGTGTAAAAAGTTCAAATTTATATATTTTTGTAAGGTACATACAGTATTAACTTTACAATTTTTTAATGTTAAATTGAACTAAAATTGGACTATTGTAACGCACCGATATTTACACCACGATACTCTACCAACCCAATATAAGAACAATAAGCAAAGGGATACAATTCAATAATTGGGATCTATCACATTCTCATAAATTTCCTGTCAAGCTCAAAGTAATAAAATTACAGTACACAGTAATATAAAAATATCCATCTTAATTGCCACAAGGGCTTACACCTTTCAGGACTAAGAGTCTTGATTCAAATAAATAAAATTCCTAACTCTACAACAAGTTCAATGGCTGAAGGCCAACACCATCAAAGAAGCTTCGGCGCTCCACATTGAATTCCATTCGCCTTTCGACACTATCATGGCATACCTTCAATACCTGTATTTTTAGAATATCCAACCCATAAAAAGGGAGTGAGCTTTGACGCTCAGTAGGAAATAAACTTAACAACAAATAAGCGTGCTCAAAGTGATTATGTTAATGTAATATCATGCCATGCATACAATTTATCTTTAAGAAAAAAAAAAGAATCAATTTATAACATGCTGTGGGGATATATTTTCTAAGTACCAACACGTGGCAAGGTGACGCCGATGTGTCAGCCAAGGTGCCACGTGTCTTGGACGTGACGCCGAGTTTATCTCCGAAGATATCAGAGTCCGAGATAAACAGATAAGGGACAAGAGTCCTAGAATGAAGAAAGACTTCAAGATGGATAAGGATAGTATTCTTAAGGAATCTATCCTTATCTCTTGAGGAATCCAAAGTAAACACAGAAGAGGAGTCCATGGAAGTCAGGCTTCTAATGGGACAGGGATTGGGTTAACTATAAAAGAGGAGGCACCCCCGTGGGTCTACGGTACGCAATTTATATTCTGAATAGTGAGTTTTGCACTATTTATTATCTTTGAGAGATATACTGACTTGATCGTCGGAGTGCCCCCGGGTGGATGAACTACCACCGGAGACTTCTCTTTCTGTTGCAAATTAGCTAAAAGCCATCTATTTTGTCGGTGCTTTCCAATTGATTATTAAGCGGGCAGTGTGGTCAGAAAATCACTCACACAATTTGGCGCCGTCTGTGGGAAAGAAAGAAGAATAGATGGCCAGTAACGGACAGAAGGAAAAGATTGGGGACGACACTCCTGCTGGGAGTGGCAGACCTATCAACCTTGATATCGAAGGAGACAACCACAATGCAGAAACTCAAGACCAGGGCCACAGAGAGAAGGACGTCGGCCAGACTAGCGATGTACCAAAGAAACCTGATCAAAGCGGGTACTATAACGAAGATAACCTCCAGGTATGGAGGGATAGATGCCTACGGAGGGATAAAGAGGTAAAAGAGATGGCAAACAAGTTGGCAGACCTGCAATCGGTCGTCAACTTCATGATGCAAAATAATGTCATGCAGCCACCGTTCCCACTGCAGGACACGCCGATTCCAACGGCCAATACCCAGAAGGGAGGGCAAAAAACAATCCGCATAGCCCCTCAGCACACCAGGAGCGGAAGATACTCTCACCAACTCAACAGGGAGGTCGGATGAGGAGAGTCCAGAAGGGAAGAATCACAGAGGACGCATTACACAAAGGAGGCAGAGCCCAAAGAACATCGGCATGTTCAGGGGCAAGCACTATGCTTCGACACACCTCATGGAGAAAGATCGAAAAGGGCTAACCACGAAGCCGAGAGCAGTGTACCGAAAAGACTGAAGTCAAAAGATAGCCGAGCTTTTGGGCGAAGCAAAGAGGACTTGAGAGATTACCTCAAGAGGAGGCAGCAGAATGCCTATGCCGAGGTAACTTCACCTGCCAAGCCGAGAACACCATTCTCAGTGGAATTAGACAGATTTGAGGCACCAAAGAGATTCAGTATGCCAAGGTTCCAAATCTATGATGGTAAGTCTGATCCCAACTTCCACGTTGGATTATACTTGAATTCAATGGCATTATACAGTGGGAACGAGCCGTTGCTCTACAAAGTATTCCCCTCATCCTTTGGGGAGATTGCATCAGATTGGTTCCATAAACTACCAAAGGGAAGCGTAAAAACTTGGGAAGGCCTGGCCGAGATGTTTGTAGCCAAGTTTGTGACAAACAAACTACAGCCCTTGAGGGTCGACGCATTGATGGCTCTAAAAATCACCAAGGATGAAGGCCTTAGGGCCTATGCAAAAAGGTACTATGAGGTGTTCAATCGAATACCCGAATGCAACTAGGAGGTGGCGGTCGTGTCTTTCAAGAACGGCCTGAAAGATGATTGTCCATTACGGAAGTCATTGGCAAAAACATTGCCAAAAAGCATGGAAGAGCTCATGGCCAGAATCGAGAAGTATGCCAGAGCCGAGGAAGATACGTCGGGAAACAAGGAGATGAAGCAAGAGAAAACAAACGGCTCGCCGAAGCGAGGCTAAGGTAACAATGGATCGAACAAGCAAGAGACAGAACTAAGGTCTGCACAGGCAGTGACGACTGTGTTCCGAATCCCGATCCACAAAGTCCTGGATCAAATACGGAACCAACCCTATTTCAGGGCACCAGCGAGGGCATCAAGGGAATTTATGGGAAGGAACATCGGCAGGCGCTGTGCTTACCACAATGAAGAGGGGCACGTAACTCAGGGTTGTAGAGCCCTAAAAGCACACTTAGAAGATTTGGTAAGGCAAAGCCATCTGAGAGATCAGGTCGACGAGGCCAGAACAAGAGAGGAACAGGCAAGGTTGCCTCAAGCACCAGCAGCACCGCCTCCCCCAGCACAGCAACCACAGACCGGAAGACCTCGAGTGGTTAATGTAATCCACTCGAAGGTAAACAAAAACGACATACGGGGGGAGACCCAGAGGGTGAAACACCTGCAGCACATGAACCAGGTCGGACAGAAACGACATCGGCCTGAAGAGGGCCAAGAACCAATGATAGCCTTTACTGAAGCCGACCTAGAGATGGTCCAGCATCTGCATAATGATGCCTTGGTAGTATCCCTCCAGGCTGGGGAGTGCCAAGTAAAACGCATCCTGATTGACCAAGGCAGCTCTTGCGACATCATGTATGTTAGATGTTACAAGGAGCTGGGCCTTCACCCAAATGACATGGAGCAATCCAACGGCCCGATGGTCAGGTTTAATGGAACCCCGACATGGCCACTGGGAGCAACAAGCTTGGAAGTACAAGCTGGCACTAAGAAGATCAAGACAAAGTTTACCGTAATCGACACACCCTCCCCTTACAACATCATCTTGGGAAGGCCATCGTTGCATACAATGGGGGCAGTTCCCTCAACATTGCATCAACTATTGCGGTTCCCAACAGAACATAGGATCGAAGAAATCAGAGGAGACCAACTGCAGGCAAAAAATTGCTCCATGGCAGCAATGAAAGCCACTTGCAGCATTCGAGAACCAGAGAAGGTAGAGATCGAAAACGAAGACATGGAGGTCCTAGATGATGTCGGCAAGGAGCTAGCCAAGAAAAGTGAAGAAGCACTACAGAAAATACTCGTCCAGGAGGGGGATGAAGAACGCTTCCTTCTTCTGGGCTCGGGCTTAGCCGAAGAAGAAGAAAGAGAGTTGGAGGCTTTTTTGAGAAAAAACATTGAGGTGTTCGCTTGGACACCTTATGAAATGTCTAGCATTGACCCCGAGGTCACATGCCACAAACTGAACGTCGACAGGTCGGCCAAACCTGTAATACAACGAGCCAAAAGACCAACGTTGACGTACGTCGAAGCAGTGGAGGAGGAAGTAGACAGACTTCAGGAGGCCAGGGCCATTAGAGAAGTCAATTATCCGACATGGCTATCAAACACAGTGGTAGTAAAGAAAAAGAATGGTAAATAGAGGGTTTGCGTAGACTTTACAAGCCTGAACAAAGCTTGTCCCAAAAACAGCTTTCCTCTACCCAAGATTGACCAGCTGGTCGACGCCATATCTGGACATGGAAGGATGAGCTTCCTGGATGCTTATAGGGGGTACCACCAGATAGCCATGTACCTCCCAGATGAGAAGAAGACAGCATTTATCACCCCAAAAGGCATGTACTGTTACAAAGTAATGTCTTTCGGGTTGAAAAATGCAGGAGCAACTTACCGAAGGTTGGTAACCAAAATGTTCAAACACCTGATTGGCCAAACAGTAGAAGTCTACATCGATGACATGGTCGTGAAAACCAAGGAACCTAAGGGTCATCTTGCTGACCTGTCAGAGGTCTTTGAAATCCTCAAAACATATCGGCTCCGACTCAACGCATCGAAGTGCGTATTTGGAGTTGGATCCGATAAGTTCTTAGGGTACCTGGTGACCAGAAGGGGCATTGAGGCCAGCCCAGATCAGATCAAGGCCATCTTAGAGTTACAGAGCCTGACATCGGCAAAACAGGTACAAATGCTTACTGGAAGGGCCGCAGCCCTAAACAGGTTCATAAGTCGAAGCTTAGACAAATGTAAACCTTTCTTCAACCTAGTGAAGAAGGCCACGGACTTCCTATGGACGGAGGAGTGTAAAGAGGCTTTGGCCAACCTAAAGAAATATCTGACCACGGCTCCGGTCCTCTCAACACCTGAACCTGGAGAAGAGTTGTTTTTGTACTTGGTGGTTTTGGAACACGCAGTAAGTGCAGTGGTAATCCGAGATGAAAAAGGGGAGCAAAAGGCTATTTACTATGTAAGTAAGACCTTGGCCGATGTAGAAACAAGGTATCTACCCTTAGAAAAATTGATGCTGGCCTTAGTAATGGCTTCAAAGAAACTGAACCATTACTTCCAGGTCCACAAGATGGTGGTGTTAACAAAACACCCACTGAAGTCCTTGCTACAACAAGGAGACTTAACAGGAAGAATAGCCAGATGGGCAGTAGCCTTGGGCCAGTATGACCTGGAGTTCAGGCCAAGAACAGCAATCAAAGGCCAAGTTTTGGCCGACTTTGTGGCCGAGTTCACACCAGAATCCATCGTACATCGGGCTCCGTTGAGCCAAGGAGAGCAATGCCTAAGCAAGGAGAAAGAAGCACAGCCGAATGCAACACAACAAAGGAAAGAAGAAAAACTCAGATCCTGCAACATTTACATCGGCAACTCCTTTCGACTGTTCGTTGATGGGAGTTCAAACCAACAGGGAGCGGGGCTAGGAGTAGTACTGATATCTCCAGATGGGGAGATATTGGAACAGTCCATTCGATTGGGGTTCAAGGCCTTAAACAATGAGGCAGAATATGAAGCATTGATTGTAGGACTAAAGCTGGCAGCAGTAGCAGAAGCAGATGAGGTAATAGTCTTTTGTGACTCATAACTTATAGTCAACCAAACAACGGGCGAGTTTGCAGCACGAGATGAAAGGATGTCGGCCTACGCAAAAGAGGTCATCAGATTGGCGGCCTTATTTCAGAACTGCCGACTTCTTCAGGTTAGCCGAGATGATAAGAGCCACGCCGACGCGTTGGCCAACCTGGCAAGTTTAATACAAACTGGAAAAACAAGGACAATAATGATTGACTATTTGTCGGGCCCGAGCATAGAACCGCCGACCACAGAGCATGAAGTGATGTGTATGGACATGGGACCAAGCTGGATGGATGCAATTGTTGCATTCCTGAAAGAAGGAAAGCTACCAGAAGACCACAATGAGGCACACAAGGTCAGATTGAAGTCGGCAAGATTCAGTCTGACAGCGGAAGGACATCTCTACAGAAGGTCCTTCACTGGACCCTTTTTAAGGTGTGTACAACCTTTGCAGGTTGAAGATTTTTTATATGAAATTCATGAAGGAATTTGTGGAAGCCACGCGGGGGGCAGATTGCTAGCTCACAGGGGCATTACCCAGGGGTATTGGTGGCCCTACATGCAAAAAGATGCAGAAGCCTACGTGAAGAAGTGTGAACAATGCCAAAGGTTTGCACCTTTGATACACCAGCCAGCTGCTAACCTGAACCCTGTGTCCAGTCCGTGGCCATTTGCCCAATGGGGCATGGATCTCATTGGGCAATTGCCCCAAGCAACTGGTCAAAGGAAGTACCTGCTGGTAGCAACAGATTACTTCACGAAGTAGATAGAAACAGAACCTCTTGCCAAAATCCGAGATGTGGATGTCAAGAACTTCATATGGAGAAACATCATCACCAGATTTGGGATTCCAAGAGCAATAGTTGCTGATAATGGAACACAGTTTGATAGTAAGCTAATTAAGAGCTTCTGTACAAAGTTCAAGATCAAGAACTACTTTTCAACACCAAGTTTTTCCCAAAGTAATGGGCAAGCAGAAGCATCCAACAAAGTAATTTTGGATGGGATAAAGAAGATGCTACAGGCAGCAAAAGGAAAGTGGGTAGACGAATTGCCCAATGTACTTTGGGCATATCGGACTACGCCGAGAAGATCAACAGGGAAATTCCCTTTGCCATGGCTTATAGCACAGAAGCAGTCATTCCACTGGAGGTCGGCATCCCAGGGATCAGAACCCAGGGAGTTGAGAATGGGACTAATGATGTACTCTTAGCCCGAGATCTGGATCTTATAGAAGAAAGAAGAGAGAAAGCTGCAACACAGCTTGCAGCATACCAGTAACAGCTTGCCAGAGCTTATAACAAGAGGGTTAATCTAAGGGAGTTTCAAGTCGGCGACCTAGTCCTGAGAAAAGTCGTCGGCAACAAGAAGGATCCCAGGGAGGGAAAGCTTGGCCCAAACTGGGAAGGATTGTACAGAATCACTTCGGTATTGGGCAATGGGGCATATCGGCTTGAAGATAATGAGGGCAAAGCATTGCCAAGACCTTGGAACACTTGTAATTTGAAATTTTTCTATCATTAGATATTACTTGTTTTTTACCGACGTGATCAATAAAATCTTAGCAGAATTCTTCAACACTTATGACTGATAAAAATGCATAATGTGGTTTTTAGAAGACATGAATAATAAGGACCCAAGTGGAACTCAGGTTCACATTAAGGGGTAGGGAGAAGACAAAGTTGTTTAACACTTGTTGAAATTTGTAGCAATTTACAAGTTGAAGTTAAACCGAGATCATTATTTAACACTTGTTGAAATTTGTAGCAATTTACAAGTTGAAGTTAAACCGAGATCATTGTTTAAACACTTGTTGAAATTTGTAGCAATTTACAAGTTGAAGTTAAACCAAGATCATTGTTTAAACACTTTTTGAAATTTGTAGCAATTTACAAGCTAAAGTTGAAACGGAGATCATTGTTTAAACACTTGTTGAAATTTGTAGCAATTTACAAGCTGAAGTTAAAACCAAGGTCATTGTTTAACACTTGTTGAAATTTGTAGTAATTTACAAGTTGAAGTTAAACCGAGATCATTGTTTAACACTTGTTGAAATTTGTAGCAATTTACAAGTTGAAGTTAAACCGAGATTATTGTTTAAACACTTGTTAAAATTTGTAGTAATTTACAAGTTGAAGTTAAACCGAGATCGTTGTTTAAACACTTGTTGAAATTTGTATCAATTTACAAGCTGAAGTTAAAACCCAGATCATTATTTAACACTTGTTGAAATTTGTAGCAATTTACAAGTTGAAGTTAAACCGAGATCATTGTTTAACACTTGTTGAAATTTGTAGCAATTTACAAGTTGAAGTTAGACCGAGATCATTGTTTAACACTTGTTGAAATTTGTAGCAATTTACAAGTTGAAGTTAAACCAAGATCATTGTTTAAACACTTGTTGAAATTTGTAGCAATTTACAAGCTGAAGTTAAAACCAATATCATTGTTTAGCACTTGTTAAAACTTGAGGAAAGTTTACAAGTTGGTATAACCAAGGTGCGTCACCCCGAGAAGGTTGCACAAAGAAAGAAGAGCACACTAAAGACATGCAAAATATTCTAAATATAGAAAACATGCGAAGGCAATCAAGAAAAGACAAAGGTACAAACATTTAGAAAAAGGAAAGATTGTATTAGCATTCAAGAAACAGGGGGCACATCGTCCATTTGAAGAGCTTACATTGTTTCAAAAGATGAAGATAAACAAAGAACAAGAAAGGAAAGGCAAAAAAAAAAAAAAAAACTAAGACTCCTCAGCAACAGCAGTTGATTGGGTTTGAAGTTCAGATGACTGTTGAGAAGACATCTCGACAGACTTCTCGGCCGTTATCTCGGCGTCAATTTGCTGAAGGGTTTCATCAAGGCTCTTGTCAGCAAAGGAAACATCGGCGAATGCCTTCTCAACTGCAACATCTTTGGGAACCTCATCACCCTCCTCATCTTGAGTCAAGTCCAAGACTTGCTCAATTGAAGGAAGGGACTTGGGGCCAGTAGCCTCCTTTGCTTTCCTTACCAAGGCCTCCTCCTCGGACTCAGATTCAGACTCGTCGTTGGATTGACTTGGAGATGGAGGTGGAGGGAATGGAAGAGGAATAGCGTCGGCATTGCGAAGAGGCGAGTCCTCGGGGACTTCAAGTTTTTCCAGAAGAGACATCCAACCAAGGGAGAAACCCTTGTTGCATGCCTGCTTCACTTGTATTTCATAGGCCTCCATGACATCGGCCATGCCCTAAGCATATGCCTTCTCATTGACATTCTTGATTTCAGCCTCCTTGGTGGCTAGGGCCTCTTGGAGCTCCTTTTGGGCCTAGGCCATTTTCTCCTCGGCCTCCTTTTCTGAGAATCAGCGACCTTCCTGATAGCCTCGGCAGATTCAGCCTTTTCTTCAGCATCAGTTTGGGCTTTGATGGCAGCCTCGGCCTGGTCCTCCAACTTCTTCATTTTTGATTGAAGGCTTTTGTTGGTTTTTTTTAGGGTAGAAAACTCCTTCTTCATCTCGGCCAACTTCTACCGATTTTCAAAAGATTGCATAGAGAAAGAGTGCGCATGCTGGATGGCCTGAAAGAACACGAGGCAATAGTTATTGAAGAATTTCTAAGTACAAGAAAGAAGGAAGAAAATTACCAAAAAGAAGACACTTACTTGAACTCGATCGTCAATTCTCAAGCACTCGGCGTTTCGCTCCAGATCGCCTGGAAGAAGCAGAGCAGTACTCAGGGCAACACCGACATTGATGTCATCGGTGCTATCACTAGCCATAACAGGCTTGTCTTCAAGGGTGATTTCGGGGGCCCAGGGGGCATCAGGTTTTTTAGACCTCGAGGTCGTTGCAGAGGATGACCTCGGCTTCTTCGATTTTGTAGATTCAGATGGTTGGGTTTCAGAGCGCCTCTTCCCAGCAGAGGGTTGAGATTTGTCACTCTCAGACAACTTAGAGATCGGCAAAGTATCCTCAGACTCAACCTGAGTTACCTTCGCCTTTGGCTGAGCTTTTTTTACTCGTTTTGGCTCTGGTGGAAGCTGGGTTTGTGTTGGTTGAGCTTCAACATCAGAAGGAAGGATGGCTAAAAGGTCTTTTGCAACTGGTTTTGGGCAGCCCATCTCGGCGGTGAGGACAAGTCGTCGTTGACATTTTCTCTAGGATATCGGAATTAGGTATTGTGCCGAGGTTGATGGCTGATTAGCCGGATCAGATATTGATCCTTGATCTGTCCGAGATGTGGACGCAGTTTGTGGAGTTGTGGCAGAGGGTGGAGAAAGGCTTTTTTTCTTCCTCTTAGGGACGTCGGGCAGAGCTGACTTGTATGTTGGGGTAAAATTGAGAAGCAGAGGCGCCTTCCATTTGTGGATTGGCAAGTTCAAAAGTTTCTTCAAATCCTTGCTAGGAATGAAGGATTGGCAAAAGTTTTTTGATGGCTTAGGAACAGCTGCAAGGCAAACAGACATTAAAAAATAGATAAAGTATAAAAGGCTTTGAAAACAAGTAAGTATGAATGCAGGGCTCTTACCATTACCCTCTACAAAGAGTGATCGAGGGAGAGGAAAGAGATGGAGGTCTTCATCTGGGGCGAACTCCCAGTTCCCCGAAGTAATGAAATAATCGTCCCCAGCTCCCTTGTTGGAGTCAGGGAGGTCGGTAACTATTTTGTATTCAGTAGACCTCGGCTTGAGGTAGTACACGTAACCGGTGTTTTTTTTTAGGCCACACATGGTGTAGCAGTATTAGATGTCGGCTAATGTGATCCTAGCATTTTCTTGTTTTGCTAAGGCTATGATACCATTGATGGTTCAATAGGAATTGATGGAGAGTTACATCGGGTTCAACTTATAGTAATGAAGAATCTCACGAAAAAGGGTGTTGAGTGGGAGCCGAAGTCCACACTCAATGAAGGCTACCACAGGGAAAGGCATGGAGTGATCGGTCGGCATGATAGAGTCATCATCCCTAGCCAACCTCAGATGGACGTCGGCTGGGATCTCAAACTCTTGCCTAAAAAATTCTAGTTTGGATGGGGTGTTTACCCTATGTTTCCACATCCCCATGATATTGGCTTAATCGAAGGGATTGGATTTCAGAAGATGTTTTGAAAGGGTTATGGGGACTTCGGCAAACACCTAGGTAAATGCAGGTTTCAGTTTTCTCCTAAATTGTGGGTTCTATAGACAAATCCCAAACACAAGACTATGACAACGAAGATTGAAGGCACAAATCTGGAAAAGACACAAAAAACAGAAAACAAGAACGAAGTTTCCGAATCAAGAATAGAGATGGGCTATCAAACGTATAAAGAATACAATGAAGTATATGGTCAAGAACAGTGACAAAAATGCCAGAAAACGGTGAACAATACGTGTATTCAAGACATGGGCAAGGGTAAAATCGTGGAATAAACACATTCAGATATAAGATTCACAAATCGAATGTTTGAACAAAGCAGTAATGGCAACAAGTAGTAAAAAGCATCGAAAGAATTGAAAACAAAAGAAATAGTGGCTTACCAGAACAAGAAGAGCCGGAATGAAGATTTCCGAAGTCAGGCGACGGTTACAGAAGTAACAGAACAACGAAAACTTCACCGGAGGAGAGAAATGAAAGCGGGTGCAAAGCTTGAAACTTGGGCAATGGCGGATTGGGAAGAAGAAAGCTAGAGAGAGAAAAAGCAAGAGAAATTGATATGAAATGTGAAAAGACGGGGAAAAGAGGAACAAGTTTTGTCAAAAACTTGAAACGGCGGCAAAACAGAGTAATTAATGCACCTAAGGGAACGTATGCGTCAGACGGCGCGCGCGAGAATGACGTGGTTTACAAGCGCGTCACAGACACAATCCAATGAGGTTAAGACGCGTGACTGAAACAAGTGAAAAATGATGCATGACAGCTCATGCGCGTAAAGGAGTTCATTGGAAATTCTTGTTTTTTAAGAAGGCATGTAGGCCTTGATGTTTATCTCGGCTAAAAATGTTAAGCCGATATACTGGCAGGAAGTACCGATATAAGTTCCATCACCTCAGGATGCCAAGGTAATAGACCCTAGGGGGTAGTTATGGAGATATATTTTCTAAGTACCAACACAATGCAAGGTGACACCGACATGTCAGCCGAGGTGCCACGTGTCTTGGACGTGACGCCGAGGTTATCTTGGCTAGGCCGAGGTTATCTCCGAAGATATCGGAGTCCGAGATAAACAGATAAGGGACAAGAGTCCTAGAATAAAGAAAGACTTCAAGATGGATAAGGATGGTATTCATAGGGAATCTATCCTTATCTCTTGAGGAATCCAAAGTAAGCACAGAACAGGAGTCCACGGAACTCAGGCTTCTAGTGGGACTGGGATTGGGTTAACTATAAAAGAGGAGGCACTCCCGTGGGTCTACGGTACGCAATTTATATTCTGAATAGTGAGTTTTGCACTATTTATTATCTTTGAGAGATATACTGACTTGATCGTTGGAGTGCCCCCAGGTGGACGAACCACCACCGGAGACTTCTCTTTCTGTTGCAGGTTAGCTAAAAGCCAACTATTCTGCCGGTGCTTTCCAGCTGATTACTAAGCGGGCAGTGTGTTTAGAAAATCACTCACACACATGTCAATTTCGTATTTCAAGTTTTGACCCAATTCATTAACCATTGAGTTAACCATGAACCATCATTTTATAATTAATTCCACATCATAAGTCACAAACACTCCCCACATTTACTGGCCACCAAGCACAGTAGGGCAAGTAGGCACCTCTTACTTTTAGAACACCTCCACATTTACGGGCCACCAAGCACGGAGGGGCAATTGGAAACCCATTTCATTTTTAAAACATCTCCACATTTTCCAGCCACCAAGCACGAAGGGACAATTGGACACCCATCAATCATTGTAACTTTTCCCCCACATTTACCGGCCAACAAGCACGAAAGGGCAATTGGGCACCTCAACACACACATCACATTTCAAAATAACCCATTTTAATTAACTCAACACACTTGGCCCCAAAGCCATGACGATACGATGCAATGCAATGCAAATGGGTTTGCCAATATCATAGTTTGCCTAAGGTTCAAATCATTATTAGAAAAATAATTAACATGAAACATAAACAAGGCAAGCTCAACAATTTCCATAATCATCTCATATAGCAACATCAATACCAAATTCTCCATTGTTCCAACATCATGTGAATATCAACTCAATACGACTCAAATTCCACTTATAAACATTACTTAAGTAAGTTATCTCATTTCCATTAAACTCCCAAGCTAAAGTTCCAAAATGATTTAATCCACAACTTCTATTCCCATACTAGTTTCATCAAATTATTAGGATTTACCCATTTCATAGTTTCCATATATTCCAATACCATATTAATGTCAATTTTAACATAAAACTATCAATTAGTTCAAAATCCCCATTTTACTCAACATTTCAAACTTAGGGTTTTAAAGAAAATTGGGGGTTTTCCTCTTTTCTTAGTTACATCCTTAAATCATCAATTACTATTTATCAATATGCTAAAAACATTCAACACCCTTTGAAAATTTGAGTGAAAACCCCATTTGTGAATAAACAACAAGCCATTAATGTTTCTAACCCATAATCAACTCAAAATCCCAAAATGTCAACAAAATTGCTTTGAATCACAAACATTCAAGGCTAAGAGAACTCCTTACCTCAAGATTGAAAGCAAGGACGCTAGATCAAGAGCATCACTTTGAAAATTCAAAATCCAATTGGTTGAAAATGTTGATCTTCACTTGTTCTTCATCTTTGATGCAAGATCCGTGGTGGATTGTTGATAAGAATAGATGAAATCAAAGTTTTGAGGGCTAGGTTTTCGGACATGGAGGAGGGGAGAAGAAGAGAGAGAATGAAAAATAAAGTTTTTGGGCCAAAAAGTCGATTTATAATGTCTGTTAGCGACCTGGTCGCTCGAGCGAAGGAAGATTGGCTCGAGCGTGGAAAAGAATCTCTCAAGTTCTGAAAAATGCACTATTCGCCCGAGCGAAGAAAGTTTCGCTCGAGTGAGCATGCTTTTAGCACAGAAACTCAAAATTGAAACAAGCATAACTCTCTCGTTTGAACTCCGTTTTAGGTGGTTCTTGTGTCCAAATCGAAGCCTCGGAAACAAGCTTTCCAATGGTTCTGATGTAACACCCTCAAAATATTACATAAAACCCATCACTTTAAACATGCATTGATATAAAAGAAATCATCCCTTTCTATTCATCAGAGTAGTTCTTACAACAGTATTACATGTTAACAACAAAAGCAAATGCCCTACGGGCTTACAGCTTTCCAAGTCAACACTTGGTTACATAAAAGAAGAGTACTAACTCTATACAAAATAAGCCCTCGGCTTGATATACATGTAATACAAACAAAATAAACAAAAAGAGTCTTCAACTCTCATCATCATCCAAGCTATGTCCTTGGAGGTGGCATCCTACCTGTACCTGAAAATAATGTCCCATATAGGGTGAGCCAACGCCCAGTAGAGATATGCTAAACACAGTATGAGCAGTAACTAAGACATTAGCAATTGATGAATGTTCAATTTCCATAAATCAATTCATAACCCATTTCCATTTCATGACCACTATATTCATGTTTCATTTCATTTTCCATTTCTTATCAATTTTACAATTTACATCAACGGCTCAGAACCTAGCTAACCACTTATATGAGACAGTGGCTCATATTAAACGTTTCCCATTTTACAATAGATAAACATACTAGTTGTATCAACATCAACAGATAAGCGTACAAACTGTATCCACATTTCAACAGATAAGCATATTAGCTATATCAACACTTCCATAGATAAGCATACGAGCTGTATCAACACTTCCATAGATAAGCATATAAGCTATATCAACACGTTAACTGACAAGCATATGAGCTGTATCAGTGGAGTCCATCCCCTATCTCCTCCTAAACAACATCCGATTTAGAAGTCCATCCCCTATCTTTCCCTAAACCGTGAAGTATATCCCCTATCTCCTCCCACACACACAAGGTATATACACATAGGTCATATACACAATCAATCAATACATAACGTTAATGTATTCTATCAACCGTCATACTCTATGACACATCCAATTAATTAGTTTTAGTTTGCCTAATCATCATGCATTGTCTACAACAATCAAAACTACCCTCCACCGGTAGCCCAAACGATTATTTCTAAACAGATAAAAAAAGCTTCAACAGATAAAATTATCAACGTTTCTAAAAGTGGGTGATTAACAAATCCAACTCCACCAATTCACAATATAATGAATCTATTTCATTATTTCCAACTCAATTCCATATAATCACAACTTTCCCAAATTAATTATGACAATTAATTTATATAACAAATTAGGGCTTTTTCCCTCAACTCTCAATATTAACCCAATGGTCTATATATCAACTACCATAAACAATATCATTATTTTGAAACCCAAATTACACATTTTAGAATCAAAATGACAAAACCCTCTTTTAACATTTTGAAACCCTAAGTCCCAAAATTACCCAACTTCAACACGTTATCAAAACAACCAAAAATCTATGTCAAAGACCATAAGAGTGAGTAGGAATCCCAACCTCAAATTCGGAGCCCGAGGGAAGAAGATGATGAAAATGAAAATGCTCCAAATCCCAAGATTCTTGGATCAAAAGATAGCCCTCGACGATCAACAACTTTTTTACAAAGGCCAAAGGTGAGGAAACAACTCCTACAGAGAGAGGCTCAACAATGGAGTTTTGGAAAAGTAAGAGAAAGAAAAGGATATGAAAAAGTGATTCAAAAATCCGGACCTCAGTGACTTAACCCAGTCGCCCCGCTCAAGCATGGAAACCCCCGCTCGAGCGTCACTCACAGACTCCTACTCGAGCGTCCAAACCGCCGCTCGAGCGTCGGATACACACTCCCAGCACTTTTGCAGAGCCAGGTCCCCGCTCGAGCGTCAAAACCGCCGCTCGAGCGTACAACCCTATAGAGGAGATACTGGATGGGTGATTTTCCCACTCGAGCGCCAAAACCCCCGCTCGAGTGGACAAGCAACAAAAGGGTCCCCGTTCGAGCGTCAAAAGACCCGCTCAAGCGGACAAGCCAAAATCTGGGCAGCCACTTTTGGTTCCTAGGCTCAACCAACCTATTACAAACCTGCCCAACACAACCCAAGACTCAAATACGAAGAGTAAAGGATGTAAACAAGATATACACAACTACCAACTCCACGGAACCTAAGTCCGGATACAACAATTAAAGTAAGGGAAACCGGGATCACTATAACCTTCCCCCCTTAAAGAATTTCATCCCCGAAATTAAACACAAGTTTTTTTTTTTTTTTTTTTTTGAAAAAAAAAAAAAAAAAACAGGTTTTCTCCACTTCCAACAATATTACCACATAATATTTAAACAATCCAACCCATTACCGGTCAATCTCATCTCTTTTCAAGAGGCATTTCACATTATACATAATAACCTGCATTATCAACATGCATTCCTTTAAAATTTTCCAATTTCAACTCATTTTCCACAATTCCATAACACGTGCAACATTAATATCATGCTTGCATTTCCACAATATACTTAACATACACAATGTTAAAACAAACTTCCATTAACCAAAACATTCACAATGTTTTACAACTTAAGACATATATAATGCTCTTAAAGTTCAATAATATTACAAAATTTCATTACATGATTACACATCAACAAACATGTCCGAATACTTTTCACGGACTTCCAACTCACGTTCTCAAGTAGCTTCCTCCACTCCGTGATGCTTCCACAAAACTTTTACCAAGGGAATGGTCTTGCCTCGCAATACTTGATCCCGCATATCGAAGACCCGAACCGGTCTCTCCTCATACGAGGCATCCTCATCTACCTCCAAATCGGTCCAATCCAACACATGGGATGGATCCGGCTCGTACTTCCGAAGCATACTCACATGAAACACATCATGTACCCCGAACAACTGCGGTGGCAAGGCCAAACGATAAGCAACTTCCCCTATCCTCTCAAGGATCTCAAAGGGGCCAATAAACCGAGGGGATAGTTTTCCACTCTTCCCAAAACTCATCAAACCTCGCCTTGGTGATATCTTCAGGAAGACATGATCACCTACCTCAAACGCCAAAGGCCTCCTCCTACGGTCGGGATAACTCTTTTGGCGACTCTGGGCTGTAACAAGCCTCCTACAGATAAGCTCAACTTTCTTTGTCGTCTCCCTAACCAACTCCGGACCCAACAAAGGTGCATCACCCACCTCGGCCCAACAAACTGGGGACCTACACGGTCGGTTATACAAGGCCTCAAACGGTGCCATACCGAAGCTAGACTGAAAACTATTGTTGTAGGCAAACTCCACCAAGGGCAAGTGCCTCTCCCACGTCCCACTAAAGTCAAGGACACAACCTCGAAGCATATCCTCAAGGATCTGAATAGTACGCTCGGACTGCCCGTCAGTCTGGGGATGATAAGATGTACTAAAGGTCAACTTAGTGCCCAAGGCACTCTGCAAACTCTGCCACAACCTAGCAGTAAAACGCGGATCTCTATCTGAGACAATCGTCACTGGGACCCTGTGCAATCTCACTATGTCCCGAATATACAAATCGGCAAGATGATCTACCGTATCTCTCACGCGCATAGGGATAAAGTGCGCCGACTTTGTCAACCGGTCTACAACCACCCAAATAGCATCATTACCCCGCTGAGTCCTCAGAAGACCTACAACGAAATCTATAGTGACATGCTCTCATTTCCACTGGGCAATAGGCAAGGGTTGCAACAAACCCGCTGGCCTCTGATGCTCGGCCTTCACTTGCTGGCAAGTAAGGTACTTCGATACGAAAACAGCTGCATCTCTCTTCATACCCCGCCACCAAAATTGGCGACCCAAATCCCGATACATCTTAGTGCCTCCTGGATGCACCGCAAGGCGTGAATGGTGAAACTCTCAAAGTACTTCCTCTCGGCAAGACTCCGGCACAAACAAACGGTCTCGGTATCTCACACTCAGGTTGGGATACACCGTCAAACCCTTCTCAACCTTCCCACTGGAGATCTTCTCTCGAAGGGATTCTACCTCAAGATCACCTCTCTGTGCCTCTAACACTTGGGTCACAAGTGTAGGCTGCGCAACAACAGAAAACAAGGCCGCAGCCTCAACAGATTCGCCCAGAAGCAAATCAAACTCGCCCAGTGCACCCAATATCTCCCATTCCTAGATGGCTATACAAGCCACATCACTAATGGATTTCCTACTAAGGGCATCGGCCACAACATTGGCCTTTCCTGAGTGATAGTGCAACTCAAAATCATAGTCCTCAATGAACTCCATCCACCTTCTCTGCCTCAAATTTAAGTCTCTCTATGTAAACAGATACTTTAGACTCCTATGGTCCAAGAACACCTCGAACCTCTCACCAAAAAAGTAGTGCCTCCAAATCTTCATGGCAAAGATTACTGCTGCTAACTCTAGGTCATGTGTAGGGTAATTTTTCTCGTGTATTTTCAACTGACGAGAGCCATAAGCTACCACTTTTCCCTTTTGCATCAACACACAACCCAAACCCTCTCGTGAGGCATCACAATAAACTGCATAACCCAACCCTCTCTCCGGAATAATCAACACCGGAGCGGTGGTCAATCTAACCTTTAATTCTTGGAACGAATTTTCACAAGTCTCACTCCACACAAACTTGACCCCTTTCCACGTCAACCTAGTCAACGGCGAAGCCAGCCTGGAGAAATCTTTCATAAACCATCGATAATACCCAGCTAATCCCAGAAAACTGCGAATCTCAAACACACTCTTAGGCTGTGCCCAACCTTGCACTGCCTCTACCTTGGATGTATCAACAGACACCCCTTTCCCGGATACCATATGGCCTAAGAATTTGACCTCTCCTAGCCAGAACTCACACTTCCCAAACTTGGCATACAGCCTATGGGCTCTAAGCAACTCAAGCACCACTCTCAAGTGTTCCTCGTGCTCCTCCTCAGAAGGCAAATAGATAAGAATGTCGTCCACGAAAATGACCACAAAGCGATCTAGGAATTCCCGGAACATCTGATTCATTAAATCCATAAAGACTGCCGATGCATTGGTAAGCCCAACTGGCATCACCAGAAACTCATAATGGCCATACCGCGTACGGAATGCCATCTTCGGAATATCCTCCTCCCTGGCCCTCAACTGGTGGTAACCCGATCTCAAGTCTATCTTAGAGAAACAACGGGAACCCTTCAGCTGGTCAAATAGATCGTCTATACGGGGTATAGGGTACTTATTCTTAACCGTAGCCCGATTCAACTTTCGGTAGTCGATACAAAGTCTCAAGGCACCATCTTTCTTTTTAGCAAAGAGGGCCGGTGCTCCCCAAGGCATAACACTAGGGCGAACAAAACCCTTATCTAGCAATTCTTGGAGCTGAATCTTCAACTCGCTCAACTCGGCTGGGGCAAAACAATAAGGTGCCATAGAAATCAGCACTGTGCCAAGCACTAAATCAATAGAGAACTCTATCTCTCGGTGAGGTGGCAAACTAACGAGATCCTCGGGAAAAACATCCGAATACTCACAAACCACCCTCGGCAATACAATCTGGGTCTCATCACACTCACCACTCATAAAGCTAGCAAGTAGACCACTAAGCTCACTCTGCCCTCGCGGATCATATATCGGTGGCAACACACTACCAACCCGATTCCCTAAGAAATGGAAACACTCCCCGCTCAAGGTACAAACTGTGACCCTCTGGCGGTAGCAATCAATAACAGCCCGGTATGACGATAACCAGTCCATACCCAAAATAACATCAAAACCCTTCAGGGGCATAACAACAAAGGGAAAAGGAAGCCTACGGTCGGCGACCTCTATATCACAACCTCTACATCCGTGTTTCAAAATCAATTCACCCCCAACAGGTGATACTACACAAATAGGAGATGCTAATAGTACCAACTCCAACTCCAACATAGATGCAAATGCAGCAGATACAAAAGAATGGGACGCACCCGTATCAATCAACACACTAGCAACCGAGTTGCAAAATAGAAAGGTACCTCTCACTACTGATGGAGCCGGTACTAGGTCTGCTTGTAATAAAGATACACGCTACCAGAGGCCCCTGATCCACCTGCTCACCTCTAGGAGCAAAAGACTGCTGCACAGACTAGGATGACGAAGCTCTTGGATTGGCCCTCGAGGCCTGCACAGACTAAGCTGGCTGATAACTCTGCGTCTGCCTAGAACCAGACGCTCCCAAAGTGGCACTCAACTGTGGGCAATACCTCTTCAGGTGCCCAGACTAACCATACTGATAACAAGACAAAGGTTGGCTCTTACCCTGACTCTAGCCCTGAGGTCTAGCTGAAGAAGAAGCAGCTCGCTGACCCCTTCCCTTCTGCGGGCAAACCGAAGACTTGTGACCCAGCTGGCCGCACGCAAAACAAGTCAAGCCTCCATGACTACCTCTCCCAGAGCCTGCACTCGGCACTGAGAAGGTCGATCTAGTCAAACCACCCTAAGGCTGCAGAGGGTTAGAACCCCTCTGTCTCCTGCCGTCACCCTGACCATCTTGGCTCCTCTTGGAGCCTCTGTGTCCTTCCTCCTCCTCCTGCATCATAATCTCCATATGAGCTGCTACATCCACCAAACGTCTATACTCTCGGATAAACGACCCTCCAACCCTCAACTTGAGTCCACGCCTTAACTTCCGCTCAAACTCTAAGCAACAGCATTCCTCGGACGCCACAAGTTCAGGTGCAAATCTGGACAGATTGGTAAAAGTAGCCTCAAACTCGGCCACTGACAAGCCCTGCTGTTTAAGCTGACAAAACTGCTCCCTCAGCTTCTCCCTGGCAGCTGAAGATAAGAACTTCTCCTAGAAGGCATTCACAAAGACCTTCCATGCACCACCAACACGGCCTTTCTCGTACTTCCACCATTGACCCGCATCTCCCTTCAGTTGGAAGGATGCCAAGGTCACCTTTAGAGTCCCATCCTCGATGCCAAGCATCTCAAATGTCTTCTCCATCTGTTACAACCACTCGTCAGCCTTAAGTGGCTCCTTCAGATCCCCAACAAATTCATTCGGGTTAGACCGGAAGAACTCCCTCTTCAAGAAAGAAGGCCCTGCCTCAGTAACGTGGGCCTGATCCTAATTCCAAGCTCTGAGAATACCCAAAGCTCCTGCTATCTCTCGAGCCAAGGCACTCATAGCCTACTGACCCGCTGGCTCGGCCACATTGGCTTGACCAAATCCCTCCTGCTGTGCCGGAATATCATCCGGTAAAGGCATCTCCTGCTAACCACGCCTGCCACGCCTACCACGTCCTCATCCTGACATCCTAATAAAGGTAACCAAGACTATTAGCACATTCACAAATGTACCGAAGCTATAACACTCACGTCCTAATGCATGGACAACTGTAATTCATTCCACGTAAGCACATAAACACATAAGCACTTACGAATTTCATTTCCGGATAATGACAGTCCCGAGGCATTACTAGAGTTCCGATTAGAAACAGCATTGATCGAGTGCTTTTCCAACAAGACTCACAGAAACCCAAGGATCCAATCAACATCCTAGAAATTAAATCACATACCCAAATAGTCACATAAACATGTTATCACATAAGCATATAACACTACATCTAAGTCTGTAACCAAGTGAGACAAACCCATTGTGATCCTAATCACTCCCACGTACCCAAAGTATTCGAACCCGGTACGCTCTGATACCAAGTTGTAACGCCCTCAAAATATTACATAAAACCCATCACTTCAGACATGCATTGATATAAAAAAAATCATCCCTTTCTATTCATCAGAGTAGTTCTTACAACAGTATTACATGTTAACAACAAAAGCAAATGCCCTATGGACTTACAGCTTTCCAAGTCAACACTTGGTTACACAAAAGAAGAGTACTAACTCTATACAAAATAAGCCCTCGGCTTGATATACATGTAATACAAACAAAATAAACAAAAAGAGTCTTCAACTCTCATCATCATCCAAGCTATGTCCTTGGAGGTGGCATCCTACCTGTACCTGAAAATAATGTCCCATATAGGGTGAGCCAACACCAAGTAGAGATATGCTAAACACAGTATGAGCAGTAACTAAGACATTAGCAATTGATGAATGTTCAATTTCCATAAATCAATTCATAACCCATTTCCATTTCATGAACACTATGTTCATGTTTCATTTCATTTTCCATTTCTTATCAATTTTACAATTTACATCAATGGCGCAGAACCTGGCTAACCACTTATATGAGACAGTGGCTCATATTAAACGTTTCTCATTTTACAATAGATAAACATACTAGTTGTATCAACATCAACAGATAAGCGTACAAGCTGTATCCACATTTCAACAGATAAGCATACTAGCTATATCAACACTTCCATAGATAAGCATACGAGCTGTATCAACACTTCCATAGATAAGCATATAAGCTATATTAACACATTAACTGACAAGCATATGAGCTGTATCAGTGGAGTCCATCCCCTATCTCCTCCCAAACAACATCCGGTTTAGAGGTCCATCCCCTGTCTTCCCCTAAACCGTAGAGTACATCCCCTATCTCCTCACACACACACAACGTATATACACATAGGCCATATACACAATCAATCAATACATAACGTTAATGTATTCTATCAACCGTCATATTCTATGACACATCCAATTGATTAGTTTTAGTTTGTCTAATCATCATGCATTGTTTACAACAATCAAAACTACCCTCCACCGGTAGCCCAAACGATTATTTCTAAACAGATAATAAAAGCTCCAACAGATAAAATTATCAACATTTCCAAAAGTGGGTGATTAACAAATCCAACTCCACCAATTCATAATATAATGAATCTATTTCATTATTTCCAACTCACTTCCATATAATCACAACTTTCCCAAATTAATTATGACAATTAATTTATACAACAAATTAGGGCTTTTTCCCTCAACTCTCAATATTAACCCAATGGTCTATATATCAACTACCATCAACAATATCATTATTTTGAAACCCAAATTACACATTTTAGAATCAAAATAACAAAACCCTCTTTTAACATTTTGAAACCCTAAGTCCCAAAATTACCCAACTTCAACACTTTATCAAAACAACCAAAAATCTATGTCAAAGACCATAAGAGTGAGTAAGAATCCCTACCTCAAATTCGGAGCCCAAGGGAAGAAGATGACGAAAATGAAAAGGCTCTAAATCCCAAGATTCTTGGATCAAAAGATAGCCCTCGATGATCAACCACTTTTTTACAAAGGCCAAAGGTGAGGAAACAACTCCTACTAGATCAACACCTAGAGAGAAGACAAGGTTCTAGAGAGAGAGGCTCAACAATAGAGTTTTGGAAAAGTAAGAGAGAGAAAAAGATGTGAAAAAGTGATTCAAAAACCCGAATCTCGGTGACTTAACCCAGTCGCCCCCCCGCTCGAGCGTCACTCACAGACTCCCGCTCGAGCATCCAAATCGCCGCTCGAGCGCCGGATACACACTCCCAACATTTTTGCAGAGCCAGGTCCTTGCTCGAGTGTTACACACAAACACCCGCTCGAGCGTCAAACTGTCGCTCGAGCGTACAACCCTACAGAGGAGATATTGGATGGGTGATTTTCCCACTCGAGCGCCAAAACCCCCGCTCGAGTGGACAAGCAACAAAAGGGTCCCCGCTCGAGCGTCAAAAGACCCACTCGAGCGGACAGGCCAAAATTTGGGCAGCTACTTTTGGTTCCTAGGCTCAACTAACCTGTTACGAACCTGCCCAACACAACCCAAGACTCAAATACGAAGAGTAAAGGATATAAACAAGATATACACAATTACCAACTCCACGGAACCTAAGTCCGGATACAACAATTAAAGTAAGGGAAACCGGGATCGCTATATCTGACCTCACATCCAAATTCAAAGTATGGAAAGAGAAAAGGGCAAAAGAGTGAAGGCTAGTCAAAAATAAAAATTCAAACTCGGGCTTTTGATCTAATCTCGCCTAAATATCTTGTTAAGGCTCCAATTAAGGTTCCAAATATCACTCAAGGGTCCTCAATTACTATATCTAAAGTTCATTAGTCAACCCATCAATACCAAGAGTCCAACAACTAGACAAGTTTTAACATGACGAGCACCAACTTACACCAATCCAATACGTATTAGAATCCGAGCCACTACAATCTCCCCACCTTAGGAAATTTCGTCCTCGAAATTGAAGAAAAGTCAAAAATAAGAAAAGAGGCCACAACCTATGAAAGAAAACACAACACCAACCCAAACTTAGATCCTATTTGGGATAAGTTCTCGAATCTTGGTCCAACTCCTAGGGCTCCAAAGACGTGCAAACAACAAAAAGGGCACCAAGAGAAGATCACGAATGCCTCGTCGACCCATATAACTCACTAGGGTCTATGAAACAAAGAATAACAACCTCAACAACAACGACGACATATCAACAACAATAAGGACTTAAAGACGTCAACCACGTCTTAACCACCCGCAATACCCAAACCACCCCTGAGTGCTCAACACCCATCTAAGGAGAACGAGAAAATTACTCTCAAACAAAACTCTCGGCCAACTCTCACAACAAGAGGGAGATCAACACTAACATGGTCAAAAGACAACAAATACTACATAACAATTACATAACACATGATTAACAACTCCAGTTAGATCACTACAAAATTGAACAATATAAGATAACACACCCAAGTTAAAAAAAAAGTTTCTTCTTTTCTCCATTTGCCTTAAAACACTTTCCTTTCTCAAAAGGTGTTCAACTTTGCACCACCAATAACCATGATACATTTTTTTTTTTTTTTTTTTTTATCCTTTACCATGAAACTCCACACTTTCCAAAACCATTTTCAAAAACAACAAGTGTTATTCATAACACAAAACCAATTCCATTTTTTTTATAAAAAAAAAAATTGTTAGATTGAGCTTTTATTAAGTTCAAAACTTACATTTTTTTTTTTTTTTGCCAAAACAATCTCAATTCAATAAAACCATTCAAGGCCACAACACCAAAAGAGATTTGTGGTGTCGTCATTCCCAAAATCATTCTCAACACTTCCCCGGTGAACCTCGATAGTGATGCCATAACACACACACAATAGTTCCATTATACAATCTCTAGATATTAGCATGGTGTTAACCACATACAAATTATAGGAAGAAAGAAAACAAAATCACCAATCATAAAATGGAGGAAAAGCACTCACCCCAAAACCAAAGTTTCCACTTGTAACATCCAAACCAGTTACCACAAACTCACACCAACTTCTCACTTGACTATACGAGACTCAACGCTTTATAAGTCCACACTATGGCACTGCTCCACCTTAGACACTTATACTCAACGCCAAGTTCAACTATATATCAAACAACCCGGATATTAACCAACCGACTAACCACATAACTATCCTACACTTGACACTAAACACCAACATATTGTCTATCTTCACCAACTCCAATATGGAGTTCCACACACACTCTCACATTCCCAATGAATCACACTGGATCCCTCTAAGTTAAACCACACTATTCCTACTCACAATTAATCCACCACATACAAGCCTACACGACAAACACATCCTCACATCATACATGCGTCCGAGTTGGACTCCTAAAGGCCAAAACACACAACTCACCCTCTTTAAATCAACACATACATATACCCTTGGCAACCTAACACCTTACACTATACCCACAAGGACCGATAGGGTCAACAACACCTGCTCCACACAACTCTACTATATCACTTGGAATTCCACTAACAACAACGAACACGCACGCTAAAGTAACTTAGCTCTATCAAACATTATACCATTCAACAATACATTAAGCATATTATTGCCACAACGAGGCAACCTCCTACGATAGTCCTGTGACCAATCCTTTCTCTACAAACACTTTAATTCAATTGAAGACTCATAAACCAATACATACTTCATTCAACGGAATAAAAACAGTTACATAACAAAATGCTAAGATTACAATTTTTGATAATACTTCCCAACATAAACAAGTTCCGAGGTTTAATTACGTTACCACATAGTTGGGTTTCAAGAACACACATACATATATATACATATGCAATATTTGTAATTACACTTCCTTATCTACCACATCGTAGTATTATCATACCAAAACAACAATATATCACACTACTCCCTCCCAACATTACTGTCCTTACCAGAATCAATGAACTGGTTCTATCCTCTCTCGGGGCAATTGCGCTTAACATGGCCCGACTGATTGCACTTAAAACAAATAGGTAGTCTCTTATCCTGTAACTGGACTGACTGTTGGAGCTGTTTTTGATTTGGATCTAATAGAAGGTCTTGCGACTGTTGGGATACCAAAGGACTAGGAACTCTTACCAACTGAAGGCAAAGTCTCTTCATATGCCCTAATTGCCCGCACTGATAACAGGCGGACACTCGACCACTACCCTGAGACTGGCTCTGAGGATGAGCCAATCGCTGCTGTAGTCAACTCCCTTCCCTTTGAGGGCAAGCTGAAGCCTTGTGACCCTGCTGGCCACATCGAAAACAAGTCATCTTATTCCGATTGGTACTTCCTAAACTCGTCCATGTTGCCAAACTCTGAGGCTCGGTCTGCTGCGATTGCAAAAGCATTCTAGTGCTACCTTTTAACTTCTTAGATATTTCCGAGTCACCTTGTAACTCGTTTTTCCCTTGTCTCTTACCCTTCTGCTTCTTTCCCCCTTCCAACGTGATTTCCACATGTGCGGCTGCTTCCACGAGTCTATCATAATTTTGAATCATACTACCAACCACTTTCATCTTAATTTCCCACTTAAGTCTCTTCTCAAATTCCAAACAACGGCGCTCCTCAGTTGCCACTAACTCCGGTGCAAACCTAGACAAGCTAGTAAAAGCTGCCTCAAACTCCGCTACTCTCGTGTCATGTTGCTCGAGCTCTTCAAATTGTTTTCTCAAACGCTCTCTAGCTGTGGGTGGAAGGTACTTCTCCTGGAAGGCATGAACGAAGGCCTCCCATGTGTGCACTATACGGTCTTTGGTATATCTCCACCATTGACCAACATCCCCTTTCAATTGAAAAGCCCCCAACGTAACCCGAAGTTCATCATCCACTATATGAAACACCTCAAATGTCTTCACTGTTTGTTCAAGCCACTCATCCGCTAGAAGTGGATTAGCACCACCATAAAACTCCATAGGGTTAGATTTAAAGATCTCCTTAGCCAAGGAAGAGGATCTAGTCGCTCCTACGGCGGCTCGTGTCGCTTCTTCAGCCCTCAAAATATTCATAGATTCCCAAAGTGCACTTGCCAACTCCCTAGCCAACAAACCCATAACACCCTGCACCTCTTGTTCGGCCATACTAGCTTGGCCTACCCCCTTTCCTCGAGAAGAGACACCCCGACCACCACAACGAGGTCTACCACGGCTTCCACCATTACGTCCAGACATCATAAATAAGAATAAGAATAAACTTAGCTCACAAATTAACCCAAACAAAACTCCACACCCTACCCAAAATGTCTACACCGCTCTATGCACATAATGATTTTCACAATAGCATACCACATAAACACGTAGTCACATAAAGCACATACGGATTATCCTCCAAAGATGCCAATTTGTCCCACAAGCGTTCAAAGAATTCAAGTTAGAATGGCATTGATCAGGTGCCTCCTAACAAGACTTCTAAGAAATTCATGAGCACAAACTTCATCCTAAGAGTTTAATCCCATACCCACATAGTCAAGTTGGCACACACCAATCAGAGTAAACACTTAAATGTCCCATTCTAACCTAGTAACCCATTGTGACAAACATCACTTCCCACGAGCCCAAAGGTATTCAAACCTGGTTAGCTTTGATACCAACTTGTAACGCCCCGATATTTACACCATGATATGCTACCAACCCAATATAAGAACAATAAGCAAAGGGATACAATTCAATAATTGGGATCTATCACATTCTCATAAATTTCCTGTCAAGCTCAAAGTATTAAAATTACAGTACATGGTAATATAAAAATATCCATCTTAATTGCCACAAGGGCTTACACCTTTCAAGACTAAGAGTCTTGATTCAAACAAATAAAATTCCTAACTCTACAACAAGTTCAATGGCTGAAGGCCAACACCATCAAAGAAGCTTCAGCGCTCCACATTGAATTCTATTCGCCTTTCGACACTATCATGGCATACCTTCAATACCTGGATTTTTAGAATATCCAGCCCATAAAAAGGGAGTGAGCTTTGACGCTTAGTAGGAAATAAACTTAACAACAAATAAGCATGCTCAAAGTGATTATGTTCATGTTATATCATGCCATGCATACAACTTATCTAAAAAAAAAAAGAATCAATTTATAACATGTCAATTTCGTATTCCAAGTTTTGACCCAATTCATTAACCATTGAGTTAACCATGAACCATCATTTTATAATTAATTTCCACATCACAAGTCACAAACACTCCCCACATTTACTGGCCACCAAGCACAGTAGGGCAAGTAGGCACCTCTTACTTTTAGAACACCTCCACATTTACAGGCCACCAAGCACGGAGGGGCAATTGGACACCCATTTCATTTTTAAAACATCTCCACATTTTCCAGCCACCAAGCACGGAGGGACAATTGGACACCCGTCAATCATTGTAACTTTTCCCCCACATTTACCGGCCTACAAGCACGGAAGGGCAATTGGGCACCTCAACACACACAACACATTTCAAAATAACCCATTTTAATTAACTCAACACACTTGGCCCCAAAGCTATGAAGATATGATGCAATGCAATGCAAATGGGTTTGCCAATATCATAGTTTGCCTAAGGTTCAAATCATTATTACAAAAATAATTAACATGAAACATAAACAAGGCAAGCTCAACAATTTCCATAACCATCTCATCTAGCAACATCAATACCAAATTCTCCATTGTTCCAACATCATGTGAATATCAACTCAATAAGACTCAAATTCCACTTATAAACATTACTTAAGTAAGTTATCTCATTTCCATTAAACTCCCAAGCTAAAGTTCCAAAATGATTTAATCCACAACTTCTATCTCCACACTAGTTTCATCAAATTATTAGGATTTACCCATTTCATAGTTTCCATATATTCCAATACCATATTAATGTCAATTTTAACATAAAACTATCAATTAGTTCAAAATCCCCATTTTACTCAACATTTCAAACTTAGGGTTTTAAAGAAAATTGGGGGTTTTCCTCTTTTCTTAGGTACATCCTCAAATCATCAATTACTATTTATCAATATGCTAAAAACATTCAACATCCTTTGAAAATTTGAGTGAAAACCTCATTTGTGAATAAACAACAAGCCATTAATGTTTCTAACCCATAATCAACTCAAAATCCCAAAATGTCAACAAAATGGCTTTGAATCATAAACATTCAAGGCTAAGAGAACTCCCTGCCTCAAGATTGAAAGCAAGGACGCTAGATCAAGAGCATCACTTCGAAAATTAAAATCCAATCGATTGAAAATGTTGATCTTCACTTGTTCTGCATCTTTGATGCAAGATCCGTGGTGGATTGTTGATAAGAATAGATGAAATCAAAGTTTTGAGGGCTAGGTTTTCGGACATGGAGGAAGGGAGAAGATGAGAGAATGAAAAGTAAAGTTTTTGGGCCAAAAAGTCGATTTATAATGTCTGTTAGCGACCTAGTCGCTTAAGCGAAGGAAGCATGGCTCGAGTGTGGAAAAGAAGCTCTCAGGTTCTGAAAAACGCACTCTTCACTCGAGCTAAGAAAGTCTCACTCGAGCGAGAATGCTTTCAGTACATAAACTCAAAATTGAAACAAGCAAAACTCTTTCGTTTGGACCCCGTTTTAGGTGGTTCTTGTGTCCAAATCGAAGCCCCGGAAACAAGCTTTCCAATGGTTCCAGCCTCACATTAAAATTCAAAGTATGGAAAGAGAAAAGGGCAAAAGAGTGAAGGTTGGTCAAAAATAAAAATTCAAACTTGGGGCTTGTAATCTAATCTCGCCTAAATATCTTGTTTAAGGCTCCAATTAAGGTTCCGAACATCACCCTAGGGTCCTCAATTACTATATCTAAAGTTCATTAGTCAACCCATCAATACCAAGAGTCCAACAACTAGATAAGTTTTAAGATGACGAGCACCAACTTACACCAATCCAATACGTATTAGAATCCGAGCCACTGCAACTATACAGTTTTTTGTAATATATAATTGAACGTGCATGTCTCAAATGTATGGTTCAACTTGTAAGCTAAAATTAAAAATTGTATACTTCAATTTTTTTAAAAATAGCAAAGTGACATTGTGCGCATGGCTAAAAATAAATTTGTGTAGTTCAAAATTTTTATAATAAAGAGTCAACCATATATCATAGGTTTCATGTTATAAAAAAGAGATTTACATATTAAAATTGTAAAGTTATAAAAACGCGTATTTTCCTTTTTCTTTAAAAATTTTTTTACTGCGCATGGAACTGTACATAGAATTAGATAATTTTTGGTTTGCTCAATGATCATTCTATTATATTCACTTAAAAAAATGAATAATGTGATAATTCAGTTTATATTCTTCTTTTCACTTTTCATTACGGTGAAACAAATGTAGTATAAATATAAATTAAATCAAGTCACAATATAAATAATTTATATGTGTATGCATGGTAGGTTTATACAATATTTACATAATTAGTCAAATTCATAACACAAGTAATCAAATTCATACCACAAACTATTCACCCAATTGACCAAAAAAATAAAAAGAAAAATAAAATTCACTTTACATTACAGTCAAACAAAATCAAAGCCATATCACAACATAAATAATTTCTATTTATGCATGGAAGTTTTACAAACTATTTACGCAGTTTGTCAAATCCATAACATATCAATGACAACGAATAAAATTTATACCACAAACTATTCACGCATTTGATATAAAAAAGAAAAATAAATATAAATACCACATTATAATAAGGGATTTGCGAATCTCTAGGGATAATCAAAACCATATACACATGCAAAAAAATTTATAAGAGATTTGTGTATTGTGTCTGAATGATGAGATAAATGATTAACCTGTTGAGAGTATGAGATAGTCTATTTGTGGGAGAAGTATACTTGTATTTATGATTGACTTGAGAATGTGTAAAGAGAAACCATAAATTAATTAAAGGGACACAAAATCAACAAAGCATAAAACTTGTCTAAAGTCCAGACCCCAAAAGTAAAGTTGCCGTGGGTATGGTTGGCTCGCCACATTCCAATTTTAATTCATTTTTCTTTATTTTATTTAGGAAATGAAGAATTTTTTGTAATGATTTTAGAAGATGAGGCCAATAAATTTTTAATTTGTTTTCTTTATTTAAATTGGGAAGTCAAGAAAATCGTATATGTATTTTCCTTACAAATAATTGTTCTTTCTTATTTGATTTTAGAGAAGAAGAATTTAGGTAATTATTTTAGGAGATGGGCCTATAAATTTGCAATTCATTATTTAAAATTAGAAAATGAGCTAAATCATATATGTGCCTGAGTGTGTGATTTATTAATTTAATTTTTAAATTAAAAAACCTAGAAATTTAGAATGAGCATCTGGAGCTCTCACATCTATTCTCACTAAAAATCCCCTTTTGCTTATATAATAGATAGATTCTACTATATACATTTCCTACCATATACACTCTAAGTTATGTCATTTTCTTTTTCACTTATGATCAATTTTCTTCTCTAATTATGATTCATGAAATATTTAATTATGTTTCATGGGTTGTTTGTTTATGATTCTTTTTTAAAAAATATTTTTTAGTTATAACTTAGAAAATATAAAATTATATAATTTTATTTAATTATAAATTACATACAGTACACACCCTTTAAAAGGTATGCACCATAGTCTTTCTCATATATATATATATAATTGACTTTTTTCATGTTGATTTTTTAACTTTTTGATTATTTTAAACCGTTCATAAACTTGCCTGAAATAAGAAAGGGTAATTCTATTCTAACTCAATACACTCATTTTTTAATTACACTGTTCCTAAAAATTCAAAATTCTCATTATACTCTTCATAATAACAAAAATATCTTCATCCCTACTACTTTCATTTATCTTTACACCCTTTTAGCTTTTCAAACACTAATTCTCTACCAAATCCACCACCACCGCCACCACCACCACCCCCAACCATCCCTATCTCCGGCACCCATTCTAGTGCCTCTCTACCGACGACCACCTTCCCACCACCGCGACCCCCCTTCCACCTCTCCTTCACTTTTTTGTTCCAATCTGGGTTTTTTCTCTTCTTCTTATTTTTTTAGGGTTTTTTGTCCATATGTGTGTGTTCCTCTAGCAGGTGGGAGAAGAGAATCGATTAAATTGATAATCCAATGTGGTTGTATATGTGTTTGATTGAGTGCGAAGTTGTGAAAGTATGATGTTTTTCTATGGATGCCTTGTACCATGTATCTTGGTAACAAACGTGGTTTTGATGAAATGATGATGAGAGGAACGATAAAAATTAGTTGAACGTAGATGAAATGACTTGAGAATATTGTTAAAGTTGATTGTTATTGCTATAACTATAGTTTGGGGGTTTGTTTAAATTTCGGGGACAAAATTTTCTATGGTAGGGAGGTTGTAATGGCCGGGTTCCCTTCATTTCTTTTCTTTCTCTTTGGCTTCGTCCCCTCTTACTTCCGTTGGGTTTGAAACGTCCGAAAGTTATTTCAAATTTAGGCCTTTATTCATGTTTTGTTTGTGAGTGTTGAATCTCGCTTGTTCCGGAGCGTGCTAGAGCAAGTTCGGAGGGTCCCGGAGCCGAGTTGTGAAAAATCCAGGCTGGAAAGCAAGGGGCCGCACGTGCGGGAGGCCAAGCCGCACGTGCGGGAAGGGAGGAGCTGGAGTGTGTTGCATTCTGCTTAAAAAGCAAATGCAGAGGGCAGGTGCGGGACCAGCCGCACGTGCGGGGATCAGTGCCGCACGTGCGGGAAAGGGTAGCTGCACGTGCAGGGGCAAGTGCCGCACGTGCGAGACTAGGCAGATCCGAAAACTCTGTTTTTTATTCATTTTGGGGCCGAAGTTCCCTCACTTTCTAACCCTTCTCTCTCACTCTTAAAGCCATTTTCTCTCCTCCTTCTCTCTAAAACCCTAACCAAAACACCTAGAACCTTTGATTCTTGTTTCCTGGGGTTTGATTTTCATCATCATCTTCCTCAAGCTTGAAGATTTAGAGCTAGGGCTTGCTTGGTGTAGGAGAAAGTGAAAAGTTTCCATCTTGGGGCTAGGGTTTCTTCTTGCACTCTTCATCAAAACTTTGAGGTAAGGATATTCTTGAGTTATATATACATGTTTTGCAAGCTAAATGTTGATTTTGTGTTTCTATTGAATTTGTTTTGAGAGTTTTGGTTTTGGTTCAAAGATGATGAGATTTCTCAAATGAGGGTTTAAATGTTGAAATGTTTCTAAGTTGATCCTTGTGACTTCTTATTTATTGTTTAAAAATGGATGATTTTGATGATGCTTTCATCATGAAGTGAAGAAGTGTTGAGTTTTTGACAAAAACCCTAGAAATTGGGGATTTTACAAAGTAATGAAAATGTCCTTGAAATTATTTACTTTCTTGTGTTAAGAGGATGTATGAGAGTAAGTTCCACCAAATGTTATCATAATAACAACATACTTGACACATGGGATATGAGATGGTATTTTAACATTGTTGCTAACACTTGAACTTGTAATGAGGTAAGATGATAATTGTTGAGCACCGTGGTAGTGAAATTGAAATCTTGAAGGATGATGTTTGAAAATTTCATATAATCTTATGATGTGGTAAGATGGTAAGTTGTTGAGTGCCATGGATGATGTGAAATGCTTAATTATAATGTAATGGGGAAATGAAATGAAAGATGATATGTTGGCCATGTTAAAAGGTTTGGTCATGATGGGTTGGTGTTGAGAACTTGTGATGATGTGTTGAAGACACATGATTATTTGTGCAATGAGAAACGTATTTGTAAAGGTGGAAAGGTATTTGTTTATTATTGTTGTTAAGACATTTTGGAAATAGAGAAATGTTATGAGATATTAATTATTGCATCTCATTTCCATTTGAGTCTATATCATTAATGTGCATGAAGTGGATTATTACCATTGTTGCATTCTCATCATGTTTACTTGAGAAAGATTATATTACCATGAGAACTAATGGAAATGTGTATGGGGTAAATACGTTGGTAAGTCCGGATAGGGGGTGTAGATGAATTTGATAAGTTGGCCTGAGTGTCCAGGGTGAAAGACCTGAAAGCCGTGCAGATAGGTGTTGAGCCTTCCGGTTAGCACCGGTAAAAATGACAGTTTGGTAGTGCGTGTTGAGCCTACTTGCAGACACCAGCCTAGGGATTACTAGTGTCGTATTTATCGCCCCCCCCCCCTCCCCCCAATTGCATTAATAGTGGAAGTTTGAAATTGATGAGACTACATGCTAATATTGAGAACATGGTGATTTTGAGAAAGTGCATTGAAATGAATATTTTCCTCATTTATCAACTTTGGCATGGCATTGCACTCACGTTTATTTTATGTTGAGGATAAAGCATAACTGTATATACTTTGTGAGAATACTTTACTGGGCTTTGTGCTCACCCCTATGGGATTTTGGTGCAGGTAAAGATGTGGTGATCCCGCCACACTGAGGAAGTGGATATTTTGAGAAGAGTACATAGCTCTTTTATTTTGTGTAATTCTTTTGAGCCAAGGGCTAATGTGTATGGGTTGTAGAAACCATTTTTTTTGTGTAACCAGGCTTATGCCTTTGAAGATGTAAGCCCTTAAGGGCATTGCATTGTTTTGAGAATGGATGCTTTACATGCTATAGATTCATATGTTATGTATCGATGAATATATACCCCGCATGTAAAACCTTTGTAAGGGCTCTAATTTGATTACTTAAAGATGGGCAGATTATTGTTATTGTTGAGTGAAAGTTGATCTTTTCTGGGTAGTTCATGTCAAAAATTTCGGGCGTTACAGGTTAGGTTGCCGCCCAGGTTGTTTGGCTACCACCTTCACGGTTGTCTCACCGTCGCAACCTCCACCCCCAGACTTGTACCTCATCTAGGTTGTTTCAGCCATTACATGAACCATGTTTCTAGAACCAACTTCCCATAAATTGTCAAAGGCACAATCGCTTGAGGGTACAACTTGAATCCCTCACAAATCATAAATTCGACTATGGATCTGACCTCATGAAGTTTATAACCCAAACAACAAAACAAGAGGAAATCCCAGCCAACAAAAAAACACATGGTAAGTCAATCAAAAACATATATTGTAGTCCACATATGTACTCCATCTCACTAAGTTTTATCCATAAGAAACCAATCACTAATGACTTTTCATCTAGGAAGCACAGATACGGATGCAGGATATGAGTACAATACGATACGGATACGGTGATATGGCAAAATTTGAAAAACTAGGATACGAGTACGACTGGGATACGTTCGTAAAAAATATTATTTTTATAATTTTTAGTAATGTAGTATGTATACAAATAAAACCAAAAGTGAAAGACAACTTGATAGGAAAGAAAGATTCCTATAAAGTTAAGAGTCTTCAAGGTCAATAGCTTCAACTTGTTTCCCTTCATCAGTGAATATCACAGCTTCCATATCTAGTTCATCAAGAGAAAGACTCAACAATTTTAGGTAAGCATGCACCCTCCAATGAATCAAAAGCATCTCCACCAACATCCTATAACTTGGTTTCTCCTTCAATGTACTGTCAACTTCTCCTTAATAGGAGACGAAGATTGTTGTGCACAAAAACCAAATCTTCAACACATTGTGGTGTCATTTTGTTTCTTTTCATGGAGTGAATAAAGAAGTAGGTGCTCCAATTCCTTTCACAGCATGATAAGGAACATGGCTGGCCAAGCAATTTTAATGCTGCAGATTGAAGCATAGGAGCAGGAGACTCATGTGTAAACCACCAAATAAGTGGATCCACTACTAGTATTGGACCCATGTGTAAACTTCATCATGGAATGGTTCATGATGAAGTTTTTGATAAACATCACATCATCAACACAAAATATGATCTAGTGACATTCATCATAAGTAAAAGAAGTACCACTTGTTTCCTTTAGAGCACAAATATTCTTAAGAGCAGGATTCAGTGTGTGAACTACACATGGTGTCCAAAAGATATTCGAGTACTTACTTTCAATGAGTAAACCAGCTACACTACATACGGGAGCATTATCTGTAATGACTTGAATGGCATTTTGATGTCCAACTTCTTCAATTGCTTGACTAATTAAGTTAGAAATAAAAAACTTGTCTTTGTGCTCACCTTCACAATTAACAGCTTTCAAAAACACTGCCCCAGCTTCTGATGCTCCCATAAAATTAATAAGGGGCCTTTTTTGAGAATCAGTCCATCCATTTGAAACAATACTCAACCCATTTTCCTTTCACGATGCTCTAGTTGGCTCCAAAAACCTCTCTACATTAGCCTTTTCCTTTTGAAGCAATGTAGTCCTTAACAAGTTATAACCAGGTGGTACATTATCAGGAATTGGATTGTTGGCAACGAATTGAAAAGCACTAACATAGTATGTGTTCCATGATAAATGAAAAGGTAACCCCGTTGAATAAACCATGCGAGCAATCTAAGAATGCAATTTTTCCTAAATAACATGGTTGAATGCCTTTTCTAGAGCAAAAGTTTCAACAACGTTTCTTTTTCTTGGCTCATACCCCTCCATCCTAAGTCCACTGGTATCTAAAGGCCCTGAACCTGTTGAAGTAGATTGGCAAGTGGAAGATGGTAAAGGAACTTTTTTAGGCATACACATCTTTAACCTCTTCTCGACTTCTTCAATTTTCCTTCGCATTTCAGCAAGGTGTGGAGGAGTCACTTTAGGGCACACTTTAATCCCATGGCCATAAAGTTTTAACAAATGTACCTTGACCCTAAAGTATGACCCCTTGTACTCATTTTGACAGTAATTGCATTTAAACTTGGTATTGCCACCTCATTTTTTCCATTTTTGTAATATAACACCAAAGAGGAGCATGATCATCTTCTTTCATTAGTGTACCACTTGTTGAACCTAAACTTCCTGAACCCGAACTCATTTCTTAAAATTTATAAATTTGGTAAAGAAATAAAACAAAACATTAATGTAGTTATCTTTACGCATGAACATCAAAAAAATTTGGAGAGGGAGGGGAATTTACCCTTTCAGTGATCAAAAAAAATACCTTACAAGGCTCCTTAATGTTGTCTTTTGAGAAAATAAAAAATGGGTACTAGTAGCTTAGCTTAGCTTAGCTGCAAAAAAAATTTAAAAAAAAAATAAAAAAAAACAAAAAAAATTCAAAGGGGTTAGTACAGTGAGAGGGGAAGAGAGAGAGAGAGAGAGAGAGGGACTGAGATTGAGTGACAGAAAAGTGAGAGTGAGAGTGAGCGGGCAAGAGAGAGAGAGAGAGAGAGAGAGCAAAAGCAAGAGAGAATGAGAGTGAGAGTGAGAGCGAGAGAGAACGAACCTTGATCGACGATGACAACTCAGAATTGCTGCTGTTCGTGAATCGCGATAGAGACTCAGAGTTATTGCTATTGTTCGATAGTTGTTGTTCGATATAGAAGACGACGGCTAGGGTTCGTTTGTTTGTTTTTTCTTGTTTTATGTTAGATAGCTTTTGTTATTTTACACTCTGACCCCATTACAAGATTTTAAAATTATTTTTTTGCCCCACCGTATCCCAAAATTATTCTAAGCATATCTTTGAAGTATCCTCATGTATCCCAAACGTATTTGAAATTCAAAAAATTAAAAAAAAAAATGGGATACTTCTTTGCCGTTTTTGATATATATCTCGGCGTATCGAATGTTTATCTGTATCCGATACGCATACAGGGTTTCGAAGTATCCGTGCTTCCTAGCTTTTCATAATACAAAAGGTATAGTAACAATTTTTTGTTCAACTCATGAATACATATATGGCACTGGTAATAATTCAACGACTCTTCACAGTGAGGAAAATAGATTTCCACCTTCATTTGTCAATAATTCAACCATTTCTTTTTTATTTTCTCCTTCTTTTGATAGTAAAGTGTTGGAAAAAATGGTTTCTTATAGGCATATTTTTTAGCCCAAGTTGAGTGGGCCCCAAACGTCTTTTGGGGTGGGTCCGAAGAGGTGACGTGTTCCTTGCCGCGTGGCAAGTCACACGGTGAAGATGGAACGTCAAAACCATTTATGAGTGAATGGGAAGTGGACGTCGTTCCCAGGTCTAACATTAATTTTTAGATAAAATTCTTTTGAATTTTTTCAATAAAAATTATTGTGGGAATTTAATTTAATTCTAAATTCAAATTTTGAGTTCCTGAGTGGTTTCCTAAAATTTGTAATTGTGAGAATTTAATTTAATTCTAAATTCTAATTTTGGATTCTTAGTTAGTTTTCTAAAATTTGTACCTCTTTCTTTATTTATTAAACTATTTAAATAGTTTAATATATATATATTCAATTAGTTTAATATATATATATATATATTCTAAATAGTGTTTAATAATAAAGATACATGCAGTTGCTTTGTTTGACCAACGGACAACCTTTTTCAAATTTGTTTGAATATCAGGTTTCTAAGTGCTAAACGGTCAGATCTGTTTGAATTGAAGTTGTGTCTGTTCGGAACAGTTTTTGCATATGTTGGTTCAAAGTTCTGCACCTGTTCAGCCCTATTTAAATCCAGCACTGTCCAACAATTTTGCCCCCGGGAAAAATCAGTTTGATTGTTGTCTTTTGTTGTCCTAAATTTTGAATTTATGCATTATTCTTCATATTAGATTTAGAATAAAATTCAGAGAGTTAGAACACAGGTTTGGTTCGCCGAACAAATTGTTTGGAGTACTACTACAATTTGTGAAGATCATTGTATCCTGGGAGATGGACGCCACTCAACCGTAACTACCATAGCGGGGCGAATCTGTCTTAAGGACAGAGTGTCACACACTCGACTTGGTCTTAATTTTAATTCGGTTCAATAAATCAATCTTGTATGTTATTTATTTATTTTGTTTGAATTTATTTCAAGTTATTTTTTTTACACAGAAGATTGTTCCAACAATCTTAAGACAGATTAGAATTATTTTGTTTACAGAATTTTTCGTTTGTTTCTCTTTTTCTTTCTTCGTAAATAATTTCGAAAGAAAATTATTTTCTGTGGATTTACAAAATAATATTCTGGTTGGAAAAACAAATACTGATTATATACTATTTGACAGATAGTAGTAATATACTGTCTCTTTTCTTTGACAACAACTAGTAGTACGATACTGGTGTCATTAACAATTCAGAATATATTTTTATGGAATTTTTTCAGAAATTAATTTTGGGTTTTAGAAATTATTTTCTGAGTTTTCATTAATTAAAATTCTGTTTTCAGTGTTTTAATTTTTGGAGTGTAACAAAAGATTTAAATTTCTATGTGAAATTAATTTGGTTATTTCCAAATTAATTGGAAAAAAAATTTTTTTTTTTTTTAGTTTTTACAGAATTTAATTTCTTGTGTGGAATTAATTTGGTTATATAAAATTTTATTTTATTTCCAAATTAATTGAAAAATAAAAGTTATAGTTTTTATTTCTTTTATTTTACAGAATTTAATTTTCTGTGTGGAATTAATTTGTTTAAATAAAATTTTATTTTATTTTCAAATTAATTGAAAAATAAAAGTTACATTCTTGTTTCTTTTATTTTTACAGATTTAATTCTGTGCATTTGGATTAGTTTTCTGTGTAGAATTAATTGGTTAAATAAAATTTTATTTTATTTCCAAATTAATTGAAAATAAAAGTTACATTTTGTTTTGTTTCTTTTATTTTAACAGATTTTATATCTGTAGTTTTGGTTTAATTTGTTTAAATAAAATTTTATTTTATTTTCAAATTAATTAGAAATAAAAGTTACAATTTTTGTTTCTTTTATTTTTTATAGAATTTAAAATTCTGTGTTTTTTGGTTTTTTGTGCAATATTAAATTCTAATTATAATTGTGGTTTATAATTTAGAATTTATGGCTACTAAAACTGGTCAAACTAATGTTCAAACCAGTACTGGTATGGTGATTGCCATTACGCCAACCTCTCCTTATGTTGGGACGGTGCCAGTGAATCATGGTGGAAAACCAGAGAAGTTCTCAAGAACTGATTTTTGTAAAGGCAAAGGAAGATCTAGTAAGAAGGTTGCTAAAGCCAAAATGACCGAAATTGATGAAATTTCCAATAGTGTAGATGTCATAAATCTTTCTGCAGTTGTTTCCGAGGCAAATCTTGTCGGAAATCCTAAAGAATGGTGGGTGGACACTGGTGCTACTCGCCATATCTGTGCTGACAAAAAGATGTTCACATCTTATTCTACAGTGGACAATGGTGAACAACTGTTTATGGGCAACTCCTCAACTTCCAAAGTTGAAAGACAATGAAAGATTGTACTCAAGATGACATCTAGAAAGGAACTCACTCTCAACAATGTGCTGCATGTACCGGACATTCTGAATAATCTTGTTTCCGGATCTTTGTTGAGTAAGAATGGGTTTAGGCTAGTATTTGAGAGTGATAAATTTGTACTTACTAAGAATGGGATATATGTAGGAAAAGGTTACATGTCTGATGGCCTTTTCAAGTTAAATGTAATGACCGTTGTACCCTCAGTTATTAATAATACTACATCTTCTTCTTACTTGCTTGAGTCTTCAAATTTATGGCATGGTAGACTAGGACATGTTAATTATGGATCTTTGCGTAGATTAATTAATATGGAATGTTTACCAAAATGTAACATTGATTCAAATCATAAATGTGAAATTTGCATTGAGGCAAAATTATCTAAAACTCATTTTCATTCATTTGAAAGAAATACGAAACCACTTGAATTAATTCATAGTGACATTTGTGATTTTAAATCAATTCAAACTAGAGGTGGGAAGAAGTATGTAATCACTTTTATAGATGACTATACTAGATATAGTTATATTTATTTAATTCGAACCAAGGATGAAGCTTTGGAAACTTTCATTCAATATAAGAATGAAGTTGAAAATCAACTTGGTAAGAAAATCAAGAAACTTGGAAGTGATAGAAGTGGTGAATATGAATCACCTTTTATTGAATTTTGTAAAGAACATGGAATAATTCATCAAACCACCGCTCCTTACTCACCACGGCAAAATGGAATTGCTGAAAGAAAAAATATGACTTTAAAAGAAATGATGAATGCCATGTTGATCAGTTCTGGATTACCTCAGAACTTGTGGGGGGAAGCAATACTTTCTGCTAATTATATTTTAAATAAAGTACCCCGAAAGAAAGTGGATCAAACACCTTATGAAATGTGGCATGGTAGAGTACCATCCTATAAATACTTAAAAGTGTGGGGGTGTTTGGCTAAAGTGGCTATTCCTAGTCCTAAAAAGACTAAGATAGGTCCTAAGACCATTGATTGCATTTTCATTGGTTATGCTAAGAATAGTAGTGCATATCGGTTTTTGATTCATAAATCAGAACATTCCGAAATGCATGTAAATACTATTATTGAGTCTCGGAATGCATCATTCTTTGAACATGTATTTCCAAAGAAGACTGGACAAGAGACCAGTACTAATAAAAGATCTTTTGATACTACTACTAGTCAGGATCAAGAACATGATCAAGAACAAGAGTTAGATCAAAATGAGGAAAAGGAACTTAGGCGTAGTAAACGTGCTAAAACCTCAAAATTGTTTGGTCCAAATTTTCTAACCTTTTTGTTAGAAAATGAGCTTTTAACTTTTAAAGATGTTATGTCCAGTCCTGAAGCTCCTTTATGGAAAGAAGCTGTCAACAGTGAAGTTGAATCCATCTTGCAAAATCACACTTGGGAATTGGTGGATTTACCACTAGGTTGTAAATCTCGTGGGTACAAGTGGATTTTCAAAAGGAAAATGAAAGCGGATGGATCAATTGATAAATACAAGGCAAGACTTGTGGTCAAAGGGTTTAGACAAAAAGAAGGTCTTGATTACTTTGATACATACTCACCGGTTACTAGAATAACATCCATTAGAATGCTAATTGCCATAGCATCTTTATACAATCTAGAAATTTATCAAATGGATGTTAAAACTGCTTTCTTAAATGGTGAGTTAAATGAAGAAATTTACATGGAACAACCAGAAGGGTTTTCTGTTCCATGGAAAGAAAAGAAAGTGTGTAAATTGGTTAAATCATTATATGGTTTAAAACAAGCGCCCAAGCAATGGCATGAGAAATTTGACAAGGCAATGCTGTCAAATGGATTTAAAATTAATGAGTGTGACAAATGTGTTTATATTAAAAACACAGATAAGGGTTATGTCATTGTATGTCTTTATGTAGATGATATGCTCATCATAGGTAGTAATAATGATATGATTAAAACTACCAAGAAAATGTTGAATAAACATTTTGACATGAAGGACATGGGTATTGTTGATGTAATTCTTGGTATGAAAATTACTAAAATATCAGAAGGATATGCTTTGTCACAATCTCATTGCATTGAGAAAATACTTGACAAATTCAACAAAGATGATGATCATCTTGCTAGAACTCCTGTAGATGTTAATTTGTATCTTGCTAAGATTGTACAGGAAAGTATTTCTCAATTAGAGTATGCCCAAATTATTGGAAGCTTAATGTACTTGATGAACTACACTCGCCCAGATATAGCTTATGCAGTAAGTAAATTAAGTAGATATACGAGTAATCCGGGAGTAGAACACTGGATAGCAATTATAAGGGTTCTAAGATATCTCTGATTTACTCGTAACATTGGGCTTCATTATACTAGATATCCAGCAGTACTTGAAGGATACTGTGATGCAAATTCGATATCGGATACAAGAGACTCAAAGTCCACTAGTGGGTATGTCTTTACTCTTGGTGAGGCGGTTGTATCTTGGAAATCTTCCAAACAGACTTGCATTGCTAGGTCTACTATGGAATCTGAATTCATAGCCTTAGACAAAGCTGGGGAATAAGCAGAATGGCTTCGCCACTTCCTTGAAGATATTCCATTATGGCCAAAACCAGTGCCTGCTATATGCATACATTGCGATAGTCAATCAGCAATTGGTAGAGCACAGAGTCATATGTATAACGGTAAGTCACAACACATTCGTCGTCGACATAACACCGTAAGACAACTACTCTCTAATGGAATTGTTTCCATAGAATATGTTAAGTCTAAAGATAACATAGCGGATCCACTAACCAAAGGGTTAGCAAGAGAGTTAGTTGAGAATTCATCGAGGGGAATGGGACTTAAGCCTATTAAATAAGAGTTACCACAACGGCAACCCAACCTAATTGACTGGAGATCCCAAGATCTAGGTTCAAAGGGACAACCGAGTTGTGAATGACTCAGAAGGATCACTGGGGGTTCTAACTCCTACCCATTTCTTTGATGAAATAGTGATGTCTGCAGCGTTTTAGGTTAAATAAAACTTTTAATGATTCTTATATCTAGGTAAACCTAGTGGAGTATGGCAGGATACTCTTCATAAGCATTACCTATGTGAGTGTGAACTGGGCCAGTTCTGTGAGATTTGTGAAGGGCTACAATTCTCTAGAGCACTCATGAAGACCAGGTTGTTCAGGGCCAAAATGAACACAATAGTGAGAACTAAACTGTGTCTGGAGATAATCTGTGTGAGTTCTATTGTTTTGATTTACACAAACGGCTGAACAGTTCAAGACATCATGTTCACTGGTTAGCTAGTAAATCCGATAGTGTCTCACAAGGGAAGGTTCAAAGCCAAAAGCTACCTATCCTTTGCAGAATATTTCCAATTTCTTAACTCTCTGTATTAGATCATGTTGTTGCATTTTCTCTCCATCAAATTCTATTCATGTGGGGGATTGTTGGAAAAAATGGTTTATTATAGGCATATTTTTTAGCCCAATTTGAGTGGGCCCCAAACGTCTTTTGGGGTGGATCCGAAGAGGTAACGTGTTCCTTGCCGCATGGCAAGTCACACGGTGAAGATGGAACGTCAAAACCATTTATGAGTGAATGGGAAGTGGACGTCGTTCCTAGGTCTAACATTAATTTTTAGATAAAATTCTTTTGAATTTTTTCAATAAAAATTATTGTGGGAATTTAATTTAATTTTAAATTCAAATTTTGGGTTCCTGAGTGGTTTCCTAAAATTTGTAATTGTGAGAATTTAATTTAATTCTAAATTCTAATTTTGGATTCTTAGTTAGTTTTCTAAAATTTGTACCTCTTTCTTTATTTATTAAACTATTTAAATAGTTTAATATATATATATATATTCAATTAGTTTAATATATATATATTCTAAATAGTGTTTAATAATAAAGATACATGCAGTTGCTTTGTTTGACCAACGGACAACCTTTTTCAAATTTGTTTGAATATCAGGTTTCTAAGTGCTAAACGGTCAGATCTGTTTGAATTGAAGTTGTGTCTTTTCGGAACAGTTTTTGCATCTGTTGGTTCAAAGTTCTGCACCTGTTCAGCCCTATTTAAATCCAGCACTGTCCAACAATTTTGCCCCCGGGAAAAATCAGTTTGATTGTTGTCTTTTGTTGTCCTAAATTTTGTATTTATGCATTATTCTTCATATTAGATTTAGAATAAAATTCAGAGAGTTAGAACACAGGTTTGGTTCGCCGAACAAATTGTTTGGAGTACTACTACAATTTGTGAAGATCATTGTATCCTGGGAGATGGACGCCACTCAACCGTAACTTCAGTGGCGGGCGAATCATCTCTTAGATGAGTGTCACACACTCGACTTGGTCTTAATTTTAATTCGGTTCAATAAATAAATCTGGTATGTTATTTATTTATTTTGTTTGAATTTATTTCAAGTTATTTTATTTACACAGAAGATTGTTCCAACATAAAGCCCCTGTCCTTCTTCGCCTATGGATGTGGGTTTATATTCTAACCACATATATGTTCGTGTTCTTGTATGATTGCTTGTTTTACTTTCTCATTTTTGTTTGTTCTGTCATAACAGTTCCCCACAAAAAGATAGACGAACTTTGAATTGGAACATCAAATACTCATTCCAAACTGAACAGCCCAAATAGAGAAGGAAATCAAGGACAAAGAAACTCACTCATAGCTTCAAAATAAACAGTACTTAGAATATGTCAAATCAACCCCCAAAACCATCAAAGAGATCATCTTTCTGCCCCATACTAAAACAACCCACTTCACCATTCATCTCAAGTTCTTCAATTGAGGGCTTAAAGATCAAAATAAGAATCACTTGTATGAAAAGAGAATCCCCTGAATCAAGAGATCTCGGTGAGTAATTCCGTCGAGCACAACGAGTGCATCGATCCAATGCAAAGTTTTATGAAGATAGGATCATGAAATCGGTGAGGATTTCTCGTGGAAGTTCACATTCATGTCAAATGGATACAAGCCTTTCTTAATCGAAAAGCAAATCCATGTTTCGAATGCTTCGTAAGCGTAGTGATGTTTGATAAAAGTGTTATAATTCAACTTATTACTTGACAATTAATTTTTGAAATGGTGTGTGTGAGTCAAGATGGCCAAGTTGGTCTAAGGCGCCAGTTTCAGGTATTGGTCCGAAAGGGCATGGGTTCGAATCCTATTCTTAACACAAAATTTTTTTTCGAGCATCGACTTTCTATAAGATATAACATTTAGTTCAAGGATTATATTTTGTTTTTGTTTTTTTCGTTTTTGTTTTTGTTTTTTTTTTTCATTTTTCACTACAACTAAAACAGGTTTTTACGCCACCAAATGCACGTCCTAGAAATGATTCTATGACACGCAAAGTAAAGTTATAGTATGACCAGTCATGGAAAGTCATTCACTTTCAACGGCATACTATAGCATGCCGTTAAAAAATTTTAACAGCACATCTTATACGTCATGTTTAATTTTTCTACGACTACTTTTTCATGACGTTAATGCAAGAGACAAACCACGGCACTCAATGCTAGTCTTTAAATATTTAACACAACGGCCTATTTTGCCCGTCGTAGAATATGTTTAATTTTTAAAAAAAAAAAAAAAATTTGCAGGTTCTATTTCACCTGTTCTGTACAATCTAAAAAAACATTACAAACAAATTTCATAAACATATATATATATACACACATATATAAGTATCAATCAACCACCAAAATATTATTTCAAACATCAAAAAAAAAACTATTCATAAATTTCAAACATCCAAAAACTATCTGTACATTCCAACCCATCCAAACTTTGTTTCTAAACATCAAAAATTGTCCTCAACTTCAAAACCGTCTAAAAATTTATACAGAAGCCTTTGCTTTATCATCAAAAATAGACATACATATCACAAAAAATCATGAACATGGAAGCAAAAGAGAAAGCCAGTTGCCACCGAGTAGATCAGAAGTAAGAAAAGCTGCTTCTATTTCATTCTCCTTTGATAATCTTCATACCCACATACCTGCCAAAAAACAAACAAACATATGACTTAATAAGCCCTTTTCATTACCATTCAATCTCACAACAATGATGCATTCAAGTAACGGTAAAAACACTCACCGCTCAAGCATCAAAACAGTAGGAAGGAAATTCACAAATATTTGTTCCAACTATCCTAAACTACTATCACAGATAATATAGAGAAGGAAATTCATTAAAAATTAAAGAAGTTGACATCATTTAAGAATAAATAAATAATTCAATTTCCAAGCCAATAGCTTTAATTTGATTTACCTTAACACGAGTATTAAACTAAGATAATTTTCAAGTGTAAACATCAAAAGACAAATTGGACAAAAAATGACTACATACTTCCAAAGAACTTGTAGACATATTTCATAAGTGAAGATGCCATATCAAGGAGGTTTAGTCACCACAAAGAATGTCCTCACTCAGTGCATTTAGTGCATCCAAATTATACAGGTTTCAACTTAATTCTGTTAGCTCAATAGACAAATTCAGGTAAATTTAAATTAAAATATCCAAATAAGCATAACTTGCAACAATAAATACTACCAAATCATCATAAAAAAGTTGTTGGCACTGGCACATCTACCACTTTACAGGGATCGTGTTGGAACAAATATTAAACAAATATCAAAATGACGACATAGGAATTTAAACATTTTAATTATTATGCCGAGTTTTTATGTCTTTCTCATCAAGATCAATATACAAGAACTTCAAAATAAGTAATACAAAAATAATCCAATTTTAACATAGGCATCCACGATGCATTGCCAAAGATTTTCTAAAGCAGGAATGTATGTTGCATATTGATATATTCTCACATCCAGACAAACATCATGCATTAAATTTCAAGGAACTATGCACAATAAATAAAGTCCAATTAAAGAAGGAAGAAAATGCCTAATACATAATTTGGACAATAATACGGAAGGTGTAGACAATTTAGAGAGACACACCCATTTTCCCTAACAAAACGCCTGAAAACAGCCCTTGCTTCTCCAGGTTTTCCCTCATTCCTTTTGTCCATGTCTCGGGCCTGACAAAACACAACATGATGAATGGAAGAAGCAAAAACACTAAAACACAACAATTAGTGCAAATATCTAAATCCTGTAAACCTCTCTCTATGTTCCACACTGTGATAGTTTTCGGGCAAGATTTGAAAACAGAGAGATATGGAAGAGAAATTCTATATGTATATTTGTTATTGATATATCTATCTGTGTTGTTTAGCTCCCTTATATAGAGGAGTTACAAGCCGAAAGAGAAAACACTAATGATGAAAGCATTACTAACATAATAAGTAAAGTCGCACTAACATAGCACTAACATATAATATACTAACAGCTACAATCATGGCTAACCCACTGATTGTGGAGTTTAATATAACAAAGGTAAATTCCTTCAATTACTCAACATGATTTCCAACACTTCCCCTTAAGTTGGAGAGTGAATGTTGAGAAGTCTAACAATGACTCAAGTAATTGAAGCTATCCCGCCCAAGGCTTTCAGAATATGTCTGCAAGCTCATCTCGTGAAGAAATGTAGATTGGAGAAATCTCACCGACTTGTAGCTTCTCTCTCAATGTGACAATCTATTTCAATATGTTTCGTTCTTTCGTGATAAGCAGGATTTGCCGCTATATGCAATGCACTTGATTATCACAATACAAAGGAGCAGGCCTTTTGTTTGACTCTTAGATCTCGCAATATATATCATGACCATGTAATTTTAAGGCATGTATTTGCCATGGCCTACATGCTAAACCTGCAGATGAACGAGCCACAGTTGGCTGTTTCTTGGATTTCCATGAGACAAGAGAGTGACCTAGAAACACACAATAACCTGTAGTTAATCTTCTTGTTGTTGGACAACCTGCATGATCTGAATCACAATAAGCTTTCAACTCAAGATTGTTTATAGCCGGGAAAAACAAGCCTTGGCCAGGTGTACCCTTAATGAATCGCAAGACACGAAGTGCGGCCTCCATGTGTGGTTTTCTGGGTTGGTGCATAAACTGACTCAAATTCTGAACTGCAAAAACAATGTCTGGTCTTGTGATGGTAAGATAAATTAATTTTCCAACCAACCTCCTATATCTCGTTGGATCATTGAGTATAGCACCATCTGTGGTATGTAATTTCACATTTTGTTCCATTGGACATTTTTCTGGCCGTGCCCCCGTTAAACCTGCATCTTGTAAAATATCTAGAGCGTATTTCCTTTAGGACAAAAAAAGACCTTTCTTGGATCGCAAAAATTCAATGCCTAAAAAATACTTCAAGTCACCGAGATCCTTGATGCGGAACTGTTTGAGAAGGAAGAATTTAAGCTGTTCCATTTCTTCAAGATTATTACCTGTAATGATAATATCATCAACGTAGATGAGCAATCTTGTAAAAGAATTGCCATTAACTTTGGTAAAGAGGGAATAGTTAGCCATAGATTGGTGAAAACCCGCTTTCTTAATAGCAGTTGAAAATTTGGAGAACCAGTTACGAGAAGCTTGTTTCAGCCCATAAAGAGATTTATTAAGCCGACACACCAAATTCTCCCCCTGTCGGCAAAGGCCAGGAGGAGGAACCATATAGACCTCCTCATGCAAGTCACCATGGAGGAAGGCATTGGTAACATCAAGTTGGTGAAGAAACCAATTTCGAGCAGTAGCAACAGACAAAAGACAACGGAGAGTAGTAAGCTTGGCAGTAGGAGAGAAAGTCTCACTGTAATCAACACCTTCGATTTGGGTGTAACCTTTGGCGACGAGATAAGCTTTGTAACGCTCAATGGTGCCATCAGATTTGTATTTGAGTTTAAACACCTATTTGCAACCAATGGGTTAATGATCAGCCGATAAGGACATAAGGGTCCAAGTGCGATTGAGTTGCAATGCATCTAACTCGACCGTCATAGCAAGTAGCCAGTTAGGATCTAAAACAGCTTGAGCATAGGAAGTGGGCTTAGTGGTGCCTGAAATGTTAGCAAGAAACACACAGTGTGAAGGAGAAAAACGATGAGTGGAAAGGTAATGAGACAAGGGGTGTTTAGTACCTGAAGGAAGAGTCGGCAGCGAGGATGACGGAGCAGGGGAAGCAGAAGCAAAAGACAGAAGGTAATCGCGTTGCCAGAGAGGGGGCTGCGTAGAACGGATCGAGCGACTTGGGGCAGGGAATGAGGAACAAAGGTGGGAGAAGGAGGCAACGATGTAGGTGGAGGTGGAGGATCTTGGGCGGAAGCGGGTGTGGGCATGGGAAAGGAAACAGGCGCATGAGTGGGTAAGGAGGAGGTGTGGTCAGGTTGAGAAAGAGGTAAGACAGTAGGGCGAGGGCAAATTGGGTTAGAATGAGAGTCCGGCTGGTAAGGAAAAATGGTTTCAAAAAATTTGACATCCCGACTCACAAAAAAAATTTTAGAATCCAAGTCATAAAGTTTGTAACCCTTGTGGCTGGTGGGATAACCAAGAAAGACACAACGTCGTGCACGGGAGGCAAACTTATGAGCAGGATGAACAACGGTAGCATAACATAAACATCCAAAAACATGAAGATGGGCAAGAGGCGGTAGTTTCTGATAAAGTAACTCAAATGGAGGTTTATTGGCCAACAAATGGGTAGGTAAACGATTAATGAGGTATACAGCGGTTAGCACACACTCACCCCAAAAAGACAAGGGAATGTGTGATTGAAAATGCAAAGCACGAGCAATGTTAAGAATATGCCGATGTTTGCGCTCAACCACCCCATTTTGCTGAGGAGTGGAAACACATGAGCGTTGAAATTCGACACCAGTATTAAGAAAAAAATCCCCCATGGAAATAAATTCTGATCCATTATCGCTTCTAAGAGTTTTGATGCTGACATTAAACTGATTATAGACTAGGGCAAAGAAAGCTTTAAGCAAGGCCTGTGTTTCAGATTTGTATGTCATCAAGAAAACCCAAGTACACCTAGTAAAATCATCCACAATTGTAAGGAAGTAACGTGCACCAGTATGTGAGGGAATGCAATGTGGACCCCAAATATCACAATGAAGTAATTCAAATGGTGAAATAGTGAATGTTGTGCTTAAGGGAAAAGGAATGCGGGTTTGCTTAGCCATAGGACAAACAACACAATCATTATTAAATGAAATAGACAATGAGGGAAACAATTTAGATAAGAGTTGAAGACGAGCTGATGAAGGATGCCCAAGACGTTGGTGCCAGATTGAGGACGGTGATGAGACATGACAGGAAAGTGGGGCTGTGGTCAACAGCGACATGTAGTAGAGTCCATTATTCTGCTTGCCCCAACCAATCATCTTCCCCAAAGCCAAGTCCTGGATGACACAAAAATCAGCAAAAAAAATGATGCAGCAATGAAGGGATTTTGTGAGTTTACTAGCAGACAGTAAATTTAAATGAAAAAAAGGAACGTGAAGAACTTGGTCTAAAGTGATGTCTTTATTGAAAAGAATGGTGCCTGTAGAATCAATAGGAACTGACGATCCTGTAGGTAAGGTAATGGAAGGAATAGGAGATGGATGACTATGAGAAAAAAAAAGAGGAATCATATGCGATATGATCCGTGGCTCCACTGTCAAGAATCCATAAATTAGAAAAAATTGAATTAATTGATGGAATAGATGGATGAAACTGACATGCTGCATTAGCAAAGACATCTGAGGTTTCGGAGGATGATGTGGACAAGTTTGCCATGGCAGTGGTGAGTTGTTTGCATTGCTCCTCAGAAAGCCCAACAAGAACCTGGTGCAAGATATGGGTTGCCGAATCAGAATGACTAGCAAAGTTTTTGTGGACTGGCTGCTGTTGTGCAGAAGGATCCATGGCGTGAACCTGGTAGATGGAGTGGTGTCCACGCGGATTGGTGTTGTTTCATTTGTTCCGATCACGCTGCTAATTGTCTGCATTGGTGCCCCTTCCACGAAACAACCTGTGTCCGGGTGGGTATCCATGTAACTTGTAACACGTCTCGATATTGTGTCCATCACGATCACAGTAGGAGCAATGTAGATCAAAAGAGGATGAACGATCTCTGGACTGATTTGGATTTCTGGAACGAGAAGAGTGATTGAAGGATAAACGATCTCCGGACTGATTTTGGGTTCCAAAACGAGAAGAGTTGGGGCCTTTGTACTTATGCACTGTTGCAGCAAGGGAAAAGTTTTCTATCAAGGAGGAACCAATTCCCGTTGTTTTTCTTCTTGAGTAATTAAAGAATATGCCTTCTGAACGCTTGGTAACGGATTTATGAGAAGAATCTAACCACGTATGGCATTGTAAGACTCATTTAGACCCATGAGAAATTGCATAATTTGATCTTGTTCCCTTTGTTCACTGTAAACCTTCATTCCACCACAAGAACAAGTGGGTTGAGTTTTATAGGATGCAAGTTCATCCCATAAAGCTTTGAGTTTTGTATAGTAGGTGGAGATAAGCATAGAACCTTGTGCATGTGAACTGATTGATTTTTGGATCTGGAAAATTCATGGAGCATTGCCTAGAGAAAAACGATCATGGAAATTGTTCCAGATCTCATGTGCCGTCTTAGCGTACACAACACCATCTGCTAAATCTGCTTCAACGGAGTTGAAAAGCCATGAGAGGACCATTTTGTCACAGCGTTCCCATTGGGCATAATTGATAGGCTTCTCAGTTGTGTCCGGGGCTTTGATCGTACCATTAACAAAACCAATTTTGTTTTTGGCAGTGAGAGCAATCACCATGGAGCGTCTCCATGTTGCATAATTGTTTCCGTCAAGACGCTTCGAGACTAGGAAAAGGCCCGGATGATCTGATGAGTGAATAAACAAAGGGCTTGATGGTTCAACCATGGTGTCCTTATTCTAGTTGTCACCCATATTGAGTGAAGGCAAGGGTGTGGAAACCCTTGAAAGCTTCAAACAATAAGGATATCAAGAATCACCCAAGCACTGGCTCTGATACCATGAAAACAGAGAGATATGGAAGAGAAATTCTGTATGTATATTTATTATTGATATATCTATTTGTGTTGTTTAGCTCCCTTATATAGAGGAGTTACAAGCCGAAAGAGAAAACACTAATGATGAAAGCATTACTAACATAATGAGTAAAGCAGCACTAACATAGCACTAACATATAATATACTAACAGGTACAATCATGGCTAACCCACTGATTGTGGAGTTTAATATAACAAAGGTAAATTCCTTCAATTACTCAATATGACTTCCAACAAGATTTCTCAAGCAAATGCATGGGATTTCAATCACTAACCAGTTATAAACTATTCTGGAAGAAGCAAATTATAATAATTACCAGCAATTAAATAAAGTAAAATTCATACAGCATGGAGAACAATAAAAACTGGATGCTCATCGCGGCAAAGGCTTCAAGTGGGTTTTGTAAGACTGAGAAATTTTTGTAAGAATTTAATGTTAACCAAAACCTCCCTATTTATCAGTCATGTTAAAAGGCTTGATACAGAACACAAGGACCAGTATAATTGGCCAACCAAAGCCTGACCCTCCTGACCTATATACTCCATTGATTTGATATAATTTGCTTTAGAGCTGAAAAATATGAATTTTTTTCTTGTACATATTTGAAATAAATGAATCCATAACAAATTAAAACATCATATTGAGCCACAACACTTCACAATAAAAAATGTAAAGTTTATACAGTATAAATAATTTATGTGTATGCATGGTAGGTTTATACAGTATTTACATAGATGGTGTTTGGGAAGTGGGTTTTTTTTAGGTTTTTATGTGGTTTGAGTATTTTAGTAGGATAGCTTATTTATGTGTTTGGGAGGATGAGATAGATTTTTTTGGATTTATTGTATTGGAAAATGTGTTTGAAATGATAGTGTAATGTAAATTGACCAAATTGCCCCTATTGCTATTTAATTGCACATATTTGGTAATGGCCACATGGCCACCATTCCTCCCACATTAGAAACTGAAATCTACGTTGACACGTGGCCACATTTACTGGTTTGATAGCCTCTTGCATGCTCCTTGCACTTGTAGTGCATTTCCATTCATTAGCCTAACATGCATCATGCTTTGGACCATCATTTTAGCATGCTTTTGGCTCAACTCTAGCAAGCTTTTACTCATGTTTCACCATGATTAAAGTCTGATTTATGTTGTTTTGGTCATGCATGCCTTGCTTTGTATAGCCATAATGCATTCTAGCTCACTAGCTTTGAGTTTCCAAATCACTAGCATGTATTGCTTGGGCTATTTGCATGATTTGGCATCATTTAATATGTGATTTCAGTACATGTAGTATGGCCATACACTCACATTATCACATGGTGCAAACAATTGTTACCAAAATAAATTCAAATGAATTAATTAATCAAACACCTGTTACGTTGCCATATTAAAATTAATTAAAATTTTCATTTAATTGAAAATTGCAACTAGTTCTCCATAAAATAAAAACAATTTGTTTGTCAACATTCATTTTAATTTTCACATATAAAATTTATTTTAATTCTTCAGTTATTCGAATTAAAATTTAATTTGTCAACTATTTTTTGGTAATTTATTTATTTATTTTTTTGATAAATTCAATTTATTTATTGTGTTGTGCTTCAATTTATTAAATTCAATTTTTTAAATTTATTTTCATTCTCCATTCATTTATTTGTTGATAAATTCAATTTATTTTTTTCACATATAAAATTTATTTTAATCTTTCATTTATTTTAAATTTAATTCTTCATTTATTTTGTAGAAAATTTAATTCTTCATTTTTTTTAAATTTAATTCTTCAATTTATTCTGTTATGTAGAAAATCGATTTTTTAACTTCCAGATGAAATTTATTTTTTTTTTTTTAAAAATTCATTTTTAAATGTATTTTTTAAAATTCATTTGGATGTAGACAACTTCCAAATGAAATTTATTTTTTAACTTCCAGATGCAGACAACTTCCAGATGGTCGGCAGAAAGGGCCAAAAAAATTTTGGTGAAGAGGATCTGAACAAAACCCAAAATGAAGGAAGACGGTAACAGATCGGTGAAGATAAATTTTAGAAAATGGTGTTTGGCAACCGTACCTTAGTAGGTCGTCGACGATCGGCTACTTCGTCTTCCGTAACAGTGCCGCTGGAGAGGTAGTCGACTCGGTCAAAGCGTCCATGTAGAGAGCTTCTGTGAGAGTTTTTTGAGATATGGGAGATGAATGTCATGGTGCGAAATAGGTAGAGCAACGGAGGGTAAAAACGTCATTTTACCCACGAATTGCCACACAGCTGGCCTTAGCTTATTGACTCAGCTACAGTGCACGTTTTTTGAATTTTTTTCCGTTGTGAATAAAATTTGAGGCAACCCGGGTTCCCAAACACCGCCATAATTAGTCAAATTCATAACACAAGTAATCAAATTCATACCACAAACTATTCACCCAATTGACCAAAAAAATAAAAATAAAATAAAATTCATTTTTCATTACAATCAAACAAAATCAAAGCCATATCACAATATAAATGATTTCTGTTTATGCATGGAAGTTTTACAAACTATTTACGCAGTTTGTCAAATCCATAACATATCAATGACAATGAATAAAATTTATACCACAAATTATTCACACAGTTGACATAAATAAATAAATAAATATAATATCACATTATAATAAGGGATTTGTGAATCTCTATGGATAATCAAAACCAAATACACATGCAAAAAAAATTTATAAGAGATTTGTATATTGTGTCTGAATGATGAGATAAATGATTAACCTATTAAGAGTATGAGGTAGTCTATTTGTAAGAGAAGTATACTTGTATTTATGATTGACTTGAGAATGTGGAAAGAGAAGCCATAAATTAATTAAAGGGACACAAAATCAACAAAGCATAAAACTTGTCTAAAGTCCAGACCCCAAAAGTAAAGTTGTTGTGGGTAGGTTGGCTCACCACATTCCAATTTTAATTCATTTTTCTTTGTTTTATTTAGGAAATGAAGAATTTTTGGTAATGATTTAGAAGATGAGGCCAATAAATTTTAATTTGTTTTCTTTATTTAAATTGCGAAGTCAAGAAAATCGTATATGTGTTTTCCTTACAAATAATTGTTCTTTCTTATTTGAATTTAGGGAAGGAAGAATTTAGGTAATAATTTTAGGAGATGGGCCTATAAATTTGTAATTCATTATTTAAAATTAGAAAATGAACTAAATCATATATGTGCTTGAGTGTGTGATTTATTAATTTAATTTTTAAATTAAAAAATCAAGAAATTTAAAATGAGCATCTAGAGCTCTCGCATATATTCTCACTAAAGATCCCATTTTGCTTATATAATATATAGATTCTACTATATACATTTCCTACCATATACATTTTAAGTTATGTCATTTTCTTTTTTTACTTATGATCAATTTTCTTCTTTCTTATGACTTGAAATATTTAATTATGTTTCATGGGTTGTTTGATTAGGATTTTTTTTTAATATTTTTTAGTTATGACTCAGAAAATATAAAATTATATAATTTTATTTAATTATAAATTGCATACAATACACACCCTTTAAAGGGTATGTACCATAGTCTTTCTCATAGATATATATATACATAATTGACTTTTTTCATGTTGATTTTTTAACTTTTTGATTATTTTAAACTGTTCATAAACTTGCCTGAAATAAGAAAGGGTAATTCTATTCTAACTCATTACACTCATTTTTTAATTACACTCTTTCTAAAAATTCAAAATTCTCATTATACTCTTCATAATAACAAAAATATCTCCATCCCTACTATTTTCATTTCTCTTTACACCCTTTTAGTTTTTCAAACACTAATTCTCTACCAAATCCACCACCACCGCCACCACCCCCAACCATCCACATCTCTGACACCCATTCTAGTGCCTCTCTTCTGGTGACCACCTTCCCACCACAACGACCCCCTTTCTACCTCTCCTTCTTTTTCTTGTTCCAAATCTAGGTTTTCTCTCTTCTTCTTATTCTTTTGGGTTTTTTGTGCATATGTGTGTGTTCCTCTAGCAGGTGGTAGAAGAGAACAGAGGGGTTAGGTCATCGCCCAGATCGTTTGGCTACCACCTTCGTGGTTGTCTCACCGTCGCAACCTCCAACCCCAGACTTGTACCTCATCTGGGTTGTTTCAGCCATTACATGAACCATGTTTCTAGAACCAACTTCCCATAAATTGTCAAAGGCACAATCGCTTGAGGTGTACAACTTGAATCCCTCACAAATCATAAATTCAACTATGGATCTGACCTCATGAAGTTTATGCCCCTATCAAACAACCGGGAGTCTTCGTTTTTCAATTTAATCTTTCTTTATCATCGATAAAAATCAATTTTATAACCCAAACAACAAAACAAGAGGAAATCCTAGCCAACAAAAAAACACATGGTAGGTCAATCAAAAACATATATTGTAGTCCACATATGTTGTGATGACCGGGTCTCTTTCTCTCTTTCCTTTTCCTTCTCTTTGGTTTCGTCCTCTTTGTTCCCGTTGGGTTTGAAATATTCGGAAGTTATTTCCAATTAAAGCTCTCGTTTTTGTTGTGCTTGTTGATGTTGAACTTCACTAGATCCGGGAGGTGCAGGGTCAGGTCCGGAGTGCCCCGGAGCGAAGCAAAAATTTTCTGGGCTGTTGGGCTAGAGCCGCACGTGCAGGAGGCAAAGCCGCACGTGCGGAAAGAGGGGTGTTTGGCTGGGTAGCACACTACTTAAATTGCAGGTGCAGGCTGAGATGCGGAAGGACCCCCGTACATGCGGGGATGAAGGCTGCACGTGTGGCAAGGGGTGCTCCGCACGTGCGGGGTTGGGTGCTGCACCTGCAACACTCTGCAGTCCGAAAACCCCTATTTTTCTTCTCTTTTAGTTTTAAAGTGTATCTCATTTTTGACACTTCTATCTCACTCAAAACCATATTTTCCCCCTCCTCTCTAGAAAACCTCCTCAAATGCCCAAAACACTTTGATTCTTGCAAATCTTGGATCAAGATGATCACCATCTCCTTCTAATCTTGAAGATCTAGAGCTAGGGCTCCTCTTAGTATTGTGGAAAGTTGAAGGATCTTCCGTCAAAGCTAGGGTTTCACCTTCATTCTTCATCAAGCATTGAGGTAGGGATTTCTTGAGTCATATATATAAGTTTTGCCATATAAATGTTGATTTAAAAAGTATGCTTGAGATTTTGTGTTGATTTTGAATTTTAATTAAAATTGTAGAGAGAGTTTAGAAAGTGGGCTTGTATCTCAATCTTTTACTATCTCTTGAGGGTTTACCTCTATTAAAACTATGAAAAGTATTTTGATGGAGTTTCCATAGAAAATGAGAAGCGTCTGTTTTCAAAGAAAACCCTAGAATTTGGGGATTTTGGAAAATAAGGGAATATCTATGAAACTTTTTACCATTTTGTGTCAAGAGGATGAATGAGGGTAAACATCATAGTTTATTTGGTAAAAATGGAGACCTACTTGATATATGAGACACTAAATGTTATTTTAACATGTTGATAAATGCTTGAACTTGTGTTGTTGGAAGGTAGTGAATGATTATGCACCATGATATGCGAATGTAGTAAAATTTTAAAGAAATTATTTTGAGAACATCACATTTTTCCTTGAGAGGCTAGCTTGTTGAGATTCAAGCATGATGAGAAGTTTGTTGTTGCTATGAATTAATGGTTTGGTTATTTGTGAAATAATGTTGAGGAGAAGAAATGAAAGAAATGGTAAATTGATATTGTTGTAGAGATGTTTGAAACGGAGAAATGTTATGAAATATTATGCATTGCATCATGTTTTCATTTGATTTATTATCATTTTTGCACGTCATGAAATGAATTGGAAAAAGTTTACCTTGAGAAAGATTATGTTGTAATAAGAACTATGGAAATGTGGTATAGGGTAAATACATGGTAAGTCCGGATAGGAAACGTAGTTGATCTTGATAAGTTGGCTTGTGTGTCCATGGTGAAAGACCAGAAAACCGAGTGGATAGGTGTCAAGCCTTCTGGTTAATACCGGTAAAAATGACAGTTTGGTAGTACTCGTAGAGTCTACTTGCAGACACCATCTTAGAGATTACCAGTGTCGTATTTACCACCTCTATTGATTAAAATTGGGAGTTTTTGAAATGCGTTGAGATTGCCAACCTTTATTGAAATAGAAATTTTGAGAAGAGCATAAAAATGAAATTTTCTTTAAAAAGCATGGCATAGCATGAGCATTTATATTTTATTGAGATTGGCATAACTGTATATACTTTGTTAGAATTCCCTATTGGGCTTTATGGTCACCCCTATGGGATTTGGTGCAGGTAAAGATGTGGTGATCCCGCCAAGCTAAGGGCGTGGATATGTTTTGGTGGAGAGTAGTTTAGCTCTTATTTTGTTATGATATTTTTGTAAGCCAAGGGCTAAAGTGTTTGGGTCCGGGAGATCATTTTGTGTAATTGGGCTATTGCCTTGGAAGATGTAAGCCCATAAAAGCATTTCTTTTATTTTACTTTTATGTTGAAGATTAAATGTTTCATATGCTATAGATTCAAGTGCTTTCTTATCATTGAATGTATATTTGCATGTGGAACCCTTGTACAAACCTTGGATATTTTTGATATTGGTAATGGAGAATGGTTGTAATTGATGAATGTACGTAGTTAATGTATTATTCATGTGGAATTATTTTGGGGCGTTACAACTTAGTATCAGAGCTATTGGGTTTGAATACTTGGGGCTCGCGGGAAGTGGTTGTTACACCACAATGGGTTCGTTTCACATGATTAGGAAATGTTTTGCTTAATTGTGACTATGTAAAAGCATGCTTGTGTGACTATGTAGGTATGGGATTAGACTTTTGGGATGCTATTTGCGCCTATTAGATTCTTTGAGGTCTTATTAGAAAAGTACTTGATCAATACTCATTCTACTAAGAATTCTTGATTTCTCATGGGACAAATCTCATCACTAAAGGATAATTCGTATGTGCTTATATGACTGCGTGCTTATGTGGAGTGAATTGGATTTGGAATTATGTGCTAAATTATCTCCTTTGTTCCTTAATTAGGATGTCGGGAAGAATTCGAACAAGAGGTGGTAGGGGTGGAAGGCGAGGTCGAGGTCGCCGGGGTGTGCATGAGATACTGGTCCACGGGGTTGCGGTACAAGAAGAGGGTCTAGGCCGAGCTGACATGGCCGAACAAGTGGAACAAGCAAAGGTCCCGGGATAAGCTAGCCAAGCCGCAATGGGGGCTCTCGCCCGAGAGATGGCGGGGGCGTTGAGGGAGTCCATGAACATACTTAGGGCAGAGACCTAAGCAAGGGAGAATGTTGCGGAGACAAGGGCAAGCTTCCTCACGAAGGAATTTTTGCGAGCCAAACCGGATGAGTTCCATGGTGGCCTCGATCCAAAGAAGGCAAACGAATGGCTAGAACAAACGATAAAGACTTTTGAGATGCTCCATATAGAAGATAGTGAGTTGAGGGTGACTCTTGCGAGTTACTACCTCAAAGGGGATGCAGGGCAACGGTGGAAGTATGCCAAGGGTCGAATAGCACCATCATGAGAGGCATTTGTGGTGGCCTTTCAAGACAAATACCTACCTCCCACTGCTAGGAAGAGGTTGAGACAAGAGTTCAAGGATCTTAAGCAACTTAATATGTCGGTGGCCGAGTTCGAAGCGGCCTTTTCTAGTTTGTCCCAGTTTGCACCAGAATTGGTGGCAACAGAAGAGCGCCGTTGCATTGAGTTTGAGCAGAGGTTGAGAACTAAGATTCTATTCAAGGTTGCCGAGAATATGATCCGAGATTATGATCGCCTTGTGGAGGCAGCCGCACATGTGGAGATTATTGTGGAGGCCGAGGAGGAAAGACTTCGAATTCGAGGTCTAAAGGCCAAGGGTCACAGGGGGACTTTAGGCCCAACAAGAAGAGTAAGAGCACCTTTTCATCCCAGTCTCAGTTCCAGCAGTCTAGATCTACTTACCCCTTGCCTAGTGCGGGCCTGGGAAAGAGTGCACATGGTGGGTTTTCTTGCTTCAAGTGTAGCCAGCCGGGTCACAAGGCCTTTGCTTGTCCACAAAAGAGAGGAGGACAGTAGATGTTTCCATCACTACCACCTAACTGATCTCAAAGTCAATCTCAGAGTAGGGGTCAGGGGCTTACTTGCTTACAGTGCAGGCAGTCAGGGCATATGAAGAGAGCTTGCCCTCAGTTGGGAGGCGCGTCTGGCACTTTAGGGCCTAGGCAAACACAAAGCCACCAGCAGGCTCACTCAGTCCAGGCTTCACGAGTTCATCAGGGAGGCGCTTCGTCTCAGTCAGTACAGTAGGCCTATGCTCCGAGAGATGAGCAGGTTAAGCAGAGGCCATAGGGGCGTGTGTATGCAGTTACCATGCCAGAGCAGTTACCGGGATCCTCGGTAGTGAGAGGTATTTTCATTGTGTGCAATTCTTTGGCCAGTGTGTTGATAGATATGAGGGCATCTCATTCATTCATATCTGCTACATTCACATCTGCATTGGGGCTAGAGGTGACACAATTAACGTCTCTACTCAGAGTTGAGTCACCAGTTGGGGGTACAATCGACTTAGATCGGGAATGTCGTGGTTGTGAAATAGAGGTTGCTGGGCGTAGACTCCCATTTGTTTTTGTGTTGCTAGACATGTCGAGTTTTGATGTCATCCTAGGCATGGATTGGTGGTCTTCATACCGGACAGTGTGCTCATCGAGTGGTGATTGTTTTTACTTTCTGAGAGACTGGGTTGATAGGGTCTTGTCGCCAGTATTTGATCCTCGTGATAGGAATGAGCTTAGTGGCCTTCTTGCTACTCTTCTGGATAATGAGAGTGGTGGAAACCAAGTTGAGCTTCCTAAGGTAGTGTGTGAATACCCGAACGTGTTTCCCGAGGACTTTACTAGTTTGTCACCCCACCGGGAGATTGAGTTCACCATCAACTTAGCACCTGGAATAGCACCAATTTCTATGGCGCCGTATAGATTTGCACCCGCGGAGTTGCATGAGTTGAAGATTAAACTCCAAGAGCTTTTAGACAAGGGCTTTATTCACCCTAGTACATCACCTTGGAGAGTGCTGGCTCTCTTTGCTAAGAAGAAGGATGGGTCGTTGCGGTTGTGTATTGACTACCGCAAGTTGAACCGAGTTATTGTTAAGAACAAATACCCTTTACCCAGAATAGATGACTTGTTTGATCAACTTAGAGGGTCTTGTTGCTTTTTGAAGATAGATTTAAGGTCGGGGTACCAACAGTTGAGAGTTCGGGAAGAGGACATCCAAAAAACGGCCTTTCCCACGCATTATAGCCACTATGAGTTCCTTGTAATGCCATTTGGGTTGACTAACGCACCGGCTTCTTTCATGGATTTGATGAACCGAATCTTTAGGGAGTATTTGGACCATTTCATGGTTGTCTTTGTGGACGACATCCTAATCTATTCAACTTCCAAGAAGGAACATGGGACTCACTTGAGGATAGTGCTTGACTTGCTTAGGGAGCATCAGTTGTATGCCAAATTTGAGAAGTGTGAGTTTTGGCTCAATGAGGTGAAGTTTTTGGGCCACGTAGTATCAAGTGAAGGGGTAACTGAAGATTCTTCAAAGATAGACTCTGTACAAGATTGGGAGCAACCTAAAAATGTCTTTGAGATTCGAAGTTTCTTGGGATTGGCGAGGTACTATCGGCGCTTTGTGAGAGACTTTTCTAGATTAGCCGCACCGTTGACTAGGTTGACTAGAAAGGGGGTTAAGTTTGTGTGGAGCGAGGCATATGAAAGATCTTTTCAAGAGCTTAAAACTAGATTGACCACAGCACCAGTATTGATAATTCCATAAAGGTGTTTGGGTTACGCTGTCTTTTGTGATACGTCTCGAGATGGGCTTGGTTGTGTTTTGATACAAGAAGAAAATGTTGCAGCGTATGGTTCATGCCAGTTGAATACTCATGAGAAGAATTACCTTACCCACGACTTAGAGTTAGCAGTAGTAGTGTTTGCCTTAAAAATTTGGAGGCATTACTTGTACGGCGAGAGTTTGAGGTTTTCTCCGACCATAAGAGCTTGAAATATTTGTTTTCCCAAAAATATTTGAATCTACACCAACGGAGGTGGATGGAGTTTTTAGAAGACTACGATTTTGAGTTACACTACCATCCGGGGAAGGCCAATATAGTGGCCGATACCCTTAGCCAAAAAACCGTGAGTAATTTGGCTAGTGTAGCCATTCGGAAGTGGGTTATGTTGGGTGAAGTTGGCAAGTTTGAATTGCAATTGGGTGAATCCGAAGGAGCTGCAACATTGTTTACCTTGAGTGCTCAACCCACCTTGATTAGCAGAGTTGTAGAGGCACAACGAGGGGACCGCGAAGTAGAGTTAATTCGTGATAGAATCTCCAATGGGAAGGAAGAGAAGGGTTTGAACATTCGCTCGGATCAGAGTATACGATACCTAGATCGTCTATTTGTGCCTGAATCTTGTAGGGAAGAAGTGCTTCGGGAGTTTCATCACTCACGTCTTGCAGTACATCCGGGAGGCACCAAAATGTATCGAGACCTTAGCCGTCAGTTCTGGTGGAGGAGCATGAAACGAGATGTCACAGCCTTCATGTCAAAGTGCCTTACTTGCCATCAAGTGAAGGCCGAACATCAGAGACCAGCGGGTTTGTTACAACCCTTACCTATAGTCGAGTGGAAGTGGGAGCACGTTACCATGGACTTCGTAGTTGGGCTTCCTAGAACACAGCGGGGCAATGATGCCATTTGGGTAATTGTTGATAGATTGACTAAGTCCACACATTTCATCCCAATATGCACTAGCGACTTAGTTGAGCACTTGGTAGAGTTGTATGTTAGAGAGATAGTCCGGCTTCATAAGGTTCTGATAACCATTGTGTCGGATAGGGATCCTCGTTTCACTGCCCGGTTATGGCAGAGCCTTCAAGGGGCATTGGGAAGCAAACTGACTTTTAGCACCGCTTATCACCCTCAAACCGATAGGCAGTCAGTGCGCACCAGATAGATTTTGGAGGATATGCTTAAAGCTTGTGTCCTAGATTTCAAGGGGTCTTGGGAGAGGCATTTACCATTGATCGAGTTTGCCTATAATAATAGTTATCAAGCTAGTATAGAGATGGCACCGTTTGAGGCCTTGTATGGCCGCCCTTGTAGATCACCGGTTTATTGGGCCAAGGTGGGGAATGCACTGTTGTTGGGTCCGGAAATTGTTAGGGTGACTACCGAGAAAGTTGCTCTCATTCGGAAGAGATTAGTCACTGCTCAAAGCCGACAGAAAAGTTACGCCGATAAGAGAAGATGACCTTTATCGTTCAAAGTGGGTGACCATGTGTTTCTTAAGATCTCACTTAGGCAGGGTTTAATGAGGTTTGGTAAGAATGAAAAGTTGTCTCCGAGATTCATTGGGCCTTTCAAGATATTGGAGAGGATTGGGGAAGTGGCATACCGATTAGCCTTACCGTCACAACTTGCAGAAGTCCATAATGTGTTTCATGTGTCAATGCTTAGGAAGTACGAACCCGACCCCTCTCACATGTTAGATTGGGTTGATTTGAAGGTAGATGAGGATGCCTCCTACGAGGAGCGACTGGTTCAAATTTTAGATACCCGAGAGCAAGTGTTGCAAGGCAAGACCATACCGCTAGTGAAGGTGTTGTGGAGACATCATGGGATTGAGGAAGCGAATTGGGAGAGGGAGGCGGAAGTTCGCTCCAAGTATCCGGAAGAATGACTTTTGTTGTAGTTGTTTCATCTCACATGTCTAATTTGAGCAATTGTTGTTTTGATGGAGTGATGATGAAGAGAAAAAGATAATTGTTGGTTGAACATGAATATTGCAAGTTGTTAATGTTGTTAAAATGATTATAGTTGTTAGAACTCTATTGATTAGTGAGTGTATTCAAATTTCGGGGACGAAATTCCCTATGGTGGGAAGGTTGTGATGACTGGGTCTCTTTCTCTCTTTCCTTTTCCTTCTCTTTGGTTTCATTCTCTTTGTTCCCGTTGGGTTTGAAATATTCGGAAGTTATTTCCAATTAACGCTCTCATTTTTGATGTACTTGTCGGTGTTGAACTTCACTGGTTCTAGAAGGTGCGGGCTCAAGTCCGGAGTGCGCGGGAGCGAAGCGAAAAAATTTTGGGCTGTTGGGCTAGGGCCGCACGTGCGGAAAGAGGGGTGTTTGGCTAGGTAGCACACTGCTTAAATTACAAGTGCGGGCTGAGGTATGGGAGGACCCCCGCACATGCGGGAAGGGGCGCTCCGCACGTGCGGCACTCTGCAATCCAAAAACCCCTATTTTTCTTCTCTTTTAGTCCGAAAGTGTATCTCATTTTTGACACTTCTATCTCACTCAAAACCATATTTTCCCCCTCCTCTCTAGAAAACCTCCACAAACACCCAAAACACTTTGATTCTTGCAAATCTTGGATCAAGATCATCACCATCTCCTTCTAATCTTGAAGATCTAGAGCTAGGGCTCCTCTTAGTGTTGTGGAAAGTTAAAGGATCTTCTGTCAAAGCTAGGGTTTCACCTTCATTCTTCATCAAGCATTGAGGTAGGGATTTCTTGAGTCATATATATAAGTTTTGCCATATAAATGTTGATTTAAAAAGTATTCTTGAGATTTTGTGTTGATTTTGAATTTTAATTCAAATTGTAGAGAGAGTTTAAAAAGAGGGTTTGTATCTCAATCTTTTACTATCTCTTGAGGGTTTACCTCTATTAAAACTATGAAAAGTATTTTGATGGAGTTTCCATGGAAAATGAGAAGGGTTTGTTTTCAAAGAAAACCATAGAATTTGGGGATTTTGGAAAATAAGGGAATATCTATGACACTTTTTACCATTTTGTGTCAAGAGGATGAATAAGGGTTAAACCTCATAGTTTATTTGGTAAAAATGGAGACCTACTTGATATATGAGACACTAAATGTTATTTTAACATGTTGATAAATGCTTGAACTTGTGTTGTTGGAAGGTGGTGAATGATTATGCACCATGATATGCGAATGTAGTAAACTTTTAAAGAAATTATTTTGAGAACATCACATTTTGCCTTGAGAGGCTAGCTTGTTGAGATTCGGGCATGATGAGAAGTTTGTTGTTGCTATGAATTAATGGTTTGGTTATTTGTGAAATAATGTTGAGGAGAAGAAATGATAGAAGTGGTAAATTGATATTGTTGTAGAGATGTTTGAAATGGAGAAATGTTATGAAATATTATGCATTGCATCATGTTTTCATTTGATTTATTATCATTTTTGCACATCATGAAATGAATTGGAAAAAGTTTACCTTGAGCAAGATTATGTTGTAATAAGAACTATGGAAATGTGGTATAGGGTAAATACGTGGTAAGTCCGGATAGGGGGTGTAGTTGATCTTAATAAGTTGGCCTGTGTATCCATGGTGAAAGACCAGAAAACCGAGCGGATAGGTGTCGAGCCTTCCGGTTAATACCGGTAAAAATTACAGTTTGATAGTACTCGTAGAGTCTACATGGAGACACCAGCCTAGGGATTACCAGTATCATATTTACCGCCCCTATTGATTAAAATTGGGAGTTTTTGAAATGCGTTGAGATTGCCAACCTTTATTGAAATGGAAATTTTGAGAAGAACATAAAAATGAAATTTTCTTTAAAAAGCATGGCATAACATGAGCATTTATATTTTATTGAGATTGGCATAATTGTATATACTTTGTTAAAATTCCCTACTGGGCTTTATGCTCACCCCTATGGGATTTTGTGCAGGTAAAGATGTGGTGATCCCGCCAAGCTAAGGCCGTGGATATGTTTTGATGGAGAGTAGTTTAGCTCTTATTTTGTTGTGATATTTTTGTAAGCCAAGGGCTAAAGTGTTTGGATCCAAGAGACCATTTTGTGTAACCGAGCTATTGCCTTGGAAGATGTAAGCCTGTAAGGGCATTTCTTTTATTTTACTTTTATGTTGAAGATTAAATGTTTCACATGCTATAGATTCAGGTGCTTTCTTATTATTGAATGTATATTTGCATGTGGAACCCTTGTACAAACCTTGGATATTTTTTTATATTTGTAATGGAGAGTGGTTGTAATTGATGAATGTACGTAGTTAATGTATTATTCATGTGGAATTATTTCGGGGCTTTGCATATGTACTCTATCTTACTAAGTTCTATCCATAAGAAACCAATCACTAATGACTTTTCATCTAGGAAACACAAATACAGATACGGGATACGAGTACGATACGATATGGATACGATGATACGACAAAATTTGAAAAACTAGGATATAGGTACGACCAGGATATATTCGTAAAAAATATTATTTTTATAATTTTTAGTAATATAGTATGTATGCAAATAAAACCTAAAGCAAAAGACAACTTAATAAAAAGGAAAGATTCCTATAAAGCTAAGAGTCTTCAAGGTCAATAGTTTCAACTTGTTCCCCTTCATCAGTGAATATCACAACTTCTATATCTAGTTCATCAAAAGAAAGACATGCAATTTCAAGTAAGCCTGCACCCTCCAATCAATCAAAAGCATCTCCACCAACATCCCATAACTTGGTTTCTCCTTCAATGTACTGTCGACTTCTCCTTAATAGGAGACGAAGATTATTGTGCACAAAAACCAAATCTTCAGCACGTTGTGGTGTCATTTTGTTTCTTTTCATGGAGTGAATAAAGGAGTAGGTACTCCAATTCCTTTCACAGCATGATGAGGAACATGGATGGCCAAGCAATTTTAATGCTACAAATTGAAGCATAGGAGCAAGAGACCCATGCATAAACCACCAAATAAGTGGATCCAATACTCCTCTATCAATCTTTGGGTCAAAATCTCCAAACATATCCAAACCTACTGAAAACTTGGCATATTCCACATTTACAACCCTTCTCTCCTCTAAATTTGGGAAGTATTTCTTGAAGCACTTGTTTTTCATACTTGAAATTTCTTCATCCCTATAAGAAGGGACATGATTGGGATTTTCATTAAGCCATGTTGAACTATAATACCTAGATTACAACATTAGAAAATTTCAAAATTAAATTATGTTATTCATATTAAAAGATAAATGTGAACAAAGAAATCTAATTAGTAAGAGTATGAATTAAGTTATTACCTCAGATTCAAAGAATGTGCAAGGCAATGAAGAGAAGTGTTACTTTTGCCCCACCTTTCAACTAGTATATTGTGCACAACGGAATAAAAGATTGATTCCTAATCATCTAGCTTCCCTTCATGCCTAAAGATGTTTGCCTTCACTTTTTCAATCATGGTGTCCCATATTTCATAGACTAAGTGAAGGCATGGTTTGTCAATGTCACAAAACCTAAGCATCTCATAGATCGGCAATCTAAAAGACAAAATGTAATCCCACCACACATCATTCAATAATTTTTCCTTCACAAATGCTGCTTTCCCAACATCGTCTTCTTTGTAAGAAACCCACTGGTCACTAATAACCATTGATTGGAGGCCAAGCTTTATAAGTTTAAACCTTTTGAATATGACAATGGTAAATGCAAAACGTGTGTCCGCAACAGCAATCAACTTTAAGGGTACAAATTCATTAAAAATAGCTAGACGCATGGAATGGCTCATGATGAAGTTTTTGGTAAACATCACATCATCAACACAAAATGTGATCCAGTGACATTCTTCATAAGAAAAAGAAGTACCCCCTGTTTCCTTTGGAGCACAAATGTTCTTAAGAGCAAGACTAAGTGTCTAAACTACACATGGTGTCTAAAAGATATTCGGGTACTTACTTTTAATGAGTAAACTAGTTGCACTACACACGAGAGCATTATTTGTAATGACTTAAATGACATTCTAATGTCCAACTTCTTCAATTGCTTGACTGATTAAGTTAGAAATTAAAAAAAAAAAAAAAACTTGTCTTTGCGCTCACCTTCACAATTAACAACTTTCAAGAACATTGCCCCAACTTCTGATGCTCCCATAAAATTAATAAGGGACCTTCTTTGAGAATCAGTCCATCTATCTGAAACAATACTCAACCTATTTTCCTTTCATGATGCTCTAGTTGACTCCAACAATCTCTCTACATTAGCCCTTTCCTTTTGAAGCAATGTAGTCCTTAACAAGTTATAACCAGGTGGTACATAACCAGGAATTGGATTGTTAGCAACAAATTGAAAAGCACTAACATAATATGTATTCCATGATAAATGAAAAGGTAACCCCGCTGAATAAAACATACGAGCAATTGTTCCTGAATAACATGGTTGAATGCCTTTTCTAGAGTAGAAGTTCCAATAGCCTTTCTTTTTCTTGGCTCATACCCCTCCATCCTAAATCCTCTAGTATCTAAAGGCCCTAAACCTGTTAAAGTAGATTGGCAAGTGAAAGGTGGTAAAGGAACTTTTTTAGGCATAGCCATCTTTAACCTCTTCTCGGCTTCTTCATTTTTCCTTTGCATTTTAGCAAGGTGTTGAGGAGTCACTTTGAGGCACACTCTAATCCCATGGCTAGAAAGTTTTAACAAATGTCTTGACCCTAAAGTATGACCCCTTGTACTCATTTTGACATAATTGCATTTAAACTTGGTATTACCACCTCATTTTTTCCATTTTTTGTAACATAACACCAAAGAGGAGCACGATCATCTTCTTCCATTGGTGTACCACTTCTTGAACCTAAACTTCCCTTACCTGAACTCATTTCCTAAAATTTATAAATTTGGTAAAGAAATAAAACAAAACATCAATGTAGTTATCTTTTGCCATGAACATCAAAAAAAATTCAGCAATTCAATTAAATTTCAAGAATTCCAACAATATAGCATCACCCATATTAACCATAATGCAATTCAAATTAAAGGGGGAGGGAAATTTACCCTTTCAATGATAAAATAAATAAATAAATAAATAAATAAATAAAATAAAATAACCTCACTAGGCTCCTTGATGTTATCTTTTGAGGAAATAAAAAGTGGGTACTAGTAGCTTAGCTTAGCTTAGCTGCAAAAAAATAAATAAATAAATTCAAAGGGGTTTGTACAGTGAGAGGGGGAGAGAGTGAGATTGAGCGAGAGAGAGAGACTGTGATCAAGTGACAGAAAAATGAGAGTGAGAGCGAACGGGCAAGAGAAAGAGAGAGAGCAAAATCAAGAGAGAATGAGAGTGAGAGTAAGAGGGAGATGGGACGAACCTTGATCGACGACGACAACTCAGAGTTACTGCTGTTCGCGAATCGTAATAGAGACTCAGAGTTGTTGCTACTATTCAATAGTTGTTGTTCGATAGAGACGATGACAGCTAGGGTTCGTTTGTTTGATTTTTTTTGTTTTATGTCAGATAGCATTTGTTATTTTACACTTTGACCCCATTACAAGTTTTTAAAATTATTTTTTTGCCCCGCTGTATCCCAAAAGTATCCCAAGCGTATCTTTGAAATATCCTCGCATATCCCAAACATATCTGAAATTCAAAAAATTAAAAAAAAAAAAAAGGATACTTCTTTGTTATTTCTGATACATATCTCGGCGTATCGGATGCGTGTCCGTATTCAATACGTATCCAATACGCATACGGGGGCCATTTCAAAGTATCCATGTTTCCTAGCTTTTCATAGTACAAAAGGTATAGTAACAATTTTGTGTTCAACTCATGAATACATGTATGGCACTGGTAATAATTCAACGACTCTTCATGGTAAGGAAAACAGATTTCCACCTTCATTTATCAATGGTAATGTCGAAAAATGCAATGCAATAAGTTGAAGAAGCTTGACATGACAGTGAGCACAATGACACATTGCAAGGGCATCCATTTCTTCATGATTTTGTTTGTTCATGTTGGAATTGTCTCATATTCTAACAGATTCGTTTTTATAACCAGTTTACCACCCACTCTATCTAACTAATCCAACCCAATTTCTTGATATATAGATCTTGAAGAGAGACAACCATTTATTTTTTATTTTCTCCTTCTTTTGATGGTAAAACCCCCTATCCTTCTTAGCCTATGGACGTGGGCTTATGTTCTAACCACATATATGTTCATGTTCTTGTATGATTGCTTGTTTTACTTTCTCGTTTTTGTTTGTTCCGTCATAACAGTTCCCCACAAAAAGATAGATGAACTTTGAAGTGGAACATCAAATACTCATTCCAAACAAAACAACCCAAACAGAGAAGGAAATCAAAGACAAAGAAACTCACTCATAGCTTCAAAATAAACAGTACTTGGAATATGTCAAATCAACCCCCAAAACCATCAAAGAGATCATCTTTCTACCCCACACTAAAACCACCCACTTCACCATTCATCTCAACTTCTTCAATTGAGGGCTTAAAGATCAAAAGAAGAATCACTTGTATGAAAAGAGAATCCCCTGAATCAGGAGATCTTGGTGAGCACAACGAGTGCATCGATCCAATGCAAAGTTTTATGAAGATAGGATAGTGAAATCGGTGAGGATTTCTCATGGAAGTTCGCATTCATGTCAAATGAATACAAGCCTTTATTAATCGAAAAGCAAAGACAAATAAAATCCATGTTTCGAATGCTTCGTAAGCGCAGAGATGGTTAATAAAAGTGTTATAATTCAACTTATTACTTGACAATTAATTTCTGAAATGGTGTGTGTGAGTCAAGATGGCCGAGTTGATCTATGGCACCCGTTTCAAGTACTGGTCCAAAAGGGCATGGGTTCGAATCCTATTCTTGACACAAATTTTTTTTTTTTTTTTTTTTTTTTTTGAGCATCAACTTTCTATAAGATATAACATTTAGTTCAAGGATTATATATATACATATATATTCATTTTTACTTTATCAATGTAGAAAAAACAACAGGAAAAATCGATTGCGGCGACAACTAGTAGTGATAATGTGAACAAATAAATTAGATGGACATATAGATAGATAATGGTAGGTGACGTGAACAAATAGTTGGATAATGATCAAATAAACAGATAGATACACTACAAGAATTTACACTTTTGGCGACCAAATTTGGCGACTAAAAGTATTTTAGTCGCCAAAAGTATCACATTTGGCGACTAAAAAATTTATTAGTCGGCGTCGGTTTAGGATTTAGCTACTAAAATTTTTTAGTCAACAAATATTAATTATTGGCGACTAAATTTAGTTTTAGTCGGCAAAAAGTTCACTTTTTGCTACTAAAAATCGTATTAGTTGCCGTAAGTCTATATTTTAGGCTACTAAATTTTTTTTAGTCGTCATATATTATGTTTTGCTGACAAAATAAATTTTAGTCGCCAAATAATAAGCATATTATCATTAACTCTTTGGCAACCAAAAAAATTAGTCGGCATTTGTTAACTTTAACCGACCAAAATTATATTTAGTCGCCAAAAATACTTTGGGCGACTAAAAAGTTAGTCACCATTAATTTATCTTCGGCTACAAAATAGAATAGTGGGGATATATATTGCATTTGCCGACAAAACATTGATTTAGTCGCTAAAAATGGTAAAAGCTTAGGGAGGGAAACAATTTTTGGATGCCCGCGCTTCCTCTGTTAGACAAAAATGATATTCAAACTCTCTCACACCCAAACTGTCTCACCACCAAACCTCACACGAAATCACTTCACTGCAGCCCACCGTACGGAGGACGTCGGCACGGCCACTGCCACCACTGCCACAGACACAGATCGCAGGTGCTCTCTCTCACTCTCTTCAACTCACTCTCTAGCTCTCCATCTGTTTGTGTGTGTGTCTCTCTCTCTCGCTCGAACTCTCTCTCTCTCTCTCTCCCCCATCCTCTGTTTTTCCCTTTTCTGATTGTAGATTTAGGGTTTGATTTCATGTTGATTTAGACTGTTCCACAGTTTCCTCCTTTTCTAAAACCCAGATCTGTTGATTTAGGGTTTTACTTGGTTAATTAGCTACACATTTTATGGATTCCTCATAAGCTTGCATGTTGAAACAAGAAAAAAAAATAGCAGAAATACTCGTTTCCTGGATGACTACATTGTTAGCAATACTTATGCTGATTGATATACAACATAGAGCATGTTAATCTTTATACAACAGTGCAGTTACATCACAAACAACGTTTTCACAAACAATTTATTTCTTAGATTGCCTACTCATGAGTGTATTGCTTGATTCACTTTTTTGTTTGATTCTTTTGTATTTTTTCTTGTGAAATACTCTTTTTTTGGAACCCCTTTTAGATTGTTAATCATTTCTTTTGTTGAATTTCAACTTGGATTGAACGTCAAAGATAATTTCTTGATCTCGGTTATGCGATTGTTGGTGAAAACAAAGTTGTTGTACCCTAAAATTTAAATATTAAAAAAAAAAAAAAACCCCCCAAGAAACTGAGGGACCCTAATTTGGTCATTCGTTTCAATAGGCCTCTGCATTTTATCTTCTATATATTAGTGTGTGTTAGTAAATTTGTATACATAAATTAATTCTCATATTTGTTTAAAGATTTGATGACGAGGGTTTAGAATTGTACAATTTGAATCACTATATCTTGTCCAAATAAATTCAGGTTATGTTTAGATTGAAGGATTTCAAATGAACGGATTTAATGTTGAATTTTATATATATATATATATAAACACTCTTGCCCAAATATATGAGTTTATTATTCTTAATTTCGTTGTTTTCTTAGACAGAGGAAAGGATAGTCAAGGTGAACTTGTTGGTTACTTTGAATTTGTTATAAAGGTATACAAGCTCTAAAATGTTCCACTAGCTTATTTACTACTTCTAATTTAGTTTTATCTAGTTCTCATTCCTTTTAGATTGCTTTTGTTTCTTTGAAACTTGATATTAATTAGATGTATCCACAAGGAAGGATGTCCTAACTGAGTTAGGTAATCACCTTCACGCATCTCTGATAGCTTTTGAAAAACATAGTATGCTTTTGGAAAACTTAGTTGCTGGAACCATCATATGACTTGTTATTGTTTTTTTAAGTGCTGAAATGGTGTAGAGGCAATGTGTCTTATCATTGGAATCGATACCTAAAGGGACCAATGTCACTTAATGCTGAAATTATGGATTAAGAACCCAAGAAACTCATAAATTAGTGGCAGGTAGATAATAGTTAAGTAGAGCAATTTATTAATAATAAAAAAGAACATGGCATAGTCAAGCTTTGTTATGTAATTTGCCCATAAGTTGGGCAATGACATTTTTTGAATTTGAAGGGCTTTAATTGACAAATTTACAATATCATGTTGGTTTTGCAAGCATATTTTGTAACTAATATGGAGCCAATCAAGTTTTGGGAGTTTGTCTCACTTGTTCTTAAAGGTCTTGTTCTTGTCTTTTCTAGGTAGCAGCACTTGAACAAGTTTAGGGAGTTTGAGACTACTTTTTTTCTTTAAAAAGTTGTATTGACATCTATATATTTTCTATATCATTTGAGTTTGCTCCCATTGATTAATGAATATGACCAACATTTACATGCACTGCTTTGGTACTTTCCCTTGTTCATTTTCATGATCTTACAAATATGTCTTCATCCAATATGCCTTCAAGTTCCCCATTATTAAGTGTAAAATTTTAAAAATTTTAAACTTTTCTAGTTGAAACAGTGGCCTGCTAAATATAGATGTTAACAATCACACTATATTTGCAAAAGGAATCACGAGACAAAATAAAGCTTTGTTAACATCATCAAGAGGGCTTCTTTAGTACCATTTTCATGGGGATAGATAGAATTTGGGAAACTGATTAGTTGCAACATTAAATTATTTTTCCATTAGAGCAACTTTACTATTTTCATTCTCATAGAGTTTGTATAATGATATTTTTCTCTCTATCCAGGCAAAGAGGACTTGTGTCAAGTTGGCTATTTATAGAAAGTTCTCAAATACATTAGCAGGAACAGTGATTGCTTCAGTTGCTTGGATAGGATATGAGTATGCTTCTAATGAGTAGACTCTACTTCTAATTTTGATGGGCAATAACATTGGTCTAATTTAGTTTGTTAAAATTCATTTTCATTTTCATAAATAGACACAAGCAGAAATCCCAACTACTTGGAGAAGATTACTTGAGTGCTTAATTATTATGTTATGATTAAAAGTGTTCCTCAGTGCCTCATGAATAATAAAATTAGTTTGACATGGGCAGTGGATATATTTGTAGTAACTATTTAAGCATCTTCTTTCCAATTTTTCAGAACTCAATTAATAAGCATTCTTTTGCTCATCTTGTTGTCCATTTGTTACTCCAAGTGGTGGTACACATTTTTTATTCGAAGTTTATGTTCATCTTTGTGTCACTAGACTCCTTCTTAATCTTTTTCAAAACTCAACTATATATGGTTTAACATAATCTTCATAAGTTGTTGTACAAGCTGTGCTAGTAATTCCGACCAGTAGGTTGGGAGAGCCGAACCACTGTGTGTCTCCATGGACAACTTTCCCTTGACAAGTAGGACTTGTGACAACTAACGGAATGTAATTCGAACCCGTAGGTTAGGAGTTAGAGCCAAAAACGCTTTAAACTTAGTCGAAAAAGGGCATTCCGGTGGCGAAAATTTAAAGCAGCTCCTAAACCACCATGTGGCTGTCACGGACAGCTTCCCCTAGGTTGGAAGTTAGAGCCGAATACGCCCTAAACGTAGTCGAAAAAGGGCGTTTCAGGGGCAAAATTCAAAACAACCCCAAACAAATGTATGGCTCACACGGATAGCTTCACCATGACAAATAGGGCATGTGAGAACTGACGGAATGTAATTCGGACCCGTAGGTTGGAAGTTAGAGCCGAATACGCCCTAAACTTAGTCGAAAAAGGGCGTTTCAGGGGCAAAAATTCTAAACAGCGCTTGAACCACCATGTGACTCACACGAACAGTTCCCCCATGACAAATAGGACTTGTGACAACTTACAGAATGTAATCTGGACCCGTAGGTTGGGAGTTAGAGCCGAATACGCCCTAAACTTAGTCGAAAAAGGGTGTTTCAGGGGCGTAAATTGAAAACAACCCCCAAACGACCGTGTGGCTCACATGGATAGCTTTGCCATGACAAATAGGACTTGTGAGAACTAATGGAATGGAATTCGGACCCGTAAGTTGGAAGTTAGAGTCGAATACGTCCTAAACTTAGTCGAAAAAGGGCGTTTCAGGGGCAAATATTCTAAACAGCGCTCGAACCACCATGTGACTCACACGGACAATTCCTCCATGACGAATAAGACTTGTGACAACTGATGGAATGTAGTCCGGACTGGTAGGTTGGGAGTTAGAGCCGAATACGCCTTAAACTTAGTCGAAAAAAGGCGTTTCGGGAGTGTAAATTGAAAACAAAGCCCGAACGACCGTGTGGCTCACATGGATAGCATCGTCATGACAAATAGGACTTGTGAGAACTGAAGGAACGTAATTCAAACCCGTAGGTTGGGAGTTAGATCTGAATACGCCCTAAACTTACTTGAAAAATAGCTTTCCAATGGCGAAAATTCATAACAGCCCCCGAATACGCCTTACACTTAGTCGAAAAATTCGCAACACTTAGTTTAAAAAGCGACAATTTTATGAAAATAACATCTACATATTCTAATAATTGCCTTTATATATTCATAGGACGAAGAAATTACATATTACATTGCTTGTGCAATTGGTTGGAATAAATATTGCATGATGCATATATATATATACTTTCTTTTATTTCCAAGAAGACATTTATCGATTGTTCTACCTTAAATACATGTTAGAACATGTTCCATATGGCTAACTGAATTGATATTTTGTAATCAATTTTAATGTTTTGTTTTTTGTTTTTCTTTGTAGATGGCTTTGTTGCATAGACTTGTGGATAATCCATATTGATGTATGGAGAAGAATTTTCACTTTTGTGTAGAACTAATATAATACTTTTGTCGTCCTCAACTTTTGTGTAGTTCATTATTACTGATACAGAAAACTTTTAACAATCAATAGATAATGATTGTCGTGGTATATAGATCATCTTCTGTCATGGAACATATATACCATTTGTCGGTGTACATATAGGACGTTTTGTCATGGTCTATAGAAAACTTTTGTTGTGGTACATATATCACCTTTTGTCGTCGTACAGATTACGATGGTAATTTGTACCATGCCAAATGGTAATTTCTCTTGGTAGTAAATGTATTTTTTGTATACGGACGGCTTTGATTTTTGTATGATATATTTTGTATGGAATTATTATTTTAGTTTGGACAATAGTTGATTTGTATGGACTTTGACATTTAAAGTTATTTATTTTTGGTATATGGATGCAGATTGTGGAATGATTGATAGTATATATCATTTTGTTTATATACGTATTACAGATTGCATTGAATATAGACAGGTTGTGGAGAAATTATAATTTTGCGATAAAACATAATATCATGTTTTTGGCGACTAAACAATTTGTAGCTAAAAATAAATTGGGAAAAGACATTTGGTGACTAAAAGTTTTGTTAGCAAAAAAAAAAAAAAAATAGACATTTGACAACTAAAAGTTTAGTAGCAAAAAAAAATGGACATTTGGCGACTAAAAGTTTAGTAGCCAAAAGAAAATCAAACATTTGGCGACTAAACTATTTCGTAGTTAAAAATAAAAAACTAAAGGATAAAAACACTTTTGCCAACTAAAATTTTAGTAGCCAAAAATGTAGAACTTTAGGCGACCAAATATTTAGTAGCTAAAAGAGGACCTCTTTGCCGACTAAAAATTTAGTAGCCAAAGATGTGGGACTTTCGGCGACTAAATTTTTAGTAGCCAAAAGAAGAACTCTTTGCCGACTAAAATTTTAGTAGCTAAAAATGTGGGACTTTAGGCGACTAAAAATTTGGTCGCCCAAAAGGGTCTAATTTAATTTAATGTCCAACTTTTTGGCGACTAAAATTTTAGTCGGGAATTGTATACATTTGGTGACTAAAATAATTTTAGTCGCTAATTACTTTTACTAACAATTGTTTTGGCGACTACTTTTGCGACCAAATAATTTAGTCGCTAAAACCATTCCGCGACTAAAAATTAACTTTTTGCGACTAAAAATTTAGTCGCCAAAAGTGAAAATTCTTGTAGTGATATGAGTAATATGATATTTTCAAATTGTTTTATCTTTTTAGCCTCAAGATAAGCGTAAGGATCCTCTAGAGTGAAATCCTACATTGATCTCCTACAATGATGCATGAATGGCCGACACGTGTCCCACTCAGCTTCTAAGGGCTGAGATGCAACCTCACCAAAACGACGTCGTTTTGATGAGTAATTTGAAAAAAATAAATAAAATTTCAGATCTCTTTCTTTCGTGAGGTTCCTGTGAAGCAGCATTAGAGAGAGAGAGAGAGAGAGAGAGAAGGGTAGAGAGGAGAGGAGAGAAGAGGGGGATCCACCTCACTGCGGAGGATCCACATCGCCGCCCCGCCCTGCCCTGGCCCTAATGCGCAGCCGCCGCCGAGGTTTCCTATTTGGGTCTTGTGTATCTTGCCGCAATCTTCTTTTTCAGATCCATTATTTGCAAGTAATTTCTTGATCTCATTTTATTCTTTTTCTTAAATGGGAAAGACATATTTTGGTAGCATTTTTTTCCCCTCCCTATATTTCTGAAACTGGGGAGTTATAGGTGGAGAAGATACAAGCTCATTTTACATTTGATAGTATTTTTTTCCCCTTCCTATATTTCTGAAACAGGGGAGTTATAGGTGGAGAAGATACAAAGCCAAGACTATGTTGTTGGGGAAGGAGAAGCCCCCCCCCCCCCCCTCTCTCTCTCTCTCTCTCTCTCTCTCTCTCTCTAATGTTGCTTCATAGGAACCTCACGAAAGAAAGAGATCTGAATTTTTATTTTTATTTTTCAAATTACTCACCAAAACAACGTCATTTTAGTGAGATTGCATCTCTGTCCTTGGAAACTAAATGGAACACGTGTCAGCCATTCATGCATGCTGTAGGAGATTAATGTAGAATTTCACTCCAGAAGATCCTTACGCTCAAGATAATGGATCTTGTGATTATTACCTTAAAAATTTTAAAATTAATCTTATAATCCGAGTGTCCTCGATTAAATAAGTTAAAAATGAACACATTTTAAAATTCATGATCTTTTCAAGTAAAACAAAAACAACTTACTGCTCAAAACGTTACGTTATTGGCAAGATTCACCTGTGTTTATTTTGAAATTAAAGATTTGTTATTACCCATTACACTCAATAATAGGATTGTTTAAGGAAGCAGAATTGGTTCTTGGTGGTTTATCAATGAAAGAATTTATACATATCAGTGTCCCATTGAGTGAATTGCAGCTTATGCCCACATGAATGATAATTAAACTCATTCATGTCCCTCTATACATTTAGTTTAATCATAACCAAAGTTGGATTTAAACCCTTCTTATTAGGGATGTAAGAAAACCAAAATAACCGACCAAACCGATTAAACCGAACGAAACCAGCTATATTTCGTTTGTTTTTTAACAAAAATCGGTCTGTACAGTTTTTAAATTTGAATTTTTTCGATTATCGGTTCGGTATCGATTTAAGCACCTTGTGCACCGATCTAAACCGAAACCGACCGCTTCAACATATATTGTATTTATAATATATATATATATAATCTAATAATATAATTATATTAATAAGTATAATAAATTATTAACCTTAATTAATTAATCTTATCATTTTTATAGCCTAAGTTTGTAAACTCTTATTATATATAATTGTAACTCTAACTCATTATTCTTGAAACCTTAGTATTTTTAAAAAAAAAAATTTGTTTTTATTTTTGTTAATTTAGGAATTGAAAAGTATTTGTTAAATGGATGAATTAGATATGTTTGAAATGGTAAACAAATAACTAATTTAATGTATTTATATAGATTAATGATTATATTTAAAAGTGGCTCAAGTTTAAAAAATCCTAAACCAATTAAACTGTACCAAATCGAACCGTTTCAATCGGTTCGGTTCGGTACAATTTGATGGGAGAAGCGGTCTGTATCGGTATTCAAAATAATAAAACCGACATTATCGATTCAGTGTAATTTTTTACCTAAATACCGACAGTACCAAACCAATTACATCCCTACTTCTTATAAAGGGAGACAAATTGCTGCAAACTTCCAACATGATTAAGATTGAAAACACGGTTAGATATCAAGCCGGCCAGTGCCTCCTAGTGTAGAAAACTATCAAACCTAAAATGCTGCAAGCTGAACAGCAAAGACACGCTGCCACCATACCTGCCATTGCACCAAAAAAAGCCTCCAGGTGATATCAGCCAGCAACTTTGCCAAATTATCCAGGCAAATTCTCCAAATTAACAGCTAATTTTCACTCATCCAATGCCCTTTGAGCCACCATTCCATTATCCAACAAAATAGGTCAGAGTGGGAAAGAAGATTAAAACATCTATATTATTGATCCTATAAGTGGACTAAGCAACTGAAATGCACAAATTCCAATTCCCTTGCCAACTCGGCATTATGCAGCACAAACAAGCCATTTAAAACTCCGAGCAATGTGAAATATAATTGAACTGCAAGATTAAATATCAAATACATAGTCAATGCACAAAAGATTCCAAAAACCAAGACCTCTAGAGATCGATTTGTCGACAAAGTGAACAAGAAATTACCCAAGTAATCAGTCTGGGGGAAACTGGAGTCAAAGACATTCTTTCAAATTTCGAGGCACCTAATCATAATCTTTTCCACATTTTTTCATCATCATCATTGTCGAGCCTAAATTTCTTCCAAGCATAATAAAATCTAAAAAAGCTCTTGCTTTATCATTCCCTCATTTCAGCTTTTTGAGGCTTGCTTCTCCTTTGCCTTCTGGATCTTTAGAACCTTTTTCACTATCTTTTGCTCTTCAACCAAGAAGGCTCGGATGATCCTACCACAAACCACAAGGGCTTTACATTAAGAAAACCCAATATTTCACCCAATCACTTTCACATAACATAATATTTGTAAAAATTTGAGAATTGAAGAATCCCATCATTGATGAGTCCAGTAACTTACCTCTCCCTGACAGCACCTCCAGACAATACGCCACCATAGGCACGGTTCACTGTCCTGCGGTTTCTGGACAATCTAGATCTCTTGTATTCAGCAGGTCTCAAGTGAGGAATCTGCGAACAAATCCAAAATTTAAAACAGAATTGATACCACTTCTTCATAAAATATTTAATGAAGTTGCCAAGTGCAGGTTCAATAACTTCAAAAATTGCATATCTGAGTTCCAATAGCAATCTAAAATTTAATAAACAAATTGAAAGGTAACACAGTCATATAGCTACGAAACTCTTCACTGGGCGGACACCAACTGATAATAGAGATCAACTAAAATACACTTCTTTATATTCTTCCCAGAAACAGTAAGTTATTCTCCTCGTAATATTCTGGACTTTATTATTCGCACTTAATAGGGTTGCCAACCCATGTTTAAAAGAGGTAGAGAGGAGCTAAACAAAAAACTAAGCTCCTCCGAAAAAGCTAAGTTCCAAGAAGTCAAAAGAAGTGAGCATAGAATCACGGGATTTCCTATAACCTCTTTTGTATTAATTTTTTAGACAAGCACACACCAGAGTCACTACCATTCCAGGATGAATTTTAGGGTTGCAAGCAAAGAAATGATGCCTTATACAATGGGGATCTCACACACTTGTGGATCATTGTTTGTATTGAAAACAATATTCTTATAAAAATATACAGTCACTGAACTCAAAACATAATAGAAAAATTGAGGTAAAAACAACACTGCCATATATATTTACACATTCAGACTTATCATGTATTGAAATTAACGAAAAAGGATTATCATCCATTAAATGCCCCATGCTTGGATCATCCAATAACAGATCCCCATAAACTACACAATGATTTTGATAACTGATGAATAACTCAATTAAATTTTATTTATTTTTTAAATCAACAACACAAGAAAAGAAACAGAATACTATTGAAATCTTGGCAATCAAGTACTTATAATTATACAAACCCAGTATATATTTCCAAGGAAAGGGAACACAACAAGACCAATTAACTTCACAGTAGCAAAATCAGAACATGATGCACAGTCACAAAATGACACAGCATAATACAAGAGCAATTATAAAATAAACAAGAGGCCTACATACCCCTTGGATTCTCTTTCCTGTAACAGGACATTTGGGTCCACTGGCTCTCTTCTTGGTGCTCTGATACACCAACCTCCCTCCTAAATTCACACAAAATTTAGCTCAAATGAGAAAATTTAACTATCATTTCCACAATTCCCATAACAAACTCGCACAAATCCCAATTAACAAACGAAATACACTATGATTACACTGTTCATCAAATTAAATGTGTGGTGAATGAAATCTACGGTTTTCCTAGATCCAAAAAAAAAAAAAACCCAGAAATGCTGAATCAGTAGATTGCAAAAACAAGGGTTTTTTAGGAATACCAGGGGTTTTGACGACCCTGTTCTGGTTGGATTTGGTGGCGTAACTATGCCGTTTCCGATACGTGAGTCTCTGAACCATCGTTCTCTGCTTTCAGCTCTCCCTCTCTCTCTACAGTGTATAGATAAGACTGAATCTAAAGGATTGAATACCGGACAGAGAGAGTGTACAAATAGGGGATTTCAGGTCTTTGGAAACCCTAGATCTAACGGCTGCTGTGAATTTTATCAAGAGATGATATTAATTAATTAATTATCTGCTAGAAAAGATTACAAGTTGTGTATTGGGCCAGGTCTTTACCCATGTGGTTTGGGTCAATTATTCTGCCATTGGATTCTCTAGAATGCCCAATACGGCCCAAAAACAAGAACTGGACAGCTTGGACGGGCCCAATTGTTGCATAAATGTATAATCTTTTAGGTGCCGTTTGGTAACACTTACGTTTTAAATTTTTTATTTATATTTATAAAAATTTTAAAATTTTAAATAAAAACTTATTTGGTAAATTTTTGATTTATAAATCAATGGTCTCAGTTAATAAATTTGGCCAAAAAAATATAAATTCAAAAAATGTGTTTCCGTTTTGAGTTTTCAGTTTTTTTTTTTTTACCACCCAACACTAACCACTACCCGCCACCATTTTCCACCACCGTCTTCCGCCACCACCACCCGCCCCCCACCACCACCTGCCACTACCACTCACCACTCACCTGCCACCACCACCCACCACTTGCCCCAACCACCAATCTGCCACCCCCCAGCCTCCTGCCACCCACTCGCCCCCACCACCCGCTACCACCATCCCCTGCCCCCTACCACTAACCGCCACCTACCTGCTACCACCACTCCACCACCCACCTGCCACCACCATCCACCACCCGCCACCACCACCCACCTACCACCCACCACACCGCCACCACCACACACCACCACCACTACCACCCACCCGCCACCCACCTGCCACTACCACCCACCACCCACCTGTCACTACCACCCACCACCCACCACCACTCACTCGTTACCACTCACTACCCGCCACCGTCACCCACCTACCCACCCACCACCATCTACCATCTGCCACCCCCCTGCCACCACCAGCCACCACCACCACCACCACCCACACCGTCAACCACTCACCCACCATCACCACCCACCACTACCCGCCATCCGCCACCCACTGCCACCACCACTCGCCACCACCCACTGCACCACCCCAACGCCACCCAACTACCCACCACCACCACCCGCCACCACCACCTCCATCCGCCATCCGCCACCCACCTGCCAGCACCACCCGCCACCACCACCACCACCATCACCATCACCACCCACTTGCTATCACCCGCCACCGTCACCCACTCACCCTCCACCACCACCCACCCGCCACCACCCACTACCCACCGTCACCACTTTCCACCATCGTCTTCTGCCGCCACTTGCCACCACTTGCCATTTCTTACTCTTTTTTATATTTTTAAAATTTTTTAAACATTTTGTTAATTACCAAACGCGTTTGTAGTTTATGTTTTTCTAAAAATAAACAAAAATTAGTTTATACAATTTTTGTAAATATAAACTAAAAACGTAAATATTACCAAACAGACCCTTAGTGTTTGTTGAGTTTTTAGAATTTATTTTTAAAAAATTAAAAATTAGTTTGGAAAAAAAAATAAAACACTCACTTTTTTTATATGATTTTTTCTAGTATAAGTAATTTTTAAGAATTAATTTTTTTTGTGTTTTTTTTTTTTTCAAACTACATCCTAATTTTTCAAAAAAAAAAATTTGAAAAATGATATAGAAGTCTACTTTTTAAACCTAATTTTAAGATCTAGTGATATAATGGTTGATAATTAGAAAAAAAAAAAAAAAAACATTAAAAATAAAGTTATATTAGATATTTTAATAAATTGACGTATTATTAAGCTTGAAAGGTGAATTAATTTTGGGACTAGAATAGCACTATTCAAAAAAAAAAAAAAAATTCAAGAAGCAAATTCTGAAAAGTCAACCAAATATAAGTTGAGTTCTAGTTGCTCCACAGGTTGCATCAACACCAATACCAAGTTTCCCTATTTAAGTATACACTTTGAATTTAATCTTCATAACTAAAACATCTATTTGTGAATTGTTTTCTCGGTGAGTTTTTGAGGATTCCCATTCATTATTTTTTCAAGAAAAAAATGATTTGGAAGCCTAAGATCCTCTAAAAAAAAGTTCTCCAAAAACCAATTTGTCATTGGACATCACAAGATGTGCTCGGTTTGTGAGAAGCAAAAAGCTTCGTCTTTCATTACACTCCGGAGAAACACAATCATACTTTTGTCTTTTTTTTTGTATTAGCGAAAATTAGTTGTTAGTTGTTAAATTAATATCAACGGGAATAAGATTTTTCATCCTTACAAAGTATCAAGTGCTTGTTTTCTAATTCAACTCCCTCTTAGAAAGAGTTGAATTCATGACCTCTCCCTTGAGATAAGTTTTTAGAAGAGTCATTGTAGTTATTTTTAGGTCTTAAGTAGTGTGCTCACTCTAATTTTCTTAGGTTCGAAACTTTTTAGATGTAAATAATTTCTTGTGATCAACTTGGGACTCTTTTTTATTTTAATTTGACCCTGGCTAATAGATAGTGGGATTTGAAAATATTGTATCTATTCTCCACAAGTTGTTAGGCGGTTGGACAATCAATTCACAGTGATAATTCTAGGGTTTCATGGTACAGAGACCTAATAGTCTAATTGAATCCTGGCTCAATAAATGGGTTGTTGTTGTGGCTTTTAAATTGCGTATGGAGTCATTAATAAAATATCAATAATACAATGTATTCATAATTTTAGTCATGAATATTGATATTTATGTATAAACTCTACAATATACTTGTTAGAATAGTAGATAGAGAGAATAATATGTATTGTATTGAATGAATTGTTTTATATAATAGAAGGCATGTATATATAGGCTGAGAAAGAATATTCTATTAGAAATCTAACTATGAGAAAGAATATCCTATAAGGGACCTAACTATGACAATACCTAATATATCTAGGAAATCAATACCTAATATATGTAGAAATATATTCCATATATACATTAACAATACTAATTTAATTTTAGTAACTCTTTTATATTCTGGGTAAGTTTCTAAATAACAAGTTTTGTTGTTAGTTTAAGTAATAATAAACCAAAAATGCATACAAATATATATGAAGAATGACTATAGTTTGAATTTTGAGTCTATCACTTAAAAAAAAAAATAGTTCCTTATATAAAAAAAATTGTCTAACACATTTTCTATATGAAAATTCTATAAAAAAAAAACAAACATTTTCCATAAAAAGAAAAAGTATAAGAACATTACAAAATTCGATCAGATACAACCCTATCACACGAGTTGGCTCTCAATTCATGAGAGAGAATTATGTCTAACTTTATAATTAATTTATGTGCAAATAGAACAACTCTTTTTTCCTTCTTTTTTGTTTTTTTTTTTTCCCAAAAGATAGTTATTGGTTTTAAATCTGCCACTAGGGTTAGGGCTTGTCACAAACCATATATGAGCTGGCTCCCTCTCTCTCTCTCTCTCTCTCTCTCTGTGCCAACTTTTAGGTAAGAAGAAGAGAACCAAAAGAAGAAATGAGGAAGAGCCAAGTTGTCCAGAAGGGAGACGAGACATCTTCAAGAAACTCAACAAGTTCATCATTCACAGTTAGGAGAGTGAGATATGGAGAGTGCCAGAAGAATCAGGCTGCCAGCGTTGGAGGGTACGCGGTTGATGGGTGCAGGGAGTTCATGGCAAGTGGGGAAGAGGGGGCAGGCGGTGGAAGTGGCGGTGCGCTCACTTGTGCCGCCTGTGGCTGCCACAGGAACTTCCACAGAAGGGAAGTGGAGACTGAGGCAGTATCTGAGTCTTCTTGATCACCTTCTTCATCAAAATGGGAACTAGAATTGAATGAAACTGATAAAGAATGTATGCCTATGTGTGTTTTTATTATTTTAGTACTTCTCGTGGTTGATGAAAATAAGTAAAGCGTCTCTCTATTAGGGTTTTAAATATCAGTTATGCATTGAAATTTTAGTCTTTCAACACCAAAATTGTATAATACCGTATGATATATAATTGTATCATCAATATTGTATTTAAAACCATGCTCTTCATGAAGAGAGACACAACTACAATTTTCTTACTTTCTTCTGGTTATGAGTAGGTGGTGGTTAATTAAGAGTGCCAACTGAGAAGAGACTAAGTTCAGAAAATTATGGGTCTCAGATATATGTGAGTGTGTGAGTGTGTAATTAAATTATTATATATTTGATGGAGTTGAATTGTTTATATCTTCGTCTCTGAATTGTTAGAAACTATTTTTTTCTTTTTTTTGTTACATTTGGATGAGAACAAGTGATCTTCCTTTCAATGTGTCATTATTTTTTTGGCTAAAAATCAAAATAAAAATTCTTCTTCTAGTAGGTGTGTATTTAAGCAAATGTACTGTTAAAATTCCTAATAAAAATAAAAGTTCATATATATATTCTTTTCAAGGGCTACAAAGCTTCTATATATTACTGAAATATTTCACTCAAACTTTCTATGTGATTTCTCATGTTACATGGTAAGCCTCACTTTTTTTTTTGTTTTTTTTTTTTTTTTGTTTTCTTTTTTGTCTTTTGTTTTTTTTAAGAAAGGTTGTTGCACAAAATCGCTTATTGAAAGGAAAAGAGAGACGCGAAGCGGAATAAAATGATGAAATAAATTAGGTGAAAAATAGCATTTTTATTTTTATTTATTTATTAAAAGTTCATAAATATTCTTAAAATCACTTAGTGAGACCTCATAATTGTAATTAAATGAGGAATCTTTTTGTATCTTTTACTCCTGGAAAATGCTATAAATCCCAAACAAATTACCAAATAGATTACCAAACCTCTCACGTGGGGTGTGGGACCCACATACATGTGATTTGTGTGGATCCCACACCTATGTGAGGGATTTGGTAATTTGCTTGGGATCCCTAGCATAACTCTTTACTCCCTCATATGGTAAATCATTCATTTAACCTTCTTGCTGTAATTAGGTCATAAATCCATGGCTGTTGTGCTAAATGAATCAGTGTATAGTGTCTAAAAATATGAGTAATTAGTATTTTTTTTATTTTTTTTTAAGTTTGGGCCCATACATACCCAATCATGTTGGTGGTTATGGTGGAAATCTTCTTTAACAATAATGTCATTAAAAGGTGATTAATTAATCTTGAACTGATATCCACTACTTGATTTCATTTCTTTTTGTCCATCATTAGTGGAATTATTATAAAATCAAGAAAAGAAAGAAGACTAAACCCTAGAATTTAGTACTGTGAAAGTATGTTAATAAAATCAAATTACAACCTTGGCCATGGTCATTCTTAAAAAACTGTCAGAAAAATCTTCCTCCAACAAGATCTTTGTAAATAAATAAAAATAAATAAATAAATGATTAATTTTGGGAATAGAAGCGTGCAATAGAGATCGAAATAAGAAGAATCAATCACTCGATGAATTCCAAAAAGACACATGTTCATCATGAAATACTTTAGACATTTGCCATGTGAATTAGGTATTGAGTATATATGGAGGAGCAAACTTTCAGGTATATATTAATTTGAATTGGGTATGTGTCTATTCTAGCATATGATCACTAGTCCAAGCATGGAGGTAATACTATATATGCAGGGTAACAAACAATGCCTCCGGTATTGACTTTGAATTCTTTCTATTTTAGCAGTGTCTCGTATACTAAATCACTAAAACTTACTAAAGCTTTCACATTGGGTTTTAGGATGACTAAATGGTTAGCTAAAACATGATTTTTAATTGATATTAATCAAGTTCAAACTAGACATGTATATCAAATTTGTGTTTGATGACCGTGATTAGAGGTTTTCCTTTGTAATACATTACACGAGCTCTCGTGAAATCATTGTGAGTTGTTAATTTTAGTAAAAATATATATCAAACAAATAAGCATTATCTACATCAAAAGAGATTTCAGACAAGGAAAAGCAACAAAAAAAAAAAAAAAAGAAAGAAAGATTTTTAACATTAAATCAATTGCTACACAAACATTGTCTTCTTTTAGTGTTTTTTTTATTTTTTTTATTTATTTATTTATTTATTTATCAGCAAAGAAAATGGAACTTTATTGATGATAAGAGCAAAACACGCAACAAAGTACATCAATAAAGGAGGGAAGTGCAAAAGCATCATAGCTAACACTCCACAATCCCAACTAGGTTGGCACCACGGAGAAAGCACAATCATCTGCAGCACTAGACCCACAGATTGGCGAGAAGCCAATCCAAAACAAAAAAAAATAGAACAAAAACAGAAAAAAACCACCCAACCACCGCCTTCCAAAACTGCCAACTCCACCCCCAACAAACACCATCAATTTATGGCCAAAAAGACAGTAGCAAACATCAGTTGTATACTGCCAAACATTTCTTCAACAACAACAGACCAGAATCAAAACCATGAGCAGCTCTTCAACCAGCAACCATAGCCTCAACCAAAGATTTAAGCAATGTAACATCTAAGAACAAAGACCTCTCACACAGATCATCCTTCACACAGCATTTAAATTCAGGCCTCGTTTGGGAACAGGCTAATTTAGTAACTTTTTGGCTAATTGGCTAAAAAGGTTGGTAAGAAAAACCTGTATGTTTGGGCCAACTTTTTGGCTAATTACGAAACGACGTGTAAAAAGTAGAGAGAAAAGGGAATCTTTGACTTTTTGGTATGAGTTGTTGGCTTTTTGGCTAAAAAGGTAACTTTTTTGCTAATTGGCTATTTTAGCCTCTTGCCAAACGAGGCCTCAGTAACAGCAAACAACAGGAGTCTACAACTGGAAAGAGTTTCCTTAATACACTGCAGATGACAACAGATCAAATCAAAAGCAAAACAAAACAGCAGAGCAACATATGCAGCAGCAGCAACAACCAAACAACCTTTCTACAATTAGATCATCCTACAACCAAAGCATCAACATCCATCAAAACAACCAAGCAAACAGCAGCTGCAGAGTAAAAACACCCAACCATACAACAGCATTATACCAGAAACAGCTACAATATAGCAAGAAAGAACAATCAACCCCTACCAAGACACCTTCTAATCTGATTTAGGTTATAAATAAAATCACTCAATGGGTATTGCCGATCCTTTGATGATGAACTAAACCAGAGAGCCAATCTAGTTTTGATAAGCTTAACTAAGACCTCTACATCAGCACTAGCCTTATTGAAAACACACTCATTCCTTAACTTCCATATAGACCACAGAGTTACAAGAGGGATTGATCTCCAAAACACCTTTTCTTTTTTCTTAAACTTTCCACCCTCCCACCAATACAACAATGACACCACTGAATTAGGAATTACCCAATGAATCCCCCACCACTTCAACATTGATGACCACACCTTCCACACAAAAGGGCAATGAAGGAGCACATGTGTTGCCTACTCCAAATCTTTTTGACAGAAGCAGCATAGAGTACAGTTTCCACCAGATAAAACTCCAATTCTCTGTAGGAATACAGAAGTCTTTATCTTGTGTTTCCATGCAAGCCAACCAAAGAACTGAACTCTAGGAGGTAAGACCTTATTCCATAGCAAACCACTGACCTTAAGGTAATTTCCATCCTCTAATGAACAAAGTTTGTATGGGGAAGATACCGAAAAAATACCTGATTTTGTGGCTGACCATTCTGGGTAATCAATTCTATCCAAGCTTACTGAAGGACCAGATGAGAGAGTAGAGAATAATCTCCGCAATTCCACCTTTTCCCATTCAAACAACTCTCTTCTAGGTAAAATGCTCCACTCCCCTAAGGAATCCTTGAAATTTGCAAACAGATGAAGAGAACCCCTCTTTTCCTTTGATAAGCTGTACAATCTTGGGAATTCTATTTTCAAACATTGGAAATTACACCATACATCCTCTCAAAATCTGACCCTACAACCATCCCCCACCCTTACTTTAAAATTATTTCGAAAACACTCCACTAGAGAAAGGTGCTGATTAGCCACTAAACTAATATCAATCCATAATCTTGACTACAAAGAACTGTTCCCAAGAAAAGGAAGCCAAGTACACTCCTCCAAATTATATTTACTGCAAATCACTCTCCTCCACAATGCTTTTGTCTCAGAAGCAAATCTCCACCACCACTTAAGTAACAAGCAAGAATTTGTAATTCTAACCTTTCCAATCTCCAAACCTCCTTGATCAATACTTCTAGTCACTTCCTCCCATTTGACTAAGTGGATTTTCCTTTTGAAATCTGAGCCTCCCCAAAGGAAAACAGATTGAACTCTTTCATGATCCTTGGTTACCCCCTCAGGCATTCTAAACAAAAGATAAGTAGTAAATAGGTAGGCTTGCTAGGACTGATTTAATTAGAGACAACCTTCTAGCGAAAGACAAAAACCTCCTCTTCCAACCAGCTAACCTAGCTTTAACTTTATCAAGGATTGGTTTCCAAGTCCTTCTCCTACTAGGGTTTGCCCCCAACGGAATCCCAAGGTAGTTCAATGGTAATGAGCCAGCCTTACAGTTAAGTTTTCCAGCAAGTTCAACCAGGATATCTTCTTTCACACCTACACCACAAACCACACTCTTATGATAATTAATTTTCAACCCAGATATAAGTTCAAAACATCTTAGGATTCTCTTGATGTTCACTACTTCCTGAACTTCAGCTTCACAGAATAAAATTGAATCATCAGCAAACTGCAGGTGGGACACAAGTACACCATGAGTCTCAACCTTAACACCATTAATTAAACTCTTTTCTAGAGCTCTGGTGTAACAACCCTCATACTGTTTATCGATTAATGACTGATTAATTACCGATTACTGCTAAATTAAGACTGATAATTGAATTGATCGAAATACTGAACCGATCGATCGAGATTTGAACCAATTTGATCATCAGATCTGTTTAATTGCATGTTTATCTGTTTGAGTGTTTAATTATCTGTACAGTTTTTATGTTTAAACTGTAAATTGAAAGCCTTATCGGCGGCCGAATCAAAAATTGATCGATGATTTAGGATCGTTAGAATTTATATGATTTTATGGTGTATTTAATTGAAAACTAATTTGGTATGATTAAATTGGATTAAATTAGAATAAAATAGTGTTAAATTGCTTGGTTGACTTAATCACCAAATTACCCTTGTTAGTGGGCCTTTGTTTATTAAAATATTTGAGCCTTATACACCTAGCCAACATTTTGCTCAGCTTATTTCTTGTTCTTGCTGACCCTTGAGAGAGTGAGAGAGAGAGAGTTGAGTTGTTCTTGTTGATTTGCTAGAGAACTTGGTAGAATTGAAGGAGTTTTACAACCTTAAGCTTCTACACTTGGATTACAAGACATAAGGTAGAAGAATCAACCTTTCATTGTTGTATTCAAGTTAATTTGTGCATGGTTCATGTTAGATTAAAGCCTCAAGCCATGAATTGAAGTTAAATTGTTGCCATGAAGCTCAATTGTTGCATGCATGTGCATATTGATAAGTTTTGAGGTTGTAATTCACCATTCCTCACATGCATGTGCATGATGTTGTTGTAATTCATGTTGTCATCATGTTTTTGAAAGGTTTGAGCTCATTTGAGCGAACATTGAAGTTTGGAAATGATTTGAATTCATGCATGTGTATGTTCATCTTGTTTATGAAAAAATGGTTTGAAATTGAGTTTGAATTAAACACCCTTGGGCTTTGACTTCTTAAATTGAGCTTCAAATCATGTGATTCCATGTGTTTACAAAGGTTTTCCAGAAAATGGGCCCAAGAGGATCGATTTTGGTGTTTGAAAACTTGGTTTTGAACTTGGAGTTCGAATTTGGAATTTCCAGATTTTAGTTGTCTACTTGAGCGGGGGAGAAGTGCCGCTCGAGCAGGAAAATCGAGCTCCCAACTTCTCACACTGTGCATCAGTCCGCTCGAGCGGAGGATTGGGTGACACGCTCAAGCGGGCGTCGAGCGGAGATTTCACCCATCCAGTACTTTTTGGTCCGCTCGAGCGGGGAAACCTGCGCTCGAGCGGAACCCTATTTCACTGAAAATTCTGAAAATGTTTTCTAAGTGCATCTTTGCATCCTCTTTCCATCCTAAGCATTCCTAGGGCATATTTAAGGCATCTTGAAGATGATATAGATGTAGAACACACCGAGGCCAATTAGGGATTAAGTTATTATCTTTCCCAACTGTGAAACTTAGAGTGTGTTTAATCTGTTAACTGTATAGGGTTGGCATTCTGAGGAGACGCTCTAGCCTACCGTAGCCCGTAACTCGCGGAGTAAAAATTGTGTAAAGATATGTTCAAAAGAATTTCTTTTGAATCTTGAACTGTTCTATCGAATCGATATTGTTTCTTGAATGAATGTATGTCATATATTACGAATCATCGTGGCATCCTCGGCACTCTCATTTCTTTATTACTATCACAGAGATCTCTGTCGGTTCCTCGTGGAACCACCATCATTCTTGATTGATGGCCATCATTCTTTGTTAGGTCTTTAAGACCTACTTCATCGCATCGTTATGCTAATGGATGTACCATATGACCGATTGTCTTGAATCATCAAATCTTGTTTAATGAACTGCTTTTATCATTGAAGGACATTCATTCTAAACCCCTTTACGCATTATGTTATTCACTGGGCTTTAGCTCACTGCTCATATATATATGTAGGTGTGCAGGCACCGGATCAAAGCTAGAGGTGTCAGGGTTAACTCCAGTTTTGTCAAGCCAACCAATGTGCCTCACTGCGAGGTTCCCGACCTGCCAAACTAAGGCTTAAAGGCGTCTTAGTAATTCCCCTTCCGCACTGTTTTGTATTATTGTATAGACTGTTTATTGCACCGTACTGTACTGTAATGGGGATTAAGTCCCTAGTTCACTGAATGACATGTATGTATATGTACTGTTCTGTAAATATGTATGAAAAATCTTTTTGGCATACAAACTAACACAGCTCATTGGACATTGTTTAATTACTGTATTGGCTTCCGCCAAGCCCATGTACTCTGTATTACTGTATTACTGTTAAGTAGGCCTTCGGTAATCTCGGATTACTGGCCGGTTATGGTGCTAAACCCATAGGGGCGGGTTTGGGTCGTGACATCTGGACAGCAGTATATTTAAACCTTCTGCCACTATATTGAATAGAAATGGGGAGAGAGGGTCACCTTGCCTTAACCCTTTTTGAGGACAGAATTCTTCAGTGGGAGAGCCATTTACAAGGACTGAAACCTTAGCTGATGTAACACATTCTCTTATCCACGCTATCCATTTATCACCAAAACCAAATCTTGATAACATTGAGAATAGGAACTCCCAATTGACTGAATCATAGGCCTTTTCAAAATCAAGCTTAACTATGATACCCTTCCTCTTTGCCTTCTTCCACTCATCAACCACCTCATTTGCTATTAATACTCCATCCAAAATATTTCTGCCACTTAAGAAAGCAGATTGAGCCTCACTGATTATTTCAGGCAGAACACTCCTAAGTCTATTTGATAACACCTTAGATAGAACCTTGTAAACTGAGCCCACTAGACTTATAGGCCTAAAATCTGACAATCCCACTGTATTCGCTTTTTTGGGAACTAATGTTATAAAAGAACTATTAATATCTTTGACCAATTTACCATGAGTATGAAACTCTTTCATGAATTGGATCAAATCTCCCTTCATTATCTTCAAATGCTTCTGGTAACATAAAAGATTAAACCCATCTGGTCCTGGAGCCTTGTTTCCTTCACAATTTTTGATGGCTAACCAAATTTCATCCTCTGAAAATTCTAATTCAAGCAATTCAAATGCTTGACAACTCCGTACTGTTTTGAAAACACCTTCTAATGATGGTCTGCATTTCCATTCCTCTGAAAAATGCCTGGTGAAGTGCAAGCATACCTCATGTTTGACTTTCACAGGATCTTCATACACCATATCTCCCATAGTTACTGAATTTAGCCCATTTCTACTCTGTCTACTAGTAGCCATGATATGAAAAAACCTTGTGTTCTTATCACCCTTTAGTGCCCAGTCAAGTCTAGCCTTTTGAAGCCACATCCATTCAACCCTTCTACTCGACTTCCAAGCCTCATTTAATACTTCTTTTCTTCTTGCCTTCTCAATCTCCTCTAAATCTCTTGTTTCTGCTAGCAGGTCAAGCTTATGCAATTCCTCCTCTGCTGACTTAAGCTTAAAAGGAACATCACCAAATACTTCCCTGTTCCACTTTCTCAAAGCCTTTCGAAGCAATTTAAGCTTACTATGTAGGATAAAACCTGCCCACCCAACTATTGTAGCCTCCATCCAAATTTTCTCCAGAAAACCTGAGAACTGCGGATGTAAAATCCATGCATTTATGAATCTGAAAGGTCTAGGACCCCAATCCCTATCATCCTCCGTAAGAATTAAGGGGCAATGGTCTGATAGTAATCTAGGTAAACCCCATAGTTTGAAATTGAACACTTCTAACCACTCTGGATTTACTAAAAAGCGATCAATCTTACTCCACTTTTCTCCCTCTTGAGCATTACACCAAGTGAACTTCTTACCTAACAGAGGAATATCTGACAATTCACATGGCTCAATGAAATTGTTGAAATCCCTCATACCTCTATCCCTTCTAGAGTAGCCTATCCTCTCACCAATACTTCTGATTTCATTAAAATCACCTCCTATACACCAGGGCTTAGGGAAAACAGACTTCAACCCACCCAGAATATTCCAAAGCTTTTCTCTCCTACCCACTACATTAGGGGCATAAATATTCACAATAGCACACTCAAAAGAATTGAAAAGAGTACCTGAAATCAGAATAAAGCTCCTCTTACTGCAGCAATTTGACATCTGGAATACTCCAGGATCCCAAATACATAGGACACCTCCAGATGAACCTTCTGAATCTATACACAAAAATTCCATTTTATCTTTAGGCCATAGAGCTTTAACATCCAAATTATTGCAACTATTTAGCTTTGTTCTTGGAGCAACACTATATCAATCTTTCTATCAACAATCAATCTTCTAATCTTTCCTCTCTTCTCCCTCCTACCCAAACCTCTGCAATTCCAAGAAAATATCTTCATTAGGAAACAAACTAAAAACTCTGAAGCCTCCTCTAGATACATTTCAAACCATGTCCTCTCTCCCTCCACCAATTCTTCCCTTGTCTTTCTGTTCCATAACTGAAATCATCTTCAGAGCATCTGCTTCATTCCCTTGGAAATTGATCCCCAATAGACATCCCATTTGAACAGTAGCTTCAGCTTCTTTTAGGATTAAACTTCCTTCCCCAGAGCTGTTGCCAAGATGAGGTGAAGGTAGAGTTGCTAAAGCTGCCACAGCTGGTCTGAAAATAACCCCCTTAGAACCCTTCTTACTTGATGACACAGCTTTATGGCTAAGATTTTTAACAAAACCTGAGAATCCACCCATTTGCATTTGATTGCAATGCCCTCCTTTTCTTTTTTCTTCCATTTTACCTTTACCTTTCAAAATCTCCTTTCCCCTCGAAATTTCCTTCCACTGATGGTTCTGGGTTGATTGATTTTTCCTAACATTCGGCCTGGATTGGACACAACTCTCATTGGGCCTATCAACAACTTTCTTGATGATTTGACTTTTATCTAGGCCTATTTTATCCACAGACCCAGGTAGCCCATAATTGACAGGTTGATCTTGGCCCCAAAAATCCTCAAGGTTGAGACCCGGCCTATCAACAGATTTCATGATGGTTTTGCTTTTTTCTGGGGCCTATTTTATCCACAAACCTAGGTAGCCCATGATTGACAGATTGATCTTGGCCTAAAAAAACCTCCAAGTTGATTCCCGGCCAATCTTTGCTTGATCCAGTAATGCACTTAATGAAGCCTGGAGTATACACCTGCCCATCCACCCTTTGAGATGCCTCGATCCCATCCATATCAGAGTTGTCCAACGATAACAAAGCCTCCTTTTCAACTGTTTCTTCAATATTTTCCTTTCCTAAGTCATTTAATGAATCATCAACTACTGAAGCATGCATCAAGCCATTAACATCATCCAGCTCAACCTCATTCCCCGTCTGACTTGTCTTACTACCATGATCCAAGTCATTTTTTCTGGCCAACTCATCCACTGAGTCAGCTGCCTTGTCATACTCTTCCTTCTCCTCCATGTTTCTGCCTTGAGATCCTTGAGCTGCAATTTCATAAGACCCAGATTCATCATCTTGTTGAATCCTACACTTGCAGACCCCTTTTACCACTTCAGATACTACTCTTTGCTCCTCACATACCCTTACTGGATAATACTTCCCTTTACACTCCAGGTTGATTACATTGTTAATGAGCTCCATACTCCTTGTTGCTACTCTGATTTTTGCACATCTAAATGAAACTGGATTGCTTGCATCATCATCAAAATTAATAACTTCACCCCAAATGTTTCCAATCTTCTTCAGAGTGATGCTATTCCAAAGATTTAATGGTATACCATAACAACTCAACCATAACATTCTCTCTTGTTCTAGCTGCAGACCAGCTTCCCATTCAGTAATAAAAACACACCACTCGTGGATCCATGGATAGAATCGTGGTAGCTTCGATTTCATGTCTTCCTTGGAATTGAAAGTTACAACCACATCTCTACCACCACCTTCTCTTACCAAAACATCTCCCACCCCTCTTACCTTTAACTCCTTTTCCAACTCTTTAGCATTGAGATTTTCTTTGAGCCTTAAAATAACACTCTCATACAACCATTCATTTCCCACCTCTGTGACTGCTACTGTTGTACTTGCTCTGCTCTGATTAGTCTTTGCATTTACTACCTCTGCAAAGGATCTATGGTCCCTAACCTGAAACCTACTACCTTCACCTCTTCCACTTCTGAGCCTTCGACCAAAGAAATCATGCATCTGGTTCTGATGAATATCACTTCTTCTGACTTTTCTTCTTGTACTCAAATTTCTTTCACCTCCAATGCTTTATCATCCACCCATAGTCCATTAGCTTTTTGAATTGCCATTTCCTTTGCCACTGAGTAATCAAACCTGACAAAACCAAACCTTGTATCCTTAACCTTGCGTCTCTTCTGTGGGATAAAAACGTCCTTTACCATGCCAAACTTCATGAATAACTTATATAACCCTTTTGGATCCATAGAGTTGGGAAAATTATCCACAAAAAGTGTTAACAAACCTTCCTTTGGGCCATTGATTCTTGTTTCCTGCCTTCCACGTCGTTTAACTACTGGAATCCACCCTCCACGCTGTTCAACTCTTCTTTTCTGAACACCGCCTTCCATTTCCATTTCATTCCTTGACAGGAGTCAGATGTTGACACGAAAGTTTGAAACTTTGCATTGTCTTCTTTTAGTTAAGTCTAAACTTCTATCACTCCAGTATTTTATTCACTTGATAGAGAAAACTTTGTTGATGAAAAATGGATTTGATATAAAGTCTTTTTTGTTGTTTGGTTTTAACTGAAATTTTAATGAAAAGGATTTCTTTTATTTTAATTTTGCCCTTAAATGTTAAAAGTAATTAATGATGACAAAATAGGAACATGCATGTATGATTTATAATTAAAACTGATTTCCACCCAAATCAAGCCATTTTGGTTGGGATTTTAAACTATTTTGATTTATTATTATTATTTTGACAATACCCTTTTGAAATTCGTTCAGGCCAAACAACACTTCCCTTTTTTTATTTTCCATTTGGATAAATTAAAAATATACTCTTGAGGTTTACTTAAATTACAACTTATTTCTTGTGATTTTAGAAATTACATTATTCCCCTAAGGTTTCTAATTTCATAACAAATAGGTCCTTTTATTAATAAATCATTAAGTTAATTAATAGTTTTTAATAATGTTAAAATTTTATTTCAATTAATAATTTAGATAATTTTATTATTGTATAGGTAAATGGTTAGAAATTTTATTTTGTTTCAATTAATTCTGTTAAATAAAAAATTTTGACACGAAAGTATTGTAATTTTTTAAACTATAAGAAACAATTCATAATTTAGGTAAGCCTCAGAGAATATATTTGTAATTTATCCTTTCCATTTTAATGAAACGATTGGGTTAAAATTGTAATAGGCTGGCAAGGCTCACTGTAAACGCTTCTGGCAACTTCGGCCCATGAAAAGAATTAAGACAACCCCTATACCAAGTATGATTAAACGTGGGCTTCACTTGCAGCTTTTCTATCAAGGATCACTTCCTCTCTCCAGGAAGGAAGGAAAGAAAAAAAATAATAAATAAATAAACGAATGACTAATTTTTTGTTTTGACTTTCTTTTTTTCTTTTTTTTCTTTTTGGTTTGGGGGGGGGGGGGGGGGGGGGGGGTTGGGGGCGATTATATATTAGCCACTTCATTCCATTTGAATCACTTGTTGGCCAATTTAATTTTTTCGGGGAAATTATGAAATTTTGAAAAAGTAATTAATTATTAATATTTATAAAAATTATTATTAATTTGAAATTACTTTTTGAAAGAACACTAATTTGATATTTTCTCTTTGTTTTCCAACAAATGTTAAAATTTTGAAGTCATTCAATTACAAAATCAATTTATGATATCATATAAAAATATTTAATTTGAAATCAATTTATAATGAATGGATTCATCTAGGGATATAAATTTGGCCCGGCCTGGCTCATGTCAAGCCTCGCGGGGTATTCGGGCCCTGGGCGGGCCGGTGGGCCTGCGCTCAGGCTTGGAATAAGCTTGAACAATTTTTTTTATTTTTTTTTATTTTTTCTACTAAAATTTTATTATTTTTCATTAAAAAAAATACTAGATCTAGGGCAGGACGGGCCTTGAGTGAGCTTTAAGTGGGCTCATAAGCTAAGTCCATGGGTCCGGCTTCAAAATAATAGCCTTGGCCCTGGGCCAGAGTCTTAAGGCGGGCTCGATCTGGGGCCTAAATGGAAGCCCATCTGAGCCAATGGCGATTCGAAATGACGTGGGCCGTAGACTATTTTTACAGTCCTACATCTCCATTTTGTATTAATGTGTGTCATATTACAAAAAAATAAAATAAAAACAAAAGTCAAATTTAATTTTGTGTATTAAAATTTGTTAATTTAATGACTCTGCGAAAAGTAGCCGTGCCATTGAGTATCGCTACCACAAAAGCCATACTATGGTCTCGGATTGAGGATTGTTATTGTGCTTTGTGGCACAGTAATCTTGCTATGAGATTTTGTAGATGTATTTTTTGACTGTATTTTAATAATCTGAACCGTTGAAATTGTAAGATTTGTCGAGTATATCATTCATATAAAAAAATCAAGTTAATCGGACATCTATAACCCCATAATTAAGTTCTAATTTTTTTTAAAAATTATTAAAATCATATTAATCGTTTATTTTTTGAAAAATAATTGTTCTCTTTTTATGAGGCTACAAATGTCCAATTTATTTTATTTTTTATATAAATGATATTTTCAACAAACCTTACAATACAAACGATTCAAATTATTAAAAAAAATTTAAGACACGCCCCCAATGGGCCTCACAGTAGGAATCCCAAGTCCTTACACCCCCTCTCTCTCTCTGTCATATGTTAGGTGAATACAGTGAAGTAGATTTGACACAAACTCAAAAAATTTGCATGCGACATCCCAAACATCAACTCTTTGTTATTTATAAAATGAAAAATAATCAACTTGTTTGGTTTTAATTTTGAAAAAACATTTTTTAGAAAATTATATTTTTTTATTTTTTTATTTTTTTATTTTTGTTTTTCATGAATTTTTTTAATATTTTAAGTAATTTTTTTTAATTTCTAAAAATATTTAACATAAATATATTTAAAAAGTATAATATTTGTGAAAAATATCTTTAAAAAATTCACTAAATACCAAAAATATAAATAAAAAAATGACAATTCAATATATTTTTGTATATTTGTTAATTTTTTAAAATATTTTTTTACAAATATTTTACTATTTAGATACATCTAAGTAAGGTGCATCTAAAAAAGTAAAAAAAATTATTTAAAATTTTAAAAATATTCACTAAATATAAAAAAATACAAAAAACAAAAAATTCAATTTTTAAAAAACTAAATTCAAACGCACTAAATACTATCAGGCATCTTATCATGTCAACGTGGTTACGAGGCCAAACGGCCAAAAATTGAAAACCAAACCCTAGAAGAAGGGCTTGAACCTTTGATGTTTCAAAAATTGAAAACCAAACGCTAGAGGAAGGGCTTGAACCTTCGACCTTGTGGTTAACAGCCACACGCTCTAGCCAACTGAGCTACTCCAGCAGGTTGGCTTAAATTGAGAAAACTTTATTATTTATATCATATGAAGAAAAGCAAACCAACTAAGGCCCACCCAAGTCAGGTCTGAGGTCTACAACATGATCAGTGAGTCACATGTGAAAAATAGGTGCAATTAACCATCCAATTCCCAGATTTGGGTCAGACAAGTTAGTTCATTCACACCATTATGGAACATGATGGGGTCCCATCCCATTCCATTGGCTAAATATGATTGAGATGATGGTGCGACGTTTCAACTTTCCTCTCTTTCATTATTCATGATTGATGCTTCAACTTCTCTAAGACTTCACCATTCTCAAGTTTATTATTTTTTTATTAAAAAATAAAATCAAATAAAATAAAAAAGTGGATATTTGTGAAAATGAAGTTACTCGGATTGACACATGAGAATTTTAATTATTCATTCCTATAGGTATTCAAATTTTGAAATTGGCACCTAAAAATGGGTTTTTAAGCAGTCACCCAAAACATGTGTAGATATATATATATTCTGCATTTAATATTTGAAAATTAGAATTCAATGTTGGGGTGTTGTTGAATATTTTTCAAATGAAAGTAATGAGCAAATATTTTATTATGATGAGGTCTAGTTGCAAACTCTGGTTAATAGGAGGACTTCCTGTTAGAGCTTATTTGTCTATAGTTCACCGTCCGAATTAAGTCTCTCAAAAACACAAGAAACCTAGCCACGCAACGTGCTAGAATAGATTCACTTGGCAAAACTTGATCACTCACATGGAACATAAAAAATTCAATCATAATTGATTCTCTCTCTTAAAATCCGAAATCTCCACCAACAATCAACTATGCTGGTCAAGCATAACAAAAATCAATGGATCCACATCTTTACAAGCCTCACCAAAGACGAGGTAAGCAATTCGTTAAGTTAATCATCTCATACTAATTCTTAGAATGATCTACTCATTTTAGTATCATTAGAAGGTATTTAATTTGTTTCTGTAAGAGTCCGAAATGAGTTTGTCCCACATCGATCTGAGAGACATCTACAGCCCACTTAATAAGTTGACTAACTCCTCCTAACTAGCATGAGGCCTTTTCTAAAGAAGAGAAAAATCATGAGGCTCCGATCAAAGCGGACAACATTATGCTAGTCGGGTTGGGTTGACTGCTTTATTTGATGCTGTATGTGGAAACTCCCTTCGATGTGTGTCTCTTGGCGTTCGGAGCCAATCAACTAAGAACTTATGTAGAAGCCTGAAAATAGTCAACACAACCTACTTAATAAGTTGATTAACTCATCCTAACTAACATGAAACTTCTCTAAAGAAGAGCAAAACCTTTTTGTTTTGTAAAATTGCAAGTCATCTATATGGATTCAGGCAGTATACTTTCAATCCTAATGAGAAAGCATAAAAACTAGTTAGTTATTTTAAAATCAACATTTTCAACTTCAATGTCTCCTCATGATCTACACCTCTTATAGTCATCATTCGTGAAAAGCTTGCCATTTTTGGATAGAGAAGGTTCCTTTATAGTGTAATATAAGAATTCTACAACTTACTTTGAAAAGGATAATCACTACCGTAAATATTTATATTGATTTTGCCTTGAAAGACAAACTTGTCAATGTTACAATCTCTAATTTTTAACTACAATCTCCCGTTATGATATATGTATAAAAAAATTTATTAAAAAAATATTTTAAAAATACATTTGATTTTAACTATTTTAGAATCATTTCAATTTTAAAAAAAGACATATAATTGCAGAGTTCATGAAAATTTAATGATATATATAATTTAACAGTCGTGTTACATTCTTATGAAAAAATCTTTTACAAAAGCATTCTTTCTTAAATTCTGACCAGTAAAAGTTTATTTATTTATTTTGTAATACTAAACTCTTATCGAAAAGAATTTATAAAAGGATGTTTTTGTAAGGAATGTTTGTGAGAATAAATTATTTTCCTATAATTCAATATGATGATGGCATTAATGTCAACTCTAAGAAAGGACCCCATGATTGGGACATCCGTGTCTGGGATGGGTTGCTAACAATTATTATTATGGGGAAAATTTTATTATACACATTTTATATTATATATATATTTTTAGTTATACAATATTTTTTTTTAATTATAATATTATTTTAAGATATTTAGTTATGATTTTTTTGTGTTTGATTATAATTTATTTTTTTAATTATATTTTAAAAAATATGAAGTGATATTATTTTGTTTTATAATTATAAAGTGCATATAATATACACTCTTTAAGAGGTATATAACATAGTCTTTCCCTCCTTATTATGCACAAAAGAATTGGGACCATCTTCACAGGAAAAAAGAAAACTAAATTTAAAAAAAAAAAGTTGAAAGTTTGAATGCAAACCATAAAAATAAATAATTTTTCAAAATAAAAAAATTAATAAAACTAACAAAAAGTCATGAAAAAATGGCTTAAAAGCCTCATCCAAAACACGGCACCGTGCTACTACTCCTTCTGCCTTCTATATTATTATTATCAATTTGAATGGATGTATCGTATGATTTATACATAAAATAAATTTAGATTATATGTTGATATTTTAAAATAATTTTATAGATAATTTTTTTAATTTGTAATATTATTGCTAATTTTTTCCAAATCCTTTTATCTCTTTTACAAATTCTCATTTTTTTTTTATTCAATTATATAAAGCGTACATCACAGTCATGTAAATGTCACTTTCTATTTTTTAAAAATTCCTTATGCATCTAATAATTTTTACATTTAATAATTGCAAAACGATTTTTCTTATCAAATTTCCTAAAACTATTAAGGCCGTATTTGGTTCATTAATTTGTGTAAGAATGTAAAAAGAAAAGGACAAAAAAAAAAAGTGTAAAAAATATGTGAGATGTAATTTTATTTTATTCGCAATTTATTTACTTTTTACTTTCCCTTTGTATCTCTATCTAAATTTATTAACCAATAACAGAAATATAAACAGAATCGAAGTCAAAAGATTTTTGGACCAAAAACAATGCATATGGATTGATGATCAGTGCCTTAAACACATCCCAGTTCGAGACCTACCACTACTTCAACGAAAGAGCAGCCTCTACGAGTATCCAAACAAACAAGGTATATCCGAGCAGGATCTTTCGGTGTCCTTTGATCTTTTGCATATATATACGCTAGCCTATCACCCGTGTTATGTACGGAATAATTATAGATATTTATATTTATTTTTATTTTTTTAATATATAAATTAAATATATGGAGTTTGATCGAGGAGTTTGAAAGAATTTAATAAGTATTTATTTATTTATTTAAGAGGCATTTACACAATAATTACATGGGTCTCTTGGGGATGCAAAAAGTAAGGAAATTATGATTTCATTTATTACGTTATTCACTCAATAAGTGTAATTATTATAAATTAAGTGTTTATTGTAATCAATAGTGTAATTATTACAATCTTTGAACCAATCACCAAGTCAATTTTTTTTTAAAAAAATATTAAAAAATCAGGAAATTAGGATTTTTTAATATATAAATTAAATACATGGGGTTTGACCGAGGAGTTTGAAAGAATTTAATAAGTGTTTATTTATTTATTTAAGATTCATTTACACAATAATTATATAATATATAAATTAAATACATAGGGTTTGACCGAGGAGTTTGAAAGAATTTAATAAGTATTTATTTATTTATTTAAGAGGCATTTACACAATAATTACATGGATCTCTTGAGGATGCAAAAAGTAAGAAAATTAGGATTTCATTTATTGCGTTATTCATTTAATAAGTGTAATTATTATAAATTAAGTGTTTATTGTAATCAATAGTGTAATTATTACAATCTTTGAACCAATCACCAATTACCAAGTCAATTTTTTTAAAAAAAAATATTAAAAAATCAAGAAATTAGGATGGGCATGTTGGAGCTTCCACAAGTCTTAGGTTTTAAAAGACCATTTTGCTTAATATATAGACTAGTCTATCACCCGTGCTATGCACGGGATAATTATAGATATTTATATTTGTTTTCATTTTTTTAATATATAAATTAAATACATGGGGTTTGACCGAGGAGTTTGAAAGAATTTAATAAGTGTTTATTTATTTATTTAAGAGGCATTTACACAATAATTACATGGGTCACTTGGAGATGCAAAAAGTAAGGAAATTAGGATTTCATTTATTGCGTTATTCATTCAATAAGTGTAATTATTATAAATTAAGTGTTTATTGTAATCAATAGTGTAATTATTACAATCTTTGAACCAATCACCAAGTCAATTTTTTTTAAAAAAAATATTAAAAAATCAAGAAATTAGGATTTTTTAATATATAAATTAAATACATGGGGTTTGATCGAAGAGTTTGAAAGAATTTAATAAGTGTTTATTTATTTATTTAAGAGTCATTTACACAAAAATTACATAATATATAAATTAAATACATGGGGTTTGACCGAGGAGTTTGAAAGAATTTAATAAGTGTTTATTTATTTATTTAAGAGGCATTTACACAATAATTACATGGGTCTCTTGGGGATGCAAAAAGTAAAGAAATTAAGATTTCATTTATTGCGTTATTCATTTAATAAGTGTAATTATTATAAATTAAGTGTTTATTGTAATCAATAGTGTAATTATTACAATCTTTGAACCAATCACCAATCACCAAGTCAATTTTTTTTAAAAAAAATATTAAAAAATCAAGAAATTAAGATTGACATGTTGGAGCTTCCACAAGGAGTTTAAAAGAATTTAATAAGTGTTTTTTTTTTTTTCAAAAAACAAAACAAAAAAATTAAGAGAGAAAAAAATTAAGAGGCATTCACACCATAATTACATGGGTCTCTTGGGGATGCAAAAAGTAAGAAAATTATGATTTCATTTATTGCGTTATATTTGTTTTAATTTTTTTTAATATATAAATTAAATACATGGAGTTTGACTGAGGAATTTGAAAGAATTCAATAAGTGTTTATTTTTTTTTTTTCAAAAAACAAAACAAAAAAATTAATAAGGGAAAAAATTAAGAGGCATTTACACCATAATTACATGGGTCTCTTAGGGATGCAAAAAGTAAAAAAATTAGGATTTCATTTATTGCGTGTCAATAGTGTAATTATTATAAACCAATCACCAATCATTAAGTCAATTTTTTTTAAAAAAAAAATATTAAAAAATCAAGAAATTAGGATGAACATGCTGAAGCTTCCACAAGCCTTGGGTTTTAAAAGACCCTTTTCCTTAATATATAGATTGGCCCATCTTATATTGCATATTAATTATCATAATAATATCAATTCATTGATACATCTCATGTGTCCAATATATGTCCTCTTCAACAAGTGGGCATTTTATCCCAAGATTAATTATCATAATAATATCAATTCATTGATACATCTCATGTATCCTATACATGTCCTCTTCAACAACTGGGCATTTTATCCCAAAATTAATTATCCTATCCTATCCCGTAAGACAAAAATTATGCCATATATATGGGATAAATAATTCAGGGGATAAGTTATCTCAGGTCGCTAATTAAGAATCAAATTTTGGATAATTTTATTCTAAAATAAAATAGTCATATGTTGTCTGGGAACCAAACATAGCTATTAGGATAATTTCTTGATTTCTTTTTCTGTTACATTTTAAAATTTTAAAAAATAAAAAATAAAAAAATCCATGCAATCATCTTTAGTGGCCTATCCAAATTTTTATTTCTGGAATATCTCTCTCTTCTTGTAAACACCTTCTACAAAGGGAGTGAAATTGAAGAAAATAGGAAGAGGATCCAACATGCAAGTCAATTCTAAATTATACAAAACAAATTTTTATTATTAATAATAATAAATTAAAAAAGGCAAAACAAAGGGGATATTTGACGTAAAATTGTAGAATCCTGTCAATGATCTAATTTTTAAAGACCAGTTGCACCCGAAATCATTTTATTGAGGATACGTTTGCCTCACTGTCTCATATTGCTCCTTACCCCATTCCTTAAAGTTGTATTTGGTTGGGAGATTTGAAAAAGAAAAAAAAAAAAAAAGGAAAGAGAAAAAAAAAAGGGGTTAATTACACTAACAGTCCTTATAGATACATTTGACCCTGAATTTTGAATCTTATTCCAAATAAGGACAATTGAAAATATTATTAGATTTTTCAAGCGTAAAATCGTCAATTTGATAAAATATAAATTAATTTGACAAAAATAAATGTCAAAAAAATATTTTTAATTTTTTTTAAATTATTTTTATCCACCAATGATAAAATTATGTAAAATTAATAAAAATTACGTGATTAATTTTTTTAAATTAATTTTACATGATCATTATCCAAACACATAATAAAAATTAATTTGGTAAAAAAAAATAAATAAATGTCTAAATGATTTACCAATTTTACATAATTTTATTTTTAGTAGGTAGAAATAATTTTTAAAAATTCAAACATATTTGTTTGACATTTATTTTTGTCAAATTAGTTTATATTTTATCAAATTGACAATTTTACCCTTGAAAAATCTAATTATATATTCAATTGTCCTTATTTGGAATAAGATTCAAAATTCATGATCAAATGTATCACAATTGAAAAGTTATGGACCAAAGTGACACAAACCCCAAACTATAAGGGCTACTTGTGTAATTTGTCCAAAAAAAAAAAAGAAAAGTAAAATATAAATAAAATATATTTACATTTCTCTTAATTTCACATACATTTTCTTTTTTTTTTAATCTCTTTCAAAATCCCTTAATCAAACACAATCTAAAAGATTATACGTCCAACATCGAGTCCCCCATAACAAATTGTGTGTGAGTGATTTTCTGACCACACTGCCCGCTTAGTAGTCAACTGGAGAGCACCGGCAGAATAGATGGCACCCTGCTGACCTGCAACAGAAAGAGAAGTTTCCGATGGTGGTTCTTCCACCCGGGGGCACTCCGACGATCAAGTCAGTATATCTCTCAAAGATAATCAAGTACTAAACTCACAAGCTTGAGTATCAAAAGCATACCTTAGACCCATGGGGGTGCCTCTTATTTATAGCCAACTCAATCCCAGTCCCAATGAGAGCCTAACTCCAATGGACTCAGGATTACTGCTAATCTGGGACTCCCAGTGGGATCAGGATAAACTCTCTAAGAGTCTTATCTTTACCCAAACTGAAGTCTTCTCCCAATCTAGGACTCTTGTCCATATCTAGGTTGAGTTCCCTCTTCATTCTAGGACTCTTGTCCCCTATCCGCTTATCTCGGATTCCGATATCTTCGGAGGTAACCTCGGCCTATCCGAGATGACCTCGGCACAACAGCCAAGACACGTGGCACCTCGGCTGACACGTCGGCGTCACCTTGCCACGTGTTGGTACTCAGAAAATATATTCCCACAACTACCCCCTAGGTTCTATTACCTCGGCATTCTGAGGTGATGGAACCTATACTGTTCGTTCATCTGTGCCCCTCTGTCCGAGATAAAACTCGCCGACCTCAAAGTTCCTTGGACCTTACTGTCCACTTGTGTCAAGTATCAAGCTTCATGCCTTCCAAGCTATTCGAGATCATACCTTCTAGCCGAGGTTTTTGGTTTCATTAATTTCATAAACTCAAAGAGCTTTGCATCCGTTCTATTCACATTTTCTGGTGGGTTCTTGATTTCCAGTCATCAATTCGACTTCGGCGATCTTCATATCGGCGTTCACTTATCTTGGTAGGTTCATAAACTCTTTTATTAAGCTCAATCTTTCATAACCCTTCTGAATCCGTTTACTTGCCCTCTGTTGCCTTCTATTTTCATCTGTCTTCAAGTTTTGAATTGTTTGAATGCCTGGCATTGTTCTTGTCATGTCCGCTTTCTGTTGCTAGCATCGTGTCTGGGTCATTACTTTCTTATTTCTTCATATACTTACTTAGTGCCTGTGCACTTGGCTTTATTCTTGAACTTTTGTCGTCTTCTTGACTCTGATTTTTCTCTTTTTTCATTCAATCCTCTAACTTTTTTCCTTTCTAGCTCTTTTGCTTAAATCTGTCATTGTTCCAAGCTTTCAAGCTTCTGCAACTGTCTTTGTTCCTTTCCTCCGATGAAGCTTTCGTCATTTTGTCATTGTCATCAGACTTCGGCAATTCTCATTCCGACTTCCCTCTTTCTGGTAAGCCACTGTTCCTCCTGGTTTTATTACTTGTTGCTTTCCAAGAAGCTCTGCTTCATTGTTAACCACCATTACTGTTTTACCCGTTGTTTCCAAATCATCTTCTTGAATACACACTGTTTACATATCTGTTGATTTCTGCCACTGTTCTTGGCTTGACACACCTATGCAATCTTTGTCTTGAACACTTGCACTGTTTCACCACTTCTTGCTATTGTTCTTGAGTCTGTATTTCTGTGTCTTTTTCCAGGTTTTTGCTTTCAATCCTGCCTTCAAAACTCCGAGGTGCCAATCGCCGAGAAGAGTGTTGATCAAACTCTTCAGGAGATTGATACTGAGCTCGTGGCTGAGATGGTCACGAGAAGTTCCTTTAAACCATCTTGGGGTGAGACACAACCCGCCGATGCCGAGTAGTTTACTTTTTCTTGAAACCGATGCCGAGGTAACGGTAGAAAAGCTCCTCCAACTTTGAACCGCCGAGGCCGAACCATCATCGTTCTTGCTTTTAGTCCCTAATTCTTTAAGGTCTTCATTCTTTGTACTTTTGTCTTTTTTGCATATGTAATTTTTTGCCTCTGAAAAAATGTCTGTTGTTGGCCGATGCGTCATTGCTTTGTATCTGAACAAGAAATATTTATTTCTTTCCTGAGTGTTGAATGCTTTCTTCTGTTTACTGCCTGTATGCTTCCCCATATTTAGAATTTTTTTAACTTTTTTTTTTTTTTTTTTTTTTTGAACATATTCTGCAAATCACTTCGGGGTAGTACACCTCGGATAAGCGTCTCTTTGGAATTATCATCAGGTAGACACCTTGGATCAACATAACCTCGATACTTTATTTCTACAAGTGTGTTCAGAGGCTTTCAAGTGCTGCTTCCTCATTCTTCTCGGCTGGCTCCTTGCCGACGTCCTCGAGGACTTGCACGTCCTCGTATCCGATCTCTGCCTTCTCTGGTTCTCGTATGATTCTATACTTTAGAAAAAATGTACATGTCTTTCCAAAGTATACCTTAACTGTGCAATTTCCTCGGGGTGTCACACGTTAGTTGTACCCATTGATTTATTTCAGCCTCGGCTTAACACTTGAAAATATTTTAACAAATATTTTCACAAGTGTTGCTTCAAGACTTCTGTCTTCCATTATCTTCCAAGTCTTGGCAACATGGTTATCTCGGATGACCATATCTCGGAAACGTCTTTCAGTTTATCTCGGCTATACCAAACTTGTAAATTGCTTCAAATTTCAACAAGTGGTAGACTTCACAATCTTCAGTTAACTCATCTTGTAATTTTGCTCAAAAATTTCAATAAGTGTTAACATTCCTTGCTTTTTAATTATCATTCCTTCCCCCATGCATCTTCTCCCTGCCCTCTAATATGAACATAAGTTGCACTTAGGATCACATTAGGGAAGTTGGCTTCGTGCCGTAGTCACAGACCTGATGTGTTCTTCTTTCGCCGATGTATTAAAACTTCTCCCCTTTAGACCCTCTTTCTCTTGGCCTCTGCAAACTATCATCGCTGTTTCTTGAAGCATTTATTCCTTTCACAATTCTGGTCACCACTTCTGGCGTGCACTTAGTGGTTCTGTTCTAACCAAAACGACGTTTGACTCCGGCGAATCTTTTGCCGACACTTAACTTTGTGCGCTCTCTAACTTGTAAATTTTCTCTGAATTTCAACAAGTGTTTAAGCCATTCTTCACTCTCGATTTTAACTCTGCTTGTAAACTTTTCTCGGGTTTCAACATCATCTCGGCTTAACTTCGGTTAAGCATCATCTCAGTTTAACTTCGGTTAAACATCATATCGGCTTAACTTCGGTTAAGCATCATCTCAGTTTAACTTCGGTTAAACATCATCTCGGCTTTTTGACGTTCTTCTTTTTTTGTCGCTTGTACTCTTGTACCTTTTTGCTTTTCAGACAATGTAAGCTCTGCATATGGCCGATGTGCCCCCTTGTTCTTGAATGTCTAATTTAACTTTCCTTCTCTGAATGCTTGTGCCTTTGTCTTTTCTTGACTGCATTTGCATGATTCTATACTTAGAATATTCTGCGTGCCTTTCATTCTTTGCCTTCTCGGCTTAACTTCGGTTAAGCATCATCTCGTTTTAACCAACTTGTAAATTCATACAGAACTTTAACAAGTGTTACTCCATGAACTCGATCTATCTTCATCTTGTAAATTGCTACAAATTTCAACAAGCGATAGACAAGGAATGATCTCGGCTTACCTCCAACTTGTAAATCGCTACAAATTTCAACAAGTGTTAAGGACTGGTTTCAGCTTAACAGCTTGTAAATTGCTACAAATTTCAATAAGTGATAAGGAATCTTTGTCAGCTTAACAACTTGTAAATTGTTACAAATTTCAACAAGTGTTAAGGAATGGTTTCAGCTCAACAACTTGTAAATTGCTACAAATTTCAACAAGTGTTAAGGAATCTTTGTCAGCTTAACAACTTGTAAATTGCTACAAATTTCAACAAGTGTTAAGGAATCTTTGTCAGCTTAACAACTTGTAAATTGCTACAAATTTCAACAAGTGTTAAGGAATCTTTGTCAGCTTAACAACTTGTAAATTGCTACAAATTTCAACAAGTGTTAAGGAATGGTTTCAGCTCAACAACTTGTAAATTGCTACAAATTTCAACAAGTGTTAAAGAATCTGTCGACTTAACAACTTGTAAATTGCTACAAATTTCAACAAGTGTTAAGGAATCTTTGGTCTTAACCGGTTAAGAATCTTCTCGCCTAACTACGGTTAAGCATCTTCTTGGCTTAACTACGGTTACATCTTCTTGGTCTTAACTTCGTTAAGAATCTTCTCGCTTAACTACGGTTAAGCATCTTCTTGGCTTAACTACGGTTACATCTTTTTGGTCTTAACTTGGTTAAGAATCTTCTCGCTTAACTACGGTTAAGCATCTTCTTGGTCTTAACTACGGTTAAGCATCTTCTTGGTCTTAACTTCGGTTAAGAATCTTCTCGCTTAACTACGGTTACATATTCTTGGCTTAACTACGATTAAGCATCTTCTTGGTCTTAACTTCGGTTAAGAATCTTCTTGGCTTAACTACGCTTAAGCATCTTCTTGGCTTAACTACGGTTAAGCATCTTCTTGGTCTTAACTTCGGTTAAGAATCTTCTGCTTAACTACGGTTAAGCATCTTCTTGGTCTTAACCGGGTTAAGAATCTTCTTGGCTTAACTACGGTTAAGCATCTTCTTGGTTTTAACCGGGTTAAGAATCTTCTCGCTTAACTACGGTTAAGCATCTTCTTGGTCTTAACTACGGTTACATCTTCTTGGTCCGAACCGGGTTAAGAATCTTCTCGGCTTAACTATGGTTAAGCATCTTCTTGGCTTAACTACGGTTACATCTTCTTGGTCTTAACTTCGGGTTAAGAATCTTCTCGCTTAACTACGGTTACATCTTCTTGGTCTTAACTACGGTTAAGCATCTTCTTGATTCAAGCCGGGTTTTCAACCCGCCAATTTTAGTCCGATCTTCTGTTTCCTTTTTATCCTCTCGATCTTAGATCCGTCATTGTTTCTTCTCTTCTCGGACTTAAGCCGAGATATTATCTTCTTAGATCCGCTCACTCGGTTTGAGCTCTTCTTTTCTGCCTACTCATCTAGGCCGAGATCATGTTTTCTAGATCCCGGATCCGCTCACTTAGGCCGAGCTCTTGTCTTTTCTGCCTACTCATCTAGGCCGAGTTGATGTCTTCTGGATCCGGGATCCGAATCGAGGATCCGCTCACTTAGGTCGAGCTCTTGTCTTTTCTGCCTACTCATCTAGGCCGAGTTGATGTCTTCTCGGATCCGGATCTGGAATCCGTGATCCGCTCACTTAGTGAGCTCTTGTCTTTTCTGCCTACTCATCTAGGCCGAGATGATGTCTTCTCGGATCCGGGATCTAGAATCCGTGATCTGCTCACTTAGGTCGAGCTCTTCTATACTTGAATGTCATCTCTTTGGGAGCACTCATGCCCCTGCCTTTGCATCCTTTCCGGAAGGGTCTTCGCTCTTCCGCAGTATCTATCCTTCCATACCGGAGGTGATCTTTGTTGTAGTATCCGCTTCGACCGTTGTCTTTGATGCGCCACCTTCTGTCGGGCGTTTTCACTCCGCGTGACTCGGTCACGAAGTTTCGTGTTCGGTTGTCCCTTCAGCCGAGGTCGATAGATCTCCCACTCCCAGCAGAGTGTTTGTCTTCAATCGATCCTTCGTCTGTCATTAGCCATCTATTCTTCTTTCTTTCCCACGCGGCGCCAAATTGTGTAAGTGATTTTTCGACCACACGCCCGCTTAGTAGTCAATGGAGAGCACCTAGAATAGATGGCACCTCGACGCAATGTAAAGAGAAGTTTCCGATGGTGGTTCTTCCACCCGGCACTGACGATCAAGTCAAGATATCTCTCAAAGATAATCAAGTACTAAACTCACAAGCTTGAGTATCAAAAGCATACCTTAGACCCATGGGGGTGCCTCTTATTTATAGCCAACTCAATCCCAGTCCCAATGAGAGCCTAACTCCAATGGACTCAGGATTACTGCTAATCTGGGACTCCCAGTGGGATCAGGATAAACTCTCTAAGAGTCTTATCTTTACCCAAACTGAAGTCTTCTCCCAATCTAGGACTCTTGTCCATATCTAGGTTGAGTTCCCTCTTCATTCTAGGACTCTTGTCCCCTATCCGCTTATCTCGGATTCCGATATCTTCGGAGGTAACCTCGGCCTATCCGAGATGACCTCGGCACAACAGCCAAGACACGTGGCACCTCGGCTGACACGTCGGCGTCACCTTGCCACGTGTTGGTACTCAGAAAATATATCCCCACAAATTGTATGACACAATTGATAAATTGTCGTGCGCTACCGTTGAATTTCCTTAATTACGTAGACTTTTGACTATACCGACTAGATCGATTGGGCTTATATGCCAGCATAGTAAAAAATCTTGTTACTGGGTTTTGGACTGTTCGTAAATTTTTAGATTTGAAATTTGTATTTTAGGAAGAAAAGTTGATATTATATTATGAATTGTTAGGATTGTTTGATTGAGAAACGTAATAGAGTGATTTGCCAAATGCCTTAGTCTTCACGAGACCGATACACAGAAGAGAGACCTTATCTTGTTCACTTCGAAATTCAATTTTCGATTACTATTCACATGTTAGTTGGACTCATTTGCCTCGCAAAACTACATATATATTATGGAAAGAGTTTTGCTACATCCTTGTTTCATTATCTCTAATTATAGAATGATGTAATAATAAAATAAAATCTCACATAATTGAGTATGTGGTAAATTAAAAATTGACACCTATTATTTTATATCATTGGGGTAAAATTATTAAAGTTTTATTAAAGATCTCAAATATTTTTCATTATGAAAAATTACAAAATTGTGGGGGCATATTTTGTGAGTAACAACACGTGGCTAAGGTCATGCTGAAGTATCAACTGAGGTGTCACGTGGCGTGTCATGACACCGAGGTGCTCTTGGCTAGGTCAAGGTTATATGTGGAGATATCGGAATTCGGAATATTCGGATAGAAGACAAGAGTCCTAGAATAGAGGAGGCCTCAGTCAGGATAAAGATAGAGCTCTTAGAGAGTTTATCTCTATCTAGTTGAGAGTCCAAGATGAGTATTGAGCCAAAGTCCATTGAAGGTAGCCTTCTACAGGAATCAGGTTAGTGCTGGTTACAAAAGTAAGGCACCCTCGTGGATTTAAGGTATACTTTTTATGCTTTGTCTAGTGAGCTAAGCATTATTGGCTGTTTTTGAGAGATAATTATTACCTTGATCGTCGGAATGTGCCCTGGTGAACGAACTACCACCGAATTCTTATCTTTCTGTAGCAGGTTGTTCGGACTTAATTTATTTTGCCAATGCTCTCCTGCTGAGTTTCCTTGTTTGGTTGTGTGGTCAAAAATCAACACCCATAATTTGGCGTCGTCTGTGGGAAATATAAGGAGAATAGATGGCCAACGATGGGCAGAAAGAGAAAATTGGGGACGACATCCCTAGTGGGAGTGGTAAACACGCCGATCCTAACGCAAAGAAGGAGAACTGTAATGAAGAACCTTAAGATCAGAATTCCAAAGAAAAGGATGTCGGCTAAGAGGGAAACGTACCGAAGAAAGCAGATGAACATTACAATGAAAGCGACCTCCAGGTATAGAAAGATAAATACCTAAGGAAGGATGGCAAGATGAAGGGAATGGCAAACAAGTTGGTAGATCTACAATTGGTTGTCAACTTCATGATGCAGAACAACGTCATGCAACCACCGTTTCCATTGGAGGACACGCCGATTCCAGCGGCCAAGAACAACGCCCAGAGAGGAAGGCAGAAAGCAATCTCTGCAGTCCCTCAGCATGATAGGGCAAAAAAGCATTCGCATCGGCTTTCACAGGAGGTCAGACGAGGAGAATCAATGAGAGGAGAGTCTCAGAAGACACCTCGTGCCAAGGAAACTTATGTCAAGGAACATTGGCATGTTCAAGGAAATGAGCTTTGTTTTGACACGATGAATAAAGGGAGGTCCAAAAGGACTCATAACGACACCGGGAGCAGCGCACCAAAAAGGCTGAAATTCGTTGATAGGCGAGCACCTGGACGGACTAAGGAGGATTTGAGGAACTACCTCTAGAGGAAGCAACAAGATGCCGAGGTCACATCTCCAGTCAAGCCAAGAACACCGTTCTCAATAGAGCTGGATAAGTTTGAAGCCCGAAAAAGGTTTCACATGCCGAGGTTCTAGATATATGACAGTAAGTCCGATTCGAACTTTCACATTGGCTTATACTTGAATTCAATGGCGTTGTATACCAGGAACAAACCGTTACTCTGCAAGGTGTTCCTCTCATCCTTTGGGGAAATTGCATTAGATTGGTTTCACAAGTTGCTAAAAAGAACTGTGAAGGGTTGGGAAGGCCTAGCCGAGATATTTGTGGGCAGGTTTGTTACAAACAAATTGCAGCCATTAAGGGTAGACTTCCTAATGGCTCTGAAAATTAGCGAGGGTGAAAGGCTCAGTACTTATGCCAAAAGGTATTACGAGGTGTTCAACCGAATACTAGGATGCAACCAGGAGTTGGCAGTCGTATCTTTTAAAAACGGCCTGGAGGATGATTGCATGCTTCAGAAGTCGCTGGCAAAGACTTTGCCAAAAAGTATGGAGAAGCTCATGGCAAGGATCGAGAAATATGCCAGAGTAGAGGAGGATACGCTAGGGACAAATGCGTCGAAACAGGAGAAGAGGCCGCCAAGCGTTTAGATAATATCGGATATAATAGACAAGAGATGAATCGAGGGTCAGACAGTACCACCACCGTATTCCGGATCCCCATTTATAAAGTTCTGGAAAGAATCAGGAACCAACCGTATTATAGAGCGCCAGAGAAGATTCCTGCCAAATTTATGAGGAAAAGCTTGGGCAAGCACTATGCCTACTACAATGAAGATGGACACTTGACGTAGGGTTGTAGAGCCCTGAAGGCGCATTTGGAAGATCTTGTTAGACAAGGTCACTTAAGGGACCTAGTGGATGAAGCTAGAACGAGGAAAGAGCATGCAAGGCTACCCCAGGCACTGGCAGCACCACCTCTACCAACACCACAACCGCAAGCAGACGGACCTCGAGTGATCAATGTAATTCACTCAAGGATCAATGAGAACGAGGTACGTGGAGAGACTCAGAGGGTGAAACACTTACAACATGTGTATCGGGTCCAGCAAAAGAGGCTTAGGACAGACGAGTACCAGGAACCAATGGTGTCCTTTACTGAAGCCGACCTAGACATGGTGCAACATCCACACAACAGTGCTCTAGTGGTATCCCTCAAGATTAGATAATGCTAGGTAAGGCGCATTCTAATTGACCAAGGCAGCTCTTATGACATCATGTATGTCAAATGTTACAAGGAGCTCGGCCTTCACTGAAGCAGTCCAACAGTCGAATGGTCAAGTTCAATGGAACACCGATATGGCCCCTGAGAGCAATAAATTTGGAGGTGCAGACAGGCACCAAGAAGGTAAGTAAAGAGTTCACAATAATTGACACTCTCTCCCCTTACAATGTTATCTTGAGGAGGCCATGGTTACACGCAATGAGGGTTATTCCTCAACCGCATTTAGTTATTACGGTTCCCAACAAAACATGGAATTGAGGAAGTCAGATGGGATCAAGTGCAGGCAAAGAATTGCTCCATGGCAGCAATGAAATCCACCTGCAATGTGCGAGAAGCAGAAACAATAAAGATTGAAGACAAGGACATGGAGGTCCTGGATGACGTCGGCAAAGAGCCGGCCAACAAAAGCGAGAAAGCCTTAAAGAAGATCCTGGTCCAACAAGGGGATAAGGAGCGCTTCTTCCTTCTCGACTCAAGTTTGACCGAGGAGGAAGAGAAGGAGTTAGAGTCATTCTTGCGAGCAAACATAGAGGTGTTTGCTTGGAAGCCATACGAGATGCCTGGCATTGATTCCGAGGTCACTTGCCACAGACTAAATATAGACAGGTTGGCCAAACCTGTCATTCAGGGAGCAAGAAGGCTGACGTTGGTCCATGTGGAGGTAGTTGAAGAAAAAATGGACAAATTGTTGGAGGCCAGAACCATTCGTGAGGTAAATTACCCTACTTGGTTGTCAAACACAGTTGTTGTGAAAAAAAAGAATAGGAATTGGAGGGTCTGTGTGGACTTCACTATCCTGAATAAGGCTTGTCCCAAAGACAGCTTCACACTCCCCAAGATCGATCAATTAGTGGATGCTACTTCAGGACATGGAAGGATGAGCTTCTTAGATGCTTACAGGGGGTACCATCAAATAACAATGTACTCTCTAATGAGGAGAAGACTGCATTTATCATCCCAAAAAGGTTGTATTGCTACAGAGTGATGTCTTTCAGGTTGAAAAATGCAAGAGCAACCTACCAGAGGTTGGTGACCAAGATGTTAAAACATCTGATTGGCAAAACAGTGGAAGTATACATTAATGACAGAGTCATGAAGACCAAAGAACTTGAGAATCACCTAGCCGACTTGAAGGCAGTTTTCGATATCCTTAGAACATATCGGCTCCGACTCAATGCTTCAAAATATGCATTCGGAGTTGGGTCTGGTAAGTTCCTGGGATACTTGGTTACCAGAATAGGCATTAAGGCAAGCCCAGATCAAATCAAGGCTATCTTGGACTTGAAAAGCCCAACGTCGGCAAAACAAGTGTAGATGTTAACAGGCAGGGTTGCAGCCCTCAATAGATTTATAAGCAGAAGTTCAGATAAATGTAAACCATTTTTTAGTTTATTAAAGAAGGCCACAGATTTTTTGTGAACAGAGGAGTGCGCAGTCGCGTTGGCCGACTTGAAGAAATACCCGACAATAGCTCCAATTTTGTCAAATCCAGTACCAGGAGATGAGCTATTTTTATACTTGGTTATTTCGAAACATGTAGTGAATGCAATAATAATCAGAAAAGAGAATGGAGAACAAAGGGCAGTATACTATGTAAGTAAAACCCTAGCAGGTACAGAGACCAGGTACTTGCCCTTGAAGAAATTGACACTGGCCTTAGTGATGGCTTCAAAAAAGTTGAATCATTGCTTCGAAGCCCACAAGATTATGGTATTGACTGAACACCCCTTGAAGTCCCTGCTGCAACAAGGAGATCTGACAGGCAGGGTAGCCAGATGGGCAGTGGTATTAGGCCAATACGATTTAGAATTTAGACCCAAAACGGCAATCAAAGGCCAGGTTCTGGCCGACTTCGTGGTCGAGTTCACACCTAGTGTCATCCCACGTCGAGCTCCGGTGAGCCATGGTTTAGGATGTCCAGGGGAATACGAAGAGACCCAGCTGGGAATGAAAAACCCCACACTAGTAAAAGACCTTCTGTAAAGGTGTCCTTCTGCTGTTAGTCTAAACCTCACCGACTTCAGTCTGGTTTTGTGCGCCTCTTTGTGATCATCTAGCAACTTGCATCCCTCACAGGTTGAAGACTTCTTGTATGAAATACACAAAAGGGTATGTGGAAGCCATGCTGGGGGCAGATCACTTGCTCATAGGGCTATTACTCAAGGGTACTGGTGGCCCTATATGCAGAAGGATGCTGAAGCCTACGTTAGGAAGTGCGAGAAGTATCAAAGGTTCGCACCTTTGATACATCAACCAGCAATAGATTTGAATCCAGTGTCCAGCCCTTGGTCATTTGCCCAGTGAGGCATAGATCTTGTTGGACAACTACCCCAAGCAACTAGGTAAAGGAAGTTTCTGCTGGTAGTAACTAATTACTTCATAAAGTGGGTAGAAGCTGAACCCATTGCTAAGATTCGAGATATTAATGTGAAGAACTTCATATGAAAGAACATCATCACTAGGTTTGGGATTCCAAGGGCAATAATAGCAGACAATGGCACTCAGTTTGATAGTAAGTTACTCAAAAACTTTTGTGCAAAGTATAAAATCAAGAACTACTACTCTACGCCAAGTTTCCCCTAGAGTAATGGTCAGGCAGAAGCATCTAATAAAACTATCTTGGATGGGATCAAAAAGAGGCTGGAAACAGCAAAGGGAAAGTGGATAGAGGAGTTGCCCAATGTACTTTGGGCATATCAGACTACGTCAAGAAAATTAACTGGGGAGTCTCCATTTGCCATGGCTTATGGCACTGAAACAGTTACCTACTGGAAGTCAGCATTCCAAGGATAAGAACTCAGAGAGTAGAAAATGATTCAAATGAGGCATTCCTAGCCCGAGACCTAAACCTATTGGAGGAGAAAAGAGAGAGGGCAGCAATTCGGCTGGGGGCATACCAGCAACAACTTGCTAGGGCTTATAACAAGAAGGCCAAACTAAGAGAGTTCAAAGTTGGGGACCTTGTGCTAAGGAAAGTAGTCGGCAACAAGAAAGATCCTAGGGAGGTTCAAGCTTGGCCCAAATTGGGAAAGGCCTTTGTGACAACCCTCACCTCTGATTAGTGCTAATCTGTGATTAAGCATGATAAGTGACTGATTAAGCAGAAGTTCTGAACTGATTGTATGAGTGTATTGCATTAATTGCATTTCTATTTGTTTGTCATTAAATGATTTGTTCATGTTTTAATTTCGAACTGCAAATTGAAGGTCTTATCGGCGGGTAAATCAAAAATTGATTAGTGTTATGTGTTAATTAGGATTTATGTGATTTTATGGTAGATTTAATTGGAATTTGATTTGAAATGATTAAATTAGATTAAATAATGTTAAATTACATTAGTTCAAGTAAACTACATGTTTGCCATTAGTGGTTAATGCTAGGTCATGTAATTGATTCATATGTTTGGTACTATCATTTCACCATCTCCTCCATTTCCTAGGCCAAAACCGAGAGCGAGAGAGAGAGAGAGAGAGTAGAAGAAAAACTTGAGTTCATTAAAATTGGCTTGGAGAATTAGGAGAATTGAAGGAATTTGCATATTTGAGCTTCCACATCTTGAATTCAAGGCAGAAGGTAGAGAATTCATCTTCTTAATTGTGAATTTAAGTTGTTCTTGCATGATTCATAGGAAAATTAGTGATCTAAGTCAAGAATTGGTTTAAAGTGTTGAATTAAGAGTCCATTTCATGCATGCATGTGCATATTCTTGAATTTTGAGGTTGTCTTCATGAGAATTTCTACATGCATGTTTATGTTTTTGTTATAGTCCATGAATTCACCATGTTTTGGAGTTCAAACTTGTATTTGATTATGTTTTAGAGCATTGGAATTCATAAGAACTCATGCATGTTATGTTCTTGTTTAGTTCATGAAAGTTTCTTTGTAATTGTGTTCAATTGGCTTACCTTTGGGCTTGATTTTACAAAATTGATCTTCAAAATATGTTGTAGTATGAGTTTTCAAGTGTTTTCCAAAAAATGGGCCCAAAAGGTTGAGTTTTGAAGTGTTGAATGCTTGGTTTGACCTTGGGAGGCAAATCTGGAAATTCCAGATTTTGGCTTCCACGCTCGAGCGACCATCTTTTGTTCAGAGCTCCGCTCGAGCGAGGGAATGTTGGCTTGAGCGTAGATTGAAAGCTCTCAGGTTTTCTGCATGTGCAAACACATGCTCAAGCAAAGAAACCTACGCTCGAGCGAGGACTGTGTCTTACGCTCGAGCGAGCATCAAGCGAGCGTCGAGCGGAGATTTTCAACATCCAGCATTTTTTGCATTTTTACAGACCGCTCAAGCGAGGAAGTCCACGCTCGAACAACCCCTCTGTTTTGGAAAGCTCACTCAAGCATAGAAAGCCATGCTCGAGCGAGATCCTTGTTTTCTGAAAAATTCTGAAAAGTGTTTTAAAGTGCATTTTTGCATCCTCATTCCATCATAAGCATTTCTAGGCCAAGTTTAAGGCATTTTAATGAGGATATTGATATAGAACCACACCAAATCAAGATAGGGGCTAAGTTGTTATCCCGAACGTATAACTTAGTGTGTGTTCGTTTTGTTACTATGTAGGGTTGGCATTCGAGGATGCTCATTAGCTTGCCTATAGCCCAGTGCTCTGTGAGTAACAATGTTGTAAAGATATGTTCAATTACGATTATTTTCCGAATGATCAACTATTCTGCTTACTAAAACATTATGTTTTAATGAATGAATGTTTGTCCTATTTGTAAACTATATTCGTGGCATCCATAGCAATTTACTGTTACTGCTACTGTCAAAGAGATCTCTGTCGGTTCCAATGTTTGGAACTACTATCGCCATCTTGTTATGATAGCCATTAATCGATCGCTCGTCCGTTAGGACCCATCATCGCTTTTGCTATGAAATGTACCGCATATGACTACTATGATTCTAAATGACTGATTCACTGATGCAAAACACTGTTTTAATTACTGAAAGGATATTCATTCTTAACCCCTTCACGCATTTGTTATTCACAGGGCTTTAGCTCGCTGTTTATATCTATATGTAGGTGTCCAGGCACCAAATCGATGCTAAGAGCGTCAAGTTAAGCTCCCGTTTTGTCAAGCCAACCACCATGCCTCACCTCGAGGTTCCGAGTCTGTCCAAGCTAAGGCTGTTTTTGGGGTGTCTCAGTCTCACCCTTTGTCTCTGTTCTGTAATAAATGTTATAGACTCCTACTATACAGTTATGGCATAGAGATGGAATCCCTAACTTGTATGTTATGTATATCTGATATGTAAATGTATTTTGGTTATGAATGTGACTTGTTCATAAAAGTCTTTGTGCATTTTGATTGTCACAGCTCATTGGACATCTCTTTTATTTACTGTTTGGCTTCTGCCAACCTCTTACTCTGTATTACGGTCTTTACTGTTAAGTAAGCCTTTGGTAATCATTTAATTCTTGGCGTACATTTATACTAAACCCATAAGGGCGGGTTTGGGTCGTGACAGCCTTATAGAATTATCTTGGTCGTCGACAATGGGGTATATCAGCTTGAAGACAATGAGGGCAAAGCGTTTCTAAGACCTTGGAATACTTGCAACTTAAAGTTTTTCTATCATTAGATTTTTTTTTTTTTTTCGAAATTTATGTCATTAGCCGAATTAATAATAAAATTTTAGCTCGATTTTGAAATTTGTGTAATAGGACTGATTAGTCCTTTGGCGATGTTTCTAATTGAAACATGACGAATAATCTAGACTTATTATATGGTAGAGTTGAATTATACTTGCATATAATAGAGTTAAACTAAGTTGGCAATATTTCTGATTGAAACATAACGCATAACTTAGACTTATTATATGGCAAAGTTGAATTATACTTGCATATAATAGAGTTGAACTAAATTGAATTAAAACTAGACTTGTCATGTCGGCAGAGTTAAACTTAGAATGGAACTAAGTGCATTTCAGTTAGATTAACAGAGAAACTAAGGTTGAGAACCTCGGCTAGTCTTTGTTTGAATCTGACTTCGGCAAAAGACTATACGTGCTTAATGTGAACTCTTTTTTTGGGGGTGAATAAGACATAAAAATGTTAGTTCATAAGTGAAACTTAAGTTCATATTAGGGAGCAGAGAGCTGGAGAATGATGAATAAGCTTAAAAGTTTAAAAGCTTGGGAAGACTTGTTGAAATTTTTCTAAAAATTTACAAGCTAGAATTGGCTTAAACACCTATTAAAATTTCAGGAAAATTTACAAGGTAAAGTTAGCTAAGGTAATATTAAAAGAAGTATCTGAGCTACATATTGGCCGAGATGGCCAACCAGGTTGCCAAGCTTAAAAATGGTGAAGTCTTGAAAGAAAATAGCATATGAAAGTAAAAAAGCAATATTGACTAGCAGTTGCGAAAATATTTTGGTATTTCTAAAGTGTTAGCCGAGGTATGCCAATGGTTGGCCGAGGAAAACATTCAAGGTTTATATCCGAGATATTATACCCCAGAGTTATTATACAGTTAAGGTATACTTTGAAAAAATGCAAAAATATTCTAAGTATAAAGGCATGAAAAGCATAAAAAAAAAAAAAAAAAACCGTAAACATGCATAGAAGAAAATAAGAAGGCACACATTCAATACTTGGAAGACAAAAGACTTGTATTCAAGAAAAAGATTACTTGTTCAATTACAAAAGTGGCACTTCGGCCCAACTAAACAAACAGTGTTCAGAATAGAGAACAAAGTAAAAAAAGAGAAAAGATTCTAAGTGGACCGCTCTGCTGTTGATTGGTCAGGTATCGACTTTGGCGCATACCGAAAGCTTCTCGGCAGTCATCTCCGCCTCGATCTCGGCATCAATCTCGTGAAGAGTTTGGTCGAGGCTTTTCTTGGCTGTTTGTACTTCGGTCTCTGACATGGCTCTTTTGGGAGAGGCACTCTTGGAGACTTCATCCTCGTCGTCCTGAGTCAAGTTCAGGACTTGCTCATTCAGAGTTGGGGACTTGGCCCCAACGGAACCCTCAACACCAGCTTCGACCTCGGCTTTTTCTTCTTCTTCTTTTTCTTCCCCCTTAGCCTCACCCTCAAATTGGCTTGGAGTGGAGGGGAATGGCACGACAATTCGACTTTCATCTTAAAGGGGTGAGTCCTCAGGGACAGCCAGCTCTTTCAGAGCAGCCATCCAACCAAGGGTATAACCCCTGTTGCATGCCTGTCTAACTTGCTTTTTGTATTCCTCATGGATGTCGACTGCCCTCTTAACATAGGCCTTCTCGTCCACCTCTTTGATTTCGGCTGCCTTTGTAGACAGTGCCGTTTAGAGCTCGGTTTGGGCCTGGGCCTCTTTCTCCTTGGCTTCTTTTGCCTCGGCCTGAGCAACCTTGGTAACATTTTCTATAGTTTCAGGGCAGTCCTCAGCCCTTTTCAAGGCCAACTCAGTAACCTTGGCCTGATCCAGAAGACCTCGGATACGGCCTCAGCCTTGTTTAGTGGGGAACGGAGTTTTACTGCCTCCTTTGTTTTCTAGGTTAGCTCTTTCTTAAACTCGTCGATCTTAACTACAAGGGAATGACCCTGCTAGATAGCCTACAAGAGTGCAAAGAAAATTTGTTAAGTATGAGAACCAGAGTTAAAGTTAGATGAAAAATATAAGTGTTGAGACTTACCAAGACACAATTCTACATCATCATCGCGTAATTTTCATACTCTGAAAGCTCACCATCTGGTTGATGTCGGTTGGGAGTAGAACGGCGGTGGATATGACAGCACTGACTTCCAGGTTGTCGAGCGCACTGTCCCTAACCAGAAGAGGTCAGTCTCCAACCATGATGGATGGAGTCCATGGAGCGTTAGCGCAGAAGCCAGAGGGCTTAGAAGAACTGCCGGACCTCGGCCTTTTGGATTACAGTGGGTTAGACGCCTCGGCCTCGGCAGGCCTTTTCTCAGCGGACTTCTCAACTTCAGTCAATTTTGAAATTGGCACTGTGTCTTCTGACTCCACCTCAGTGGCGCTGGGCTTGGCCTTGGCCCTTTTTATCCTTTTTGCCTTGGGTTTTGGCTGCTATTGGGAAGGAGAAGAAGAATGGACCGATACCACACTGGGAATGTCGGCAAGTAAGTCATCCGGGATGATCTTTGTGAGGCCCATTTCGTCAGTGGTAGAAGCGACTCTTACTTTGGTACCAAAGTGAATGACAGGAAGGGTAGTGGGAAGATTGGTTGGATCGTAAGCCAACGCCTCAGATTTTTGATGTTTTCGGCTATGAGTTCTATCGGCAGATAGAGACTGGAGCTCGGCGTCGGCGTTGGCATTGGGATGGAGGAATTAGTTGAGGAGCGGAAGTAGATGGCTGCTCGGCTAGGTCAGAGGTGGAGGCCTGATTTGGCCTTGTCAATGAAGTTGTTAGAGGAGTTGTGGCAGAAGGGGGAGTCTTGCTTCAGCGTGGAACATCGGGCAAGGCCGACTTATATATGAGGATATAGTTGAGTAGCAGGGGAGCTTTACAGAGGTCAATAGGAAGGCCCAGTAGCCTCTTCACGTCTTTGCTGGGGAAGAAGGATCAGCGGAAGTCCTTCGATGGTTGGGGTAAAGCTGCAAAAGATAGAGAACAGACATTATAATTTAAAAAGGAAATAAAATGGCAAAGTCTTAAGACAGAGAAGTTGACACTTAGTTCTTATCCTCATCTTCTTTAAACACCAATCGACGTAGAGGGAAAAGATAAAAATCATCATCTGGAGCAAATTCCCAGTTACCCGAGACAATCAGGTAATCATCTCCAGCACTCTTGTTGGAGTTTGAGAGGTCGGCTATGATTTTGTAGACTGTGGATCTCGGTTTGAGGTAGTAAATGTAGCTTTTTTCAGACTTTAAGCCACACATGGTATAACAAAATTAGATGTCAGCTAGTGTTATCCTAACGTTTTCTCAGCGAGCTATGGCAATTATACTATTAATGACCCTATAGGAGTTAATGGCCAGCTGCATGGGGTTGAGTTTGTAGTAGTGAAGGATTTCCTTAAACAGGATGTTTAAGGGAAGCCGAAGTCCACACTTGACAAAAGCTACCACATGAAAGGGCATGGAGTCCCTAATTTGTATGATAGAGTCTTCCTCTCCAGCCAATCTGATCTAAACGTCGACTAGAATGGAAAACTCTTGCCTGAAGTACTCCAGCTTGGCAGGGGTATCAACTCTCCACCTAAACATTCCTATGAGGTCGGCTTAGGGTGGATTGGTTCATAGTTTCAGAAGAGAAAATTTGGTATGGGTTTGGGAATCTCGATTAAACCCTAGACTGGCATTGGGGCAAGGATTTTTCAAGATCTAGGGGGAGTTCGTTTCAATTTTCCTAGAGATCGTGATTTCTATCAAAACCCAAGGCCTAAATCTATACTAAATTAGGAATCAAAGGCAAGAATCTAAAGATAAAACAAGACAAAACAAAAAGATGAACATGATTCAGAACCAAGAAGGATTTAGAGTCAAAAATAATAAATCAAGACTCAGACCAAAACGAAAGTGTGGCAAGAACAGTGCTAAAAACATTCTAGTAACACAGTGATAAAGCTTCATTGAAGTACAAGAAACTGATTCATGGTATTTAGAAGTGTGAGAAAAGCGCAATACAAATGTTCAATGGCAACATAGGCAATATGCAGACAGATATGAGATTCAAAATACAACAGGAATTCAAGAACAAAAATTGATTTGTAATGGCGACAAATAGCATGTAAACATATAACATATTTGAAACATATCAAAGGAATAGTGAAAAACTGAAAATGGAGGAAATCAGTGGCTTACCAAGGAAACAAACGCTGTGATGAGTATCGCCGAAGTCAGACGAAGTGAATGGTTGCAAACAAATGATGAAAAGGTAGCCGGAGGAGGTAATTGGAATAGTTGCAAAGCTTAGAAGCTTAAACAATGGCGGTTTGGGAGAGAGGCGTTAGAGAGAGAGAAAGAGTTGCAAGGCAAAATGAATGTTCAAAAGTGAAGAGACGGAGAGAGAGGGAGAAGTTAAAATTGCGAAAAGGCGACAAACCATAATGATCTGCCTTGGACGACGTGTCTGTCAGGCAGTGTGCACAGAAGCGACGCGACCTGATGGCATGTGTCAAGTACGAATCAATGAGAGAAGGACGCGTGGCAAAAACGGTTGAGAAAACCGTACGTGACAGCTCACGAGCAGATAAAACTCTTGGAGTTCTTAATTTAATGAAACAAAAACTTCGGCTAGAGGTGCGATCTTGGTTAAGAAACTTAAAGAACTTGGTTCTTGATTCTTGGTCATTGATAAAGTAGACTGTAGAGTCTTGATCATATGCAGTCGACGAGTGATGATCTTGGTCGTGAAGGATAGAGTGAGTCTTAGCCGACGTGCTATGTGGACAAACGGTGTAGGTTCCATCACCTCAGATTGCCGAGGTAATAGAACCTAGGGGACAGTTGTGGAGGCACATTTTGTGAGTAACAGCACGTGAATAAAGGGGATGCCGAAGTATCAGCCAAGGTACCACGTGGCGTGTCATGACGCCAAGGTGCTCTCTGCTAGGCCGAGATTATCTGCGGAGATATCGAAATTCGAGATATTCGGATAGAAGACAAGAGTCTTAAAATAGGGGAGGACCTCAGTCTGGATAAAGATAGAGCTCTTAGGGAGTTTATTATCTCTATCTAGCTGGGAGTCCAAGATGAGTATTGTGCCAAAGTCCATTGAAGCTAGACTTCTACAAAGATCAGGTTAGTACTGGTTATAAAAGTAAGGCACCCTCGCCGGTCTAAGGTATTTTTTTATGCTTTGTCTAGTGACTTAAGCATTATTGGTTGTCTTTGAGAGATAATTACTGACTTGATCATCGGAGTTTCCTCAGGTGAACGAACCACCGTTGGATTCTTATCTTTCTGTAGCAAGTTATTCGGGCTTAATTTATTTTACCAGTGCTCTCCTGCTGAGTTTTCTTGTTTGGTTGTGTGGTCAAAAATCAACACCCACAAAAATAATAAAATGTCAAAAAATAATTACAAAATTATTTAAAATTTTATAATTTTAATTATTAATATTTATAATTTTTTTTACTAATTTAAATTTATTTTTATTAAAATAACCTGTAATTTCCATTATATTACAACAATCCCGCCGACAAAATTAAGGACACAGAATTAATCTCATAATTAATCATATAAAATAATTTTAATTATACATCATATGGTACAATTCCTATAAAACATACAGTTACATTAGATTATTCAACTTACATTGCATGTGATTGATTTTGTAAACTTATTGCAATCCTAGTCTCACTCCAAATCGGTTAAAAAATAAAGATCATGTTTAGATGTAAATCTATTTATATTGAGGTTAACTTTTAACTCATTTTAAGTTACATTATTTTTCACATTTTTTATGCATAAAAGACAAAAAATTAAAATTAAAATTAAAAATAAAAAATTAATTTTTAATCAACTTTTCAAATCACTCTATTATAAATAATTTCATATTGATTAATAATAATAATAATAATCATAATGAAAAAAAAAAATTGGATCATTGTGAACTGCTAGACTTGTTGTAAGCACTGTTTACTTGCTTAGTGGGAAATAGATAAGGGAAAATATCAAAAAATGATAATAGAAAAAATAATTACAAATTCATAAAAGTTTAATATTTATTTGCATTTAAAAAAGTCAATTTATTAATTTATTAGTTTATTTAGATCATATTATCTCTCTAATTTTTTACACATCTTTTCATAATAAGCAAAAAAGCTAGCTTATAAGTCATACTCAAAACAATCCTTAAAAAAATCAGCTTGACTTATTTGAGTCACATCACCTATCTACTTTTCTATATGTCTTTTTGTCAGAAGCAAAAAAACCAACTTATTATAAAAATACGTGCAAAAAATAGAGATTATGTGACTTAAATAAATCAATAAACCAATAAGTTAATTTTTTTTAGATGTTGCCAAAAGAGATTTTAGTATATAAGTCATCTGTATATTTAAAGGGAAATACTATGATACACACCTTTCAAAGGGTGTATACTGTATATACCTTATAATTAAAAAAAAAAATAGTACAATTTCAAACTTTATGAGTCATAACTTAAAAAAAAGTCATAATCAAATAACACATGAAATATAATAAAAAAATCTCATGAGTCATAACCAAAATAAGTTTGTAATTAAAAAAATTAATTATAACTAAAGAAGAAAATAACATAACTTAAACATAGGGATGACAATTTGAACTCGACCCGATGGGGACCCAACCCCCCGACCCCGATGTGAGCGATTTTTTCCCAAAAAATATCCCCAATGAGGCGGGGATGGTATTCAAAAATCAATCCCCGATCAATTTCGGGCCGGGGACAAGGATAAGTGTCCCAACCCCATACCTGGCCCGTCTCCATCCTCGTTTGTCCCCGAAGTGAAATTATTATTTTATCCCTATATATATATATACAAACCGCTAATTCTCACATCTCTCTCTCTCTCTTCCCTCTACTCTCTCTCACTCTCGCACCTTTCCTTTTTCTCGGCCATCGCCATCGCCATCGTCATGACGATTGTCCTCCTTTGTTGTCCATCGCCTCCGTCATCGCAGTCGTAGTCACAGTCACAGTCACCAATTGCCTCCGTCGTCGTCGTTGTCCATCGCCTCCATCATCATTTCTCTCTCTCTCTCTCTCTCTCTATGTCACAAATCTATCCCCCCCTCTCTCTCTCTCTCTGTTATAGATTTGTTTGTATATCTCTGTGTCATAGATCTGTCCTCTCTCTCTCTCTGTGTAACAAATCTGTTTGTGTATGTATGTATTTGTATACATGTTGATGATTTTGTTGATGCTTGTGGGTCTGTAACCTATTGATGATTTTGTTGATGTTGATGTTGAAAATGAAACAATTGGGGATGATGATGATGTTGTTGTTGTTCATGATGTTGTTGATGGTGTTGTTGAAACAGATTTGGACCGCGAAATTTTTGAAGTCGGGGAAACCCAAACCCCGTAGAAGACGGGTATGGAGGCAGTGATAGGTTCCCCGTCGGGGATCGGGGCCGAGGACAGGAGGTTTTCACAATTAGGGATTAGGGATGGAAAGTGTGATCCCCGTCCCGCCCCGTTGTCATTCCTACTTAAAGGTGCATAAGGTAAGGATGTTTAGTATAATTTTCCATATTTTAAAAGTTTGTAATTGTTTTTTGAAATTCCTACATTTTTTTTTTTTATATTTTTCTAATTAAGCATTATTTTGAGAACTAATTATTTTTTAATATTTTATGAAATTCGTTAAAAAAAATAGAGATAATCGTTAATTTCTGATAATTAATTTTAATTCTTTTTTGATTATTTTAATATGTTTCCAAATGAGTAGAAGAGGATAATAATTGTTTGGACATGCAAATTGTTAGAACAATTAGTCTTGAATTTTTCAGTTGGTGGTCTTTGAATCTTTAAAACTTGTCAATGATCTTGTCTATATGAAACAGAAATTTGGTGCTTCAAATCGCATTACTTAATTATTTTCCTAAAAACTATATTTGCACCTACCAAAAGGTGTGTAGGAGGTTACATTAAATTCGTCTCTAAAATACAATAAAGTCTTATCCAAAGATCAAGATTACCGGCGTCTGCACTGACAACAGTAGATCAAAATACTCTTAATATAATAAAGAAAACCATGACACTAATAATCAAGTCTGCAAAATTTGATTACCAATAAGAAAAACAGAAACTTGCTTAACAAACTCTTACTAGTAAGAAAAGCAAAAATTTACTTAACAAACTCTTGATCAAAAATTTTAAATCAAGAGAGAGAGAGAATTGAAAAAATACTTACAGGTTTTTGGATGGATTGGAATGGTTGATTTTGTAACTCTCAATCATATAATCAAGCGCATGTCCAATCAACAACTATGATCAAATTGCTTCAAATCGAACATGAAATCGTTTGATCGATTGGTTGACTCATATCCAATAGACGCCACATAACTGCCACGTCGATGCAAATTACAAAGTGTGCCATCAAGCGCCACACGTGCGTGTGTGGATGGTGTACCATTATTGAGGTGTGAATGTGGATGGTGTACCATCCTTAAGGTGTGAGTGCATGTACACTAACACTCATTCCACAATTTCATATTAAAAAAGAATATTCTATGTAACACATTATTATGTGGGACAAAATCCCTAAGGCCCCGTTTGTCAAGTGGGTTGGGGCTAAAATAGCCACAAAAGACAAAACAGGCTATTTTAGCCCTAAAAAAATAAAACATCACATCCAACCTATAATCATTACATTCTTCTCTCACAAAAAAACTCAAAAAAGTCAAAAAGCCAAAAAGTTCTTTCCAAACCAAGCTTTTAAGCCCAGGCTAAAATAGCTAAAAAAGCCAAAAAGCCAACCCACCCTAAATTTATTTCAAGCTTTCCAAAAAAAAAATAAGGAAAGTTTTGAAAACGCTCAAAAACTAAATTATAAATTTAGAAAATTTCCCAACACAAAATAAAAGAGAAATTTTTATATGTCAATAGAGTATCATATGATATTACTTTTCATCAATCACACATATATATATATATATATATTTCTAATATTTTTTTAACACCTAACTTAAATGGTGAATCTTATGATCATAATCAATCATAATAATAAAAGTATCATATGATATACACTCTATCTATATATATAAAAAGGGTTCAACTTATTTTCAATTAGAGATCAAGATTGAACCGTCCAGTTTGGCTCGTGAGTTCATTTTCAGGCCCTTTTTTTATAATTCAAATCGTTCAATGTGTAGAACTCATTGAGTACTATATTCTTGTAAAAAATAATTTTGATTGAATATCAATAGCTATTTGATCAGATCAGATTTCTATTAATTGTTTATTTTTTCGGTTAATTTTTTTAATACAAAATAGATTTGATCAAATAGTTATCGATATTCGATTAATGTGATTTTTTATAAGAATATAATATTTGACGAGTTTTACACATTGAATAATTCAAATTATCGAAATGAGATTCAAAAATAAATCCACAAACTAAACTGAACAATGTAATTTTAAACCTCGTTTGGGAATAAATTATTTTAATAACTTTTTAAACTTTTATAAAATAATGTGTTAAAAAATAAAAAAATAATATAATAATTTTTAATAATTTTTTTTAACTAAAATAATCACTCTCCAAACGAGGTCTTAATCTCCAACCAGAGACAGCTGACCGATATAAAAATTACTGAAGATAGCGGTAAGAATTGGTAATCATAGTGTTCAGAATTGAACTACCGTACAAAAAACCACAAATCCAGCTATTACCCACACACTCACTCTCTCTCTCTTTCCATCTCTGAATTTAATGAAAGGACCAGAGCCCATGCTTGGGGTAGTTGAGTAGTTGACTGATGCAGAGTGAGGATCACACGACAAAGGTAACCAATGAACCATAATCTGAAACAACCCCACAGGTATCAGATGTGATGATTGTAAAGAGAAAAATTATTTGGTATTGTTAAAATAAATTTATGCGGTATTTTAATTTATGTGGTTGTTTAGGATATATTATATAAATGTATTTTTTAATTTTATGGCTAAAAAAATAGAAAAAAAATTTATATATTTAGAATAATTTTTTAAAACTTGTTATGAAAAGGTGTATAATAAAATATTATAGTAAAATCAAAATAATCATTCTAGTCTTGTTGACTTTCTAACTTTTAATTTTTTAATTTTTGAGTAATTGAATTTAAAAAACAAAATAATAATTTTATCTTCTAGGCTTTTCTCATAAACTTTCTTCAAATAGTATGAATTTTTTAACATTTTTAATAACTTTTCGACTGTAAAAGTTATTCCAAACAATCCCTACTTTTAATTGATTAAAGTAGTAAAATGTGATAACTTTTGATTTTGACAAATTTCAAAGAGAGAGTCAAATGGTAAAAAGTTGAGGTTAAGGCTAAATTTCGAGTTCAAGTCACTTAAAAAAGTCATTAAAAATTTGTCTAATCATTAATTCAAAGATCTTAAAATGAGATCAATCGAAATACATATAAATTAATCCAGAGATTCACTTTTTTTTTAAAAAAAAAAAAAAACCCTTAACAAGCATTACCTTTTGTTTTTTTGTTTTTGTGTTTTTTTTAACCACTTAACAAGTATTACTTGATAAATGAGATGAAGCATTAATTCAAGACTAGTAAAGAACAACATATGAACATATGGCTCAATTTGGCAATGCTTACAAACTCAATTTATTGGCTAACAAATCAATTTCTCAATAAATAAATAAATAGATAAAAGTTAATTATCTAAAAATTCTATTTATAAGTGTTATTATAGTTCATATTATATTTAAGATTTTTTGAACCAATAAATTATGTTTAGTAAAATTGAGAATATTATCAATTTTTCTTAATTTTTAAAACTAAGAATATTATCAATTTTATATAGTAATATTCTAGATATTGCTTTATTAACTAATGAAAAAAAAATGCATGAGATTAAACGTTGTTGTCCTTCTACTTATTGGTTTAATTCAACTGTCTACTAAAATCGAAAACAATATCAATTTTTTCCAGTTTAATTTTTTTCTCTTTTCTCTTTCCTTCTTAATCATTTTTTTCTCACACATAACTATAACAAAATATCAAATCATCCCAATCTCTCAAACTCTAAAACTATTTTCAAATATACAATCAAACAAATCAAAAAAAATTTTAAACTCTCTCCAAAAAAAATTTTGAAAATTTATCTCAAAACACAAACCAAACACACCCTATATATCTACAAAAATGTTTAGAATATAAAAGTGTTCAAAATTTAAATTTGAATTTGATGTGCTACTCCCGTTAAATATATATATATATATACATATGGTCCTGTTATGGTGTGCAACCCTTTAAGGTTGCACACCATATGCAACCAACACAAAAAGTATAAGTATAAGGTATAAACATAAAACAGGACGACAAACAGAAAAGCGTAAGTGTAAGGTATAAATTACACACTTAAGAAAAGTCTATATATATATATATAAAATTTGATGTGTTAACTTTCAAATTTACTCCTAGGCCCCGTTTGTTTTGGGGGATAAGAGAGGGATTAGGATTAGGTTACCCGTGGGTCCCACTTAATACCCTGTTTGTTTACAGAGATGAGGGGCGGATTAGTAAGCCGAACGGCTTCATAGAGGCCTTGCAGAGGGGATTCACAGTCTGCCCCTGATGTCGTTGGTATTAGGAGTGTGATTACTTCTTTACCCATATTGTTGCCCTAGCCCTAACTCATCAAAGCAGCAGCAGCAAAAGGGAGAGGCAAAAGAAGCTCTTTTTCTTCTTCAGATTTTCAATCTTGTTGGTGTTGCAGGTAAGAAAAGCTAACTGTTGCCCTAGCCCTAACTCTCTGATTCTTGTTTGTAAATTTGAGTTGAAATCATAATCGAAGTTTCTGGCAAAATTGCAGATCATTTTTTCAAGAATGGGTGAAGTTCCATCTCTGGCAAAATTGATTCTTGTTTTCAAAATTGCAGATCATCTTAAAATATGGTTGCAGATGATGATACTCTTCCACCGCATGCATATGAAATTCCATCGGATTTATTTGATAGCTTGCTGACATTTTTACCTCCACTGGCCTTGCAAAAGATACAAAAACAAATGTATTGTGTATATATTGTGTATATATATATATATATATGTATATAATAAATAAAATAAAATAAAATAAATAAATTATTTATTTCTGTTAAGGTGTGTGTGTGTTAAATATATATATATATATATATATATGTATATAATAAATAAAATAAATAAATAATTTAGTTTAATCAAAAATTTTAAGTCCAAAATTAAATTTCAAGTCCCAAAAAAAAAATTCCCAACAAGTATAAAAAAAGAGGTATCAAATGGGGTGCAAATTTATTATTTGGTTGGCAAATCTGCTTTACTCATTAATATTAAAAAAAAAATTAAAAAAAAACATTGAATAAATAAATTTGTTGATAATTAGATTTTTTAATATTAAAAAAAATAAAAAAAGAAGAATAATAATATTGAGTACAAATTTATTTATTCTTTACTTGGTATAAGTCCAAATTTAATAATATGCAATAAGGGTATTTGTGAAATTTTGCATGGTTAATCTCATCCCTATCTCTCAAAACAAACATGAACTATTATTACTCCATTAGTTATCAAACAAACACAATTTTACTAATCCCCTCACTATTAATCCCTTCACTAACAATCTCCTCACTATTAATGCCCTCACTATCAATCCCCTCCCTTCTATCACCGAAAACAAACGGGCCCCTAGCTTCCAAATTTTAAACACTTTCCTAGATAACTTTTTTTTTTAAAAAAAAAAGTTGTAGTGTAAGTTTACCGAAATGCAAGCCTCCCTGGAGTGCTAATAATTGGAATAAGAAATACTTCATATTGAAGAACAAAAGGGTTGTTATCAAGGAATATATTATCAACAATGATAGAGACCACTAATTTTGAAACTCTAAAAAGATCACTAATGACATGGCACTCAATAAAAAAAGAAAAAAAATACAACATCAAGACCAAAACATCAAATTATTCATGGAGTCCACTGTCACATCATTAGTGATAGCACTAATTAGTGCTCTCACTCATTTTTCATATATTATGTGGTGTTTTGGAAAGTTATTAAAAAATTGACTTTTTATCTTTTTGATTTTTTTAGTGATTTTTTTTTGACAAAAAATTGATCTTTTTGGCTAAAAAAACTAAAATGTCAAAAAATTAATTTTTTTAACTTGTTGCCAAACTGTCCCTGTTTTACACAGGGCCTCATTTGAATTTCCAAAATTATAGAACAATACATAGGTTCTGATTAATTAACCAAATAAAACATCAAGGATAGAGGCAAAAGGAAAAAGAAAACAAAAGGTATTTAGGCCTCATTTGGGAACCCTTCTTTTTAGTTAAAAATTCAAAAAATTATTAAATTAGTCAAAAAGTTAATAATCTATACTAAAAAGTCAAAGATTTTCTTTTCTCTCTATTTTTTGCACATCTTTTCATAAAAAGTTAAAAAATTATTTTAAATATACTAATTTTTTTAATTCATATTTTAACTAAATAATTAAAAAATTACTAAAATAGCCAAGTCGTCAAATTAAACAAGCTTGTAAGAGAAACTCTCGTATCAATATCTCAACATTCTTTAACAAGATAAAAGAGTATAAAGAAGGCAGATAAAGATGCACTAAAATAATACTGGCGATATGTAACCTCCCCCATGTTTGATTACTTTTTTCTGCTCCTTTCTCCCAGACAACACGAACACCCCATCTCTCTCTCTCTCTCTCTCTAATTGGGCTGATAATTTAAAAAATTATATTCAGAAAATAAAAATAAAATTTAAAAAAAAATATTACTCTTCAGTTTTTAAATAAATAAATTTTTAAAAATTTATTTAAATTATTTTTGCTTAATAACTTGTAAACAAAAACTTCAACAAACAATATATCACATGCACCTAAATTAAAATAGGAAAATATTTTGTAGCTCAAAATTGTTGTTGGCCCCGAATGCTCCAAATTTGTGAAACAACGTTGTTTTACAATTAATTTTTTTTTTTTCTTCCTCCATTTCAGACGCAGTGAGAAGAGGAGAGGGAGAGAAAGAGAAAGAGAGAAAGAAAGGAAGACAGAGAGAAAGAGAGAGAGGGGAAGCAGATCGCCGATCGCCGCGCCTCCACCTCCGCCTCCGCCGTGCCTCCGCCTCCGTCGCCGATCGCCGCCAAAAAATAAAGGAAAAAAAATCTTTGACTTTTTTATATGAATTATTGACTTTTTAATTTTTTAATAATTTTTTGACTAAATGAAACGCTTCTCAAATGAAGCGTAAGTAAAAAAAAAAAACCCATTTGAGAACTTGAGTTTATAATCCAAAAAAAAAAATTTATTACAAATTATGAAATTATTTCCTTTTATGTACAATTTTTACATTTTGTACAACTTTATATAAAAAGTCAAATAATTAATTAAAATTATCCATTTTTAAACGGTCCAAACTTATTTAAATCTACACCAAACACCACACCATATGCTAAAGAGGAGAAAAAAAGTAGGAAATATCATACCGTAGGACATGGGAGAATAAAATAAAAAAATGGGGTCAAATTATGCTCCCGGATCCTTCTAATTTGTTTTTTTTTTAATTATATCAATTTAGTTTAAAAAAAATTAGTGAAACATGGCTTCAACTTTATATAATAAGAAAGATTTAAAATATTTTTTTATTAACTAAAGTCTCTCGATAAAATATCTCTATAATCTTACAAAAAAAAAAAAAAAAAATTAATTTCTTTATGAAACCAAAAAAATTTCTGTGTTGAGATCAAAATTTTTCTGTCGGAATAAGTTGAATTTTTTATGTAAAAATATTAGGAGACCTTAATTACTATGAAAATATTATATCTTTATCTTATAAAATTTTAATATCAAAAATATTTTAAAAAATCACCCTTTAGTTTATTTAATTTTCATTATAATTTTACCAACAACTATTTCATCTATCAAAAAAAAAAATGTTAATATGTTAATAATTGAATTAAGTTGACATAATATGAAAATTTTAAAAATATATTGATATAATTTGCTCAACAAAATTAATAACATTAAAGTTCATGACACATCAACAATAAATCCCAAGAGAGAAAGAACGTAGGAGGACAAGACGAACTAAAAATGAAAATTTAATTAAGATAATTAAGAAAGAAAACAGATGGATAAATAGAAAGTGAACAACGTAAATTCCCTGTTTAGAACAGTCTCATTTGTTAATCCTCAATAAAGTGATCACTAATCATTGATTTTAATTAAACAAATGAGCAAACTAAGACCACCTAGTCTTTCTCTCTCTCTCTCTCTCTCTCTCTCTCTAATTCCTACTTGTTTCTCCATCATCATCATCATCAAAGATCAAGAAGAAGAAGAAGACCCATTAGTACCAACAGCATTTCCACCACCATAATTTTCAGTCTCATGGTGGTGGTGATGGTGGTTGTTAATGGTGTCAATTCCATTGCTGTTTTGATTGTTAGAATCCAATTTTTTTCCAGAAGAAGTGCTTTTATTGTTATGCATCCAAACCTTGAAAACGCCTCTGCCGACTCCAACATTGCTGCAGAACTCGGCGATTACTTCATCGTCCTTCTTCTGCGTCTTCCACCCAACTCTCTCCGCAAATTTCAGCATCCTCTCCTTCTGATCCTGCGTGAATTTCGTTCTATGTCTCTTCCGCCCATTTGGGTTACCCGCGCCCAGATGAATTTACCGGTCTATTTTTCGCCGGTACTTGCCCCGGTAACCCGGCACTGAGAGTGAGGAGCATGTGGGGTGCTGATGGGTAGTAGGCGGAGGAGATCGGCGGCGGAGATGCTGAATTTGGACTGCGCGGTAGCACCGGAGGGTGGTGGCGGTGCTGCCGTTGGTACTCGATGACGTGTTGGGTGGTGGAGGGTGGTGGTGGGTCTTCCGGCTCGCGGTGGTAGAAATTGCGGTGGCAGCCGCAGGCGGCGCATTTTAGCGAGATGGGGTCGGTGGAGATGGAGGTGGGGGAGGGCATGAACTCACCGCAACCGTCGATGACGTGGCCGCCCAGGGTGGCAGCGTGGTTCTTAAGACATTCCTTGTAAGCAGCCACCACAGGTGGTGGCGGAGGTGGTGGTGGGCCATTCAGGTGGTGGTTGTGGTGGAGAGGGTGGTGGTGGCGCTTGAGTACACCGTTGGTGGAGGATAAAGGCTTGGTGGGTTGCACCCGGGTCGGAGCTTCAGTTTCTGGTTCTGGGGTTTTAACTGTGGCGGTGGCGATGCCGGTGGTTGTGGGGGTGGCTGTGGTAGTGTCTATGGATGAAACATCAACAGAATTTAACAGCTGATTAGAATTAGGGTTAGGGTTTTGCTCAAAACAGAGAGGTCTTTATCCATGGAAGAAAGAGAAATGGAAGAAGAGGAGGTTAGGCAGAGAGAGAGAGTGAGAGAGAAGATGGTGGTGGTTTTGGAGATGATGATGATGACGAGTAGTGATGACTGTAGATAATAAAAATCTGGGTTTTGTGGTTGTCCTTCTTAACCTTTTTTTTTTTATTTTTTATTTATTTTTTTGTATTTTTGTATTTTTAACTTGGGTTCTAATCCATGGTTAGTTTCCTGACCCTACTTGGGGTTTGGATGTTATGTCATGCTTGTAATAAATAGGCCTATTTTACTTACAATTGAAAAATCCTATCACTCATGAATTTATTTATTTATTTATTGTTTAAAATTATTGGGAAATCTATAATACACAGTTGTTGGTGTTAAATATGATTTGGGGGTGTTAATTATATATAGTGTTAGTTATAATTTTTATGATATAAAAAATATTATCAATAATGCTATATACACACTTACAGATGATATGATACAATTTTAGAGATTTTGAGTATTTGTAATTTGTATAATAAGTGAGGTCAATAATAATGTTATAACACTAATTGGTGCATATAGCATTACCGAAATGTTATAGGCCCTAAATTTTCTATCAAATATATGACCAAATATCTCACATGAGTGTGAGGTCTACATTACCCCACACCCATATTTGATCATTTATTTGATAAAAAATTTAATATCTTTAACATTACTCTTTAACTATATTTCCAAAACAACTCTACCTAACACATTAACTAGATATTAAGAGTATGTATTATAAGAGTTATGTTAGAGACTCCAAATAAATTAAAAAAATGTTATAGATCTCAAATAATTTATCAAATTTTCTATCAAAACACTCACATGGGTGTAGGACCCACACAAACTTACATGTGTGTAGGTCCCACACCTATGTAAGAACTTTGGTAGAAAATTTGAAAAATTATTTGGGTCCCTAGCATCACTTAATCAATTATTAAATTTTCTACCAAACCTCTCACATGGGTGTGGGCCCATGTAAGAGGTTTGGTAGAAAATTTGATAATTTATTTGGGGTCTATACCATTTTCCATCTTATAGTTGGTATATTAATTAGAATTTATACCATTACTCTAATGTTTATGCTGTTTAATTATGTTTTTTTTTTTTTTTGGTCGACTCTAAAAAGATTTATTTTTGACATTTGTGGTAATAAACCCCACAAATGTCATACATATAATACACTATTTTGAGGGTGTGCATTATTGTCACGAGACAAACCCGCCCTATAGGTTTAGCGTCGTAATCGGCCATTAATCCTTAGATTACCAAAGGCATCTTAACATAATAATATATAATTAGGGATTGCAAAAGCAAATGCATAAAATATGCATAGTCCATCAAGCTGCGAAAACATACATAGGACAGATAATCTTAAATTTTTATAAACATATGAGGAACATCAAAAGATCCAGCATTTACACGTCCCTTCATGTACATATAAACAGAAAAACTTGTTCGTGAAGCAAAAGAAATAAAGTCTTATGCATTCAAAACAACATAGCCACTAGACTTTATAGACACCTCATTTTTTACCGTCGTCAAGACTTGAACGTCATCATTTGTGCACTGAATGCAGGTGACATCCAGAATAATTATAATTCATATATTTACTTTTAATTTTTTTTAAATATGTAATGTTAGGGTTGGTTTGACATAAACTAAATAATACAAAAAATTAAAAAGTCACTATCCTATTTAAGTCACATCATCTTATTTAAATCATATCACCTCTCTAACACATCACATCAAACCCAACCCAAACCCAACCCATATAAGCCAATAAGTCAAAAAGTAAACTTTTTTAGAACATCCCAAATTCAAACCCTTGTTTGTTTGACACAATTTAAGATAAATTCTTTTTTTTATGATATTTTTCGTTTAACAGTTTTAGTAATTCATTGTTGTATATAGGATAGGTAAGAATATTATTTTTCTGTCAATTTTGTTAAATGACAAATTTTGACTAGAAATATATTTATAATTTTTAGAATTACAAGAAACAATTTATATTTTAAGCAAGCTCTAAATTTATATTTGTAATTTATCTTTCTTTTTCTTCTTCTTATTTATTTATTTTTTATACACACACCTTAACTTGTAGACAAAATTTTTTATTTTGCTCTTGACTACTACCATAGGTAAATAAGTTATATTCAAGTATAAAAAGAGAGAGCCCTTCTATTTATTTTCTGCAGCAAAGCAATCCGCTTGTTTGGTTCTGATTTTTAGAAAATTGTTTTTAAAAAATTTTATTTTTTTATTTTTCGTATTTTAATATTTTTAATGAATTTTTTAAATATTTTAAGCAATTTTTTTTAAAAAAATTAGCCACACCTAACATAAATACACTTAAAAAGTATAATATCTGTGATTTTTTTTTTTAAAAAAAACACTAAATACCAAAACATACCCAAAAAAAATAAAAATTCAATACATTTTTAATATTTTTGTGTATTTATTAATTTTTTAAAATATTTTTTTATAAATATTTTATTATTTAGATACATTTAAGTAAGGTACATCTAAAAAAATAAAAAATTGCTTAACATTTAAAAAATATTCACTAAAAATAAAAATAAAAAAAATAAAAAACTCAATTTTCAAAAAACTAAATTCAAAAAATTAAAACTAAATACACCGATCCAAGATTTCAATTTTCTTTTGAGAAGAAGGAAAATCTAAGAAATGGGTGTTAGAAATGGAGTTGAAGTTTCAAAAGTTGAAATATGGTACACAGAATTTAAATAATAACAAAAACTCAATGAAATAAAAAGTCGTCAAAAATTAAAATAAAATAAACTCATTGAATTAAAACATTAATATTCAATGAGTTGGTTATTTCATTCTGTAAAAATGTTAGAGACTCCAAAATTCTATTAAAAATTTTATTAAATATCTCACATAAATGTAAGACCCATCCATATAAGACATTTGATAAAATTATTAATAAAAATTTTAAAATTTCTAACCTTACTCGTCTTTCTATGTTCAATGGTTTAGGACCACTTTTTGGCTAGCTTTCAAGTCCCACCCCCAAAAAGTTCACAACTGATTTTGAAAAGAAATTCAATGCCACACAAACATTCATAACTAATAGATGGTATTATCATAAGAAAAAACAATTCAATAATAAATTTCACAACACAAATGTATGATAGTTGTTAGAATTGTCTTGAATTAAATAATCATATTTGAATAGTTAAATTTAGGGTAAATTACAAATAAAATCCAAAGTTTAGTGTGTTTTGCAAATTAAATCCTAGGTTTTTAATTTTGACAATTAAAACTCTATAATTTATTCCGTGTCACAATGTAAGCCCCCGTCCATCTCTGTTTCATGAAGTAACGGAGAAAGCCATTTTTGGTGCCTAAACCAACCCAAAACGACGTCATTTCTTATAAGACTCATATAAAAGCCCCAAAATCTTGAATTTCATCAATTAGGGCTACAATTTGCCCCAATTTCTTCGATTTCGTCGATTTAGGGCAATACGAACAACGAATCCACTGCTGAACGAAGCTCCATTTTAGCCATTACGAAATATGAGTGAAGGAAACAGCTGGGGTGGAAACAGCTGGGGTGAATCGACTCGTTGCAGTTATGGAATGAGAGCAAGAATCCGAACTTCATGGACCCATGCGAACCCAGCTAGGAGATTTCTTGGTTGTCCAAATTATGGAGTAAGTTTCCCAGTCTTGTGAATAATATGAAGTTTGTGTATATTGTTGTTCCTTAAAACCTGACTTTGATTAGAATTTTGTAATTTATTTACTTTATTTAATTAATTAAATAATTAATTAATTAATTAATTTTTTTTCTAGAAAAACGGTGCTTGTGGCTTTTTCTATTGCTATGATCCATCCACTTGTCCTCGTGGTAGACAAGTGTTGCCGAAGTTGGTGGACAAGGTTGCAAGCTTAGAGGAAATGGTAACTGAGATTGCAAGATTGAAAGAGGATGTTCAAACTTATAGCCATAGACAGAAATGGATTGTAGGTGGATTGATTGTTGTAATGATTGTAATTGGAATGTCAATAGTGAGCAGTTAGGGAATGTAGGTTGGTTAGTTAGTTTGTTAGCTAGTTAGCATTTCTGGTTTAGGAAATGTAATGCAACTATGTACTTGCCAATGTGAACTTAATGTATAATTTTGAATGAAATGATAAATCCTTGTTTTGTTTGTAATGTGTATTTGAATTGTGATAATGTTTGTTTGGTTGTATACATTTTATAATGAATTTGATGCATTTGCAAAGCCAATGCTCTGAATGTGTTTGATAAAAATGTCCAAGTAAAGGGAAAACAGATTACAAGCTTCTAAAAAATAGATTAAAAGCCATTGTTGAACTTGTTTCAAACCAATGGACAACACAATCAAGCATGTATGATAACCATTCAATTGGTCAACATGGTCCACCTATTCAACTTGTTCCAAGCATGTAAAAAGCCAAGCATGTAAAAAACAGATTAGTAACCATTGTTCAACCTGCTCCAAACCAATATACAACACATTCTAAGCATAGATTATAACCATCCAATTGGGTACATCATTGATGTCAACCATGTATAATAAGCATGTATAATAACCATCCATATATTGCTCCAAACCAATATACATATTTCTTCATTACAAAAAGAATCAGTTCACCATCCATAATTTGTCTTCAGGTCACATGACCATTACAAAAAAAAATCAATTCATAATTACAACATTCAATTCACTATGTCTCCATTAACACTAGCCTGACTACCAAATACCTGTTCAACTTCATCCCTTCTCATGGTTGCTGCTGGTGTTGATGTCCTCCTTATTGATGTCCTCTATGGTGGCTGCTGCTATTGTCCATGTTGTCCACCAGTTGATGCTTCCCCAGATATTGCATCTGATTTGAATCCCATGAAAGTTTGTCGAGTCTTTACCTGTTAACAAAAAATTGTTAAACCACAATTTGAGCATACATGGAGATCAATTACAAGTAGAGCATACCAATATATTACTTACATTCTTTGATGAACTTGAAGCTCTATCCTTACCCTTGACAGGCCCCTTGCATGTTCTTTGAATATGACCATGTACACCACACTTGGAGCATTTTAGGCTGGTACACTTCCTCTGCAACTTGAATGGGTTCTAAGGCTCATCCGGGTCTCTAATTCTCTGCTTTTGAGGCCTACCAGTTGGCCTTTTCAATTTAGGAGGAAGTAAAGGCTCACAACTTGTCTTAGGCCACTAATCTTGCCCAGTAAGTTGATTTATTAGTGCCTCATAAGTTATCAAGTAGGTCTCTTTTTTGAAAGCCACATGCACATAATCCTCAACTCTCTCTTTTTAAAAGAAAATAGCAACCACAACATGAGGACAAGGGATTCCAGTTAGATCCTTCTTGAAACAAGTGCATGTCCTATTCTCTAAGTTGACAACATAACCATTTACTCCATATCTAACTTCAAATAGAGCACCCCTTGACCAAGTAGGTATCTATACTCTAGATTTTACCTTTGACCTCTCAATCTTAGTTTGTATATTTGCACATGTTGGCCCTTTGGTACTTCATCATTTTGTCCCTACATTCATGTAGCCTCACCATCAAAGCCCTCCTGATCCACTCTAACATGGTGAGGATGGATCTATCTCTAGCTGGTAAGACTCAATTGTTAAAAGACTTTGAAATATTGTTCAACAATCTATTACACTTTGTTCTAGGATTGAATGCATGCCTACACCACTGAGCTGGATTAACTCTCATCATCCAATCATATGCTCTACTGTCTATACTATGCAACTTAGTCATATGCTTCTCCCAATCAACCCTTGTATATGCTTTTGCAACTTTCCATACACAACTCTTTAGCTCTTTTCCTTTAAACTCCTTTTTAAAATTTGCATAAAGATGTCTGACACAAAACCTATAATGGCCTTCAGGGCACAATTCTTCAAGAGTTGGAACTAGTCCCTGCAAAACATAAATGTCAAAATCATGAATAAAGAAAAACATTAAGGAACATAACAGAATAATGAAAAACCCATTAAACATAAATATACCTTTTGTTGATTAGTGATGAAGGTCCATCCATGCTTTGCACTTGTGCCAATACATTCAAACAAATTCTCTACAATCCAAGTCCAACTTTCTTTATTCTCACTCTCAGCCATTGCATAAGCAATTGGATACATCATGCTGTTTCCATCTCATCCCACAACAGCAAACAATTGTCCTTGACAAGGTCCTTTCAAATGACAAGCATCCAAGCCAATCAATGGCCTCATACCAGCTAAAAACCCTCTTCTGATTCCATCAAGGCACACAAACATTCTCTGGAACCTACGCTTGATTTGAAGTTGAGCCCTCTATACATTAATGTCAACTCTTGAACCTGGATTGGTCCTTTATCAACTCAGCAGCATAATCCCACAGTTTTGTATATTGTTCAGCATTTGTTCCCTCAAGTTGCACCAATGCTTCTTTCCTAGCTCTGTAACATTTTCATTTTGGATAGTTCTACAACACAGCCATCTTTCATAGTGTCCTTAAATTCATTTATTTTCCAAGTAGGGGTGGTCTTAAATTTGTTCACATACTTAGATGCCAAAAATGCACTAGTTACTTGTATGTTCTTGTAACTTCTGTTGCAAGTGTGGGTAGGTTTGTATGTTTTAATTTGTAATGTGTTCTAACAAAAAGCCTCCACTCACACCCATCACTATAGTTGACTTGAACCTTCCATGTCTCACTTTTAGTGAATTTGACATCATAGCCCCCTTTCACTGCATATTCCCTCACAACATTTTTAAATTCAATGGCATTATTAAATAACATTCCAATTTTAAATTCAAAATTAGCCATATCAACTTCAGGCCTAAATTCAGGGTACTTTGGCTTCCCATTACCCTCCTCATTAGATCCTTCAGGGGTTAATAATTCCTTCTTAGATGAATCCTCATCATTCACAACATATTCCTCAAATGCATTGCCTTCTTCCATGTGGTTCCTTCTCTACATTACCATCAAACATGATATTATCATTAGTAGGGCCATCCTCACCATTAAACACAAAGTTTGCCATTACTTTATTCACAGAATCAGAAAAAGAAAAAACCAAATTTCATATACAAATTATAAGAAGAAAGAAACAAAACAAATTATATAAATCACTTACCAACACTCCAAACAACAGTAACCAGCAATACTTCAAACTCTGGTCCAAATTTTCTTCCAAATCACAACAATCCCTTTGCCCTAAATCGACGAAATCGAAGAAATTAGGGCAAATTGTAGCCCTAATTGGTGAAATTCAAGATCTGGGGGCTTTTAGATAGGTTTAATAAGGAATGACGTCATTTTGGGTTGGTTTAGGTGCCAAAAGTGGCTTTCTCCGTTACTTCATGAAACGGAGATGGACGAGGGTTTACATTGTGACACGGAATGAATTACAGGGTTCTAATTGTCAAAATTAAAAACCTGGGATTTAATTTGCAAAACACACTAAACCTTGGGATTTTATTTGTAATTTGCCCTTAAATTTATTATATTATGTGTTATTTTATTATTAATTTTTTATATCAAGCGTCGCAAATAATGTGGTATTATTATATTTAATTTTTACTTTGTGAGTAAACTTCTTTTGATGATAATTTTAAGTAGTTATTTAGATATTTTTATGCTGCCTTCAATCTTATATATATATATATATATATATATGGACCGTGCTAGGGAGCTCGAAAATGAGCTCCCCCGAATCCCTTAATTTTTATTTTTATTTTTCAGAAGCAGAGAAAGAGAAAAGAAGGAGAAGAGAAGGAAGGAGGAGGAGGAGGAGGAGGAGTGGACTGGAGGGGGCCATAACAGTGGGAGGAGGCGGAGGCGACGGCGGAGCTGTTGCTGCGACGATCAGACTTGGGCGACGGGCTGGGCGATGATCTCTTCTCCTCTTTTTCTCTCTTTCTCTCTTCTCCTCTTCTTCTCTTTTTATCTCCCTCTCCCTCTTCTGCGTTTCAGGTCGAAAAAAAAAAAAAAAAGGGGAAGAATTTCGGGAGACAAATCATTTTCCTATATATATTTAAAATCAAATTTTATACTATTAATTATACGAAGCTTCAAATCTTTAAAAAAAAAAAAAAATTTATATGAAGCTTGTTGAATATTTAGAATAAATGGAAGCCATGAATTAATTATCATGCTTCAAAAAATCCCAAAAGTGATGTGTTGGGGGCCAGCAATAATTTGACCCATGTTGTGATCCATGACCCATGTCTTTCTGTTCTTCGCCTTGCCCTTGCATTGCCATTGGACTGCCTCAATGCACTATTTGGCCATGTTTATTGAAGTTGTTAATAATATATATCTATTTTTTAGTTTTGTGAATTTATAACAGATTATTTTTTTAACTTTTATTTTATAAAATATAAATAATTTAAATAAGTTAAAAATTATTTTAAAATTTTAAACAAATATTTTTATTTTTTATTTTCTAATTATCAAATTTCAATTTTAGAAAAATTATACTAAATAAACCCATATCAGTTATGGATCCAGAAGGTTGTGTGGCAGCTGAGGCTTCCTTCATTTTTTTTTTTTTTGGTTTTGTTTAATGCAATACTATTAGTTAATATAACAATTATTATTTTTAAAATTTTAATACCAGTTACTGTCACAAGAAATTTTTTTTTTTTTGAAAAGTATTCACTCAATTTGGTTTAATTATTTAAGAAAATTTTAAAATTGTGTATACCCATCCTAATTGTTACCAAGTTAACTCCAAACAATTGCCTAAGTGATCATAGAGAGAGGGTACTTAGAGCATTTCCAATTCTTTATCAATTTTTTTGATGAAAAACTAATGACAACATGCTCCAACTGTTTCTTTAGTTTGGTATCAAAGGAAGGGAGTAGTACTTTTTTTTATCATATGAAGGGAGCATTTATTAGCCGATCAACTGGCCAAATTTGATGAAAGGGTTGGAAGGCATCGAATCAGATCAAACTTTTACTTAAATTTGATAAAATATCTGATAAACGATTGGAGATACTCTTAGGTGCCAATGTGAGTGACGTTTTAGGTTGAGTTAATGGAGAGACGTCGAAATTGTAATCTAACTATTAACGTACAAATCATTATCTTGTGGAAAAAAAATTATTACCGAGTAAACTCAGAGAGTATTCTCTGTTTAGTTATCCACCTTTCAAAATCAGATTTTGAGTTTGTAATTCGGATTTTTTTTTATTATTATTTTTATAGTTTTTTTTATAAATATTTTGACCATTTTTATTTATATTTTAGATACTTCTAATCTAGATTAGATGTATTCAAAAAAGTAAAATATTTATGAATAAATCTTCAAAAAAAATTAATAAATACAAAAAATAAATGATTTTATATATTTTATATTTATTTAATTTTTAAAATATTTTTCAGAAATATTTGATTTGTGGGCTACATCTAAATTCGATTAATCAAAATATTAAAAAAAATTAATAAAAAAAATATAAATTAAAAACTTAAAATATGATTTTGACAACCAATAGATAACCAAATAGGGTAAAATTTTGGAGTTATTACATCCCAATAATGTCAGGAAAAAAATAAAAATTTATAAATTTAATTATTAATATTTATAAAATTTCTCATTAATTATGTAATTAATTTTTTAATAATCTATTATTCGTTTGGAATGTGGGTTAGTTTTTTTAATTTTTTGGCTATTTTAGTTTGAGACTAATAAGTTTCGTTTGTGATAGATTTTTTGACCTTTTTGACTTTTGTAAAAGAAAAATAAAATAATTATCATTTGAATGTGTCATTATATTTTTTTGTGATTATTTTAACCAAAAAGCCCTTGTTTAACTTATACCAAACGAGGGTTATGTAATATTTCTCTAAAATCTTTAACTGAGATTATGTTTGGCATGAGTTTTTTTTAGTAATTTTAGTCATAAAAAGTTAAAATATGCTAAAAAATAATAAAATAAAATATCAAATTTAAATTATAATTATTTTATTTTTTTCATAAAAATTTAAAAAATTAAAAAACTTATTCCCAATTTTTTTTAATTCTAAATTAAAATAATAAAAAAAATTAAAAAATCAACGTACGTCATAAACGAAGACTAAAGAGTTAATTTTAGCTCATTTTGGAGGAAAACCGAACCTGCAACACTGAAGCTTTTACTGCAACAAACCTTTAATTTGTCAAAGTTTTGGCAGAGGGAGGGAGGGGGTCTACTCTGCAACACTTCAACACTTCAACACTTGTCCTGACAATTCAGATGCGCACTAAAATGCTCTGTTCACATAAAAATAGAGTTGTTTTAGAAAGATAATTAAAAAATATTTTTCAATATATATATATATATAAAATGTAAAAACTGTGATTAGTGCCCCGAAATTGGGGGCACTAATATCCCGAATTCCCTTATATAGCAAAAAAAAAAAAAAAAAAAAAAGTTACCCAGATTAGAAATTAGGAATATTAGTGTCCATTTTTTTAGTGCTACAAAACATTTTTGAAAATGTAAAACACATTTTGATTTAAACAAACTAAAGTTGGGAAGACCGTGCTAGGGAATTCAAAAACGAGCTCCCCCAAATCCCCTTAATTTCTATTTTTTTTTTTTCAGCAGAAGGAAGAAGAAGACAGCAGAAGGAGGAGGAGGAAGGAGGAGGAATGGAGGGAGGCTTAAAAATGGAGGCAGGAGGCGGAGGCGGAGGCGAGGCAGAGGCATGGCGATCTGCGACGGAGGCGGAGGCGTGAGGGCGGAGGGCGGCAGGCGAGCGGAGGTGACGCGATCAATGCTGACTCTCTCTCTTTCTCTCTCTCTCCCTCTCTTTCTCTTTCTCTCCCTCTCCCTCTTCCTCTCCCTTACCCTCACCCCGTTTCATACTGGACGAAAAAAGAAAAAAAAAAAATGAATTGTTGAAACGACGTTTCAGCAATTTGGGGTATTCGGGAGACGCCAATTCGAATTCCCAAGCTTTATTCAAAATAATTTTTAACTTACTTTCTATAAAAGGTCCTAATTCAACAACTTCGAGATTCAAGAGAATGATAAAAATTTTTTTTATCAAAATGATTAATCTCAAATGAATATGAATTTATATAACATTTTTCAAATTAATTTGGCGGGCCTTTTAAAATCTATTATATATAGCGTTCGTTTGGAATTTTGGTTGATTTTTTGACTTTTAAATTTTTTAATTATTTTAACCTGGGATTAAAAAGTCTTATTTGGGATAGGTGTTTTAGTTTTTTTAATTTTTGTGAGACAAAAAAATAAAATGATTATGATTTAGATGTGATATTTTGTCTTATTGAGTTAAAAAATCTATTTTGTCTTTTTGTGACTAAAATAGTTAAAAAGCCAAAAAGTTTGACATGCTAAAGGAAGGCATAGTGTTTAGTTTGTTTGGGATGTAGGTTAGTTTTTTGGTTTTTTGACTATTTTAGCAAGAGATTTTTTATTGTTTAGTTCTCTTGAAATGTAGATTGATTTTTTGGCTATTTTAATTTAGGATTAAAAAATCTCGTTTAAGATAGGTTGATTTTTAGTTTTTTTGATTTTTGTGAGAAAAAAATAAAATAATTATTAGTTAGATGTAATATTTTGTCTTATTAGATTAAAAAACTCATTTTATCTTTTTGTGACTAAAATAATTAAAAAGTCAAAAAATCTGACAGACGAAAGCTAATGTGGTGGGATGAAATCATAGTCCCATTAATATTTACTATTAAAAGAGTAGTAAAAAACATATTACAAATTATTATTTATAAGAAAGTAAAGAATCATCGTATCATTTTATTATAATAAACGAAATAAAAATATTGTTAGATATCCCATTTTTTTTGACATCTTATTTTCATATTTGAATTTTATTCTTTTTATTTAACAAAAATGTTTGAGAGCTCTAATATAGGAGCTCTAATAGCTCTAATGGGAAGGTGGGACCCACCCTGATGTGACGTTTGTGCCTTGCTTTGGTTTTTTTTTTTTTTTTGCTTTGACACATCACTAGAGCTCAAATTAGAGCTTTAGAGTTAGAGCTCTCTAGCATTTCCCTTTATTTAAATACCCTAATTAATTATAACCTTATCCCACCTACTATCTGCCATCTATTCTTTTCACTGATATCCTTGTTGTGTCATCTTTTCCACCGTCTTCTTTTCTCCTTTTCCACACGTGATGAGACTCTCTAGAGTGTTAATAGTAAAGTGATCTCCTAGAGTGAATTATAAGGGCGTGACACCTGTCCCACTAATAGAACCAAGGGTTGAGATCAATCCCTCACTAAAACGACGTCATTTTGGTAGGAAATTTTTTTTTATTTTTTTTTAAAAAATAAGAGTGAAATAAGAAACGAAGAGAGAGAGAGAGAGAGAGAGAGAGAGGACACAGCCACCGGAGTTTTTCTCTATCTCTGGCGCACTCTCCTTCCCTTCTGGCGACCCCACTTCATTCCTCTCGTCCCCCCTTCCCCTCCTCTTCTGCTGGAGAGAGATGCAGGGTGCCTATTCAAATATTATTTGCCTAGCTTGTAGCTTTTGTGGCAATGAATGAGCAATTTGAAGAAAAAAAATTTTAAAAAGGCAATTAATGTTGACCACAGTTGATTTGGGAAGAACATATTTTTAGGCTTTCCTGAAATACTTGCACGCCATGTCTGCTGAATTCGCCTCTGTAATTTCTAGAAGCCAAGTATAGTATCATTTCGTTCTATTCTCTCTTTTAGATTTTCCTTTTGGATTTGCATTATTATCATTAACAAATATGTATATGTATATGTATAGATTATATATGTGAACAATGATGCATACATACATATATATATAGACACTTTTGTTCTTAATCGTGAACCCTTTTTGATTAGGTGGATCTACTTGACTTCGTAGACTGGTCCGGAATTGAATGCCTCAATCAAAGCACCATTCAATCTATTGCCAATGCTCTGATGTATGGGTTTAATTTAATAAACATTAAGGTTTGTATTAGTGATTGAATTAGGGTCTTTCCTTCATATAAATTATTGGCTATTGATTCATGTTTTTGTGCTGAAACAAAAAGTTTTTGCAAAGATTGGTACGTAGGGTTTTGCTTAAATTTCTATATGTAATTTACATTTTTTTTTGGTAAGTAAATTAAATTATTATCGAAAAGGAGATATCACAATGATGCTCGAAGATGGAGAAAGGGAGGGTGGGGTGGGGTCGCCAGGAGGGAAAGAGAGTGCGCTGGAGATGGAGAAGAACTCCGGTGGCTGTGTCCTCTTTCTCTCTCTCTCTCTCTCTTTCTCTCACTCTCTTCGTTTCTTATTTCACCCTTTTTTTTTTTTTTTTTTTAAAAAAATTTCCCCACCAAAATGACGTCGTTTTGGTGAAGGATTGATCTCAACCCTTGGTTCCATTAGTGGGATAGGTGTCGCGGCCTCATAATTCACTCTAGGAGATCACTCTACCATTAACACTCTAGAGGATCTTAATGCCCTCGACACCCCCCCCACCTTTCCCCATTACTTGCAACCCATTCCATTCATTTCCCTCACTACCTCCCCTTCCTTTCCGGAGGCCTTAGCCACTTTATTTTTCTTTTTACAACAATAATACATCCCTCTAAAATTAAAATTTTAATTGAGTTTTAGTGAGGTAGAAAGTTAAAAAATAAAAAATAAGACCAAAACATTACATCAAATGAGTCTGACATACACATTAGAGCTATTAGAACTCACAAATTAAAGTTCAAAAACATTTTTGTTCCTTTTATTCCCTCAAATGGAGATAGGATTCACAATCCAATTTCATGACATTAAACATCTTGAAAAGCTCAATCGAGCTAAATTGGGGGGACAACAGTCAACATCCATTCCATTCAATTCAGATGGCCTCCATGAGATTCGAGGAGGACGATCGGTGGAGGATTCACAGCATTATTAAAGATTTGGTAACTGACTCACCCCTTATTTACCTATCTATGGATTTATTATGTCTATTGTTTTGGAATTGCCGGGAAGCCGGCAATAACAACTTCAAACGAAATCTAACAGAAATCATTTGAGCCCATAAACCTGAAATTTTAATCCTTATGGAAACTACAGTGCCTTATAGTCGAATGGGCAATTTCTTCAATAGATTGGTCTTCACAACCTCAACTATTGTGGACCTTGTTGGACGTGTGGGAGGGATATGGATTGTATGGGACACAAGCTAAGTTAATGTCAGAGCATTTTCAGTCATTGCCCAGGCTATCCATGCTACTATTCATAAAGAAGATTATGAGAAGTGGGTCTTAGCTGCTGTTTATGCTAGTCCTAATCCTGTTATGAGAGAGCACCTATGGAATAATCAGGAAGAAGTGGCTGAGAATATGGACAAGCCATGATTAGTAGCAGGGGATTTTAATGTCTATGTTAGTCAGGAAGAAAGAAGAAGCTTCAACACAAGACTCAATGCTACTCGAAACCAGAAGTTCTTGGATGGAATCAACAGCTGCAACTTAATTGATTTGGGGAGCTCTGCACTTAAAATGACTTGGACCAATAACAGACAAGGGCTTACCAATATAATGGAAAGACTAGATAGGGCTTTGTGCAACACGAAATGGAGAACCATGTTCCCAGAGGCCACTGTGAGAGTCCTTTCCAGAACATACTCAGACAACTCCCCTCTTCTTGTCTACACCCAATGTATCCATAATCTTAACCCCTTCAATAGGCCTTGCAAATTTGAAGCTGCTTGGATGACTCATCCTAGCCTCATTGATGTTATTAAATCTTCTTCGACTATTATGAACCATAACCTCATTGATTCCACTGCTGATTTCACTTGTAAAGTTAAGGAGTGGAACAAAGAAGTTTTTGGTAATATTTTTAAAAGAAAAAGGCATCTTCTTGCTCGTATTGAAGGCATCCAAAAAACCTTAGCTGACTTTCTCTCATAGCCTTCAAGTCCTTGAGAAGGAGCTTATTGCTTAATATAATTCTACTTTCTTTCAAGAAGAAATCTTGCAGTTCCAAAAATCCAAGTCTAAACACATTGTTCTTGGTGATAAAAAATACTAAGTGTTTTCATGTTTTCGCCATTACCAAGAGAAGAAAACTTAAAATTGATGCCCTTAAGGATAATTCTGGTAATTGGCTCACTGACTCTGTTGGTATTAAAGCCACTATTTTTGAATATTTTCAAAACCTCTTTAATGGTAATCCTTTAACTCAAATGGACCATTGGAGTTAGGGCTGTTCATGGAAACCGTGCACCCGCCTAACCCGTTCGAACTGACGGGACCCGACATACAACGGACAGGCAAGACAAGGTAGATAGTTAGATGCGGTCTATTTTATTTATTTGTTTTTTTTTTTTTTTGATTTATGGTCGGTAATGGTTTTTCTATTTTTTCATCTGTCGAAATTGACCCAACCGACAAATACCAAGCTTCTCATATACGCTTCCACCCACCTACCAAGCTTCTCTTATACGCTTCACAGTTTACAAGGTCTATCTCTCATACATTTTACAAAGTTTGTTTCTGTCTCTCACACTTCACAAAGCTACTTTTGTCAAGTTGTCAACTCTTTTTTCAAAGAGAAAAATTCAAAAGGCTCCATCAATTTTCAAGGAGAAAATTTGAAAAGGCAAAACAAATATATATAATGAGAGAGAGTGCACTGAATCAGCTCCATCATTTATTTTTCAAGAAGAAAAATTGAAAAAGCAAAACAAATATATAAAGAGAGAGTGAGAGAGTGCACCGAACAAAAAAAAAAAAAAAAGAAGCAAAGCAATCCGCTTTGTTTCTTTTTTGCTCTCTCTCATGTAACAAATCAAAGCTTCTCCTTGTTTTTCTATCTTTGAAGTTCAATCTGTGACTTTCTCTGAGATGTGCGAACCAAGATCTTCAACCCTAAAAGAGGGTTATTCTCCAGAGATTCAAGTATCTCTCTTTATTCATTTTGGGGTTTTTATTTTTGATGTTTTGATTTATAATTTATAGCTTATTGTTTGTTAATACTTCATATTTTGATTCTCTAATAATGGTTGATTTAAGGGTTTCTAAGTATTTTTCATTTTCATGTTTTGATTTTCTGATTCTCTATTTGTTATTGTTATGTTTTCATTTAGTGTTTGTAAAATAGTTTGATTTGTTCATATTTTGATTGAGGGTTTGAAAAATATTATGAGATATGTTCATGTTCTGATTTAGGGTTTAAAAAATATTAATATTTGTTTATGTGTTTGTTGATTGAGGGATTTAAAAATATTATGAGCTATTCATGTTTTGATTTAAGGTTGAAAAACATTATGATTTTGTTTATGTTTTAATTTAGAAAAAATATTATGATTTGTTTATATTTGGATTTAGGGTTTTAAAAATATTAAGAGTTTATGTTTGATTTAGGGATTGAAGAATATTAAGATTTTGGTTCATGCTTTTATTTAGGGTTTTAAAAATATTATGTTATGTTTATATTTTGGTTTTAGAAAATTATATTTTTGTTCATGTTTTGATTTAGAGATTGAAAGATTTTGGTTCATGTTTTTATTTAGGGTTTTAAAAATATTATATTCAGTTTATGTTTGGGATTTAAAAAAAAATTAATGTTTTGATTTAGGGTTTGGAAAATATTATGAGATGTGTTCATGTTTTGATTTCGGGTTTTAAAAGTATTAATATTTGTTCATGTGTTGATTGAGGGATTTAAAAATATTATGAGTTGTTTATGTTTTGGTTTAGGGGTTGAAAAATATTATGAATTTGTTCATGTTTTGATTTAGGTTTTGAAAAATATTATGATTTGTTTATATTTTTATTTAGGGTTTTAAAAATATTAAGAGTTTATGTTTTGATTTAGGAATTGAAGAATATTACTATTTTGGTTCATGTTTTTATTTAGGGTTTTAAAATATTATGTTTTGTTTGTAGATAATGGATCTTCCTACTAATGATGCCCTTGTTAATGGCCAACCTGCTGCTACTGCTGTTGGAACTCAATCCCAACCAGTAGTTGATGCCAAAGCTACCGTCCCAACTCCTACTGACAAGCTTCCAGTTCCATCCAAAGCTAAGAAGGCACGTGTTGAGGCTAGTGGCAAAGTTAAATCTAAGGTATGGGATCATTTCAATAAAGTAAAGGATGATGAAGATGAAAAAATGAGAGTCGTATGTAGGTATTGTCAAAAAGAATACTTAGCTAATTCTAAGTCTCATGGGACAAGTAATTTATTGGCTCATTTTGCCTCATGTGTCAAGTATCCATATAGGGAGGTGGAGAAGGGACAATCCACTCTGTCTTTTCAATTTAAAAAAGATGGAGTAGAGGGAGTTAACCTTGTGGTGACAACTTTTACAGTAGAAGCTGCAAGAAAAGCTCTTGCTAAAATGGTGATTATTGATGAACTACCCTTTAGGTTTGTAAAGGGAGTTAGGTTTCAAAAATTCTGTCAAATCTTGCAACCCAAATTCGATAAAATCCCATCTCGCATTACAATTTCCAAAGACGTTGTCAACATTTTTAATAGAGAGGGATAGCCTAAGGAAAACATTGCATAGTCGTAGAGTTTGCCTAACCACAGGCACATGGACCTCCATACAGAACTTGAACTATATGTGTCTTATAGTTCATTTTATTGATGACAATTGGACACTTTAAAAGAGAATTATTAACTTTTGCCTAGTTGAAGATCACAAGAGTGAAACCATTGGTAGGAAAATTGAGTCATGCTTGCTTGAATGGAATATTGATTGCATTTTTATATTGACTATAGATAATGCTAGTTCAAAAAACACCATTGTTAAGTTCTTGAAAAGAAAAACAAAGGAATGGAAAGGTACTATTTTAGGTCATGAATTTTTACACATGCGTTGTTGTGCACACATTCTCAATCTTTTTTTTGTTACAACACACATTCTCAATCTTATTGTGTGTGATGGTTTGAAAGAGTTGAATTCATCTATTACTTCTGTGCTTGCTGCTATTAGATATGTGAGGTCATCTCCAAATCAGTATGAAAATTTAAAAAGTGTGTTGAAAAGGAAAAATTGAGTCAAAGAGTCTTTTGTGCCTTGATGTTCCAACTAGGTGGAATTCCACCTATTTGATGCTAGAGACAGCAAAAAAATTCGAGAAAGCCTTTGAAAGACTCCAAAAGGATGACTTTAGCTATCGGGCTTATTTTGGTGGTGATGAATTTGGTGGTGGTGAGCATGATGGGGATGAGGATGGGGATGGGGATGGGGATGGGGATGGGGATGTGGATGTGGCAAGGGGACCACCCAATAAGACTGCTTGGAATAATTGTAAGGTCTTTTTAAATTTTTGAGACTCTTTTATAATGCCACAAAAAGGTTTTCAGGGTCATTGTATGTCACTTCAAATTGCTTCTATGATGAGATGTTTGTCATTGAAAACAAAACTGAGGGGTTAATGAAGAAAGATGACACACTTTTATCTACAATGGCAGTTAATATGAAAGTAAAATTTGATAAGTATTGGGGTGATGGGGATAAGATAAATCTTCTTTTGTATGTTGCTATCGTACTTGACCGTAGAAAAAAATTGAAGTATTTGAATTTTTGTTTCTCTCAAATTCTTATTGAGAAAGTGGTGAATGAGATGATGGGCAAGGTGAAGGATTGTTTGACTCGTCTATATGAGCATTATGCTTCACATGATTCAAAGAGTGGGCAAGAGCCTAATGTGAGTGCAACTTCAGAAATGGAGGTAGATGATGATTGTGATGATCCACACATGCTCATTGTTGCTCAGTTTAATTCATACTTGGAGGAGGGGTATTCTGTTGTGTGTAAATCAGAGCTAAATAAGTACTTTGCTAATTTTTGTGAGGGTTCTAAGAATGAAAATTTTGATATATTGGGATAGTGGAAGTCTAATTCTTCAAAGTATAAAGTTTTGTCACTGGTGGCCAGTGATATTTTGGCAATACCAGTCTCTACAGTTGCTTCAAAATCAGCATTTAGTATGGGAGGACGTATACTCGATCCTTTTTGTGGTTCGCTTTCTCCCATGATGGTCGAGGCCCTTATATGCACACAAAATTGGCTTCAATCCACTGTCTCAATTTCTCTTCGAAGGTCCATGGATGATGTTGAACAATATGAACAATATGAGTCAGGTACTATTCATTTATTACACATATATTAAATTTAAATTGAAGTTTATTTCTATAATTGATTAAAAATCTTTTCTTTTTCTTTTTTTTAAGCTATTTCTGGTGCAAGCCGAACAGTAAGACTGTTATACATTCATATTTAATTTAATTTTTTATTTTTTATTATCCTTATAAGCTTTATATTTTCTAATTTCAATTGCTTATTTGCAGGACATGAGGAAGCAAAAAGAACAATGAGCCAACAACTTCTAGTTTTTGTGAATATGTTTCTTGTTTTTAATTTTAGTTTAATGGTGGAATAGCAGTAGTGATGAAGTTTGAGAATGACTTACTTTTTGTGGCAACAACAAACATGTTTTTGAGATGTAATTATGTTTTTCATATATATATGTGTGCACTGTGCAACATAGAAGTTTTTGGGGGATGTACATGCTAAATACTGTTAGGTTGGTTTTTGTGGCAACTTGTGCAGATTACAGGAACAATGTGGTATACTTAATTGCTTAGGTTTATTTTATTATGAGATGTTTTGGAGGGTTATTTTATTACAGAAACAATGTAATCTCTAAACTTTTTTGGAAGGTTATTTTATTAATTTTAATTTTTAATGTCATGTTTTTATATGGTGTGTTTGGAAACTTTTAAAGTGCAAGATTATATATTGTGACAGGTTTAACTTGTGAAGTGTACAAAATTATAAAGTTTAATTTATCGTTATGTTAATTTCAATGGGCTAACTTTTGTTGTGATTAATGGAGTAATTTTAATTCTGAATTGAGTTGTAAGCAATTTTATTCCTTGAATTTTGGATAAAAAAATGATAAAAAAAGGGGCCCAATATGTTATCAGCCCAATACGCCCAAACCAACCACATCTTATCCGACAACCCGAATATCAATTCGATCAATTTCGACAAGTGATTAGTTCAAAAACGGTTGGGCTGAATGTCAATCCGAACTGATCCGGTCGGCTGATGGGTATGTATCCAACCCGAGACCAACCGACCCGTGAACAGCCCTAATTGGAGTAATCTCTCTTCTACCCACTTCACTCAAGAAGATAGTGATGGCTTAGCTAAACCTTTATCTAATTTTGATATTCTGAGAGCTATGAAAGATATTGGTGCCTTTACAGCACCTGGTAGAGATAGCATTTAGGCCATTTTCTATCACAAATACTGGAATATTGTGGGCCACTTTGTGTGTGAGTTTGTGAAAACTTGTTTCCATAATACAATGATTCCTGTTATCATTAATGAGACTCTTATTGTGCTGATTCCTAAGGTTGATGTCTCTGAAACCATTAGACAATTCAGACCCATTAGCTTGTGTAATATCTCTTATAAAATCATTACCATGTGATAGAATTAGACCCCTCTTTGATAATTTGGTGAGCCCCAATCAAAGTAGCTTTATCCCTGGTAGGTGCACTACTGACAACATTATTATCACACAAGAAATTTTGCACTCCTTAAAAAACAAGAAAAGAAAAAAAGGTGGAATGATTTTCAAAATTGATTTAGAAAAAGCTTATGATAGATTGTCTTGGGATTTCATTAGAGATACCTTACTTGAATTCAAACTTAATGACAACTGGATTGAATTAATCATGAGCTGTGTTTCTAATAAGCACTCTTTTATCCTGTGGAATGGTGAAATAATTGAGGGTGTTCATAATGAGAGATGGCTTAGACAAGGTGACCTTCTCTTACCCTACCTTTTTGTGCTTTGTATGGAAAGGCTTTCCAATATTATCAACTATAAAGTTAAAGAGGGCTCTCGGAGAGGCATCAAGGCCTCTAGAAACAGCCCACCTTTATCCCACTTGTTTTTTGCTGATGACCTCATCATTTTTGCCCAAGCTGACCAAATGAGCTGTGAAGCAATCATAAAGGTCCTTTGTGATTTTTGCAAGATGTCTAGCCAAAAAATTAATCATGCCAAGTCTAAACTCTTTGTTTTCCCTAATATATGTAGAAACTTAGCTAAACCCTCTCACCTAGGATCTTGGCAAATATCTAGGCTCCTCTCTACTTCACAAGAGAGTAACTAAGGGCATATTCAATGAGATCCTTGAGAAGATGAAAACCAAACTTGCAGGTTGGAAAGTAGAAACTCTAAACATGGTAGGAAGAGCAACCTTTATTCAATCTGTTACTTCTGCTATCATCTCCTACAACATGCAAATCATGGAACTTTCTAGACATACCTGTGATGAGATTGATTAACTTAATAAAAACTTCCTTTGGGGTGACACTGAGATCCATAAGAAAGTCTACTAAGTTAACTGGGATAGTGTGTGTAAAAGTAAAGCTGAGGGAGGATTAGGCATTAGAAAGGCTAGAGACCATAATGCTGCTCTTCTTACTAAACTAGGGTGGGAATTCCTGAGTGAAAGAAATAAGCTTTGGTGTCAAGTTCTTTACTCTAAGTATTTGAATCACAACAACTTCTATAATTAGCCTCAGAGAACACAAACCTCTCACATTTGGAAAAGCATTTGTAAAACTAGGGATACTCTTAGAAAGGAGGTTAAATGGATTGTTGGTAATGGTGAGGATGTTTCCCTTTGGAATGATTGGTGATGTGGTACTCAACCCTTAGCTAAAACAAACAACACCTACTAAATCAATGACTTTGACAAAGTTAGCTCAATCTTAGATGAGGAAGGCAATTGCAACATTGATAGACTTGCAACCCTTGTCATTCAACATGACCTTACTGAAATTATTAAAATTTACAGACCTAGATTTGTGACATTCACAGATACACCTGTTTGGATTGGATCCACTTATGGTAAATTCTCTACAACTTCTGCTTTTAATATTATTACTAATGTTGTTATGGATGGCAGAGATTGGCATTGGATTTGGAAAATCAAAATCCCTCAAAAATTGAAATATTTTCTCTAGCTTATTTTAGAGGCCGACTGCTAACCAACATTTGCGCCTTGTGAGAAATTTGACCTCATCAGATTTATGTCCTAGATGTGACCAATCTAGTGAAGACATGCAACATCTACTTAGAGATTGTGTCCACTCTAAGGAACTTTGGATCCACATCCAAAGCAACTATTGGTGGGAAAAGGATCTGATCATTCTCTGTATGATTAGGTGTCATCTAACATGAAAATCAACAGATTTCTGTATGGATCAAAATGGTTTCTGGTTTTTATTGTTACTCTTTGGTAGATCTGGAAAGATCGCAACAAAATGGTTTTTGAAAACTCCATGAATCCAATTCAAAACAGCCTCAAGACTATTAGAGATTATGTCTATGAGATTGATGAGGCTTTTTAATCCCCTCTCCATCTTCAATTTTCTGTACCTAAACTAATTAAATAGTGTTTTCCTATTGCAGGCAAACTTAAACTGAATACAGATGGTTGTTCAAAGGTAGACCTAGGTCAGACAGGTTATGGAGGACTTTTGAGGGACAAGACATGCACTTGGTTATAGGGCTAATATGGAAAATTAGGCCATTGCACAAGTCTGGAATCAGAAATTTGGGCAATATATCGAGGGCTTACCATAATGTTCCAAAAAAGGATTAGCAATGTGGAAGTGGAAACTGATTCAGAACAAGCCATGCACCAAATTCAACATGGTCTAACTCCAAACTCTCCTCTCAAGGCTCTCATTGAAGATGCTAAATTCCTCTTCCACAGATGTCACTGCTCACTGCTTCATACATTAAAAGAGGGAAACAAAGTAGCTGATAGGTTAGCTAATATAGGAGTAGCCCAAGAAGAACATGTAATGATCTTTGAGGATCCCCCTGCTGAAGTCACAGCTCTCCTCATAGACGATATGACTGGAGTGTCTGTAGTGAGGGACTAACCCTCTGAATGGTGTATTGAACTCCTGTTTCTTTGTTTGCTTTAATTTCCTTTGAATCAAAAAGAAAAGAAGAAGAAGAAGAAAAGCTCAAGATCTTTTAGCCCTGTGATATGGAGACAAGAAATAAATACTTAGAAAAGAGAGGTTAGGGGTTTAACTTCCTTTGAGTATTAATCTAACAACTAATCATAAACTTTCACCGATCCAAAAAGAGGGAAACAGAAAAGATAAAAATTTTATTGCACCTCAATATATAAAAATAACAAAATCACTTTTTATATATTAAAAACTTTTACATAAATTTATAAATATAATTCAAACCAACTAATATTATCATATTGTACACAAATAAATATAATTTATCTTATATCATTCTCTTGCTCAATTTAATCTTGTTAATAATCCCAAATAAAATACTTCTCCCACAAGTCTCTTGTTTCCATCTGTGAAGTACAAGATCATCGGACGTGAACGTTGCACATATTCCGGGGCATTTTGGGAATAAGTTAAAAAAATTAATTTTTTGGTTTTTTGACTTTTTTAGCCAAAAAAATCACCAAAAAAGTCAAAAAGTTAAAAAAATTAACTTTTTTTTTTACCAATTTTTCAAAACACCACTCCAATGATCATTTTCGGGGTCGAGTAAAAAGAAAATGGTTGTGTGAAAAATGTCTTTTGGATCTCAATATTTTGACGTTAATATAATTACAAATATATAATTAATTATGGTGTTGTTTGGAAGTGGGTTTGGGATTAAAATAGTCACAAAAAATAAAATAGGCTTTTTAATCCCAATAAAACAAAATATCACATCTAACTCATAATCAATACATTCTTTTTCTCACAAAAAAAATAAAAAAAGTCAAAAGTCCTTTCCAAACCAAGTTTTTTAGCCCTAGGCTAAAATAGTCAAAAATAAAAAAATAAAAAAGTCAACACACTTCCTAAACTAAGCTTATATATTTTTAAATTTTAAGAGAGATAAATGTAATTTATCCTACATATTATGTTTGTAATGAAAAATTTATTATTAGTAAATAGTAGCTTCACGACATCCCAAATTTAAAGTTATTTTTATACGGAATTATATTTTATCTCCTTCGTATTTGGTCATATTTTACTTTCATCTTTGATTTTTTTTTTCCTTCTCTTTTGACCTTTTAAGTTTTAAATTTTTGTAATTTACTTCTAAAATTAATTTTTTGTTCAAAATTTTGACAAAAAAATATCACATTAACTATCACATTACATAAGAGGTATGTTATTATATTAGGATTTGAGTTTGTATCAGATATATAAATTTGAACATAAGTTATGAGAGGAGATTTTGCAGACGATGCAGTCGAGCTAAGATAACGTCGAGCGTGGCCGGACCACTGGCGCCGAGCTAACTTCACTATTGCTCGACTGCGGCTGACTTGTACTCTGATCGGAGATGTTGATCGCTCCTTGAGCAGCCTAGTCGAGCTGCGACTTGCATGTGTTTGGCGGAGCTCGGAGTGGCGAATGGTGATCGAGCTAAAGGATAATCCGGGCTAGACTAAGGCTGCGGCGAGGCCGGCATTCCTCCAACCGGCCAGCCGAGATAGATGGCTTCATGTAACAGATATCGAAGATAGCACGGGGTGAGGCCGGCTTGCCTCGCGGCCGGTTAGCTGGAATTGACCGGTCAAAATTACCTCGGCCATGAGGGTTTGATGAGTGCTCCTTGGCTGAGGGATAGGTCGGCGATTCGTAGCTCGGTTTTATGCTTGTGGTGGCAATTCTCCATAAGGGATAGGCCGGTCGTGGTACTCCGGTTATGTGTGCTACCTGGGCCAATGGCGTGAGGAGGAGGAAATCTGCTCTATGCACGCACCAATACCGTTGGGCAGTTCTGCATATACTGGCTGGAGGACAAAACCTTTACACGTGTAAGGTGGTGAGGGATGAGCACTGCTACATGTCCAGGGAAGGACAGTAGAGTTAGTGCGCGCACGACCTCAAGTGGACTGATTTGATCATCGGAGGGTCGATCCGGCACACCACTGCCGGGCAGCTCACCGTTTCTGTGTTGCCAGGTAGACACCGTCGAGAGAAGGTTGGAGTGTAAGGAGTATGAAAAGCAGAGGATATTTCGCCCCCGTACAATTGGTGCCATCTGTGGGAAGAGTCTTTGATATTCAACCCTTGTTCTTCAAGCCTCTTCAACCATTTCCATGGCTAACAACGACGAAATCCCACTGTCCGTCGTCGATGGTGTCACTCCGGAGTATGTCCGAAGGAGAGATGGCCCCCCAAATGTTTCGGCTATGGCGGGCCTAGAAACTCCTTCGCGAGGTGCGCGAGACAAACGTGGGAGGAGCTCTGATCGTTCGAAGAGTCCAGAGGGCCGTCGGCAGCGGGGGGGAGTCCCGCGCGCAGCACCTGGAGCACAAACTCAAAGACCAAGATGCCCTCATTCGCAAGATGGCGGCGGAGATGGAGCTGCTGAAGTGCCAGATTAAGGGAAAGGGTGTTGCTGGGGAGGGCAACCTCAGTGAGCACACCCCCTCCCCTCGTTCTAGCAGTCGCCGTCAGAGGACTCACTCTATCTCCATCACCAGGAGCTATGGGGTTGGAGATTCCGACCAAAGAGAAGGCAGATCCCTCACTCGCGACAGCACCTATCGCCCTTCACACCCGTCGTCGACGTCGCGATACTCTGCCTCCACCCATTCCAGGGATCTCAGGGATGTGTTGGAGGAGAGCGCTATTGTCGAGAGGCTCGAGAATCTTGGCGCTCGAAGGTTGAGTGCTCCGATTTGTAGTGAAGAAGTGGCAATGCCAGCGCCCAGAGTGATGGCCCCTGCACTGGTGGACAAAGAGTTGGCAAGACTTACGACCACGCCGTTGTCTCCAAAGATCGAGAGTACGTTGCTCCCTGTCGAATTCCACCAGCCAAAGTTCACTTTGTATGACGGCAAGACAGATCCGTACATGCATGTGAGTCATTACCGGCAAGTAATGGCTGGCCATCGGCGCAACGACGCCCTGATGTGCCTTATATTCCCAGCAAGCTTAGGAGAGCTGGGCTTGAAGTGGTTCGAAAGGCTCCCGGAGGGAAGTATCGAGGGGTGGCAGCAGCTGGCGGAAGCCTTCGTCACCAAATTCAAAACCAACACTCGAACGCCAAAGGAGGTCGACCACCTCCTGGGCGTCAAGATAGAGTCTGGATGTTCATTGAAGGCATACAATGCGAAGTACTAGGAAACTTACAACGAGATCCTCGACTGCCCTACCAATCTGGCGATCACTCAGTACAAACGGGGTCTCCCAGCCGGACATAGGCTGCGAGATTCACTTACGATGCACCAACCCACAACTATGGAGTCTCTAATGCAACGGATCAATGAGCACATTCGCGTGGAGGATGATGCCGCCTCCGCGACCGAGAAGGGTAATCCGGTCACGGCGGACAGAAAGGTCGCAGGTAAGGTTCACTCGGTCGGGCAAGAGGATAACCGCCCAAGTGACCGGTCAAAAGATCAACGCCGTGGACCAAACCGTGATGACCGAAACAAGGGTCGTAGAAACGACCGAGCTGACGCACCCCGCGACGCAGCGGAAGATGCCAAGAGAAAACTGAAGGCGCGGACAGGAATTACCACGGTCTTCAAAATTCCCATTTACCGCATTTTGAGTGAGATTCGAGGTGAGCCTTTTGTCCGTTGGCCGGCCAAGTTAGGGAGTGCGCAACGAGGCTTCAATCCAAAATATCGCTGCACCTTCCATGAAGAACGGGGGCACCGGACAAAGGACTGCTTGCCGCTCAAACAGCACTTAGAGGAATTAGTGGCAGCTTGGCATCTTGGCCAATACATAGATGGAGGCGCCAAGGCCACGCCAACAGGACAAACCGAGCTTAACGGCCTGGCTGCCCTAGAAGCGCCCCTGCAAGGTGTAATCAACGTCATCCAAGGCATAATTGAACCAACAAGGGTCTGTGAGCTTAGAAGGATGATCAAGAAGGCCGAGCACATGAGGGAAGTGCTCTCTGTCTAGCCCGCCGTAAAGAAGGGAAGGACCGAAGAGAGAGACATCCTTTCGTTCTCGACCAAAGACTTGGAAAGGGTTCAGATGCCGTACAATGATGCCTTGGTGGTGACTCTTCGCGTCAAAGACTTTGATATCAAGAGAATCTTGATCGACCAGGGGAGTTCGGTCGAAATTATGTATTATGACACGTTCAAACAAATGAAGTTAGAAGACAAGGACTTGGCTCCTGCAACATCCCCTTTGGTTGGCTTCAACTCGCACCCAGAATGGCCAATCGGAAAGATTATTTTGCCGGTCAAAGCTGGTTCAGTCGTAAAGCAAGTTGAATTCTGGGTGTTCAAAGTTCCATCGACTTACAACTTGATCTTCGGCAGGGGCTGGCTGTACGCCATGCAAGCAGTTGCTTCGACCTTCTACCCGGTCATGCACTTTCCAGCACCAGACGGGCAAATAGAGGAAGTTTGGGGAGACTAGGTGATGGAAAAACAATGCTTCGTTGCGGTAAATGGCAGCCGAGCAGCCAAAGGGTTTGTCCAAATGATTGAGGGTCCTGAGGGGAAGGAAGCCCTCGAAGACGTAGAAAGGAAGGCCGAGGAAAAATCGGTCGAAGATTTGGTAGAAGTGCGCATTGATGAGAACGATCCAACTAAATTCTTCATCTTGGGATTATCTTTGTCTAGCGCCGAGCGAACAGATTATGTCAACTTCTTGGTTTCCAATTTGGAGGCCTTTGCCTAGACGCCTTACGATATGCCTGGCATCGACCCAAGCTTCATTTGTCATCAGTTGAATGTCTTCCCCAACGCGCGGCCAGTCATTCAAAGGACGCGCCGTTCAGCCTTGCACCATGCTGAAGTGGTGGCAGAAGAAGTGAAGAATTTGTTGGAAGCCGGGGCAATAGAAGAGGTGCAATACCCTCGGTGGATATCCAACACGGTGGTTGTTCCTAAGAAAAATGGCAAGTGGCGAGTCTGCGTCGACTATAAGACTGTCAACCGAGCTTGCCCGAAGGATAGCTTTCCCCTCCCTCGAATTGACCAACTGGTGGACTTGACCGCTGGCCATCAGAGGTTTAGCTTCCTGGACGCATATCGCGGCTACACCAGATAGCCATGTATAAACCGGACAGAGAGATCACGTCATTCACCACCCCCAGAGGCTTATATTGCTACAAGGTCATGCCGTTTGAACTGAAGAACGCAGAGGCGACCTTTCCGCGAATGGTGACAAAGATGTTTGCTCCCCTCCTGGGCCGAACAATGGAGGCCTATATCGACGATATGGTGGTAAAGAGTAAGGAGAAGTCTCAACACCTCGCCGACCTAGCAGAAATGTTCACCATACTTAAGCACCACAAGCTTCATTTGAATGCCTCCAAGTGCGCGTTCGGAGTTGGAACCGGAAAGTTTCTGGGATTTTTGGTCACAAACTGAGGAATCGAAGCCGATCCATCCCAAATCAGGGCGATACAGGAACTGGAGCGCCCAAACTCCACAAGGGACGTGCAACATCTTGCCGGGATGGCAGTCACGTTGAACAGATTTATCAGCCGGTCTTCGGATCGTTGCAAGCCCTTATTCAAGACTTTGAAGGCCAAGTTTTTCTAGGACGATGAGTGTGACAGCGCACTGGCGGATCTAAAGGCGTACCTCTCCTCAGCCCCTATTTTGGTAACACCTCAGCCGGACGAGGAGTTGTATCTCTACTTGGCGGTCTCTCAACATGCGGTGAGCGCCGTTTTGGTTAGCGCAGAAGGAGTCCAATACTTGTCCATCTTCTATGTGAGCAAGACTTTGCTCCCGGTCAAGACGAGATATCTCCCTTTAGAAAAATTGGCGCTGGCCCTGATGATGGCGTCAAGGAAGCTGGCACGCTATTTTCATGCCCATACAATAGTGGTACTGACCGAGTTTCTGCTTGAGGTGCTCTTTGAAAAGGCAGACTTCACCGGGAGGATTCTGAAATGGGCTGTGGAACTGGGACAGTAAGACATCAAGTTTCGCCCACGCACTACAATCAAAGCTCAAGCTCTTGCAAACTTTGTGGCGGAGTTTGCCCCCGGAACGCATCCAGTTTGCCCGGTTGATTTGGCTAGTGCAGACTTGGCACAGCCCATGGCTCACGCAATAAAAGCAAATGTTGGTGCGCAAGAGGAAGGGCAAAGAGCTACTGAACCAGCAAAGGCGAGTGACTCGTTGGGCGGCAGAGTCAACCATGACGAGGAAAGAGACCAGAATGAGCCAACCAGAGAATTTGATTTGAGGAGTTTCCAAAATCCCTCTGATTGTTGGAAGCTATTCATTGGCGAGATGTGGAAGCTCTTCGTCGATGGGACATCCAACAGACATGGGGCCGGGCTGGGCATCGTGCTGACCTCTCCGGATGGGCTGATCATCGAACAGGCGATTACACTCGGCTTCCCAGCTTCCAACAACGAGGCCGAATATGAAGCCCTCATTGCCGGACTAAGAAGCGCGTTGAGAATGAAAGCCACAGCCCTTATGGTATTTAGTGATTCCAAGTTGGTGGTCAATCAGGTCTTAGGGGAGTATGAGGCCAGGGATGAAAGAATGGCCAAGTATCAGGCGTTGGTACGCACGGAGATCAAGAAGTTCGATGCCATAAGAGTAGAACAGATCAACCGCGAAGGAAACAACACGGCTGATGAGTTGGCCGGGCTCGCTTCTACTCAGACAGCCTTTCCTAACCCCTTGATGATAGAATTTTTGCCACGACCAAGTATAGAAGAACCGGAAGTGACAGAGGTACTTTGCACCGACTTAGGTCCTTTTTGGATGGACCTTATCATCGCCTTCCTGAAAGATAGAATTCTACCGAAAGAAAAGAAGGTGGCCCACAAGATTCGGGAAAAGTTAGAGTGGTTTTGGCTCTCCCTGTCTGGGGCCTTGTATAAGAAGTCCTTTACCGGGCCGTATTTGAAGTGTGTCCACCCCGCCAAGGTGGAAGCTTTTCTCTACGAGATCCATGAAGGCATCTGCGGTAGCCATACTGGGGGCAAATCCTTGACTTACCGAGCAATTTCTCAGGGTTATTGGTGGCCGTGCATGCAGGCAGATGCACAAAAATATGTTCGCAGGTGTGAGAAGTGTCAGAAGTTCGCTCACCAGATCCACCAGCCGACTAGAGATTTGCTCCCTCTCACAAGTCCTTGGCCGTTCGCGCTTTGGGGGTTGGATATTGTTGGGCCACTCCCAGCTGCACCGGGCAATTGCAAGTTCTTCATCGCCACCATCGACTATTTCACCAAGTGGGTTGAGGCCGAGCCACTAACGACCATAAAGGAAAAGGACATGAAGAAGTTTGTATGGCAAAACGTCATCACTCGTTTCGGTATACCCAAGGCCCTCATCTCGGATAACGGCACTCAATTTGATGGTAAACTCTTTCGCGAATTTTGCGAATATCGAGTTCTACAATTTGACACCGGTCTATCCTTAGTCAAATGGTCAAGCAGAGGCCTCAAACAAGACCATCCTAGACGGGCTGAAGAAGTGGCTTGAGAAGGCTAAGGGCAAGTGGGCTGAAGAACTCCCTAATGTGCTCTGGGCATACCGCACTACCCCAAGACGGTCGACTGGGGAAACACCATTCGCTTTGGCCTACGGCATAGAGGTCGTCATCCCGTTGGAAATTGGCATGCTGACCATCTGCTCTGAAAGTTTCCAGCTTGATCTAAACGATGAAGCCGTGGCATTGGAACTTGACCTTGCTGAGGAAAGGAGGGAGCGAGCGCTAATCCACATCGCTGCTTACCAACAAGAACAATCCAAGAAATACAACAAGGCAGTGTACCCCAGGCTATTCAAGATTGGGGACTGGGTCTTAAGAAAGGTGCTTGGCAACACGGTGGTCCCTGGCGAAGGAAAGCTCGGTGCAAATTGGGAAGGACCATACAAGGTGATTGGTCTTGCTGGTAAAGGGGCATACCATCTGGAAGATTTAGATGGCAAGGCTTTCCCCAGACCATGGAATGCGGCCAACTTTAAGGTCTTTTACTTTTAAGATGTAATTTGCTTATGTTGTTTGGCTTTTCTAGACCTTTAGCCTTTTGGCACTTGATGTAAAAGATAGTAATGCTTTTGTAATGAAAAATAGCCCTCTTGTTGTTTGGTATTCCATCTTTGTACAATGACATCGCAAGGACACAAGGCAATTATGGATGCCAGGGGTAAGGAGACCGACCGGAATGGGACCGGACTGATTTCCTCTCGCCGGAATGAAAGCTGACCGCACAAACAGTTGGTGCATTGTCCAAATCGCATTAGGGCCGAGCAGGTTTTGCTCGCCCGGTTGAAATGTTGGTGTCATGACCAACTTAACTGAAACATTGGTGTTTTGCCCAATGTAAGGGCCGAGCTGATTTTGCTCGGCCCAGTTGGCATATTGGTGTTTTGTCCAATATGGAAAACGAGCAGATTTTGCTCGGCAGAATTCGCAATGTTGGTGTTTTGTCCAACCGATAAGAAGCCGAGCTGACTTTGCTCGGCAGAAAGGAAATGTTGGCGGCTTACCCAACTTAAAAGGCGAGCTGATTTTGCTCGGTCACATTGAAGTATTGGAATTCTATAAAGTCCGCAAACCAGTCAAGGCCGAGCAGATTTTGCTCGGTCGAGTTAAAATGTCAGTTCATTTGAAAGTTCAAGGAGCCAAACTGCTAGTTCTGATTAGAAAACGTTTAAGGTGATTTTAGCTCGGGAAATTGTGCGGCATAGCCGACCTGGCAGTTGTGAATTGTCAACGATTAAATCAAGGAATCCATGCAGATGCCAACCAAACAGAAATAAAAGATGTACGAGCAAGAAGTTCAAAATTTTCATTGATAAGGGAAAATTCAGTACAAGAGGGGGAACATAGCCCGGTTACATTCCAAAAGAAAGAAAAGAAAAGAAGTAAACAAAAGCAAAGGAAAATAGAAAGGCAGAGTTCAATCTAATTCCAGTTCAGCTATCAGTTCGGCGACTTGCACAGTTTGCTCGGCCTCCTCCACATTCAAGGCGGCAGTTTTCCTCATACCATCGTCGACCCTCCACCGTGACAACCTCCCGATCAATAACTTCTTCATCTTCGGCATCTTGTGATGCTGCTGGAGAAGTTTGCTCGGTTTGATGCGCGGCGGCGGCTTCTTTCTCGGCCTCTTTCCGTGCCTCTGCGATAAGCCGATTTTGAGTGGCCTGGGAGTACGCCAGCATGTAGACCGCGATATAGCTCGTAGGTGGATTTATGAACATGTCAGAATCCTGTCCAAGGCCAACTTTCTCCACGGCAGCTTTCCAGCCGCACTAGAAAAAGATGTCCTTGGTCGCTTGGACCTGCTGCTCATAAGTTTTCTCCCCCTGAGCGTATCCCCGGTCCTCAGCGTCGTCCACAGCTTTATCCTTTTCTTCTTTGTGGGCATCGCGCAGCTTGTGCAGCTCAGCGAGGTACCGGGCCTTAGTCGACTTCACGGCCCTTTGTTTTTCAGATTCAGCTCGGTCGACTTTTTGGCTCAGTTCATCCCGCTCCACCACCAAAGCCTCCTGCGCGGCCTTGAGTTTTGCTATCTCGGCCGCTTGGGCCTCATTCTCTGCGATAGCATCTCGAAGGCTCTGCCGTACTCTGATCATCCGGTCGTGGGCCAGGTAGTTCTTTTGCACGGCCTGAAAACAAGTGAAGAATTGTGAGTATTTGAGAAACTGCGCAAAAACCAAGCAAACTGTAGCAAAGAATGAAGAACTTACCAGCACTATGGATTTTTCCGCCGAGCGGAGGACCTTCAGGTTCGAAAGCTCGTCATGTTTCTTCATGTCAGCGGGCAGGATCAACCCCTTGGTCAAGTTAAAACCAAGCGAGTAGTCCTTATCCGCATAAACCGAGTCTTCAAATAAACCGCTTTACGGTATTTGAACTTCGAGGCGTCGGGCAGGAGGGTGGCTGGGCCCTTGGATTTGCCGGTCTGTGGTTTCTCGGTCTGGTCCCCGAGCTCGGTGGAGGCGCGATCGGTGGAGTCTTCATCTTCCAGACGCTGCCCGGCTCGTTCTTTCCTCGGCCGCTTCTTGGACCGACCAGCGGGTTGCTCGGCGCCAAAGCTAGCTGACTCCTTCTTGTTGCCCGGCTGGTGTGGAGAAAGTTCACCCAGAAGCTTCGGGGTAGGAGTCGCTTCGGTTACTTTGTGATCATTGCTTTGATGGCTCGAATTTTGGCCATTTCTTGCTCGGCTGTTAGCGGGACTAGGTTGATCGGCGGAAGGCTGGGGTCAGGTTCTGGCGAAGAAGCGTGCAAGAAGTCGGTGACGCGGCTTTTGCACGGTGCTTGGTAATGGTAGGTCTGTTCAAAGCCGAGCAGTTTCGAAGCCTCTCTCTCCTCGGTAGGATGGCGCAGTAGGGCTCTGATGGCCTCTTGGTTGGCCTAGTGGTAGTCTGCTACTAGGTGCTTATCTGCAGAAAGAAGAAGTGTTAGATCAGCATGGAAAGTAATTGATGCATAAAGAAAATAACGCGGTTAGCCAAGCAACTCACCGACACTCCCAAAATCCTTTCTAATATACCATCCCGGTATGGGTGCCTCGGTGTCTTCATAGCGACCGGACACCCACAAGAAGTCATCGTTGTTGGTCTCCTTGTCCGGGTTGCCCTCTATGAGTTTTGCTCGGCCCTTCTTGACTTTGAGGTACCAGCAAAGCCCACTCTTATTTCTACTAAGACTATATTGATGGAAAATTTTGGCCAGACCGAGATTGAGACCGAGCCTCCGGTTCAGCTCGGCGACCCCGTTTATTATTTTGTACATGTTATTGAAGACTTGGCTCGGGCAAAGCCTTGTCTGCTTCAAAAACTCACAGATCAAGGGTTGAACCGGGAAACAGAGCCCTCCTTCTACTATTGATATGACAGTAAAGGGGCATCGGTCTAGATCGCCCCAAGGAGTGTCTCCCTTTTTGGCGAGCTCTAAGATGACGTCGTCAGGAATTTTGTACTCCTTTCGAAACTCCATTATCGCACCTGGCGAGCTAACCATAAATCGGTACTTCCCCATTTATCTCGGTTTTATTTGATATAGTGGATATCTCGGTCAAAAATGTTGGTGTGTTTGCTCGGACTTTGAGCTCCATCAATTATAGTGCTGGACTGGATTGGTCGGTCCCATTTGTTTTGCATGTTAAAAAATAATTCCAAGGGTTAGCACGGCATAAATTGCGCGACCCCTATGGGAATTGGCTCAGTGAACGGATTATTAGTGTTTGGCCGGTTCGACTCCTACCTCGGCTAGGCTACTTGGTCGATTTCCTAGTTCGGTTCTCACTCTCCCCTTCTGGCTCGGTCAAGGTCCAAGAAGGAGATCCTAACAAAGTCATAGCTCGGTCGGGTCCTATTTGACGAACTAACGGAGCCTTTAACTCGGTCAAGGCCCAAGTAACGACCTCAAGTTTTCGCCCGGTTCAGTTCTATTACCGGTTTAATTGCTAGTTTAGCTCGGTTACGGCCTCGGCGTGAAGCCACAAACTAGTTATTGCTCGGCTGAGGCTCTACCTATGGATCCAAACGAGCATCTAGCTCGGTAGTGCACAGTGTTCATCCTAAGTTCGAGGTTCGTTCGTTCGAACCAAAGAGAAACAGGGGCACGAAGGCCCCATGTACCCCTCCAAATCCAAATTTGCCTTAGGGTGTGCAAATATTGCCCCAAATGAGGGACATCAGTGAGGTTTTGGCGTTTAGGTTCAAAGCCACAAAATCAAAAGCTGAGAACATGAAGAACACCAAGATGAAAAACAGTGAAGGGATGAAAAACTTACCAAAAACGGATGTGAAGTGAGGTCGGCCTCGAAAGCTCGAATGCAGCGTCAGAAATGGCGAGAATGAGCGAGTGGGGAACGAAAAGAGATGCAACAGCAGAGAAGGCAGAGGCTTGAAGGTTTTGAGAGCTAGGGTTTAGGGTTTGTGTGGAAGAGAAGGTGAAAAGTGAAGGGTTTTAGGCCCTTCGTTGGAATACAAAAGAGGGGGGAAGGAACCCAAACGGCTACGTCGTTTGAATTCTGCGCGTGCAGAACAGCTGGCTACATGACCCAATGGCGTGAAGCCACGCGGCATCGAACGCTACAAGACGGCCGCATTTGACCCTTGACGAGACCACCGAGGTGATGGCCGGCCAAATGGGATAGCTCGGCGACAGATATTTCCCCAATCATGCTCAGCTTGGTAATGGTGCAACTCAACCGTGGCTCGGTCACGGTGGTAACCCCAATCACGATAGCTCGGATGGGATTAAGGGGCAATTGAGAGGGGAGATTTGCACCGGACAGTACGGTTGAGCTAAGATAACGTCAAACGTGACGGACCGCACAGCACCGAGCTAACTTCACTATTGCTGCGGCCTGCAGCCTGACTTGTACGGTCGGAGACGTTGATCGCTCCCGTGCGAACTGGCCTAGTCGAGCTGCGACTTGCACATGTTGGGCAGAGCTCGGAGTGGCGAATGGTAACCGAGCTAAAGGATAATCCGGGCTAAACTAAGGCTGAGATGAGGCCGGCATTCCTCCAACCGGCTAGCCGAGATAGATGGCTTTATGTAGCCGATATCGAAGATAGCACGGGGTGAGGCCGGCTTGCCTCGCGGCCGGTTAGCTAGAATTGACCGGTCAAGATTACCTCGACTATGAGGGTTTGATGAGTGCTCCTTGGCCGAGGGATAGGTCGGCGATTCGTAGCTTGGTTTTATGCTTGTGGTGGCAATTCTCCACAAGGGATAGGCCGATTGTGGTACTTCGGTTATGTGTGCCATCTGGGCCAATGGCGTGAGGAGGAGGAAATCTGCTCCACGTACGCACCAATACCGTTGGGCAGTTCTGTATGTACTGGCTGGAGGACAAAACCTTTACACGCGTAAGGTGGTGAGGGGCGAGCACTGCCACCTGTCCATGGAAGGACAACAGAGGAAGTGCGCGCACGATCTTGAGGCCGCATGGCCAGCCTAGAAATAAGGAGGAAGGTGAACGCTAGAGGTATGCAACTTCTTCCCCAAAAAGAATACTCTCTCTCTAACAGTCTTCTCCTTCCTTAAGTGGACTGACTTGATCGTCGGAGGGTCGATCCGGCACACCACCGTCGGGCAGTTTACCGTTTCTGTGTTGCCAGGTAGACGCCGTCGAGAGAAGCTTGGAGTGCAAGGAGTACGGAAAGTAGAGGATATTTCGCCCCCGTACAAGTTAGATTTTTGAGTAAATTAAAAAAAAACAATGATCCTAAAAAAAAAAAAATCGAATGTCAAAATGAGAAAATAGTAAAAAGTAAAACGGTTTTTATCAATTTTGGAGGGTTGAAAGGTTTGACATTGATTCTGAATTTAATAACAAATCTATCCACACCAATGTCTCGTTTTTGGCGTTTAGTGCATGAGAAACACGATTATACATAACAAATCTAAGACCATCTCCAACGGTGAACTCAAGCCAGCATCAAATTCAAATTTTGATGAAAAAGCCACTTTTTCATGCTCCAATCGTTGCACCAAAGTGATATCAAAGTGATAATTCAGCAAAAAAAATATCAAACTGAGACCAAGACACAGATTTTACCAAATCACTGTTGCTGAACGTTGAAAGTGGTACACCGGTCAACTAGCCGGTTGCCCGGCCGGTTGACCAACCGGTCGACCAGTTCCCTTTGAAATAACTAGGTTCAAACCGATCAAAAACGGTTCACACAGGTAAAAAAAGAAAAAAAAAATTTTGCTCAACCGATCGTTGGTCAACCGGCCGGTCGACCAACCGGTCGACTACTTCCCCAATTCTGCTTTAATACTCACCGTTGGAGTGCCTCGTATTAAATTGAGAAAATCGTCATTTTTTTCATCAGATTTGATGAAAAAAGAAGTTAAGCGTTGGAGATGCTCTAACTACAAATAGATTTGCAATTTAGAGCCACGTGTTCTGTATTTTACATATGTGACGACACGTGCATGTTGTACTTTGCGTTTAATGGTTGTCACGTGTACTATCATTACGTAGCGTTTCTGTTCAAACCGAGTTTCTAATTTAAAAGTCAATAATCTCGTTAACGAAAATAAAAATGACAGACAAATCACAAAAACACGTTTGATAAAAAAATAACGAAAATAACGAAAATAATCTCGTTAATTTTGTTGTTTGAATGAAAATTTTATTGTGTCCGTTTGATAAAAAAATCAATAATTCTTTCTATTGTTTTGCTTTTTTTTTGAAATAAAAAAAGTTATTTATATAGACAAGTAATACGTGTAATTGGATAAATAATAAGATATTTGAATAGATAATTGAATATTTAAATAGATTGTTGCATATAATGGAGGAGGGAGGGAGTCCAGGCGTACAAAGTTTTAATATAATTCTACTTTGGCCTCCCAAATCCATTATATTTTACTATTTAATTATATTTAAATATATATAATTTCTCCAAATCATTCATATTTTGCAATACATTACCATATATATATATATATTAGATGAATTATGTAACATTTTAAATCCTATGTACAAACGTATCCTTAGTCTTTGTTGATTGGGTCCAGGGTGCTTTCACACTGGTATTTTGGGCTTGGGTATTGGCCCAAGCATAATGGGTCCACAAAGCCTAGAGTAATTGTTAAGAAACTTGTTTAAGGCCCATGGAGATAGGTTCCCTATAGTGTATATTTTTGGGGCTATGGGGGACGTCTCATTGGCTGCTGATAGACCTGGTGAATGATTCTCCTGTGACCAATGTCATCCACCCAACAAGCGGTCCCTCACTCTACCATTTGTAATAGAATTTCTATAGTGAAACCATGTGGTTTGTGGTTGAAGGATTTTTTTAGGGGTACTTACCACTCAGTCCTATTAATTAGACTTATTTATTTATAGGTCCTAATTAATAAATTTAATACTATAAAAATAAAAGATTGATAAATTTATCACTACAAATTTATTCATAAAAACAAAGAGCCTGATAAATTTATTCATAAAAATAAAAGACTGATAAATTTATCTTTATTACTTAATAAATTTATCAATAGGATTTAATGGGTAATAAGTCCCAAAAGTAGGACCTATTAGTAGTTTACCTATTTTTCTATGGGTAGCACCAAAAAAAATAAAATAAAATAAACAATGATGTTTTTATGTGCAATAACCAAAAATCATTTTCACCTTAATAAGTAAACTGGATAATAATATATATATATATATATATAAAAGAAGATTTTCTCAAAAAAATAAAGTAATTTTTATGGCTTCCTTATCACACAACAATCTCTTTGTTCACATTACAAGAAAAAGGGTTATTTGAGTCAAATTATTTGTGATAGGAACACTTGCCAGCTTAAAAATGTATTATTAGCGTTGGCAAAATAGGACTGCCCCCCCTCCCCAAAAAAATAAATAAATAAAAATTTGCTTGCTATTTATTATTGAGTCGGTAGATTATACTGTCTCAAAAATATATTAGTTACGTCGGCAAGAGTTTTGTCATCTCAAAAAAATTATTGAATTTTGTATTCATTTTTCTTTGCTCCAAAATTTTCCTCGTGCGCCTCTGTAATAACCTCGATCCATGATCAACTGTTAAGGCATGATTAAGTATGCCTAATAAGTAATTAAGAAGAAATCTGGAGTTAATTACGTGTGCATTGCATTATTTGTGTTTATATCTGTCTATCGTAGGAATATCTGTTCATATTTCTGTTTTGTTCTGAGAATTGAAGGCCTTATCGGCATCCGAACACGAAATTGACTTGATTTATGTGTCATGTGGGAGTTTTAGCATTTTATGGTAGGTTTAATTAAAATTCGATTCAGAACGATTAAATTAAAATAATTAATGTCAATTAATTAACTAACTCTTAATTAAGTATATATAAGGCTCATATGACCCAACTAGTTCATTTTTGCACCCTCATTTCCTCATCTTCAAGTTCCAAAATGTGTGTGTGTGTGTGTGTGTGTGTGTGTGTGTGTGTGTGTGTGTGTGAGAGAGAGAGAGAGAGAGAGAAAGAGAGAAAAGGAGAGAAATTTGGATCAAAAGCTAGAGAAAATGGGGATTGCTAGGAATTGTTGGAGAACTGACGAGCATTTAGAAGTTTAAGTCTCTATACTTGTGAATTCAAAGTTTAAGGTAAGAAATTAAGCCTTTGGTCTTGCTTTTGAGTTGGTGAGTTTATAAATATAAGAGGTTTAAGTGTTTAACATGAGAATTGAGCTTAAGAGCTAGAAATGAAAGAATTTGCATTAAATCATACATGTATGCATATGTCATAGTATTTTGAGTTTGAATTTCAAACAAATCCCCTATGCATGTGTCTATCTTGACTTTGTTTTGAGAATTCATTACATTTCTTACCATTTGATCTTAATTAATCATGTTTTGGAAAGTTCAAGTTCACAACAAGTCATACATGTCATGTTCATATCATATTCTTAAAGTTAAAGTTTGAGTTTGAATTTGTACAATTGGCAAGTTTTGGGGCCTTAATTTTGCGAAATGATTTTGAATTCTCAATGTTTTACAAGTTTTCAAGTGTTTCCTCAAGTTTTAGGCCCAAAAGAATGTGTTTTGTTGGTTTGAAAATGAATTTTGAAGCTTGGAAGCAAATCTGGAAATTCTAGATTATGTCTCTCTGCTCAAGCAACAGATCCTGCGCTTGAACGACTACGTTTATTTTCGCACTTCCGCTTGAGTAATCAAAAGTTGGCTCAGGCGTAAAATGCATGCTCCCAGAAGTTTAACATTTTTGCAGACCGCTCGAGCGACGAGACTTGCGCTCGAGTGAAGCCTTAGTCTCACGCTCGAGTGACCATCGAGCGGCCGTTGGACGAAAAATTCATACAACTAGTACTTTTGCAGAGTTTACAGACCGCTCAAGCAACAGAAGTTGTGCTTGAACGACCACTCACATTTTTTTTTGCATATCTGCTTGAGCGAAGAAAGTTGTGCTCGAACGAGACCCTTGGTTTCAGTAAGTTTTGTTAAGTGTTTTCAAGTACATTTTAGAATCTTCATTGCATCCTAGGCATTTCTAGGCCAAGATTAAGACATAATAATGAGGATAAGAAACTGAAACATACCAAGATAGGAAAGAACTAAGTTAATGATTCCGGGTATGTAATTTAGTTCGTATTCGTTCTATATCTGTGTAGGTTACGAGCCGCAAGTTATCTGATTTGTCTGCTTTGTCTGTTTGCTTTGGAGCCATCTGTGAGTAATAACTTAGCAAAACTATGTTATTTAGTTTATGTATGATGCAATAAGATTTGTTTTATGGAACGATTATGTTTTGTACAATGAATGATTGTTCATATAGTGAAAAGTATTCGTGGCAACAATTTCGTGGCTCAAGTATGTTATTATGTTCCCGACCCGCAGGTTCGTTCATGGAATTGACAAGTTATCTATTCCTAGCCCGGAGGTTTCTTTATAGAATTGACAAGTTATCTGTTCCCGGCTGAAGGTTCCTTTATGGAACTGACAAGTTATCTGTTCTCGGCTCGGAGGTTCCTTATGGAACTAACAAGTATGATCCTTAATACTCTGTATTTAATCTATGAGCGCTGATTGATGTACCTGTAAGATTAAGCAAGAACTATGATTTTTGTATATGATTCGAGCAAGAATATGAATGTGAATCTGTTTTGGTTTCCTGAATCTTATACGGGACGTCATTCATTTAAACTCTTTACTCTGTTATTATTCATTGGGCTTTCGCTCACTATTTATATTATGTATGTAAGTGAGCAGACGCGTGACCAGGCCTAAGCTACTGCTTGAAGAGTTTTGAGTTAGCCAGCTAGAGTGCCTCCCAAGGAGGTTCTCGTTTTATCGAAGTCAAGCTTGTGAACCATGTTAAAGACATCTATTTTGCTTTGTTTTGTTGTCCGTACACTAGGCTATGTCCCTTTTTGGTTGCATCTGCATGTTGCCTTAAGCCTTATGTAATGTTAACGTCATGTGTGTATGTATATAAGTTTTGAATTTTCTGTCCCATGTATGTCTACACAGCTCGTTGGACTATGTATGTTTTACATAGCTGCTTCCATTAGCCCCAAATTATATGTTCATCTGTATAGAGGCCTTTGGTAATCCAAGGATTACTGGCCGGTTACGATGCTAAACCTATAGGGCCGGGTTTGGGTCGTGACAGAGTGGTATCAGAGCACGTATTATATCATACGCATGAGTCCATATGAGCTATAGGATGTCCTAGAAAAGAATTAGGGACATTTCATCTGCATGTGTGAGTGTGTGTGTTCTATAAATGTAAAAATTGAAACTAACTAGGAACACGTGAAATTGAAATGAATGAACTGAGGTTAAATGATCTGAATATTGAGAAAAGGACTATATGCCTATGTTTATAAGTACTTTGCTTACCTCTAGCAATTGGAAAATACAAGAAGTAATGATGTCACTGAATCCTTTGAGGCTCGAATAAGTCGAATGGAACAGATGCTTGCAGCTTTGACTGAAGCAATGATGCAACAACAGAGGTAACGACCTTTACCTCCTCCACCTCCTCCGGTCCAAGTTGAATTGGATAACAATGATATTATAAATCTGACTCAGAAGTTCATAAAAATGAAATCGCCGACTTTCTTGGGTGATATTGAACCCCTAAAGGCAGAAACATGGTTGCTCGAAATGGAGAAACTGTTTGAAGTGTTTCCTTACTTCGAGACACAAAAAGTTCTTTTGGTCACTTACACTTTAAAAGATAAAGCTCGGAGATAGTGGTTACTAATCAAACTAATAATAGGAACATGACATGGATTTAGTTTAATGAGATCTTATACGACAAGTACTTTCCCCAATGCTTTAGAGATCGGAAAGTGTAAGAATTTCAAGAACTTAAGCAAAGTAGGATGTCTATAGCCAAGTATGAGGCTAAATTCATTGATTTGGCCCAGTTTGCTCCACACATGGTGGATACTGATGACAAAAAGGCACGAAAGTTCGAAGGCGGTTTGGATGTGGAAGTGTTTGATCAAGTAGGCATTTTAAAGTTGCCTACATACGTGGAGGTACTTGATAGAGTATTAATGGTAGAGGCCATTCTTGCAGCAAAGAAACAAGTTCCAGCTCCAACAACAGAATGAAGAGGTAAAAGACCTGGTTCTAATTTTCGGAAAGGCCGTTCATTGTTTACAAACAAAAAGCAAAATACTGGGTCATCAAGCAGTTCAAGCCAAAGCAGTGGATCCATGTCAATCTGTTCTGAGTGTGGGAGGAGACATAAAGGCACGTGCTACCGTGTATCTAGCGCTTGTTTTCGATGTGGCAAGACTGGCCACATGATTGGAGATTGTCCGCTGAGATTCGATAATGCTAACCGTCCTGTAGCAAGTTCAGCCGGATCTACTCCTGCAATGAGAACCAATGCAAGAACTAACGCCAGGGCTAATACCGGGAATGAAACACTAAGGCAATGGAAAGTGTTCGCACTAGTGCTTGGGGATGTACATAATATTGAATCTGTGGTATCAGGTATAATCCCTATCTGTGCTTAGAATGTCTATGTGTTGGTAGATTCTGGTCCAACGCATTCATTTGTATCGCATGTTTTTTCTTGGAAATTAACTAGACCATTAAAACCTATGAACTGTTTACTATTTACGTCTACACTATCTGTAGGTTCTATGATATGTGCTTATGTATATCCGGCATATGAAATTATGATTAGCAATATGGCATTGTACGTTTATTTACTGCCTTTGAGTATTGATCATTTTGATTGTATTATATGTATGGATTGGTTAACGAAATACTATGCCACCATTGATTGTGTGAGTAAATCCGTCGTGTTTGGACCGCCTGTGTCACGCCCCAAACCCGCCCCTAAAAGTTTGGGCATGACCTATTCGAAAATGGACACTAAACCTGTTATATATATATATATCAGACGGGGCCTGAACGGAAGCATTTAATAAGATAAAATACATAGAATAATATCCATTGAGCTAATACTAATATGCCAGGATCACATACACGTACACAGCCCCTTTACAGAGCATATAGTTAAACATCATATACATACATTTTCACTTAAATAGACAATTAACCACAAATTTAATAAAACTTCACAGAAATGCATGGGCTTGGTGCAGGTGCTCGACACACCGAGGTTGACAATGAAAGACGAAAGCAACAGGTTAAGATGACCTCCAAGGTGGTTACCTATGTAATGCATATAACACCAAGTAAGCCGTGCTCTGAATAATAGTACCTAAACAAAACAATACTTCATTGGAAACATAATATATCACTACGTGTGAAATTGCAAAATCAACATAATTAGTCTGCTTCTGTACTAATGTCATAACGGCCTTAGGCCCAGTCTTGAAACGTAATAACTTGAGACATGCATAATAACTTGAAACATAACATCTTAAAGCATAATGGCTTTAAGCCCTTGAATATTATAGCATTCAACTTTCAAACGTGTTGGCATAAAACTCTTGAACACAGTGGCATAAAAGCCCTTGAAACTTGTGGCATAAAAGCCCTTGAAACATATGGCACAAGGCCCTTGAAACATATGGCACGAGGCCCTTGAAACTTGTGGCATAAAAGCCCTTGAAACATATGGCACGAGGCCCTTGAAACATATGGCACGAGGCCCTTGAAACTTATGGCACGAGGCCCTTGAAACATATGGCACGAGGCCCTTGAAACTTATGGCACGAGGCCCTTGAAACTTGTGGCATAAAGCCCTTGTAACATATTGGCACTAAGGCCCTTGAAAGTGGCATGAAGCCCTTGAAAAGGTTGGCATAAAAGCCCTTGAAACATATTGGCACTAAGGCCCTTGAAACATATTGGCACTAAGGCCCTTGTAAATGGTTCACTTTACATTCTTTAATTTTAACATACTTTAAACATTAACATAAGTACATTACATGCTTGAGGCATTAATATGATTGCATAACATTTAACATGATTGCATAACATTTACATAGCATATGTAAACTTGTACCTTACTTAAGCTCGTTACATGCTTGAACTTGTAATAAACATGAACTTATATATACTTAGCACCATACTTGATATAGAACATACTTGTCAAAGATAGAATACTTCACATCTTTGTGAGGATCACATAATACTGATAAACATTTACATGCATGTCATAGGTTCTTAACGAGACATATACTTGGCTTAAAGATGAACATGATTCCATAACATGATTCCATTTATGCACTAAAACAATGTAATTTACTTATAGATAATAGAGAATTATTATTCGTTATTAATGTGACGAGTCATTGCAATGTCATACCGATGTAGGCCAATCTTCCAATGTTCACATTGACTTTCAATTATCATAAATGTTCATGTAACATGTTCGTGTAACACTTACAAGAAACAAAGTGTTAGTGATAATAATTATCAATGATAAATAAAATATGCATCCTCGTACTATTACTCACAGTGCATTGGTGGAGCATTTAGTCCTCCCGAAGCGTGTCCTACACACATATGAAGTCACTCATTAATTCCTTAAATCATTTCCCCGAATTTCCTTTCTCATTTTAACATGATTTACAATGTCCATAACAAGGTTTATTCAGAATTCTAACATTATTTCAAACATCTCAGCAAGCCAATTAAACTTCCACACATATAATTCAACCCACCAATTCCATGATTCTATTTTCAATTTGGGCAAACTCATTATTTATCATCACCAATTAATCTAGGGTTTCAAGAAAATGAGGATTTCTAACAAGAAATAAAACCTCTTAAATCATTACCTTTAATTCCAAGTTTCCCAATGATTCTACATCTAGGATTCTCAATCCATCATTTAAACCCACCAATTTAACTCCCAACGCCACAATCCCGAAACCCCCAATTCTCATACTAGACATTACATGCTCAAAATAGAAATTTGCACATTTATACCAAGAGAATATCACAAATCTATCTATTGATAAAGGTATTGAAGAGAACTAGAACTCTTACCCCAAAAATCAAGCAAGGAGCAAAGCTTTGAGACGAATCCTCTAAAATCCCGAAATTTCAATCGGTTGGAAATGTTCACCTTCTTGCCTTCTTCATTCCTTGGTAGAAGATCTTGATCAAACTTAAGGGAAATAGTGAGGATTTGGGGTCAAAACCCTAGGGTTTTCGGACCTAAGGAGAGGGGAGAGAAGAGAGAAAATAAAATATCAAGAATGATCTAGAAATCCTGTTTTTAACGCTGTCCCATAATTCCTGCTCGAGCGGACTGATTTCCGCTCGAGCGGACTCGCCTCAAAGATGATTTCAAACTTTGAACAGGTATAACTCTCCCATCCGGACTCGCTTTTAGGTCGTTCTTGTGTCCAAATTGAAGCCCGGAAATAAGCTCGATGGTTCTAACCTCACATCCAAATTCAAAGTGTGGAAAAAGAAAAGGACAATTGAGTGATGGTTGGTCATAAATGAATTATTGAAACTAAAGTTTCTGATCCAATCTTACTCTACCATCATAATACCACCACAATCAATACCCCAAAATAACATAAGGAGGTTCCAAATACATTATTAAAAATATCTCAGATGAACCCACATGCCTCAAAATTCAAGCTCACCAAGCGACCCGCTCGAGCGCCCCAATTAGCGCTCGAGCGCTCAGACGAACAAAGACATCCGCTCGAGCGTTCACTTCTACGCCGGGGAATCTACAACCTCGTAATCTCGGCGATCTGCAAAAATGTCTTGAAGTCGCATAAGTCCGCTCGAGCGGCCACTCCTCCGCTCGAGCGGAGGGAGAAATTTCTGGGTCGTGACAGCCTGGTATGCCTGAGTTTATATTCATTAGGAATGGGGTAATTCCTCCACCGTATTTGATTTCTTTTGTGAAAGCCAGAAAGTTGTTAAGAAAAGGGTGCCAGGGCTACTTATGTTTCGTTTTGACTTTGACTTCTAATAGCTCTACTATTAAGAACATCCCCATAGTAAATGAATTTTCCGATGTATTTCCAAATGAATTACCCGGAGACTTAATTAATAGGGAAATCGAGTTTACTATCGATGTTATACCTGGGACATAACCAATTTCTAAAACCCCATACATAATGTCCACTTCTAAATTAAAAGAATTGAAAACTCAACTTCAGGAATTGTTAGACAAGAAGTATATCCGCCCGAGCACTTCACCCTAGAGGCTCTAGTCCTATTTGTCAAGAAGAACGACGGATCTTTAAGGCTGTGTATAAATTCTCAGGAGTTGAACAAAGTAACTGTCAAGAACAAATACCCACTACCTCGAATAGATGACCTATTTGACCAACTTCAAGGGGCATAAGTGTTCTCCAAGATAGACCTTAGATTTGGGTATTACCAGTTAAAAGTTAAAGTAAAGGACACAGAGAAAACTGCATTCAAAACTAGATATGGGCACTACGAGTTTTTAGTAATGCCATTTGTGGTAACAAATGCACCTGCAGCGTTTCTGGATCTAATGAATAGAGTTTTCAAATGATTTCTTGATGAATTTCTTGTTGTATTGATTGATGATATACTGGTTTACTCCAAAAGCAGTAAAGAGTATAAGAACCATTTGAGAACTGCTTTACAGATTTTAAGAGAAAAGAAATTGTATGCAAAGTTATCCAAATGTGAATTCTGGCTTGACAGTATAGCATTTCTGGGGCATGTAATCAACAAGGAGGGTATCTTTGTTGACTCACAGAAAATCGAAGCTATTGTGGACTGGCCTAGGCCAACCAATGTGTCAGAAGTTCGAAGTTTTCTGGGACTTGCTGGCTACTACAGAAGAATTGTGAAAGACTTCTCAAAACTTGCTATGCCGTTGACACAGTTGACACAGAAAAATTTACCATTTGATTGGAACGATCAACGAGAGTCAGCCTTTCAAGAACTGAAAAATAAACTGGTAACTGCACCAATTCTGAACTTTCCTAACGGAACCGATGGGTTTCAGATTTACAGTGATGCATCTTACAAAGGTTTGGAGTGTGTGTTAATGTAGAATGAGAAGGTAATTGCTTATGCCTCTCGGCAACTCCGTCTACATGAAAAGAACTATCCAACTCATGACCTGCAACTCACAGCTGTGGTTTTTGCACTAAAGATTTGGCGACACTACTTATATGGAGTGACTTGCGAAGTGTACGCTGACCATGAAAGTCTAAAATCTAAAATATTTATTTACCCAAAAAGAACTAAACATGAGATAGAGAAGATGACTGGAATTGATCAAAGACTATGACTTTCAAATCCTATATCATCCATGGAAGGCAAATACCGTTGTAGATGTATGAAGTCGAAAATCTATTGGGAATTTGTCATGTCTGCTCACCGGTCAGAGAGAGTTGTTATGTGACTTGGAGAAGAATGAGATTGATGTTGTACTGCATGAACAGGACGGGACTTTGGCTGTCATTTCTGCCTAGCCTACAATCATTGAAGAGATTAAAGAGAAGCAACTTGAGGATGAGTTTTTGAAGAAAATTGCTGATGAGATTGACTCAAAACCAAGGCCAGGATTTGCTTTGGAGAACAATGTATTGACATTTCAAGGTAGACTTTGTGTACTGGATCATTCTGAATTAAGGAAACGTGTTATGATTGAGGTCCACAACTCCAAATTTGCTATGCATCCAGGGAATACAAAGATGTATCATGAGTTGAAGCAGACTTTCTGGTGGCCTGGAATGAAGAAATGTATTGTATATTTTGTGGCAAGATGCCTACATTGCCAACAAGTTAAAGTCGAACATCAACGACCCGCTGGTTTGCTATAGTCACTTCCAATACCAGAATGGAAATGGGAGCACATTACCATGGACTTCATTATGGAATTGCCTCACTTTTCTCGAGGTATGGATTCTATTTAGGTTATAGTTGATTGTTTGACTAAATCTGCTCATTTTCTGCCTGTTAAAACTATTTATAATACAAACAAGCTGGCTAACATTTATATGAATGAGATTATGAGATTGCATGGTGTGCCAGTATCCATTGTATTTGACAGAGATTCGAAGTTCACGTCAAAATTTTGGCAGAGTTTGTAACAGGCTTTGGGGACTGAACTGCAATTGAGTAGTGCCTACCACCCACAGACAAATGGCCAATCTGAACGAACCAATCAGACTTTGGAAGATATGCTCAGGATGTGTGTGTTGGACTTTCAAGGGAACTGAGAGACTTACCGTCCTTTGGCCGAGTTTGTGTACAACAACAGTTACCATTCAAGCATTGGAATGGCTCCTTATGAAGCTTTGTATGGTAGGAAGTGCTGATCTCCAATTTGCTGGGCTAAGGTAGGTGATAGACCATTGTTGGGACCAAAACTTGTGCAAGAAACAACTGAGAAAGTGAAATTGATTCAACAATGTTTGAAAACTGCACAGAGCCGTCAAAATAGTTATGCAGATGTCTGGAGAAGGGACAAAGAATACGAAATTGGTGACCATGTATTTATCAAAGTAACTCCAATGAAAGGCCAGACACGATTTGGGGTGAAAGGAAAGTTAGCACCAAGATACATTGGCCCGTATGAAGTTTTAGAGAAAATCAACTCAATAACATACTGAGTGGCCTTACCTCCGGTCATGGAGAATATGCACAATGTGTTTCATGTCTCAATGCTTCGGGATTATTTGAGAGACCCATTGCACGTGATCGAGCCAACCCATGTACTTCTGAAAGATGACTATACATACGAAGAGGGGCCAATTCAGATTGTGAATCGCAAAATTAAGAGATTGAGAAACAAAAAAATACCATTGGTAAAAGTTGATTGGCAGAACCATAGAGGAACCTATGCAACTTGGGAGACAAAAGAAAATATGCTGAAAAGATACCCGGACTTGTTCCCATTGGACCCTGTATTCTTCCAACACGAAAGTAATCCGAGTTTAGAGGACTAAACTCTTTAAGGGGGGAAAACTGTAATAATCCCGACCCATGATCAACTGTTAAGCCATGATTAAGTATGCCTAATAAGTAATTAAAAAGAAATCATGAGTTAATTACGTGTGCATTGTATTATTTGTGTTTATATCTATCTATCTATCGTAGGAATATCTGCTCATGTTTTTGTTTTGTTCTGAGAATTGAAGGCCTCATCGGCATTCGAACATGAAATTGACTTGATTTATGTGTTATGTGGGAGTTTTAGCATGTTATGGTAGGTTTAATTAAAATTCGATTCGGAACGATTAAATTAGAATAGTTAATATCAATTAATTAACCAACTTTTAATTAAGCCTATATAAGGCTCATATGATCCCACTAGTTCATTTTTGCACCCTCATTTCCTCATCTTCAAGTTCCAAAATGTGTGTGTGTGTGTGTGTGTGTGTGTGTGTGTGTGTGAGAGAGAGAGAGAGAGAGAGAGAGAGAGAAGGAGAGAAATTGGGATCAAAAGCTAGAGAAAAGGGGGATTGCTAGGAATTGTTGGAGAATTGAAGAGCATTTAGAAGTTTAAGTCTCTACACTTGTGAATTCAAGGTTTAAAGTAAGAAATCAAGCCTTTTGTCTTGCTTTTGAGTTGGTGAGTTTATAAATATAAGAGGTTTAAGTGTTTAACATGAGAATTGAGCTTAAGAGCTAGAAATGAAAGAATTTGCATTAAATCATACATGTATGCATATATCATAGTATTTTGAGTTTGAATTTCAAACAAATCCCCTATGCATGTGTCTATCTTGACTTTGTTTTGAGAATTCATCACATTTCTTACCATTTGATCTTAATTAATCATGTTTTGGAAAGTTCAAGTTCATAACAAGTCATACATGTCATGTTCATATCATATTCTTAAAGTTTGAGTTTGAATTTGTACAATTGGCAAGCTTTTGGGACTTAATTTTGCGAAATGATTTTGAATTCTCAATATTTTACAAGTTTCCAAGTGTTTCCTCAAGTTTTGGGCCCAAAAGAATGTGTTTTGTTGGTTTGAAAATGAATTTTGAAGATTGGAAGCAAATTTGAAAATTCCTGATTCTACCTCTTTGCTCGAGCGATAGATCCTGTGCTCGATCGACCACCTTTATTTTTGCACTTCCGCTCAAACGACCAAAAGTTGGCTCGAGCATAAAATGCATGCTCCCAAAAGTTTAACATTTTTGCGGACTGCTCAAGCGACGAGAGTGGCGCTCGAGCGAAGACTTTAGTCTCACGCTCGAGCAACTATCAAGCGGGCATTGGGTGGAAAATTCACACAACCAATACTTTTGCAGAGTTTATAGACCGCTCAAGCGACAGAAGTTGACCTCGAGCGACTACTCACATTTTTTTTTGCATGTCCGCTCGAGCGAAGGAAGTTGCACTCGAGCGAGACCCCTAGTTTCAACAAGTTTTGTTAAGTGTTTTCAAGTGCATTTTAGCATCCTCATTGCTTCCTAGGCATTCTTAGGTGTCATGGGTTGCCTTGCAAGGCAAACTCCATGACATTTTGCTTGCGGTGGTGTGGCCATTTGAGTGCTCAAGAGTGGCCGTTAGAAGTGCCTCAACGTGGCCCAGCATTGGCCCCAAGCAACCTTAGGCATGTAGGCCACCAATAACCAGCAAACGGTAAGGCCGCAACCCATGCCGAGGCTAGCACTAGTCGCGCTAGCGATGGCGACTAAGCGCCAAACATGCTAACCAAGATGACATGCGATGGTAACATGCTAATAATGACCCGGACAACGGCAATGACCGGAGTAGCACCGACCGGTGAGTAAGCACCGACACCGGTGACCAACAATGCAGATTTTTGACGCGTTGTTTAGGCATCCAAATGAAGGAGTTTCGAGTTAAAATTTTTACTGGAAAGAAGTTTGGGGGAAGGGTTTTCCCGACCAAGTTTCATGATTTTTCTCAATTTGTGAAATTTATGAAAAATCATTATGACTCATCGGACATATTGATATTTCCTCCTACCAGAGGGCTAAATGCTTAACAACCATATATAAGGGGGCAAGGTGTGTTACCTTTTTACCTCCCTGCCCAAATTGGGCTTCAAGTGAGCAACCTTGGGACAACTCAAGGGCAGGCTTTAGGCATCCAGAAGGGTATCTAGAGTCTCCATGTGGATTTGGGAGCCCTGTGGACGATGTAATAATGTAAGCACTGCGCGTGCCTCCCGGGGGAAAGGTTTGACACGTTGTCTTCCTTATGCCATGCGTTATGGCATCTTGGGGACTCATTTTAGACCGAATGGGCTATTGAGGCACCACCAAAGGCCTCGTGTGCCAACTCAAGTGCTTGGTTTGGGTTCGACCTTGCACGAGGGGATCCCGTGACTTAAGCTAAGCGGTTGGAAGGCAACATCGCATAAGTGGGCTATTGAATGAAGGCACCAAGCTATGCATTAACTAAATCCATTGAGGGATTATATTGTGCTACAAACGAGCTACGGATTGAGATGTTGCCTTACTTATGCTACATGTTGGTGCAACGCTAAGGTGCGCAATAGCCTAAGGCGAAATCTAATCTACGTGTTGGCACGAGGACTACGCCGTAGGCAAAAGATTAACCCTCGGTGGCTTGTGGGCTTGGCATGATCATTTGGCCATCTGATATACATCTATTAAGGCATGCTTGACCCTGTGACACTTTGAGATGCTATCAAAGACCCAACATGCTATGTTGGCTTGTCGGCTAAGTCAAGAGTCTTTGCTAGCACATTGTTGTGTGGCTAGGCACCTTGATGACATGAACCTAAGTTGGGCGAGCAACTTGCTTAAGGTAAGCTTGGCGCTATGAAGTGACTTATGTAGTGCTTGGTGCACTTGAGGTGTTAGGTCTACTTGTGACATTAGGGTGAAGACGGAGCTTCCTTGTGGAGTTGTTTTGCTAGACAAAACATTGGGCCCTAATGTTCAAATGAATGAGATCCTTACTAATCGATTTGTCAACGAGCTATGGCAAGCTTAAACTTGGTGGAGTTTGAGCATCACATGGGGTGAAAAATTGATCCGTTGTGCCTTTAAAGGAGTCGACCCGTGATACTAGGCCAAGATTAAGACATAATAATAAGGATAAGAAGTAGAAACATACCAAGATAAGAAAAAACTAAGTTAATGATTCCCGGTGTGTAATTCAGTGCGTATTCGTTCTGTATCTGTATAGGTTACGCGCTGCAAGTTATTTGATTTGTCTGCTCTGTTTGTTTGCTTTGGAGCCATCTGTGAGTAATAACTTAGTAAAGCTATGTTATTTAGTTTCTGTATGATGCAATAAGATTTGTTTTATGGAATGATTATGTTTTGTACAATGAATGATGGTCCATATAGTGAAAAGTATTCATGGCGACAATTTCGTGGCTCAAGTATGTTATCTATTCCTGATCCGGAGGTTTCTTTATGGAACTGACAAGTTATCTGTTCTCGGCCCGGAGGTTAGTTTATGGAACTAACAAGTTATCTGTTTCTGGCTTGGACGTTCCTTATGGAACTAACAAGTATGATCCTTAATACTTTGTATTTAATCTGTGAGCGCTAATGGATGTACCATGTAAGATTAAACATGAACTATGATTTCTGTATATGATTCGAATAAGAATATGAATGTGAATCTATTTCGGTTTCGGTTTCCCGAATCTTATACAGGACGTCATTCATTTAAACCCTTTACTGTGCTATTATTCACTGGGCTTTCACTCACTATTTATATTATGAATGTAGGTGAACAGGCACGTGAGCAGGCCTAAGCTGCTGCTTGGAGAATTTTGAGTTAACCAGCTACAGTGCCACCTGAGGAGATTCCCGTTGTCAAGCTTGTGAACCACGTTAAAGACATTTATTTTGTTTTGTTTTGTTATCCGTACACTAGGTTAAGTCCCTTTTTGGTTGTATCTACATGTTGCCTTAAGCCTTATGTAATGTTGACACCATGTGTGTATGTATATAAGTTTTAAATTTTTGTCCCATGTATGTCTATACAGTTCGTCGAACTATGTATGTTTTATATATCTGCTTCCGCTAGCCCCAAATTATATGTTCATCTGTACAGAGGCCTATGGTAATCCAAGGAGTACTGGCCAGTTACGACGCTAAACCTATAAGGGCGGGTTTGGGTCGTGACAGCCTTTTTCTCATGCCTATTTCGCTTTTGCGTCTACATTGTATGCCATTGCAAAAAATAATTAAAAAAAATTTAAAACAACATCATTTTAAAACCTGATATATATATATATATCCTTCCTTTGTTTTGTTCTCTTTTTGCCCTAAATTCCATCTTGGTTCATCGAGCATATAACTCTTCATCGGCAGCACCAACTCTCCATCTCCACTAGCACCACCGACTCTCCTCCTTTACCAATACCGCTGTAGACACCCCATTTTTGACCATCCTCAAGACTTGGACGTCACCGCTTGAACACTCGGTGATTACCCATGTTTGTGTTTGTTTGGAGTTCCCGGAGTCCTCGGCTACGTACCTTGCCTCAGGACCTTCGAACTTGACTATTTTGTGTTTGGTTTTGTACCAAACACTTGTGCTTTGCCTTGGAGGGGCAAGGAATGCCTTTTGAGGCATCTCCACACACCACCGGCAGTGGCTAGAGGCCACCGGCTGGTTGATGTTGCCATCGGCACTATATTGTGCCCGTCGGCACTCTTTTTGGCAAAATGACCATTTTGCCCTGCCGATCACTTTACAGCTGTTTTTGGAGATATTTTCAGACAGCTTTCTTGCATTTGTTTCCCCTCCATACACGTGTATGGAGGGATGAGCCTTTGATTGACTTAGCTTGTAAGCTTTGTTCTCTATAAGGGAAGGATCTCTTCTCTTAGCTAAAAAGGTTAGCAAACTTAGACATTTTAGGGAGAAAATACAGAGAAGAAACTCTGGTTCTAGGTTAGAAATTCTATATCTATTCTATCTCTCTTTTGCTCTCTTATTTTGTGCACTAGGTGTTTGTGTCTCACTATTGCACATCAACACCTAGTGTTTCACCTTCCCTTGGCTACTGAGGTCCCAAGAGGTTATTCTTGCTGTTCTTGATTGGTTTGGAGCTCAAGGAAGCAACAAAGTCAACGTTTGTGAAGAGGGTCAACAAGGGTGAGAAACTTTATTTACCCCATTCTTGCACTCCATTTTGACCTATCCTTGAACTGTTTTTGTGCTTGGTGTTCAATACAAAAAAGTTTTTTTTTTTAGTCCTCTTGATAGTTCATTAAGGGTACTTTGTGCTTTGGGGAGGTTTGACCACCCTTAGGCCTTGAAAAGGCCACTTTTTGTGCTATTTGGTGAGAGATCCAAGACTTTGGTGTTAGGATCTCTTCACCACTGAAATCTTAAGGGATTTCAGTGGTGAAGATGGTGCCTTAGAGTCTCAAGAAGGAGAGGGCCACCCCCTCTCCTTGATGTCCTTGAAAAGGGAAAGATTTGGCCTCTTGAGAGAGCATAGTGTTTGATTGTTTGTTGAGCATGTCTTGGCTGCATTTTATGTTTATTATGCCCTAATAGGACATTGCTAAGTGTTGGTTTTAGTACTCTTTGCATGATTTGCATAGTTGCTTTGTAATGCCTCTTTAGTCCCTTAACATGCCTAGGTTGTTAGCCCTAATTTGAGCATGATTTAGGCTTAGACTTGTGAATGATTTGTGCTTATTTTGCCATGCTTTAGGTCTGTCCATAGTCTTTTGGATTGATTTTAGCATGCTTACTATAGCTCCTTTGTATTTGTAGCTATAGGGCTTGTATGCTTCAAGTATGCGAGTGTATAGCATGTGTTGCTTGCATTATTTTGATGGTTTGGAACCACCCTACATGTGATTTCAGACCCTTCGGTGTGCTTGTATGCTTGCCTTAGTTGCATCTTTAATGCTTTAAAAGCATGTGTTGAATGCTCCATGTTTTGGCCATGTTGCAAGCCTTTGGATTCAAGCCTCTTAGATGCCATCTAAGTAGTCTTTTAGGCTTAGTTTTACATGTTAAAAATCTGTTTTGGGTTGTTCAACGCGTGCCATATTTGTTTTGCATAAGTGTAGTTCAATGCCTCATTGACTTGCTTTGAAGACTTGGGCCATTTGTTGCATGTTTAGCTTGCTTTGTTGCATGATTTGGCATCATGTTTTGCATGATTTTCAGAGCTTTCTATGCATGCTAGTAGTCCATGTTTAACTTCTTTCAAGTGTGCTTGAATGTTGTTTATTATGCTTAAGTGTTGGTGCCTTAACTTGTGCATGTGTGCATGTGTGTTTGGCCCTCATGATTTAGCATTTTGGCCAATGGTTTTAGGCCTATTTGGAGCTGCCTAATCCATGTTTGAGTCCACCCCCTTGCTTGGTCCATATGCTTCCTTGCTTAGGTTTTGCACCTAGCATGTTTTGCTTGCTTGCATTGCCCATTTTGCATACTAGTTGATATGTCTAGGATTGCATCATATTGGCATGCATACTAAGCCTCTTGAAGTGAAGTGTGATAGAGGTTTAGCACACTTATGTGTTTGTTTGCATTGCATGCATTTGAAATTGAAAGTGCACATTTGGTTCCTTGGGCCATCATGCATGGAAATGCGTGATTGGTGGTCCGAAAATCGAGGCACATGCTCCTTTGAGCCATTAGTATGATAAGGAGTGTGTTTAGTGCATATATGCTTTGAATTACATTGCCATGCGATGTTGCCCTCTGTTCTTTGTGAGTTCGAGGATTCTGAGGCATTGATGCAAGGTCGGCGATTTTAGTGCCGACCGGCAGTCAATTTTCAGCTGATGGATCAATTCAGTGCCGATGAGCTCAATCCACTGTTGGTGGAAGTTTTGTGCAGCCGGTAGTGATCTTCAGTACCTAAGGAAGTATTTCCAGGACTTTGGCAGTCTTCTGAGAAGCAAAACAGAGAAAACAGAGGCAAGCTAGGCATGGCAGTGCAATTCCGAGCGGAATCCGAGCACGCGTGCATTGAGCCCTCCTCCCGAGGCGTTTACTGTTTTTTCTTAGATTGGTTATTTTGTTAATTCAATTAATTTGTAATATTTAATTAGCTTGCGTAGTTAATTATCTGTAATATTTATTTGGTCCCTCCGAGTGAGGGCATAATTGTAATAAGTGTGGATGAGTGTGTGTATGTCTTCCAACCCCCACTTCTTTCTCCTTTTTACTTACCTGCTTTTAATGGTTAGTATTAGGGCACGTTTATTTTAGCATACCTTATGCTACGCATGCGTGCATCCATGCATTTGTTGACATGCATCGGGCTCGGTACATCACACAAACTGCATTGTATTTCCAATTCCAAATTGAATACGTGTTACTCGTGCATTTCACATGCCATGTTTAGAGTTAGCTAAGCCTATCCTAATCACATTCTGTATGCGATGCATTAGCCATTTAACATGAACTAGGTCACGCATGTTTGCTAACTAGTTTCTTGTTTTGGCACGGAGTACGATGTAAGTATTTTACGCTTTAGCATACCACATGCGTGTGAATGTTGCCATGACAGTATGCTTACCATGCGGCTAAGTGCTTATGTGAGATAAACTGTGTGAATGCCTGTGGGTGGAGGTTGGGTTGCTTGAGTTGGAATAACTCATTGAAATTCGTGTTTTAGTTTACTTGCGAGTAGCAAACCCCAAAGCATTTTCAAAACGAACGGATATGCAATGTTTATTTCCAAATTAGACAATCTAGTCTATACTTGTTTGCTGTGCGCATAACATAGTAATTCTAGGTTAATAATTGGAACAAGAACATGTAATGTTTTCAAAAATGGATATCACGGTTAGTAGAGGCCGGTCTTCGGACCGGGCAAAAGGGGTTGCTCATAGCTGACCTTCCCCGATCGTACCTAAGCTCCCGAGCCAAGACCACTTTGGTGATGACGGACACGTGGCCTTCGGCACCGAGTCAGGGTTTCCTAAATTTCTCATTTTAAAATATTTAGGTAGCGACTCATGTCCGCAAAGCGATCCATGTTTGGCACTACTTTTCAAAATCTGTTTTTTCTTCAAAACGATTTGCGGATTTGGACTCTTTGGTTGATTTAGAATTAACACACAAAAAGGAGTCCGAATCAGAGCATAGAAGCCCAGGCGCATCTACGATTCTGGCGACTCTGGGGAGTTTAGAGAGCTTGACTCGAACTCGTGATATCTGCTTTGACTACACTTATGTGTTTCTTTGCATTGCATGTGCATTGGTGCGCCTAGGACACCGTGTTGGCCATCTGCTATTCTGAGCGGTTTCTTGAGGCTTGTCTTGTCAAGGCATGACCATAAGGTCGACGGTTATGGCTCTGCCAAGATGGGGAACACAAACCCCAGTTTTTACCGGGGCACCCTTTTTGACCATTCGACCTAGTGCATATTCGGAATCCATAGTGACCATTCCAAACTAGGACAGGTTGTTTACCCGATATAGGTTGTTTGAAACCGCTGTGTGCGTAGTGAAACCCTAGCTCCTGACAAAATAGGACAGGGAAACCCTACCCCAACATAGGGGTGTATTGGCTCTCATCTATCTGTTATATGCTTTTAGAGTGTATCTCTGCAGGGAACGCATATATCAGTTTGCAAAGTTTGAGAATCAGGCCTGCTGGCACCAGTTTCAATATTTTAAGAAACAGTTATATCTGCGGGTATCAGGTTCAGATTTGGGACAGTGATTTCGGGGAACAGTGATCAGTAGTAGAGTACAATTGTCCGGCTGCATCCGTGTTTGGTCTTTTTGGGGCTGAACTACTGCTTGTTTTTTTGTTTCAGTTCAGAGATTCAGAGAGTTGATCCAGAACAGCTAGTATCTTCTCCTTGCTGAGGCAGGACTGAACATGATGCAGAATTCAGAAGAGATCGTGGTCATGACGGCCGCGTTGAGTCAATAAACCAACCCACAGAATGAGACTACTGTTGACATGCCGCATCCACCCAGGTCGCGTGCCGCACATCCAATTTGGACCCCTCAACTATATCAGGCTCGTGAGCCCACCACATTTGAATTAATGGGAATGATAGGTGATCTTCAAAGATCCGTGACGGATCTCGCCTATGGAATGTCTGTTTCGCCACCAACCGCACCATATGCCGGAGGCTTCATACCCCAAGAGCCCCCGCTACTGGGACAAATTGTGATTGAACTCAACCAACCGGAGATGACCTCCAGCTATGGCAACGATGCAGCAAACCAAACTCTAGATCAGGCCGAGGCCAGAGATAAAGGCAAGATGAAGACAGATGCCGACCCTATCGAACAACTGCTGTGGGCAGTAGAGGCTTTGAAAGCCGGGGGAATGAACAAGCAACAGATATCCGCAGTTACGACAAAAGCTGTGGAGGATGCTTTCCCTACTCCGCCTGAGGGCAGTTCCAGTCAATCAGAGAATCGGGATAGGCCCCGTCATGCCAAGACAGTTCCTCTCCCTCCCAGCCTTGCATCTGGAAAGGATCAGAAACCCAAGGCCGCACCCGCCGATCCGTTCGCTAGTGCATCTAGCAAGAGTGCTCAGACTCCAAAATACCTGCCCCGAGGGCGCAGAGTCTTCCATGCTCTCTACATGCCGTTGTCCAAGGCACTTCAAATCCTTGCCGAGAGGGGATACCTTAAACCCCTGGAGCCTAGGCCTCTCCCGAAGAATCTCCCTGATACTCATGACTCTACTCAAGATCTTGCGTACCATCGCCAGACCGCCATGCCATCGATAATCGCTTCGCCTCCGTCATGAGGTGCAAGATTTGATCGACAACGAGGTTATCCTCCCGCCTACTTCAGCGAAGTCCGTTACCACTCAGTTATTGGATTTCGAGGATACAGATACTGCAAGTATGTAATCAGAAGATGAACCGCCTGCGGGCAGTGTCTGGTACATTTTTGGATATGGCGTCTGGCACGCATTTTTGAGCACCTGCCAACGTTAGTTTTGTAAATCCCGACTTGGGTGTCGAGTCAGTCTTCTGTTTCGTCTGGAGCCTGTCTCATTGTTTTGAGTCAGTCCTTTTGCTTAAGGGTCTGTCTAATTGTAGTGAGTCAGTCCCTCTTGTATAGAATACCAGGTGATTTCGGGGTTGTTGCCTCAAACACTGTTTTGTCTTATGAGTAGTTGTCTTTGCTTTTGTTTCTCCCGAGAAGCCAGTTATGCCAACAAATCTGAATGAAACGGCTGTGGCTATCACGTTCCGTATTTGTTGCAGTTCGAATCAACCGTGCCAGAGAATATGAATGGAATGACAATGCATACCACCTACTCTCTTGTGCCTTGAACGTCGTCGTAATGACCTAAGCTTTTCATAAAACCCCTTTTCGAACACTGCGGTGATGAAAACGAAGAGGAAGTAATTCCTCGGGTTTTGTAAAATTTTGATCATTTTGAGAGAAAAAGAGGCTTGCTAAGCTTTTAATGAATGAAATCATGTTTGTCAGCGTGAGTACTGAGAAGGACCCTGGCCTGATCCAGACTGGTTCCACACTATCTTCAACACGAGCGATTTGTCGCTTTCTTGAAAACTTTCAAAAACAAAATATTTTGCGCAGTCTTGCGAAGACCTGTGTGGAACCGCTCTCGAGATGGTGAAGTCCAGGATCGCTCTCAGCCTCAAGATTCAATTCATTTGTTGCAAACTGGAACCCGTTCAAAACATTTCAGTGTCATGAAACGCCTGTGTGGCCCAATTTGAAGCAGCCCTCGAGTAAGAGGCGTCAAAGTCAAATCAGGGAGATCAGATCCCACCAAGCAAAGTTCGAGAAGTAACCGTGATGGACTTTTCCCTACAAATCAACACGACAGTCGCTCTCCTGGAGACGGGGAGGCTTCGATCTCAAAACCATTTGGTATGGACACAGCTACACTTTTACCCGTTGAGAGGCTCGCTGGGCCGAAAACCCAGAAGGGCGGCCCAGGCAAAAGTTAGAGCAAAGAAAAAAGAAGAAGAAAAGAAAAGAAAAAGAAGCAAAAAAAGGAGAAAAATGTATAGCAAAAGAAATAAAGAAAATGAAAATGCAAAGGAAAAGAAAAAGAAAGAAAAAAAAAGAAAAACAAAACTCGCAAGGTCGAAAACCTGCAACAGGCGCCTTGGCAAAAATTAGAGCCTAAACAAGTGAAGGTTAAAATACCCGAGTGTACCTTAACCGGAACTACGTAAGGCTTGATTCCCATGTTTGGGATACGTAGGCAACTTCATCCTAAAGTCCAGCCCCCAACGCTCCCATAGCGTCTCAGTCTATGTCATGGTTTTGATTACTTTTGCATCCTTCGAATCCAAGATCTCGGTTGCAGTAACCCGGAATTACGTGATTAACTTCCTCTTGAAGTCCAAACCACTAACACCTTCCAGGTGATTGTGTCCATATATTGATTCAAACCATCTTCGACTCCTACGCGCCTGAGGGTCCGATCGTCGTCAACAAAGACTGGCTTACAAAATGCCGCGGCATCATCCAAACAAGGGGTAACTTTCCGTTGCCATCCATTGCCATAAGTTGCCCTAAGTTACCGTCCAAACCAGGGGCAACTTTCCGTTGCCTTACCCCCCCTTTAAGCCAGGGGCAATTTTTCATCATCTCCGATCCGAGGTTGCGTATCTCGAGGGTAAGTTCCATGCTCGTTGAGCGTTGATTGTTTGCAAAAATAGTTTTTGAAAATTTTTACTGAAGTTGACTATTTTCTCGAAAATTGTTTCATTTTCAAAATTGGACCATGTTCGGAGCCAAAAGGAGAATTTTCAGTGCTCACAGCCTGACTTGCATGATTTTCAAATCAAAAATTGAATAAGTGCATTTATCCAACTCTCATTTTTGATCAAAACTGTTTTAGAAAAACAACAAAAAGTGGTCAAAATGACGAACTAGGGGCACGTTTGAGTCAGGTCTTCTGTCTTCCCCCCGTTAATATGCTTGCCAACAAGGCACCCTATCCACCAGAAGGAATAGCCGTGAGCTAACAGTGTTGGGCGTGAACCCGCGACTTCCTATTCATCTGTCATTCATCCCGAGGAGGGATGAAAAATGAGAGAATAAAGAATAGAGAGGTGTAAGATGAGAGAAAAGTAAGAAAAAGGTTTTTGTGAGAAAAAACCGAGCCTGAGGGCCGAGTGATGTGAGAATCACAAATCAGAAAGGGTGGGAAATAATACCCGGAGGAACTGGCTTCTCGAGATCTGAGGGCTTTTTGCAAACATGTCTGTGTGTCGCGTCTTTTGATTTGTCGGTCTAGATTTCGGCTTTGAGTCTTTTCCGAGCGTGTCTCGTTCTTTTAGGTCGTGTGCTTTTTGTTTCTTTGTTTGAGTCTGTCTCGTCGTGTTCTGTGGTAGGCTCAATACCCCAATTGAAAAACCATCATTTTCCAAAAAGTAATCGCTTGTGCTCAGAATGCTGTGCCATTCTCTACATTCATGCGAAGCAAGAGAAGGAGAAGGAAATTTGGGACATCCGAGTGTGTTTCAACTGCAACCGTGCCAGTTTTCGTAGTCCATCTTGTCGGATTGGGGTTATTTGTTCAGGGTTTGCTGTGTGCAGGATGAACCGAGTGCTGTGTTATGGGTTGTATGCAAATCGATCCCCAGTAGAGTATAGGTTGTCTATTCAGTTTGAGAAATGGTTTGTATGAGTTGTTTTGCTGTTAATTGGTTGGTTATCTGATTACCACAGTATAATTGCTCAAGTTTCAGACAACAAATCAATATCATTTACATTTGAGGTGTAACATGACGCAATGCAGTACAAAGTATGAAAGATGCAGATATGTACATATATAACATTCTTTTCAGACAAAAAGTTTGTTTCATTTCATATCATCTTTTTTTTTTCAAGTGCAAAATTTGAGGAAAATAAAAACCTGCCTGCGGCAGTACAAAGTACTCTATCTACCAACAAAAGAGAAAAGTACAAGAAAAGAAATAAAAGAAACAGCAAAGGTCTGGGTCATCAACATCATCACTGGCCTCGCGCTGGGGGATCTGTCCTCGCCCTCTTCCTGGGCAGAAGCCCAGGTGCATCGCCAGAAGTGTCATTGTTTGAGCCCGAGCCGGTCTCCTCCTCGGATGCCTCCGCCTCCTCCTCAGACTCATCGTCTGGAACTAGAGCCCGCGAGCTACTCCCGGCGTAAGTGCGCCCTCCTCTGGTGCGGGGGAATATCCTGCCATCCCGGGTAGACACGGAAGGTCCAGGTGGAGCGCCACCACCCACAGGAGGAATCGGGAAGGAAAAAGTACAAAAAGCAAATGCATCGATATATGAAGCGGTTTATCGGTCAGAATCATGTATGAAATCTGAGTATGAACGCCGTGAGTAATTGAAACAGTGCAGAATGCAATGTATGAGTACAGAGTATGAATGCCGTGAGCAGTTGAAACAGTGCAGAATGCAGTGTATGAGTACAGAGTATGAATGCCGTGAGCAGTTGAAACAGTGCAGAATGCAGTGTATGAGTACAGAGTATGAATGCCGTGAGCAGTTTATCAGATGTTGTGTCGTGCATCAGATTATGCAGAGCAGTTTGTGTATGGTTTGAAGCTATGCTAAAGAGAACATACCGGAAGGCCATAAAAGGCTAGGAACTCGAAGGTCCGCTGCAACATCCCCGCCATAGAGGCATTCATCTCCAATGACTGCTGGGTGTACTCGGAGGAAGCCTGCAAAAATATCGGATGCATCAATATTCTGTGGAATATCAGATAAACAAAAATGAAATAACTGTACAGAAATGCAGTAATACATACCGGAGGCAAGTCGGGGATAGCGACAAACTCGTGATCAGCCGGAGGGGCGGCGGAATCGATAGGTCACCCCATCTCGACCCGGAAAGACAAAGGAAGTAGGCAGAGCGGGCCAATCGCCTCCCGTCCTCTCGAACTCCGCCGCCGCGACTCGAGCCTCCTCGGCGCTCCTCCTCCTACTCGCTCGCCGTCGGCGCCGCAGTCTCTCTCTCTCGGGCGACCACCACTCGCCGCGCCGATGATGAAGGTCCGGACGTACCGAGTAATCGCCTCGCCTCTGTCTGCCTCCCAGCCGATGGTGTAGTCCGCCATCTGCTCAGCGGTGAAACGCTCGGTGTCCCTCATATGCTCAGGAGGATGCACCGGGACTATCTACTCAGGTGAACCTAAGGTCTGACGCAAGAATCACTCGCCTAGGTACCAAGCCCGACAGACCGGGCCCTCCAGCAAAATCCGGTAACGCGAGGTCTCAACGGCGCCGGCAAACCGATCCCGCACCATCGCCGCGAGGAGCCCACGTGCCGGTGATCTCAAATTGAAATCTGCTTTGTTACCTACTAGTATTGCAAATATACAGTGGAAAAGTGAAGCTTAAACAAACTGCAAATAAAACATACCTCAGCAGGGGTGATGGTGTCGAAGTAACGGCGGAAGAAGCTGAATGTCTCCCGCGGCCTCCGGGTGCACCTCCCGTCGAAGCGGCATGAGAACGGGATGACCAGGGGGGTCTCCGCCTCAGGCACGGGAGCGAGCCTAGGGAAGTAGGCATAAACCCACAACTGCGAGACAGATGTCAGAACATTTATCAGATAAAGCAGAATACAGAATAAAGCAGAAATAGCAGGGCCGTGTGTTGTGCAGTGTATTGAGCAGAGTGTACAGTGTGAGCGATTATGCGGTCAATTAAAGAGTATGTGTGTGCCAGGTATACAGGTTCGATCCGTGTGAAACAAACTACGATGTGCAGTGCGGTCTGAAAAGTATAGAGCAGAAATGTAAAAGCAGAAAAGGAAATGTACCTCCCAAGCACACCAGTAACCCCCAAGCAACTGCCCGCTGCCACGGGAGACTGAGCTCATGTACCCGTAAAGAGTGGCCAAGGCGGCGCCACCCCAGTCATAATGCAAGATGTCTCGGACGTCCACTGCCGAGAAAGCGAGAGGGCATGTGTTCGCCGAGTCGGCGAAGAGGGTCGTCCCTAGCAAAAACATCGAAACCGTGCACACCTCTCACGGCCTGGGGTCATCGGAGTCAGATCAACAAGAAGAGGTCGCACCAATCGCACCTCGAACCAAGAATACCGGACAAAGTCGGGACGCGCGAGAGGTGGAGCCGCGCCAAGCAAGTAGATCTGAGCGGCGGTCCACTCGTCCATGTCGGTGTCGAAGGGGATCGGATCACCCCCTACCCCGATGCCGGTGAGCACCGAGAAGTCGTAGGGAGTCATCGTCATGTCTCCCGCCGCGGATAGGTGGAACGAGTCGGTGGTGTCCCACCACCTCTCTGCCAGGGCAGCTAGAAGAGGCCTGCAGGCAGTAAGCCGGGTCAGACCCCTGCAGAAAGAACCAAAGCCCGCATCGTCCACGATGCGTCGAACCGCCTCGGGAAGCTCCAAGTACCAATCTCGGGCCGCGACATTCCCATACCCGCGGATGGTATAGGAATCTCCCTGTTTACAAACAAATGGTTGCAAAGCGATATGAAATGTACAGTTCTGAGGAAACATGTTAAAAATCAACACAAGTCTAGCATGCGTGCAAGTTTTTCAGATCCAAGCAGATACCGGGTTTCAGTGTACTACGGTGGACTACGGCCTGTGATGTGTCAGTATGTTTGGGTCAGCATACAGATATGGTGCATGTGTGCGCATTTTTTTAGATTCAAGCGGATATCGGGTTATAGTGTGCCAGTAAGTGAACTACAACGTATGATGCGTCAGCGTGTTTTGTGTGGTTCAATTTAAATACAGCATACAATATTGTTTTCAGATTCAAATAAGTGCCGGGTGTTGGTAGGTTTGCAATGAAGAACGGTGTGTGCCGTGTGTTTTGGGGTGATTGAGGCTAGTGCAGTGTGTGTGCATGTGTCCGTCTCAAACAGATATCAGTTGTAAACATGATGGCGATCAACTACAGTCTACAGCCTATCAGAGCTAAGCAGTTAAAGAACAGACTCAACTATGGCAGTTAATAGTTCTACATTGCATGAAAGTAAAACAGAGAAAAAAATGTTACCTCGGAGGCGCCGAAGGATAGGTGAGAGGTCGGCTCGCGCAGGAGAAGCTCTGGGTCTAGCGCTCGGTCGAAGCCGCGGAAATGGCGAAGACCATTCGGAGGTAGAACGTGGATCGCCGGGCGGTAGGTCGCCGGGTCGAAGGGACGCTCGCTCAATGGGAGAAGCTCGACCCCAGGATCCATCTCGTGATCCGGGGGAGTCCCGACATGTGGAATGTCGTCAGCCATGGCAATGGTGGTGAAAAATGACCGGAAGATGAAAACCGGGTCAGAATATGAAAAGTCAACCCAGAAGGTCAACCCCGAGAGGGCCGGAAATGGCGGGAAAGGTCGGAAGATGAAAAGACACGGAAACGAAGAGAAAATCGAGGGGAATAAGTCCCGAAAAGGCGGAAATAGCAAAAGAGGCCCCGAAACAAAGATTTGTTCGGTCAAAAATGTGCGAAACGCGAAGGTATTCGCGAATCGAACGACGAAATCGAGCCTAAAACGCGAGAAAATGCGAGGATCGAGGGTTTAAAATATTCTAGAGAGAGAGGGAAGTGTTTTTCGGCGGAGGCAAAGTGAATAGAATAGGGTTTAGAACCCTATTTTAAAACACCCGTGGCGAAAAGTCAGATCTGCCCCCGATCAGCAACTTTTGGCCGGTCGGCACAATATTGTACCGATGAGTATTTTCTGCAGCCGGTAGCCAGCCGGTGGCCACCTAATCCAGCCGGTGATGTTCCCACAGCCTTGTTTAGGCCATGTGAGCAGTTTTGGATCTTCATAGCTCAAGAAAGTGCATCCCCGATGCTCAACCGGCCTCCGTTTTGACCTTGGACCGTGTCTTCTGTGCGTGGCACTCAAATTCAAGCAAAGATTGTATCCTTTTGTATCCTTTTGTCTTTTACAAGATTCAAAAGTTGCCCCGTGTGCGTTGCATACATCCATCGCGTTGTCTAACGCATCGCGCTATCTTGCGCATCATATTGCATTTGACATGCATTCAATCGCACTGTTTTGTGCACTCGCGTTGTCTAACGCATCGCGCTATCTTGCGCATCATATTGCATTTGACATGCATTCAATCGCACTATTTTGTGCACTCGCGTTGTCTAACGCATCGCGCTATCTTGCGCATCATATTGCATTTGACATGCATTCAATCGCACTATTTTGTGCACTCGCGTTGTCTAACGCATCGCGCTATCTTGCGCATCATATTGCATTCGACATGCATTCGATCGCACTGTTTTGTGCACTCGCGTTGTCTAACGCATCGCGCTATCTTGCGCATTACATTGCATTTGGCATGCATTCAATCGCACTGTTTTGTGCACTCGCGTTGTCTAACGCATCGCGCTATTTTGCGCAGCGCACTATCTTGTGCATTACATTTCATTCACGCTATTTTGCGCATCGCGCCGTTTGGCGCGCCCCCATTGCACTTCATTTTCCATTCAATGAGGTATGCGTGCCTCATCTCACATTCCATTACGTCTCGAGGTACGCGTGCCTCATTTTGCATTTCATTTTCCGTTCAATGAGGTATGCGTGCCTCATTTCGCATTTCATTGCATCTCGAGGTACGCGTGCTTTGTTTTGCATTTCATTTTCCATCTAACGAGGTATGCATGCCTCATGTCCATTTTATTTTTGCATTCATGAGGTATGCATGCCTCATGTTCGTTTCATTTTGCATCTTGAGGTATGCGTGCCTCACTTTGCATTTCATTTGCATGTCATTTTGCATTTTGCATCCATCAGGTATGCGTGCCTCATCTTGCATCTCATTTTGCATTTCATCGCGCTATTTTTGCGCACCTCATTGTTTTCCCTCGGGTCTGGCGAGACCTTAAACACGCGCGGTCTAGGAGACCCTAAATCCTTGGAGGGTGCGAAACCTTCACCATGTGCGTCCCCCCCCCCCTCGGGTCTGGTGAGACCTTAAACACGCGCGGTCTAGGAGACCCTAAATCCTTGGAGGGTACGAAACCTTCACCATGTGCGTCCCCCCCCCTCTCGCGTGTACTACGCTGAGAGGCTTCTTTTTCCTTTTGTTTTCCCTCTCTCGCGTGTACTACGCTGAGAGGTTTCCTTTTGTTTTCCCTCTCTCGCGTGTACTACGCTGAGAGGCCTTTTTGTCTTTCCCCTCTCGCGTGTACTACGCTGAGAGGTTTCTTTTTTGCCTTGTTTTTTTTTCTCTCTCCTGCGTGCGATACGCAGAGAGACGTTGTGTTTGAGACTCCGAGTGTTCTCGGTAGTCGCTGCTAGCCTTCTCCGCGTAGACGCCGTGAGAATTGCATAACTCGCTTAATCCCTGCTGCATGAGATGTAGTTTGGTTCGAGTTTACTCATTTGCATCGCATTCACTTAAAGTGTCGTGTAATTGTTGCCCCACGTTTGGTCTGGCGAGACCTTAAACACACATGGTCTAGGAGACCTTAAATCCTCGGGAGGTGCAAGACCTTCGGTGCATCGAGGTGCACCTTTCATTGCATTTGGCATGCATCGCATCGCGCTATCTTGCGCATCGCACTGTCCTGTGCACTCGTGTTGTCTAACGCATCGCGCTATTTTGCGCATCTCATTGCATTTGGCATGCATTCTATCGCGCAATCTCACACATTGCACTGTCTTGTGCACCGTATCTCAAATCATGCATTGCCCCCCCGGTCTGGCAAGACCTTAAACACGCACGGTCTAGGAGACCTTAAATCCTCGGGAGATGCGAGACCTTCGGTGCATTAAGATGCACACCTCATTGCATTTGGCATGCATTCAAAAGTCGCGCGTTAGCGCGCATTTCAAAAACATCATGCATCATGCGCATTTCAAAAGAAAACATGCATTTTCATGCATTGCATCCCGGTCTAGGAGACCTTAAATCCTTTGAAGGTGCAATTCCTTTGGTGTTTGTCGTGCCCGAACGACTTTCGGTGGTCTGGTAAAGCCACCTGCCTGTGTATGCGGTGAGTTCCTAGAAGACCAACTAGGACGGTGAAAACTAGAGTTCGAATGGCTTCTGCCTAGAACACAAAGGTTCGGAATTTCCGAGACTAAAGTCTGGTTTAAATACCCAGGGGGTGTACCCTCGGCTTGAAATCTGTATGGAAGCCCCATAGGTTGAGGCGGCATGTTTACGCCTCAATTCTGGATACTGAACCAACCTAGTATATCGCCCTGTTGGTAAGATAGGGAAAGCTACAATCATAGTCGTTGTATCTATTCCATATGTCATGCATCATTTTAAATACTGCATATGTCATGCATTTCAAAAAATCCAAAAACAAAACAAAAAAAAACATGCATATGTCATGCATCTCATTGTAGTATAGAGCATTTGTCATGCATTTTCTGTAAATATCCATTCCATTGCATTGTAGCTTGCATGCATCCACTGCATCATCTTCCATCTATGGCTTGCACCTTTTCTTGTTGAGCTTGGTCTGGTATGTACCCTTACTTTTCACGTTAAAGCATGGTTCATGTGCATCGCGCCTATTCCTTGATGAACTTGGTTTGAGGTTGCGGCACCTTTTCCGTGTTAGACATGGCTTGTACGTGTGCATGCCTTTCCTAAGCGAGATACGGTTTGGCCAGCGCGCCATAATCGCATATTACATTGTAGTGTAATTATTGCATCCGGCTTTAGGATCATTATTCTTTCCTCAGTGGGTTGTCACCCCACTTATGTCATTCCACCCAATGCTTGTCCTTGTGTCCGTCTACATCACTCATAGTTCAGACATCGTTCTATGGTAGACGGACTCGTTACTTCCATCAATCTACTTGACATTTGTGTGGTTTCGAACCGCTCCTGATTGAATCATGATTCAATTGCTTTGCATGTAGTTTGCATTGTTTCAATTACATTGCATTATCATTTGCATTATTCATACATCATTTTGTATATATTGCATATCATTTTGCATTCATTTCGCATTGCCATGCATATGGCTAACAATATTGTACCTGTTAAGTTTACTTTCTTTGCAGGCACGATATTATATGTACGGCTCATTTGAGGCCGGCGCAACCGGACAAGCTGCACAGGTATTGTATCCTCCACGTGAGACGTATTGAGAATCCCATAATACTCTTACATCCTTTCTGCATTGTAGTGTAGATTGGCATATGCTAGCTTATAACTGTTGCATGCGTGCTTCATTACAGCTTTCTTTGCATGATCATAAGTTATGCTCGGCTTCTTGCATCGTCTTGCATTTTGCCCCTGCCTTCGGACGCATACTTTGTTTGTCTTGCATGTTTGTCCAAGTCTTCGGCCTTGTCAAAAATGGGTCGTCTCTGGGCTTTGACATTCACTCCCGTCATTGTTATGACTTCCGAGTTCTGTCAAAGAGAGGCAACTGTAGACACCCCATTTTTGACCGTCCTCAAGACTTGGACGTCACTGCTTGAACACTCGGTGATTACCCATGTTTGTGTTTGTTTGGAGTTCCCGGAGTCCTCGGCTACGTGCCTTGCCTCAAGACCTCCGAACTTGACTGTTTTGTGTTTGGTTTTGTACCAAACACTTGTGCTTTGCCTTGGAGGGGCAGGGAATGCCTTTTGAAGCATCCCCACACACCACCGGCAGTGGCTAGAGGCCACCGGCTGGTTGATGTTGCTATCGGCACTATTTTGTGCCGGTCGGCACTCTTTTTGGCAAAATGACCATTTTGCCCTGCTGTTCACTTTACAGCTATTTTTGGAGATATTTTCAGACAGCTTTCTTGCATTTGTTTTCCCTCCATACACGTGTATGGAGGGATGAGCCTTTGATTGACTTAGCTTGTAAGCTTTGTCCTCTATAAGGGAAGGCTCTCTTCTCTTAGCTAAAAAGGTTAGCAAACTTAGACATTTTAGGGAGAAAATACAGAGAAGAAGCTCTGGTTCTAGGTTAGAAATTCTATATCTATTCTATCTCTCTTTTGCTCTCTTATTTTGTGCACTAGGTGTTTGTGTCTCACTATTGCACATCAACACCTAGTGTTTCACCTTCCCTTGGCTACTGAGGTCCCAAGAGGTTATTCTTGCTGTTCTTGACTGGTTTGGAGCTCAAGGAAGCAACAAAGTCAACGTTTGTGAAGAGGGTCAACAAGGGTGAGAAACTTACTTTATTTACCCCATTCTTGCACTCCATTTTGACCTATCCTTGAACTGTTTTTGTGCTTGGTGTTCAATACAAAAAAGTTTTTTTTTTAGTCCTCTTGATAGTTCATTAAGGGTACTTTGTGCTTTGGGGAGGTTTGACCACCCTTAGGCCTTGAAAAGGCCACTTTTTGTGCTATTTGGTGAGAGATCCGAGACTTTGGTGTTAGGATCTCTTCACCACTGAAATCTTAAGGGATTTCAGTGGTGAAGATGGTGCCTTAGAGTCTCAAGAATGAGAGGGCCACCCCCTCTCCTTGATGTCCTTGAAAAGGGCAAGATTTGGCCTCTTGAGAGAGCATAGTGTTTGATTGTTTGTTGAGCATGTCTTGGCTGCATTTTATGTTTATTATGCCCTAATAGGACATTGCTAAGTGTTGGTTTTAGTACTCTTCGCATGATTTGCATAGTTGCTTTGTAATGCCTCTTTAGTCCCTTAACATGCCTAGGTTGTTAGCCCTAATTTGAGCATGATTTAGGCTTAGACTTGTGAATGATTTGTGCTTATTTTGCCATGCTTTAGGTCTGTCCATAGTCTTTTGGATTGATTTTAGCATGCTTACTATAGCTCCTTTGTATTTGTAGCTTGCCGGGCTTGTATGCTTCAAGTATGCGAGTGTATAGCATGTGTTGCTTGCATTATTTTGATGGTTTGGAACCACCCTACATGTGATTTCAGACCCTTCGGTGTGCTTGTATGCTTGCCTTAGTTGCCTCTTTAATGCTTTAAAAGCATGTGTTGAATGCTCCATGTTTTGGCCATGTTGCATGCCTTTGGATTCAAGCCTCTTAGATGCCATCTAAGTAGTCTTTTAGGCTTAGTTTTACATGTTAAAAATCTGTTTTGGGTTGTTTAATGCGTGCCATATTTGTTTTGCATAAGTGTAGTTCAATGCCTCATTGACTTGCTTTGAAGACTTGGGCCATTTGTTGCATGTTTAGCTTGCTTTGTTGCATGATTTGGCATCATGTTTTGCATGATTTTCAGAGCTTTCTATGCATGCTAGTAGTCCATGTTTAACTTCTTTCAAGTGTGCTTGAATGTTGTTTATTATGCTTAAGTGTTGGTGCCTTAACTTGTGCATGTGTGCATGTGTGTTTGGCCCTCATGATTTAGCATTTTGGCCAATGGTTTTAGGCCTATTTGGAGCTACCTAATCCATGTTTGAGTCCACCCCCTTGCTTGGTCCATATGCTTCCTTGCTTAGGTTGTGCACCTGGCATGTTTTGCTTGCTTGCATTGCCCATTTTGCATACTAGTTGATATGTCTAGGATTGCATCATATTGGCATGCATGCTAAGCCTCTTGAAGTGAAGTGTGATAGAGGTTTAGCACCCTTATGTGCTTGTTTGCATTGCATGCATTTGAAATTGAAAGTGCACATTTGGTTCCTTGGGCCATCATGCATGGAAATGCGTGATTGGTGGTCCGAAAATCGAGGCACATGCTCCTTTGAGCCATTAGTATGATAAGGAGTGTGTTTAGTGCATATATGCTTTGAATTACATTGCCATGCCAGTATTTGCCCTCTGTTGCTGTGAGTTGCGTGTTCTCGAGCATTCGTGCCGGCCGCGCTTTTAGTGCCGTGATCAATTTTCAGCCGATGGATCAATTCAGTGCCGATGAGCTCAATCCACTACCGGTGGAAGTTTTGTGCAGCCGGTAGTGATCTTCAGTACCTAAGGAAGTATTTCCAGGACTTTGGCAGTCTTCTGAGAAGCAAAACAGAGAAAACAGAGCCAAGCTAGGCATGGCAGTGCAATTCCGAGCGGAATCCGAGCACGCGTGCATTGAGCCCTCCTCCCGAGGCGTTTACTGTTTTTTCTTAGATTGGTTATTTTGTTAATTCAATTAATTTGTAATATTTAATTAGCTTGCGTAGTTAATTATCTGTAATATCTATTTGGTCCCTCCGAGTGAGGGCATAATTGTAATAAGTGTGGGTGAGTGTGTGTATGTCTTCCAACCCCCACTTCTTTCTCCCTTTTACTTACCTGCTTTTAATGGTTAGTATTAGGGCACGTTTATTTTAGCATACCTTATGCTACGCATGCGTGCATCCATGCATTTGTTGACATGCATCGGGCTCGGTACATCACACAAATTGCACTGTATTTCCAATTCCAAATTGAATACGTGTTACTCGTGCATTTCACATGCCATGTTTAGGGTTAGCCGAGCCTATCCTAATCACATTCTGTATGCGATGCATTAGCCATTTAACATGAACTAGGTCACGCATGTTTGCTAACTAGTTTCTTGTTTTGGCACGGAGTACGATGTAAGTATTTTACGCTTTAGCATACCACATGCGTGTGAATGTTGCCATGACAGTATGCTTACCATGCGGCTAAGTGCTTATGTGAGATAAACTGTGTGAATGCCTGTGGGTGGAGGTTGGGTTGCTTGAGTTGGAATAACTCATTGAAATCCGTGTTTTAGTTTACTTGCGAGTAGCAAACCCCAAAGCATTTTCAAAACGAACGGATATGCAATGTTTATTTCCAAATTAGGCAATCTAGTCTATACTTGTTTGCTGTGCGCATAACATAGTAATTCTAGGTTAATAATTGGAACAAGAACATGTAATGTTTTCAAAAATGGATATCACGGTTAGTAGAGGCCGGTCTTCGGACCGGGCGAAAGGGGGTGCTCATAGCTGACCTTCCCCGATCATACCTAAGCTCCCGAGCCAAGACCACTTTGGTGATGACGGACACGTGGCCTTCGGCACCGAGTCAGGGTTTCCTAAATTTCCCATTTTAAAATATTTAGGTGGCGACTCTGTAATCTGGCAAACCAGTCCATATTTGGCACTACTTTTCAAAAATCTGTTTTTTCTTCAAAACGATTTGCCGGATTTGGACTCTTTGGTTCAGATTTAGAACCGCAACACAAAAAGGGAGTCCGAACTGTAGCATAGAAGCCCACGGGCGCGTCTACAACCGCCGACTGTTCTCCTCCTGTGGGTAAGCACACACTCTCTATCTATCTATCTATCTATCTATCTATATATCAGTCTCCTTCACTTTTTCTTTCTTTGTTCTGTCATTTATTTCAAATCACTTTTTTATTCTCTAACGGGTAAGCAATTTCTCTCTCTCTCTCTCTCTCTCTCTCTCTCTCTCTCTCTCTCTCTCTTTTCCTCCATCATCTTCCTGTCTCAAATATGAAACCAAAGATCCCACATTGCTTTTGAAATGTTGAATTGAAAGAGTATATTATTTGAGTGTTCAATTTGTTTTCTTTCACCCTAGTTTTTTTCTAAGCTCTCTCTAGAACCAAACTTGGGAATGGTAAAATTGACCTCTGTGAAAGAAAAAAAAAACACAATATTGTATATGAAATGCTTTGTTTCTATATATTAGGGATCAATGGTGTATATATATATAATCTATAATTGATTGGCTTTACAATGAATGGTGACATTATATACTTCTTCAAAGTTTTGTTCTGATGAAAATCTCACAAAAAAAAAAGTTTGCAATACACATTTGGCTAAAATTTGCTTATTGAAGAAAGAAATAACACAAGCATCAATGCTTGGTCATTGAAAAAATGGGACTCTAGTCATCTAGTATGTAGTTTAAAAATGCTTACCCGTGTTTTGTCACTACAAAATAAATTAGAAAATAGTGATCGTCAAACATATCAACTAAATTTCAATAAAAAATTCAAATTATTAGTTACAACGCCACTTACAAATATGTGAATATGTAAATATTACAGTGTATATTGACAAATCTTGTTTACCCAAAAAAGACCATAGAATTATAATTCTTTATTTAATAAAGATAAAAATGCATGTGTTCTTTTTATATGTAAATTATGTTTTTAGGATTTTTTTTCCCCCTTCCTTTTCTTCTAGATGGGTTGTGTAGTGCCCAACTGTAGACTCGACTTTCTTCGCGCGCCCCCTTTCGAAAAGGGCGCGAATTGGTCTTACTACAGTTCGGACTCCTATTGCGGTTCTGAATCTACTCTCACAAAGTGCAATGTGAAACTAATAAACACCAAAGAGTCCAAATTTGGTAATTGGTTTTGGAAAATCAATTTTGAACAAAAAAGTGCCAAACATGGACAGCTTTACCAGATTACAGAATTGCCATCTAAATATTTTATTTTTTGAAAATTTAGGAAACCCTGACTTATGCCAAAGGCCATGTGTCTGTCATCACCAAAGTTGCCTCGGCTCAGGAACTTGGGTATGAGAGGGAAAGATCTTGAAATGTGCACCCCCGCTTGCCCGATCAAAAGATCGGCCTCTACTAACATGATATGTTGTTTTATAAACCTCGTGTGTTCTTATTCGGTTACTAGCTAACTTACTATGTGATGCGTATAGCATACAAGTATAGACTCAATCGCAAGAATTGGAACAAAACAACTCATGTGTTGTTTTCGAAAATAGTTTGAAAGTACTACTCGCAAGTTGGCTAAAGCGCGGATTTGCCACCCTCAAGTGGGCTTAAAACAACATGATTTGCCATTTCGCAAAGTGGGCTTAAGACTCACAATCATCGAGTTATTCCAATTCAGGCAATCAAGCCTTCATCCACAGACATTCGTGCAGTTAATCACTTAAGCAAATAGCCTCATAGCAAGCATGCTATCATAACAACACTCACACTCATGCAAGTATGCTAAAGCGTAACACTCACAGTGTACTCCAATCCAAAATAAAAGCTAGTTAGAAATATGCATGATCCTAACTATGCAAGATGCCTAATGCAACGCATGCAATAATGCAACTAAATAGGCTCGGCTATCTAAGATGGCATGTAAATACAACAATTTGATACATGTATTCAAAGAAGTATTGAAATACAACGTAGTTTGAATAATGCGCCAAACCCGGTGTATGCAAGACAAATGAATGATGCACGCATGTAAGCATAAGGTATGCTAATTGAGATATGCCCTAAACTAACCATCAAAAGCTGATAAGTAAAAGAGAGAAAAAAGTGGGGTTGGAAGACATGCACACACAGACGTACGTTTATTACAACATTGCGCCCTCTCGAAGAAGCGTCCGAATAAAAGCTAAGCTACACTAAGCTAAGCTAAGCTAACTAACTAGTCTACTTAAACTAATTAGACTAATTATTACAAATCAAATTGAATAACTAGCAAACTACTTACTAATTATTACAACATTTCAACTAATTAACAATCTAATTAATTAAATTACTAAACCAACTAAGCATGCAAAACATGTAAGCTAGGCTGCCTCAGCTCTGCCTTGAGTAATGAAGGATGCATGCTCTCGGTTGTCGCCCCGAAACGCCTTCCGGTTTGCTCTTGAGAAGCTCTGTTTGCAGGGTGTCTCCAAGAACTCTCTGCTGAACCTTACCAAAACAATGCTAGGGAGTGCACCAATGGCTTGCCAGCTATGAGAAACTGTTGCCGGCATCTGCCGGCCAAGGATGTGCACTGCCGGCCAAAGATGAAGCAATGACAACCATCAGTGAGGCACTGCCGGCCACTGGTGTGCTGTGACACCAAACTGCAACAGAGTACAAAATAGAGAAAAATGGAGGTTCTTCCAGGGACATGTTTATACTATGCCACTCCTTATCATCTCAAAACATCAAGGGAGTGGCACCATTGGGTCTAAAGCCACCAATCAAGCATTTTCAATGCATGATGGCCAAGGATCCAACTTGCACAAATTCAATAAATGCACAAAACAAAGACACAAGTCCATTACCTCATCATGAGAGATCAAAGGCAATGGAGACAAAGGAGATGGCTCATTTCATCACTTCAAGTATGAAATGAACCAATCTTCTTTGTGTTCAATATAACGTTCGATTGAACACAATGCAATGCACACATAACAGGCTTATCTTGGCATGTTTTACTTGGCTCAATTCTTGTTTACACATTTTAAGTTACCAAGCCATTCATTAACCAATTTGTCCAATGTAAAAGTCCTCTAATGAGAGAGAGGTCAATCAAAAAAGATGACTTAAGACATGAGAGAAACCATGCCTTTGACTAGGAGGAACCCTCAAAAGAGAGTTAAAGCCATTTAAGCATAAGCCTCAACCCCAAGCTTAAACACAACTTTAAGACTAACCATCCCTCAAAACAAATCAAAAGTGAAGAAATGAGGGAGGTGGCAGAATTTCAGTGCTGAAATGGCATGAAACACAAAACTCTAACATGCAAATAACTCATGTACAACATGTTCAGAGACTTAAGCATTAAAACTAGTGAAGAGCTTTACACTAGAACCATGCAATATCAAACTCAAATGGCCAAACCAGCCTTAGATAGACCTCAAACATGCCAAAACTGTGGGTAAAATGAGCTGAGATGGTAGCATGAGAAGCAAGAAAGACATGCTCATGTATTGGCTCATAAACAAGGCATAAGGCACAACTCTCCAACACAATGAAAGAGTGGAATATGTGAGAGTGTGACAATGATGTATGCTCTGAAATCACATGCTAAATGATGATATATCATGCAAACATCATAAGCAAAGCATGCTAAGGGCCTCGAAACACAAGGCTAGTGAAGCTAACTACACTATGGCTATACAAAGCAAGTCCCAAAGGACCAAGACTACTCAAAACAGAGTTTAAGAATGTCAAAGTAAGGCCAAAAACATCCTGGAGTGGAACCAACACATGTTAGAATAATAAGCTAACTCATCAAGTATGTAAGGCTAGTGAGCAAGTTTACACTACAAGTGTAAGAAGCAAACATCAAATGACTCAACCAACAAAAATCAGAGCTATAACATGTCAAGAAAGTCACAAAAACATGCTGAGATTAAGTCAAGAGATGGTAGAAAAATATGCTCAACAATTAGGCCATCTACACATGTAACCAAGATACAAGGAGGGGAGGCCACCCCCTCCCATTTTGGACCTCAAAACCAAGTTTCTACCACTGAAAAACCTTTGAGTTTCAGTGGTAGAAAGGCCAAACAAAGGGTGTTTCAAAAGCTTAGAAAGATGGCTCAAAAGGCTTTACAAGCCAAAGAGCCAATGATGGAAACCACCTCCTAACCACACAAGGCTCAAACCAACATTTTAAGACCTTAAAAACAGAACTTTTTAGAGGCTAAAACTAGCTTCAAAGTAGCATACAATGGTGGCAAAGTAATAAACTAAAACAAAGCTTAAAAGAGGGAAATGCTTACCTTTGAAGCACAGCACTAAAACAGCAAGCAAACAGCCAAACTTCTGTGCCAAAAACACTCCAAGGAGCTCAAATAAGGCCTCCAAGAACTTCAACTCTAAGGTGGAGGTGTTTGGCTAAGGGTGCTAGTGCAAATATGTGGAGAAAGCTCAATTTCAAGCACAAAATACAGAGAGAGAGGATTCTAGAGAGAGCGAGAGAGAGAGAATTCTTGCTCAGCTCAAACTTTGTAACCTTTTGCATGCATATAGTTGAGTTCTATATATAGGAGATACAAAAGCTTCTTGAAGAGATCCAGCCATCCACGTGCAAGAAGATGGGCTAATCTGTGCAAACAGCTGTCAAAATATCTGCAAAAATATCTACTAAAACATTGGTGGCCGGCAGTACCTCATTGATGGCCGGCAGGGCAAAGCCCATGGCCGGCAGCCCTCAATGATGGTCGGCAGGCCATCAAGAACACCACTATGCAAAGACCAACACATGGTCCAAATATGAGCAGAATGGAAATATGGTTTGGAAGGATCAAACCTGGAGCATTCCGTCGCGAAAGTCGAGTACTCAACGAGCAAGTTACTGGATATACCCTGCAAGAACATCCAAGTTTTGAGGACGGTCAAAAATGGGGTGTCTACACCAACTGTTGAACTTCCATATGTTACGAGGTAATTTTTTAGTTGTCTTAAACTAATATAGTACTCTTTGAATGTGTAGTTAACTATTTACTTCTATTTTTAATTGAAAAAAGAAAAGAATGAGAACTCTAAAAAGTCTCCTAATGTACCCATAATGGCATGAATATAGAGTTTGTTGGATGGTGTGTTAAAAAATTACATAATCAAAATAGGGAGAAAAAAAAAAGTTAACATTTAAGCTAAAATATAACCAAAAAATTAACTAATTTGATGGAAATGCTCTAAAGCCAACTCACTCGTGTGACAACCGCCTTCTTAATTAAGGAAATTAATTATATTGATTATCGTTAATTATATGGTTAGTGTTGATCGTGAGATTATCTGTTAATTGTGACTTATGTGCCATGTGTTATATGTATTGTACTGATTTGTTTAATCTTGTTATTGTGGTTAGATTGGTTAAAGTGCATATGAAACCTATCTGATTCATTAATTTCAACAAGTTAGAATTAAGAATTTGTAGGAATTAAAGTCTAATTCGCCTTAGTATAATTTGATTTAGTGTATTTATGATCAAACTCTGCCGGGGTTGTTAACAACTCCGCCGGTCCCAAGCCCGGGTTAAGGAGGAGGGTTGTGTGTTAGATAGCCGATAGCTAACGCGTAAAAAAGCCGCTGGGATCCTTTATGACAATGAATCCTACTTTGAATCATTTAAATGCTAGGTCGTTCCCCTCAAGTGACGCGTTGCACCTGCCTCCGGGTGTTTTGAAAAGTGAGCAAGGGGCGCCACATCGACGCCTGGGTGAGGTGAAAAATGGGCAAAGATTCCCACGTTTTTCTGGATGAGCATGGGTGAAGAAGCTAGTCCACGACTATAGGTTTACGGTAGCCACTTGGAATATAGGAACCTTAATTGGTAAGACGATGGAGTTGATAGATGTTATGATTAGGAGGAGAGTTAGTATAGCTTGCGTACAAGAAACTAAGTGGACGGGTGAAAAGCTAGGGAAATTGAGGATATCGATTTTAAACTGTATTAGAGTGGTAAGGGTAGACGTAGGAATGTGGTAGGAATCTTAATTGCCAAGGGTCTTGTGGAGAATGTTGTGGCGGTCATTAAGAAAGTGGAAATGATTATGTTAGTTAAACTAGTTATTAGAGGGAATATAGTGAACGTTATTAGTGCATACACCCTCAAGTAGGATTAGATGATCAGGCTAAGAAGGATTTTAGGAGCAAATGAATGAGATCTTATAGGAGATACCCGTAGGAGAGGACCTGTTTATATGTGGAGATTTTAATGGCCATGTAGGCATAGATAAACTAGGCTATGAAATGGTACATGGTGGATACGGTTTTAGTGACAAAAATGAGGCTGGAGAGAGTATCCTAGATTTTGCGTTGGCTTCTGATCTGGTGGTGGCCAATACTATATATAAGAACAGGAAGGAGCATTTGATAACCTTTAAGAATGGGTCAATTAAGAGCCAAGTAGATTACTTCTTAGTGACAAAAGTGGACTGTCTAAAATGCAATGATTGTAAGGTGATTCCTGGAGAGAGCCTAACCTCTCAACATAGGATTTTAATACTAGATTTATGTTTTAGAGGGCAATACCAAGCTAGGAAGGATGGTGGGCGTCGTAAGATGAGATGGTGGGACCTAAAAGGGGATAAATTAAAAATATTTAAGAATAGAATGGATAAGAAAGGTACTTAGGACTTGGAAGATGATGCTAACACTATGTGGAACTCAATGGCTAATTATATGAGGAGAATCTCAAGGGAAGTGCTTGGAGAGTCGAAAGGAACGGGACCCAGCTTTAGGGAAACTTGGTGGTGGAAGGAAGAGGTTTAAGCGATAGTTAAGGCAAAAAAAAGAATGCTTTAAAAAGTGGCAAAAGGATAGAACTGAGGAAAACCTTAAGAGCTATAGATTGACTAATAAGGAGGTTAAGAAAGTAGTGAGAGAGGCTAAGTTGAAGGCTTATGATGACTTATACACTAAACTAGATAGTAAAGAGGGAGAAAAGAGAGTATACAAACTTGCTAAGATACAGGAGAGGAAAATAAGAGATTTTAATCGAGTTAAGTGCATCAAGAGTGAGGATTCTAAGGTATTGGTGAGGGATGAAGAGATTAAGGAAAGATGGAAGAACTATTTTGACAAATTATTAAATGAGGAACATGGAGGTACGACAATAGGGGAAGAAATAGGCAGTAATACGATAAACTAAGACTATAGATTTTAGCGCAGGATTAGGAACTTTAAAGTGGAGATTGCACTTAAGAAGATGAAATCAAATAAGGCTTTAGGACCAGATGATATCCCTATTGAAGCTTGAAAGTGTTTGGGTAAAAAGGGGGTTACTTGGTTGACTAGGTTGTTTAGCAATATTTTATTGACTAGGTACATGCCAGATGAGTGGAGGAAGAGTATTTTAGTGCCAATCTATAAGAATAAAGGAGATGTCCAGAATTGCAACAACTATAGATGAATTAAGCTAATGTGTCATATAATAAAAGTGTGGGAGAGGGTGATAGAACGCAAATTGCGAGATATAACAGTGGTGTCAGAGAATCAATTTGGGTTTATGCCTGTCAGGTAAACAATGTAAGCAATCTATCTTTTGAGAAGAGTAATAGAAAATTATAGATAAAAGAAAAGAGACATTCATATGATGTTTATCGACCTTGAGAAAGCATATGAGAGAGTGCCCTAGGATATAATATGGTGGGTGTTAACGAAGAAATGGGTGACAAAAGTTTACATTGATGTGATTAGGGATATGTATGAAGGGGTGGTGACTACTATTAGATCGCTTGTTGGAGAGACAAATGAATTTCCTATCACTGTAGGGTTACACCAAGGATCTACCTTAAGTCCTTATCTTTTTGCTTTAGTTATGGATGAGTTGATGAGAAATATCCAGGATAACGTGCCATGGTGTATGCTTTTTGCAGACGATATAGTGCTAGTAGATGAGACTAAAGAAGAAGTTAATACAAAGTTTGAGATTTGGAGAAAAGCTCTTGAATCTAAAGGATTCCGAATAAACAGAACTAAGACAGAGTACATGGAATGTAGATTTAGTAATAGTAACAATGAAAGTAGAGGAGAAGTGAAGATTGAGAACCAAGAACTGCCTAAGAGTGAACATTTCCATTATTTAGGGTCGATTATCACAACAACGGGGGAGATTAATGCGAATGTGGCCCATAGGATTAAGACGGGATAGTGTAAGTGGAGAAGTGCATCTGGGGTACTGTGCGATAAACGAATACCCACTAGACTTAAAGGTAAGTTCTATAGAATGGCTATTAGACCAGCGATATTGTATGGGACAGAGTGTTGGGCAACCAAGAAATAATATGTAAATAAGATGAGAGTGGCTGAGATAAGAATGCTAAGGAGGATGTGTGGCAAGACTAGACAAGACATAATTATGAATGAGGATATTCGGGAATGGGTAGGAGTAGCACCAATAGAAGATAAGTTGAGAGAGAATGAATTGAGATGGTTTGGTCATATTCAACGGAGACCAACAGAGGCAGTAGTGAAGAGATGTGATGCTATAACGGTAGATGGAAGTGTTAGAGGACGGGGTAGGCCTAGATTAACATTGGCTAGCATTATAAATAGAGATATGGATTTACTTAATTTGACCAACGAAATGACCTTTGATAGGGCCGTGTAAAGAAGAAGGATTCATGTAGCCGACCCCATTTAATGGGACTTAAAGCTTGGTTTGGCTTGATTTGGTAATTAAGATCATGATATGATGGGAGTTAATTTAAATTAGTTTATGTAATTTATTAGCTTATTAACCGTAAGCCTAAAGTATGATGTATGTATGATCAAAGACTTAGTATATGACTTATCAAATTGAATAGCAAGAAAAGGGAAATAAGAGAGAGTTGGTGACTCTTGGTGTATACACGTAGAGAGAGAGAGAGAGAGAGAGAGAGAGAAACTTTGAGAGTGTGAGTTCCATATAGAGAAAAAAGAGAAGCTTATACAAATCATTACAACTACACCTTGTCCTTCATAAGTCACTCACTCTAGGTAAGATTTCTCCTCTCTAATCCCATGCATTTGAAGAATCATGTTCATGACTATGGAATTCAAGAATTACCAAGAAAAATAAAAGGTTAATAAAAAGATTAGTTCTTGTAATTAGAAGGTTGTTACATGCATGGCTTTAAATGAAAGGAATGGGTGAATTAACTCTTAAATTCACCTTGCATGGCATGAATTCTTCATATCCTTGTTGTTTCTTGTAGTTACAAATAATTTCATGCATGAACTCAAATGATTTCTTCATGAGTTTGTTTTATAATTCAATTGAAATGCAATCTTTGCAAATTAAAAACTTTGGGAGTTGATTTCAAGTGTTAATATCTAGTTTGATCTCCCTTTTCTGTTGAGGGTCTAAATTCAAGGTTGTTGATATAAATTTATGGCTTGAAACATGTGAAATTGAGACCAAAATGAAGTGAAGATGAGGACCCAAACAAGAGCAGATTTTCGGAGTCTAACAAACCTAGCACCGCACGTACGGCTTGGGGCCCCGCACGTGTGGAAAACAGGGCAGATTTGAGGAGCATTCTGCTTAAATTGCAGGTACGGGAGGCAGGTGCAAAAGTGGCCCCGCACGTGCGGCAAAGACCCTCATATGTACGGCAGTTTGGGCAATCCGGGTTTTGTTTTTCGTTCCTATTTTCCACCTTTTGGGTCTTCGATTGCATGGTTTTAAAGTGTTTCATGATCATTTGCATCTTTTGAGTGCATTAGATTGAATAAATGAAAAGTTAGAACCGATTAGAACCAAACGAGTGAGCAACGAATAGAAATTAATCGAATAAACAACGAACCGAATAGAAATAGAAATGATTGAATCTAGTATAGATGTAATTGAGTTGTTGTGCTTGAATTTTCTTGTTTAGGTCGGACATTGCATCCTTAGTGCATTTTAGCATGTGTTCCATGGAACCCAGTGTGAGTAACAATGTTATAAAGATATGTTCAATTGTAATTATTTTCTGATCAATTACATGTACTATTTTCTAAAATGATATTGTTTACTGAATGAATGTTTGTCCTATTTTATGAACTGTACTCGTGGCATTTATAGTAACTGATTGTTACTGTTATTGTTACTACTACTGTTACAAAGATCTTTGTCCGTTCCAATCTTTGGAACTACTGTTATTGTATTGATGGCCATCAACTGACTGTTGGTCTATTAAGACCTATTGCACTGTTCTGCAATTGGATGTACCACGTATGATTGCTATGATTTCTAAATGATTGTTATGACATAAAATATGAGGCATTGATTGAATAACTGATCTACAGATACAATTGACTGTTTTAATTATTGAAAGGACATTCATTCTTAACCCCTCTACACATTTGTTATTCACTGGGCTTTAGCTCACCGTTTAGTATATATATATAGGTGGCTAGGCACCGGAGCAAAGTTAGCAGCGTCAACCTATTTCGTTTTGTCATGCTAACCTACTTCACCTTACCACGAGGTTCCGAACTATTAATGTCAAGGCTTTTTAAATGCGCTAAATACACTCTTTTTGAATGTTATAAAAAGTCCAGTGAATATTTATGATTTGTTTTGGCCTTGGGATTTAATTCCCTGACATGTCTTTATTTTGTACTTAGATGTAATTGGGCTTAAGCTTTGTACATGTTTTTAGTTTAGACTTGGACTTATGTGTATCGGTACATATTTATATATATATATATATAGAAGTTGTTTGTTCATCCAAGTTCTCATAGCTCATTAGACATCGCCTATTTATTGTTTGGCTTCCAGCACTTGTACACTGTATTATTATTGAACAAGCCTTCTATAATTACGGATTACTGGCAAGTTACGGTACTGAACCTATAGGGGCAAGTTTGGGTCATGACAACTTGCCAGGTCATCGTGGGTAAATTTTGCTTTTATAACATTTCTCTTGTTAATTTTAGAAAAGAAAATGCCATTCTACAAAAAATTTACATAGAATTTTGCACTAGAATAATGAGTTAGTGTTATTTGTGTAATTAAATGTACTTCAATGGAATCTTTGTTCAATTAGTATATCATTATTTTTATTAAAACCTAACTATACTCACTCTTTGTGTGAACATGTATTCATAAAATAAAATAAAAAAATACTAATAATTGTTTCCATACAAACAATGTCAAATATCATTTCGAATTGTGATGACCAAGTATTGTGATGTAATTTTCACAGGAAAAGTTCAAAAAAGTAAGACAATGGATAAGAGTTGGGTTGATTCTAATATGCCTCTAAATATCTTGCGAGACCAATAGAGGGAGGTTGTAGCACACTAAAGTGGTAAATAAGCAAATGTATGTATATTCATGTACCTCTTGTATGACAATTATACAATTCTCACAAATTTGAATAATTTATTTTTGTAGGATATTGCTATACAATTTTAAAAATCAGGAGTTTCGTGGTCCAGCGCATAGGATTTGGCGAACGTCCTTTGCCAACTTAAAAAAGAAGGTAATGATTTGTATTTACAATTATATAAAAATTACATACATGTTAACTGTTATATGTTTGACAGTTTCAGATGAGGGATGATTGAGAAAAAACTGACAAGATGAGTGAGCACATCAAGGCACACAACATAAACGATTCAGATGTGAAGTCTTTATTTGTACGTGCCTTTGCATATTGGTTTTATATTTTTATTTTGGTTTGTTGCTTTTATGCTAATATTTGTAAATTGTAAGGTGAATATAATGAGCAACTATCTCGGATACCTAAGCCCCTCCAGATGAATGATGTTCTAGAAAAGATTTTTCATGATATGGTAAGAACATATGGACATGGATACTGTAAGACATATGGGACATGTGTAACTTGAAGTGTAGTGTATCCCAAAGAAGTTAGTCCATCGCAAGCGTCCTCGTCATTGACGGTTGAGGAAGTCACTCAACAAGTACGCCACATAGTCACTCAGGAGATCGAGAAGAGGCTCACATTTGAGATTGAGTAGAGGATTAACAACAAGTTAAAGACGGAGTTTGAACAGGTGAGAGCATGGATGGACTTCATAAGATTCCAAAGGGGCACAGGTTCTATACATGTCACGACCCAAACTTGCCCTAAAAAGTTTGGACATGACCATCCTGACATTAAGCCTCGAAGTTAAATTTTTCATAATTATATTCCTTATGGAGCCTGAACGGAAGCAAATATAATATCAAAACAAAACAACCATTGAGTTGTGTCTACATGCCAGGATCATGACACATTATATACTATTATATACTTTGAGTCCTTACATGTACATTGGTATACAAAAGGGTAGCAACCCAAAGGCCAAGTATTAATAACAAACCAAAACAAATCACCCAAGACTAGCAAAACATGCCATTATACATATGGGACCTCCCAAAATAAAACAAAAGGGTCTTGATCATAAAACAAAAGTCCATTCGAGCAACTTGACAGAATAGGTTCAGCAAAAGGGCTCCTGAAGCTGACCTAGGGTTGTCTTCCACGTTGATCACCTACACACATAGTTATAAACACGGAGTGAGCAAGGCTCAGTGAATAACAGTAATGCAAAGAAAGTAAGTAAATAAGCATAAGAGTTAGAGACTATGTATAAACTAGGAACTGGTCTCTTCCACAAGCATACTTCAAAATGGCCTTGCGCCCATAATTTAATATAGAACGGCCTCAGGCCCATATAGAATACAAAATGGCCTTAGGCCCAACACAATACGAAATGGCTTTGAGCTTAACAAATCAACAGCTGACTAGAACAATAGAGGGTAGATGGAACATTGGCATGTCCCCATCTCCCTTGGCCTTAGCACCATTGGTCATATGTGATCCATATTGTTACAAAGTAGATGGAACATCGGTATGTCTTCATCTATCCCGGCCTTAGAGCCGTATGTCATAAATCATAAATAATTCACATCATAATAGCCTTGGGCCCACCTTTATTATAAGGTCCTCAACGACTTTGAGTCTATCGTTGTGACATTGTGCAATTCTCTCAATCAATTCCAATCACATGGCCATATCCACAACATATGTTATTCATAAATAAACATATGATCATAGAAATAAGCAAAACATAACTTCACACTACTATTACTCACTGTGGGGTGGTTGTACGACGTCCTCTTCCGGTATACGACCTACACATAGCATACACTTGTAAGTACTTTCTTCTTCCTTAGTCTTCTCTTATTTATTTACTATTCGATTTGTTAAGTACCGGTTAATTATCAGTGTTACAAAAGAATCAAATGGACATTTTAACACATTCAAAGAGTCGAGAGGGGTGAAAGAAGTCAACAGAATTCTTCCTCTCTAGCCACATATGCAAAAGTCCCTAGCCACACGTGCGGGAAGGTGCGCCGCACGTGCCTTTATTTCATAATGCAATCTTCAGACTCCCTTGTTTTCTGCACGTACGGCTGTGTCCCGCACGTGCGGTCGTAGGCTCTGTTTTGAGCAGTCCGAAATTCAACAAAACCTCAACCTTTCAAAGGCACCTCAAGGCTCAATTATAAGCAAAATTCCTTTATTATTACAACATGTGATCATGCTAAACATGAATTTCATAAGTAATTAAAACATAACTCATGTATGGGCAATTTATACAATTTGATGATCACATTTCTTGTGTCTTTTCATGGTAAACCAAAAACTACAAATACATAGAAAAGATATAACATATAGGGATCAAAACATGCAAAACTTGAAGATTAAAAGGTAAATCTTCTTAAGCTGGCCCAAAACAACTTTTACTTGAAAAATTAAACCCTCAAGTTAAGAAAGCACTATGAACTTAGTAATTCCCATGGGTATTTCCTTAATCAAATCCAAAACCCTAATTTACAAGAGTGAGAAGCTTTCTTCAAATACTTGAGGACAATTAATTAAAGGTAATTTAGAGTAATTGAGTTGCGTTACACTTACTTAAAGCTCCAATCCTTGAACTCTCTCTCAAACCCTCCAAGCTTATAGTTGATTTGCCCCTTTCTCTCTTTCTCTTTCTCTTCTCTTCTTTCCTTTTCTCCAGGAGATATTTTTTTTTTATTCTAAGTCCTCTAAGTCTCTTATAACTATCAACTTTCTTAAGTCATAAGTCTAAATAAACTTAATTGAGAATTGGGCCCAATTAAATCAATTTAATTCGTTTCAAATTAAATTTTTACAAAATCAAGCTAATCAAAGCTGTAAGGTCAATTTCAGGTTATTGCGCCTCTATGGCTTCAATTCCTAATCCAAATGTCTTAATTCCAACAGATTTTCTCATAACCGACAGATATAATATCATGAACATGTATAATTCACACAATTAAACATAAATTCTCATAAAATTCCATGGCAATATATATAATTACGTCTTAATTAAAAATCTAAAGCATATAAGAGGGTCGGGTCATTACAATATAGGTAGGGTATAATTAATTTATTGAATATTTTTAAGAAATATTTTTAAGGCCGAATTGTACATTATTGAGGCCGTTAATTAGAATCTCTTAACTTCACTTGCTGGTTAAACCGTATACTTTATGTGTGTTGAATGTCAATCAGGTTGTACATCGTTGGAGCATAAAGTGGGCAAAAAGACAAAATTTGGACAGAGTTGACTTTTTTTGGAAAAGTCAAACTGATGTTTTAAACCTGTTTGGAAGTAAATAGAAGTATAAAAAGAAAAGGGAAAGACTTTTCTAAGGTTCTGAAATTGTTTTGACCTAAAGAGAGAGGCTAGGGTTTGGAGAAAGAGAGTCTACCAAAGCTTGAAGGACACTTCCATGAAGGTTTCTTCCTCATCTTCTTCCTTTTTTCACTCCTCCGTGAGTGGCTAGTCATCTTTTCTAGGGTTTTGATGAAACCCTAGCCATGTAATGGAATTTTTCATGAGCTTTAATTGTAAATTGGTTTGAATAAATGTATGGATGTTTTAGAAGTTTATAAATAATTGTTTCGTTCTTCTCTTCAAGTATTTTACTCTCTATGATTGTTTAATGCTTTCCATACATTAGTGTTCTTTGTGTTTGTATTCAAAGTATGAGACGAGTCATACTATGAGAGACGGGTCGTTTTGCTAACTTAGTTTAGAGCAAACGACTCGTACTACTCGAGATGATTCGTGCCTGTACATTGAATGCAACAACCTTCTTGATCAATATTTCAAACTTGTAGTTGTGAAATATTGGGTTGTTCAAACCGAATTGCGATTGGTGGTTGATGTCAAATCCCATTCAGGTGGTTAGTGATGAATTCTTTACCCTAGGATTTTTCCCCAATTCAGTAAACCCAATTTCAATTATTCTTGATAATTTAATTCCTTAGTTTAATTTATTCGTTATTAAATTAGGTTATGATCATTCAATCTTTTTATCAAAATTAATTTAGGAATTTAATAATTAAATTAGTTTAATTTCACAATAGTCCTTGTGGATCGATACTTGGACTTGCCATTATTCTAATTGAATTTGGTATAGTTTAGTGATTAATTTTGGTGTGTTCAACGACCCATCAAATTTTGGCACCGTTGCCGGGGACTTCTGGCGAAATTAGTTAATTTAAAGTTACATTCTTACTTTAATTTTTAGTTTAGGATTTTATGCTTTTGGTGTTGCTAAGTGTGCAGAGCGTTTGAAATTGGAGCTATCATTGAAGTGCAAGCGTATGAGCTTAAAAAAAAACCGCAAAGACTAAAGTGAATAAACAGAAGCAAACACTCACAAGCAAAGCACCAAAGTGCTAAAACGAAAGTCAAAGCTCAATTGGGGATTGGAGACAACGTCTACACGCCAAGCATCCACAAGACGAGTAAAGCGTTTTCGTTGAACCGCTGTGAGTATTTCTCTTTTAGTATTCTGCTTTCGTAAGTTAGTGCACCGAGTCGAACTTATTGTGTGTGTGTAGGTAGTGTATGCACGGGCGTCGTTCTTATCACCCTGAATTATGGAGTTTAGACCTTGAACTAGAAAGGACCCTTAGGAGACTTAGGACCTCTATCCGTATTCCTAGGCTTGAATATTCATATTCATACATTAAGCCATTAGAGATGGCAGATCCTAATGTCCCGAATGTGCCTAACCGGACCCTTAAGGATTATTTTACACCCACTGCATATACATCATCATCATGCATCCAATTGCCCAACACCACTACTGCTCATTATGAGATTAAGTCCAACACCATACAAATGCTCCCATCATTCCATGGACTAACTCATGATGACCCTTATAAGCATTTGAATGAATTTCTGAAAATTTGCTCGACAGTGAGGATCCAGAATTTCACAAATGAGGCCTTAATGTTGCGATTGTTTCCATTCTCGTTAAAGGATAAAGCCAAACACTGGCTAAATTCTTTACCTGCTAATTCAATCACAACTTGGGACCAATTACAGCAACGGTTCTTGGAGAAGTACTTTCCCATAGGTAAAACCAACCAATTTAGGCGAGCCATCACAAACTTTGCTCAAATGGATGGCGAGCAATTCCATGAGACGTGGGAAAGACTTAGAGACCTTCTCCAACAGTGTCCCTACCACCAAGTGCCTGATTGGCAACTTGTTCAAACATTCTATTATGGCTTAACTGAGCCACACCGCTAAATGGTGGATTCGTCCTGTGGTGGGACATTCATGTCTAAAAATGATACTGAGGCATGGCAATTGTTTGAGAACCTAAGTGATAATTCCCTTCACCATGCCTCCGCAGCCTGGCAAGTCCGGCAACCAGTAGTTGGAGCCCCAAAAATAGGGGGCATTTATGAGGTCGGGCAAAACCTAGAGTTAGCCCAACAAGTAAAGGCACTGTCCTGCAAGATGGACCAATTATTAGCTACGGGACATGCCCCTACCTAGCAAGATCAGCCTCAATTTCACGAGGCATGTGTTATTTGTGCGAGCCCTGCTCATGACTTGAGTGAGTGCCCTTCGGCATCACAATTTCCGGAGTTAGTCCAAGAGCATGTGAATGCAGCTCAAGGATTCTCCAACCCGGGTAATGATCCATACTCCAACACATACAATCCGGGATGGAGAAATCACCCTAATTTCTCATGGAGACCCCCTTCACAAGGCACTTCTTACAATCCTCCACCACCAAGGCAGAATTTCAATAATTTTGCCAACCAATCATCTTACCGACCACCGCAACCTTATAGACCCCCACAACCATACCGGCAACCACAACCACAACCCCCGCCTGTTCCTCAGGGCAACTCTGCCTTTGAGACTCAGGTGTTAGAAGTTCTCTCAGAACTTAAGGGGTTAGCACTAATAGTTCACTCCCACACTCACTCTATTGCCAAGATAGAGACCCAATTGGGTCAAATGGCTAACAACATGAATCGGAGAGAGGAGGAAAAATTTCCAAGTCAAACTGTGACCAAGCCTAAGGGACAATACGGGGTAGAGAGTTCGGGTGAGAATGGAAAGCAACATGAGCAAGTGTAGGCGGTGGTTGCTTTAAGAAGTGGTAGAAAGTTAGAGCCTCAGTCAGTTGCGTCTGATGCAACTAGAGTTAGGAAGGGTGACCACGGAGGTTCACCTAATGAGAGCAAGGGTGAGGGGGAAACAATTAAGAGGGATGACTTAGTCCCTAGTACTTCACTTGAGCCCAAGGCACCATATGTGCTAGTGTTAATTTGTTGTCGTACTCTGTGTACGAGGAATTTGGACTTGGCGAGTTAAAGCCCACTACTGTTACTTTTCAGTTGGCTGACCGGTCCCTCAAAGTGCCACGAGGCATGATTGAGGATGTGCTAGTTAAGGTTGATAGGTTCTACTTTCCTGTTGACTTTTTGGTTTTAGATATGGAACCGGTAGCCAGTTCAAGGAAACAAATACCGGTGATTTTGGGTCGACCTTTCTTGGCTACGGCCAATGCATGCATTAATTGTCGGTCCGGGGTTATGGAAGTTTCATTTGGTAACATACAAGTGAAATTTAATGTTTTCCAAGCATCACAACAACCTCATGAGAGAGGAGTGCTTATTAGTGGATGTTAGGGATGAGATTGTTGAGGAGGCTTTGCCCTCCATTCTTGTAGAGGACCTTTTAGAGGCTTGTCTAGCTCATTTTCGGTTTGAAAATTTTGATATAGATGGGTCAGTTGAGGAGGTGAATGTCTTGCTTAATTCTTCTTCTACACCGAATTTTCCTCCATGGAAAGCCTGGTTTGAGTCACTTCCTCCTCTGTCGAAAGAGCCTGCCACACTATCTTTGGTCACACCACCTACACTTGAGTTGAAGCCACTTCCGACCACACTCAAGTATGTATTTTTAGGGCCCCAGGAGACTTTACCAATTATCATTGCATCTGACTTAACTGCGGAGCAGGAGAGTCAGTTAATGAGTGTTCTCGTGGCACATCGGAGTGCTATAGGGTGGTCAGTGGCTGATTTGAAAGGGATAGATCCCTCCGTGTGCATGCATTATATACATCTAGAGGAGGACACCAAACCTTCTCGCGAAATGCAACGAAGACTGAATCCTAACATGAAAAAGGTGGTGAAAAATGAGGTGTTGAAATTGTTGGATGCGGGTATCATATACCCCATCTCAGATAGAAAGTGGGTGAGTCCTACGCAAGTAGTGCCCAAGAAATCGGGCATCACTGTTGTTGAGAATGAGGGAGGAGAGTTAGTCCCCACATGAACCACTACTGGGTGGCGAGTGTGCATTGATTATAGGAGACTAAATTCCCTGACTAGGAAGGAGCATTTTCCCTTACCTTTCATTGACCAAATCCTAGAGCGGTTATCGAGGCAAGGTTTCTATTATTTTCTTGATGGCTATTCGGGGTATAATCAAGTCCCGGTGTACCCCGCTGACCAGGAAAAGACCACATTCACATGCCCTTTTGGCACTTTTGCTTACAGGCGCATGCCCTTCGGGCTATGTAATGCACCAGCGACCTTTCAACGGTGTATGATGGCCATTTTCTCCGACATGGTGGAGAAATTCTTAGAGGTTTTGATGGATGACTTTTCGGTGTTTGGACCGTCTTTTGAGGAATGCCTTAGGAACTTGACTAGAGTGTTAGAACGATGTACTGAGGCAAACCTAATCTTGAGTTGGGAAAATAGCCATTTTATGGTTCGTGAGGGTATAGTGTTGGGACACATTGTGTCCCCTCGAGGTATAGAGGTTGACAAGGCTAAGGTTGACCTCATTGCAAGCCTTCCTCCACCCAATTTCGTGCATCAAATTAGGTCTTTCTTAGGGCATGCAGGTTTTTACCGTAGGTTCATCAAAGACTTTAGTAAGATATCATGTCCTTTGTGTAGTTTACTAGTTAAGGACGCTCCTTTTGTCTTTGATGAGGCATGCTTAGAGGCATTCAAAACACTAAGAATGGCCTTGACCACCGCCCTAATCATGAAATCACCAGATTGGTCGCTTCCCTTCGAAATCATGTGTGATGCCTCCGATTATGCTGCCGGGGCAGTGTTAGGCCAAAGGGTCAATAAGGCACCATTTGCTATATACTATGCTAGTCGCACTCTCTCAGATGCACAATTGAATTACACTACCACCGAGAAAGAGTTGCTAGCTGTGGTCTTTGCCTTAGACAAATTCCGATCTTATCTCCTAGGTTCCAAGGTCATAGTCTTCACTGATCATGCCGCTTTGCAGTATTTATTATCTAAGAAAGAGACCAAACCCAGATTGATTAGATAGATTTTGTTGCTTCAGGAATTTGACTTAGAGATCCGTGATAAGAAAGGATCCGAGAATGTGGTGGCGGATCATCTCTCCCAAATCCTTGTTGAGTATAATAGTGACCCTCTTATTTTGCATGATTCGTTTCCGAACGAACAACTCTTTGAGCTGTCACAAGCGAGCCCCCCGTGGTTTGCACATATTGTGAATTACTTGGCTATTGGGCAAATTCCACAGAATTGGTCTTAGCAAGACAAAGATCGATTCTTTTCGCAGGTCAGGTATTACTTTTGGGAGGATCCGGAGTTGTTTAAATATTGCTCCGACCAAGTGATCCGACGGTGTGTACCGGAGAGTGAGGTGCATAGCATTCTTACATTTTGTCATTCTTCTGCATGTGGCGGTCATTTTAGTGGGCATAAAACGGCCGCCAAGATTTTACAAAGTGGGTTTTATTGGCCCACAATTTTTAAAGATGCCCATCAATTTTGAAGAACTTGTTTGCACTATCAGCAAATGGGTTCGATGTCTCGGCGTGACATGATGCCAATGTTCCCTATTCTTGTGGTAGAAATATTTGATGTGTGGGGGATTGATTTTATGGGCCCTTTCCCGTCATCATTCGGGTTTGAGTACATTCTTTTGGCAGTAGATTACATGTCTAAGTAGATGGAGACAATAGCTACTCGAACAAACGATCATAGAGTGGTAATCAAGTTTTTACATGAAAACATCTTTAGTCGTTTTGGGTTTCCTAGAGCCATAATAAGTGATCAGGGTACACATTTTTGTAACCGGTTCTTTGAGTTGGTAGTTAAGAAATACTCTATCACTCATAAAGTTGGCACTCCATATCACCCTCAAACTAGTGGCCAAGTGGAAGTCTCAAATAAGGAGGTAAAGAACATAATTGAGAAAACGGTGAGACCGGATAGGAAAGATTGGTCACAACGGTTAATTAATGCATTATGGGCTTACCGCACTGCTTATAAGACACCCATTGGGTTGTCACCATATAGAGCAGTGTTCGGCAAAGCTTGCCATCTCCCGGTTGAACTTGAGCACCGAGCATTGTGGCCATAAAGAAGTTTAACTTCGATATGGCCGCAGCTAGGCTCAACCGGAAATCGCAACTCAATGAGTTGGAGGAAATCCGGAATGATGCATATAAGAGTTCGAGAGTTTTTAAAGCTCGGACTAAAGAATTTCATGACAAGCACATTAACAGGAAATCCTTTGAACCCGACCAAAAACTATGGCTTTTTAATGCAAAATTGAGACTCTTTCTAGGTAAGCTAAGATCAAGATGAGATGGCCCCTTTGTAGTTATTGAGGCATTCATTCATGGCACCGTTGAGGTGCAAGATCCAAAGACTGGCTACACTTTCAAAGTGAATGGCCAAAGATTGAAACCATATATAGAGGGGATTGGGAATGGGGATATGATTGGGTCCATTGCATTGATGGACCCATTTTACTACGATTGATGGATTAATTTCTTATTCTCTTTTCTTTCCCTTCTATGCTATTTTGTTTTTCTTTGTTCTCGTCATGCTTTATTTGCATTTAGGAGACTTTAAATCCTCTAAAGGTGTAATTCCTTTGGTGTTAGCCGTGCCCGAACGGCATCTAACGGTCTGGTATAGCCACCTAACCGTGTTTGTAGTGAGTTCCTAGGAGACCAACTGAGACGATGGAAACTAGAGTTCGAATGGCAAAGCCTAGAACACAAAGGTTTGGGATTTCCGAGACTAGAGTCTAGTTTAAATACCCATGGGTGTGGAGATGCTTCAAAACTACCTCGGCTTGAACTCTATATGGCAGCCCCATAGGTTGAGGTAGCTTTATGCGCTTCGATTCTGGATACTGAATTAACCTAGTCTGTCACCCTGTTGGAGAATAGGGAAAGTTACAAACACAATTAGAGAGAAAAGTAGTACTCGTGGTTTTCGTGTGAAGATTATACCTTGAGTAGGCATTCCATATGTTCTTTTGTGCTATATTTATTCCGGATGTCAATTGAAGATAGAAATGTTTATTTTCTGTGTTTAAAAGCATGCTTTCATGTTTATTTTCTGTGTTAAAAAAAAAATGGTTATACTTGTTCACTAAAAAAAAAAAAAAAAAAGTGGGAATCGCCGTACGTGCGGCCTGGGCCCCGCATGTGCGGGAAAAATTGGCAAAACAAATGTTGAGCACTGCTAAATAAGTAAGTGCGGTGAGTGGCGTGTGTTGACCAGCCGCATGTGCGGCTTGACTCCCGCACGTGCGGGACGCTGTTTTTCCAAAAAAAAAAAAAAAAATTTGCGAGGAGGAGAAAAATCGCCGCACGTGCGGGAAATTGTGCAATTGAAGAGGTTGCACTCTGCTTTAAAAGCAGGTGCAGAGGGTAGGTGCGGCCTTGGCCCCGCACGTGCGGCTTGGGCCCCGCACGCGCGATAATTTTTGAAAAAAAAAAAAAAAATTTGTTTTGTTTTGCCTTTTTCTATTTTTATTTTATTTTATTTTATTTTTAATTTCATTTTTTTTATTTACTGATTACAAAACCAATAAATAAGTAAATAAATTTTAAATAAATACATAAATAATTTTAAAATAAATAAATAAATATACAATTATTTTATTTATATTAAAAAAAAACTCGTATTTTATTATTATTTTTTTTATTAGTTTTATTTCCTATTTTCTATTTTCGTACCAAAAAAAAAAAAACACCTTATCCAACTCTCTCTCTCCCAATCCTTCTCACTCTCAGATTTCACTCTCTTTCCCTACCTTATCTATCTTTATCTCTCTCTCTCTCTCTCTAAACCCCACACACACCCACAAACTCCACCAACCTCACCATCACCAACCTTTCTTCTTCTTTCTTCTTCCTCACCACAATCATCTCACCGCCGGCATCACTCCCCTCTCCGTCCGACGAAACTCCGGCAACCACCATTTTTTCTGGCGAACCTCCATTTTTTTTCTCTCTTTCTCCACTTTTTCAAGGTAATTTTTTTCCTTCTATGTATAGATTTGTAGCTATAGGAATCAATTTGTAGAGATTTTGATTTTAGTTTTATTTTTTGTGATCTAGTGTTCAAAAAAAAAAAAATTGTTCATAAGTGCTTTACTTCTTTTTTTTATTTTTATTTTTAGTGTTCATTCTTTCTTTTATGGTATGTTTTGTTTTAATTTTATTTGTTTTTCCTGAGTTGTAGAATGCATGTTTACTTAGTTTGTTTTAAAAAAAAAAAACCTTCAACGCCGATCTGCTTCTGGAGTAGATGAAAGCCGCACGTGCGGCCCTCTCCGGTGCACGTGCGGGAAATTTCAAAAAAAAAAAAAAAAAAAACCTCATAAATAATGGTTCTAACAATAATCCTAATTTAGTTTTTTTTTTATTTGATATATTTGTTTAGTTTAAATTGCTTCGTACTATTTCTGGTTAGTTTAATTAGTTAATGGATTTTGGTTTTATTTTTATTTTTATTATACTTGTGTAGTTAGTGATTTTATTTTTATCTTATTTTATGATATCATTGTTCATTTAATTATTAAGTAGTTGAGTTTTTATTTTATTTTATTTTCTTCAAAAAAAAAAATGTTTAGTTTAGGCTATTTTATTCTATACTTTAGTCTCTTTTATAATTTACTTATTTTATAGTTTAGTCTAGTGTAATTTATTTTCTGGTTTAATTAATTTAATTTAATGTCATTTTTATTCATTCATTAATTATTTTCGTTTTTACATTACCAAAAAAAAAAAAAAAGTAGGAATTGCATGTGGTACATTAGTGGGCAAATTTATGCTTTCATATTTTATTTTATTCTCATGATTGGTTCCACGGATTTGTGTCTGTTTGTTTTTGGTGTGTGCAGGATATGAGTCGACGTGTTACTCGGGCCTCCAAGAAGGCCAGAGGTTCCACCTCTTCAGCGCCACCACCGCCACCGTCACCACCATCCTCACCACCACCACCGGGTGACTTACCCCGGCCGGAGTGGGCTTCACGCCTTCTTCACAAGCTCACTTAGTTCAACCTATAATTTTTTCAGGGTGAGGCAGACACTACTTGGGCCGTTGAGCAGCTCCGACTTCGGCAGCAGTTAGGCGTTTGCACTGTGACAGTGCCCACTTATCCTCGTCTGGTACGACTCTTCTACCAGAACCTATATGAGTCACCCACCGAGGATGAACTGCTCTCTAACATTGATGGTCAGGCTGTCCACATCACTTCATCCATGATTGCCACAGTGTTAGGATTTTTTGCCAAGCCGGAATATTAGCCCTTCCCGGAAGTTGAGGATTGACAGCCCATCCATAGCCTCATCCAGCAATACTTCCCGGGGGCCCACGGTGACCTTAGTTTCACATGCTTGCGGCAGAGCAAGCTGCCTAGCCGCTTGTTATTCCTAGATTCCGTGGTCCATAAGAATGTCCTTCCACTTGGGCATCGAGCTGAGCGACGATTGGAGTTTGTTCAGATTCTACACGGGTATCAGTATGGCTATCAGGTCCCGCTTGAGCGTATCATCTTGATGCACTTGCAGAAATTTCTACGAGAGGCAGTTTGACCTGATCCTATGCAAAACCTGACTTGGCCACTATCATTTACCAATCTGCTGACACTTGTGTTTCAGCTGAACCACCTCCACATTGCTGAGGATGAGGCGATTGATAGAAGGTATCCGACTTTCAGCCAGCGGGAATGGCAACATAGCATATCTCGTATCCCGCAGCCGGTTGGTGCCCCAGTTGATGAGGCCTAGGATCTCGTACATGACCACCCAGCTTATCTTGTTCCCCCCGTGCCTCCCCAAGGGGACCTGCTCTACATGACTCGCGAGGAGTACTTACAATCTCAAAGACTCAGGATCAGTCCACAAGATTTCTTCGTGAACATCACCAAAGTCTCATGGAGTTGCGCACGGATTTTCAGGCGCATTGCGACTATTCTCGGGCGACCTTCGACCAGTTGCTCGCCCACCAGCAACGGATTCAGGATGACGCCTTTGAGACGTGCTCTTTGATGCAAGCTTTGTTCGCCTAGCATTTTCCGCCACCACCACCACCGGCTTCCTCGTAGTCCCCACCTATATATTATTTTGTCTCTTTTATTTTTATTTTTATTTTCCTTTTTAGTTCTTTCTTTTCTTCAAAAAAAAAAAAAAAAAACAGTGTGAAGTGTATACATCTTACTCTCTGTCTACCTGAATGTACACCTACAATTCTGGTAATATTCTCTCATTTCTCTCTACTTTTCCATTGAGGACAATGCCATATTCAAGTTGGGGGATGAGGGTTATATTTTCTTTTGTGCATTCCTATTTGGCCCATAATTCATGCTTATATCTGTTTCACTTGATTGCATTACTTCACCTGATGTGACTTTTTGCTAGTAGGGTGATGATATTTGCATATGTTATTTGGAGATCATAGTAGACTTGTATGAAAAGGGTTTATTGGGTAGATACTTGCATGTGATGTTTGCACAAGGAGAGTTGCCTGTGTTTGTGATTTTAGTACATTTATCATAAGTATGCCTTAATTCACATGAACACATAGCGGTGATCTTTTTATTATAATCCCTAGTGTACATCATTGATAATAGCTAGAGTTACAGAAAAAAATAAATGAGGAGCCAAGATTCTTAAAAAAAAAAAAAAAAAAAAAAAAAAAAAAAAAAAAAAAACACTTGAGTTGTTTGGGTTCGTAGCCTTTTTAACTCGAGTTATTAAGCCCGTAGGGGTGTCTTTACACCTAATGCCCTAAAACGGTCTGGTTTGGGAGTCATTGGCCCAAAACTTGCTACATGGGTTAATTAGAAAGCTTAAGGGACTTGGACATTGCACAGTTAAGGAAAAATAAGAAGAATGACTTGTTCGGATTCGTAGCCTTTTCAACTCGAGTTATTAAGCCCGTAGGGGTATCTTTACACCTAGTGCCCTAAAACCGTTTGGTTTGGGAGTCATTGGCCCAATGCTTGTTACACGGGTTGATTAGAAAGCTTAATGGATCAGGACATTGCACAGTCATTTTAAAAAAAAAAAAAAAAAACTTTTGAAAATCTTGGCTGCAACAGGTTAGTTTTTCTGTATATGTTAGGTGTTATTGTGAGTTACACTGGGCTATTATAGTGGATAATTAACTAATATGGAGATTGCACTTTACACCGAGGGTACTCATGACTTGTCTACTAGCATGCACAAGTATAGGGAACTTTACTTTTGTATTAACTGAATTGTAGTTTTGACTCAATAGGTTCCTTCATGCTTGTCTACTGTGTCTTTAATGACTCATGATGTCTTAATATCACACTGTAGTGGCACATAAGTTGATTGTTAGGTGGAGTAGTGTGGTCATTTGTTGTTGAGTATATATGAATATGTTAATGTTTGTGGGTATCATTTCTGGAAACCCTCACGAGACTTTACTCGTCCACTTGAGGTAACCTTGTAGTTTAAAGACTTGTTGCATATGCTAAATGTAACCGTTTTTCTCACGAAAGAGGAAATAGATAGATTTTGTTTAATTTTATTTAATTTAATTTTATTTTACTTGCTTGAGGACTAGCAAGTTGTAAGTTGAGGGATGTGATTAAGGTCGAATTGTAGATTATTGAGGCCGTTAATTAGAATCTCTTAACTTCACTTGCTGGTCAAACCGTATACTTTATGTATGTTGAATGTCAATCAGATTGTACATCGTCGGAGCATGAAATGGGCAAAAAGACAAAATTTGAACAGAGTTGACTTTTTTTTGAAAAAGTCAAACTGATGTTTTCAACCTGTTTGGAAGTGAATAGAAGTATAAAAAGAAAAGGGAAAGGCTTTTCTAGGGTTCTGAAATTGTTTTGACCTAAAGAGAGAGGCTAGGGTTTGGAGAAGGAGAGTCTACCAAAGCTTGAAGGACACTTCCATGGAGGTTTCTTCCTCATCTTCTTCCTCTTTCCACTCCTCCATGAGTAGCTAGTCGTCTTTTCTAGGGTTGTGATGAAACCCTAGCCATGTAATGGAATTTTTCATGAGGAGCTTTAATTGTAAATTGGTTTGAATAAATGTATGGATGTTTTAGAAGTTTATAAATAATTGTTTCGTTCTTCTCTTTAAGTATTTTACTCTCTGTAATTGTTTAATGCTTTCCATACATTAGTATTCTTTGTGTTTGTATTCAAAGTATGAGACGAGTCATACAATAAGAGACGGGTCGTTTTGCTAACTTAGTTTAGAGCAAATGACTCGTACTACTCAGGATGATTCGTGCCTGTACATTGAATGCAGCAACCTTCTTGATCAATATTTCAAACTTGTAGTTGTGAAATATTGGGTTGTTCAAACCGAATTGCGATTGGTGATTGATGTTAAGTCTCATTCATGTGGTTAGTGGTGAATTCTTTACCCTAGGATTTTTCCCCAATTCAGTAAACCCAATTTCAATTATTCTTGATAATTTAATTCCTTAGTTTAATTTATTTGTTATTAAATTAGGTTATGATCATTCAATCTTTTTATCAAAATTAATTTAGGAATTTAATAATTAAATTAGTTTAATTTCACAATAGTCTCTGTAGATCGATACCTAGACTTGCCATTATTCTAATTGAATTTAGTATAGTTTAGTGATTAATTTTGGTGTGTTCAACGACCCATCAAATAGATTTTCTCATAACTGACAGATATAATATCATGAACATATATAATTCACACAATTAAACATAAATTCTCATAAAATTCCATGGCAATATATATAATTACGTCTTAATTAAAAATCTAAAGCATATAAGAGGGTCGGGTCGGGTCATTACAATATAGGTAAGGTATAATTAATTAATTGAATATTTTTAAGAAATATTTTTTCCTATGTATTATATTTAATAACAAATAACAAATTTCGTTTATATAGATTCTAGATGCTTGTAGTGGACATCGACTAGTGAGGGAGTTTGTGGGAGATGACACCCAAGATAATGAATTGTTGGATTCTCACGAGCAGGTTTCTCTTTTCTACTTAATACAATATTCACAAACACACATACGATTGAGATTAAGAGTTAGCCTACCGAAAAACCTTAATGATGTTAGGAGGTTGAAGGTGAACCTAATGAAAACTCGGATATGTTGTTGTATTTATTGCATAATGTAGTATTAGTGGTGTTAGGAGGTTTGAGGGTGAGCCTACTGAAAACCTGATTATAGAACTGTTTTAATTTGAACTCTTTCTTTCATATGAAAGCTCTCATATAACAATAATCATCATTGTTAATGTTTGCTAAAAGTTACTCCTGGCTTTATAATATTAGTGCAATTGCCTTGAGTTAATTGACATATTTTAATGACATAATTAATGTTCTTAATAAACAGAATATGGTCTACACAATCAAATCACATCTTTAATATATATTAGGTTGGAAAATTGATTACCACATTGTTGAGTTTGAACACTCAATTTGGGGTAAAAATAGGACACAGACTACTAGAATTGAACTTAACTTTGATATTTAGTTCTTGTTGGGCATGCAACATAATGTGAAATGGATTTGTTCAAGGTTTAATGAGTTCAATTGAAGGTAAGAAAGCATGATTTTTTATGGAACAAGTATCGGGGACAATTACTAGAAGAAATTAGTTGTTGATTTGACTAAAAAACAAAGTTCTTTTTTTTTTTTTGTTTAGCTGCTACTCTTGTTGGAAATATTTTATAAGATTAATTGTTCACCTCCTTGGCGGTATTGTTGGCTTTCATTACATGCTTCATTTAATTGTTTACTTGATATGTTTGTTTTTTTGTTTTTGTTTTCAGGTTATGCAAAAAGATTAGTGGTGGTAGAGATTAATGGTGGCATGGGGCTAATTGTTTTTTTGAACATCTATCTTTATGTTTTTGGCTAGCCATTTTTTTATTTTTGTTTTTGGGTTTTGCAAAAAGATTAGTGGTGTAGAGATTAATAGCGGCATGGGAGCTAATTTTTTTTTTTTTTTTAATTTTTTTAAACATCTATCTTTATGTTTTTGGCTTGCCATTTTTTTTTGTTTTTTTTTTGTTTTTACCTTTTGCAGAAGGATTAGTGGTGTGGTAGAGATTGATGGTGGCATTGGGGCTAATTATTTTTTCGAATATGTTTTTGGCTGCCATCTAAACTTAAGTGTTGGATAATTATGTACTTATTAAAGTTTAAAACTTATTGATATCTTATGGTTTGTATTAACGAATTATTGTTAATATTTTGATTTAATTGAACAGATGGTGTTTTTGTATTGATTAAATATGTTTTTATTAATATTTGGTTTGAATGTGAGTGAATGTGTATTGAAATGTTTTTTATTTTTTATTTTTATTTTTGGTTGGCTTGATATTTGAATTTGAATGAATAATATATAGGAAAATTTTAAATAATTAAAATCTTATTTATAAAAGATAAATATCTATTTACGACTATCAAAATACAGTCACAAATAGAAATATATTTTTAAAAAAATATATACATATTTTTTGGGATGGCAAAAAAGCATCATAAAATCTGATGGTGGAAAATATATTTTTTTGCGAAACATGAGTTTGTTTATTAACGAACGCAATACACCGACGCAACAGATAGTTTTAGTGATAGCATTTGTCTTGGACACTAAAAGTAAATTTTTTTCATGTTTATTTGAGTCGGTAAATATGCGTCTCATTTAGTATTCATTACCGTCGCAAATACTTTGAGACGTAGATTTGCTGTCTCTAAAACTATTAGTGACCCCATTAGGGTTTGTTTGGCATGAAGGTTTGGATTGAGTTGGGACTATTTTAGCCATAAAAAGATAAAATAAGTTAAAAAGTCAATAAGATAAATTGTCACATTCAAACTATAATTATTTTATTTTTTCTTTCACAAAAGTCAAAAAAATCACAAAATTCATCCCTAATGAGGCTTTTTAGTCACAAACTAAAATAACTAAAAAGTAAAAAAGCCAACCCACATCTCAAAAGAAGATTTAGTCTTGTCTGTTGCCATGCCAACGTTCAAAGCTTTTGAGACAATATAAACCACTTTTGAAATGGTATTCTGCCGATGCAAAAATCTCCGTTTCTAGCTAAATTTTGTGCGTGTAAAACCTACTTTAATTTAGATTGGAAAAAACATTTAGAAATCATATATTGTGGCTCAAATCCATAATCAATCTTATTTATGATAGGAATAGTTGATTCATATTTTTAAAAGTGCAAAAAGAAGGCATAGTTCCAAATTGTTCAAGAATTGTGACGTTAAATTTCTTGATAATTTGACTTAGGATTGATTAGTTATTTAGGTGCCGTTTGGTAACACTTACGTTTTTAATTTTCTATTTATATTTATAAAAATTTAAAAAAATCAAATAAAAACTTGTTTGATAAATTTTTGATTTATAAATCAGTGGTCTCAGTTTATAAATTTGGCCAAAAAATGTGTTTCCGTTTTGAGTTTTGAATTTTTTTTTTTTTTTACCACCCAACACTAGTCACCACCCACCACCATTTTCCACCACCGTCTTCCGCCACTAGCACCCACCCCCTATGACCACCTACCACCACCACCCACTCAAGAACCACCACTCACCTCACATCACACACACTGCTGGCCGCTCCCACCACCACCCACCACCTACCTGCCACCACCACTCACCACCCACCTGCCACTACCATCCACCACCCACCACCACCAGCTACCAGTCACCTGCCAGCCACCCACCACCACCAGCCACCTGCCACCTACTACCCACCCGCCACCTGCCACCTGCCACCCACCCACCCACCACCACCACCTGCCACCACTATCACCCGCCACCCACTTGTCGCCACCCACCACCCACTCCCTACCACCCACCACCCGCCATCGTCACCCACCCACTCACCACCACCACCACCTACTTGCCGCCACCTACCTGTCACCCGTCATCCGCCACCCACCTGCCACCACCACCCACCATCCGCTACCGCCACCGCTACCACCACCACCCACCACTCGCCACCGTCACCCACCCACTCACCCACCATCACCACTCGCTCCCTACCCGCCACCGCCACCCACCCGCCACTACCTACCACCACCAGCCACCATCACCCACCCACCTACCAGTCCACCACAACCACTACCACCCACCACCACCCGCTATCCGCCATCCACCGCCATCACCACCTCCATCCGCCACCCACCCGCCACCACCCCCACCATCTGCCACCCACCTACCCCCCCCACCCGCCACCACCACCACCCACTCGCTACCACCCACCACCCGCTACCGTCATCCACCTACCCACCACCACCACCACTCACCATCACCCGCTACCCACTACCCACCGTCACCACTTTTCACCATCGTTTTCTGCCGTCACTTGTCACCATTTGCCATTTCTCACTCTGTTTTATATTTTTAAATTTTTTAAAATATTTTGTCAATTACCAAACGCGTTTGTAGTTTATATTTTTTTTAAAATATACAAAAAAATTTTAAAAAAAATTAATTTATAAAATTTTTATAAATATAAACTGAAAATATAAACGTTACCAAACATATTGATGGAGACATAATGTCACCTTGATGGGATGAAAATCATAAGTCGGAGTTCGATTATCCTTGCCACTAGAAGAGTCATACTTTCCACTAAAATTGACTATATTTATCACATACCATACTCGCCAATCCTTTTTAGATATGGTAGCTAAAGTCATTAATTTGAAAGCATAATTGGTGTCATGGTAGGAAAGCTAATAAACTTCTATACTAGGGCTTATACACAATTCATTGGTGGATTTAGTGTGTGCCATATAGAGTCTAAAATTGAATTTTAAACATATTTGTTGAATTTTGTACCCCACCAATTACGAATGTACAGCACAATTTGAGAAGTTGTTATTTTATAATTATATTCAAAACCAACTATACGAGAGAGATAATAAACGGATTCATAGATAATAAAAACAAAAAAAGTAGGGTGTTACTTGCAAATAGTTTCAGGTCTTGGTGTAGTTAATTTTTTTTAAAAAAAATTACAACAGATCGATAAAATAAAAGAATTACAACTGTAGGTGAGCTCCACACAGTGCCCTGGTGGTGGGTCCCCCACATGGTAAGGGTTAATTCTTAGCTGGCAACCGATTACCCCGGGATTAGGGCCCACAGGGGGCGTGATGACACCCCAGATCCCATTTTTATAGTTCAAAAAAAAAAAAAAAAAAAAAAAAAAAAAAAAAAAAAAAAGAAGAAGAAGAAGAAGAAGAAGAAGAGAGATAGTTGCGCAATAATTGGAGTGCATGTGGTGTTGGGGGAGGTGAGCTGAAACATGGGCACATGCACAAACATGATGACCCTCTCTCCCTCCTCATTTCTCAACTTTCGTACATGTCCTTATTCTTTCCGTGATTATACCCTGCACTGCACGATCTCTCCCTTTCTATTAACACTCATTTTATATTCAATTTTGCAAATTGTTTAATGGAACATCCTGATTAATATATATATTTGCATCAGTGATTATTATATAAAAAAATTTATGCAAAATAATATGATGTATTATCAATATTTCATTTTAAAATAATATAACCATAAAAATCATTTTTAATTATTGTATAATTTTTTATTTTTTATTTTGGTTACATGTATAGAGTATTTTTTCTTAAACGCATTTTCCAACTTTACAGCAGAGCAGTGCCCACTGTTTGAAGAAGGATGCAGTTGGATGAGGAATTACACATGGGGGAGCAGAGATGCAAGTTCCCAACCAATTATATTGCACAATTAATTCCCTTTTCCTCATCTATCTTATCTTAACCATCAACCCCAAAAAAAGAACTTGATGCCTGATAACATGTGTTCTTTTTTTATGACTTTCACTCCCCTCCCTCTCTCTCTCTCTCTCTCTCTCTCTCTCTCTAACATAAAACAATTTTATTCTCAAAATCAATTTTTATTGGGGAAATTACTTGATAATGATATCAGAGGAAAAAATTTACAAACTGATGAAAAAGTTTGGAACGTTAATTATTAATATTTGTAATATTTTTTATTTGTTTATAAATAGTTTTTGATTGACACATGTCAGTGTAATTTTTTCATTTTTATTAGTAAGTGAACAAATGTGACCTTTGACATCTAATGTTGTGTTTGGTTAGGAAGATTTGGAGAGGGACTATGTTTGGTTGAGAGGATTAAGGGAGGGATTTAGAAAAGGAAAAATGTGTGTGAAATTAGGTGAAATGTAAGTATATTTTATTTATATTTTACCTAACTTTTTTATTTTTTTTTTTAAATTTCTCTTCAAATCTCCTAACCAAATAAAGCGTAAAAGACTTTTCCCCGAGGCATTGTTTAGAAGGTAGAGTTTTATTTATGACAATATTTGAACTTTTAGTCACCTAATGATATGCAGGATTTGGGGCATTTTAGCTGAGTAGGTTCAAATAAGGGTTTCGCATAGATCCAATGGCTCACCTAGTTTAACTTTTTAATCGCTTGAGACAAACTTGAGATTTTAACATCATTTTAGAGTTGAACTTGGGATAAAAAATTTGGAAAATGTTTGAGGGCCTGAAATACTGTTGGCTCAAATGTCCCGAATGCCCAAAACAACGTCGTTTTGGCCATTCCGTTTTTTTTTTTTTTTTTTTTTTTTTTTTTGGCCATTGTTGACCTCTGCAACTCTGAGTTGCAAAGGAAGAGGGAGAGAAAGAGAGGGAGAGGGAGAGAAAGAGAGAGAGGTCGCGTCGGCCTCCGCCGATCGCGTCGCCGTCCTCCTCCTCCGATCGTGTCGATCGTCGGCCTCCGCCGATTGCGTCGCCGTCCTCCTCCTCCGATCATGCCGATCGCCGCTGATGGCGTCGCTGATCAAGGCGTCCTCCTCCATTTTTTAGGCCCCCTCCAATCCTTCCTCCTCCTCCTCCTCCCCCTCCCCTTCCCCCCTTCGTCTTCCTCCCTCCTTTCTTCTGCTGAAAAGAAAAGAAAAAAAAAAAAAAAAATTTTGAGCATTTGGGGCGTCCGTTTTCGAGCCCGGTAGCACCACTAAAAAAATTTAGTCCAATGTCAAGCTAGTTTTTTTTTTTTTTTTGAACTAGAATGTCCAGCTAGTTTGACTTGAGATTTTAACATCATTTTAGATTTAGACTTGGAATAAGAATTTTAGCCCGATCTCAATCGGACTTGGGCACGAGACTTTCTTGTGCTTTCAAGTCTAGGGCTTGAACCAGTAGATATCCACTCTTGGTTTTTTTTTTTTTTTTTTTTTTGAACAGTAAGGTTATATTGAAAGAATACTGAGGATGGACATTTACATCAACTGAAAGTAGAAAAGCTAATTCTTGAGGCAAACAAGACACTCAACTGACAGACGAAATCGATCTACACTGAGCATTGACCAGCCAATGAGCAACTCTGTTGTCAAATCTAAGAGCGTTTGTCAATCGAAGTTCTTTGTTAAAAAAAATATCATAGTTCAAAATTTTAATGAATTTAAAAAAATATGTTTAAATTTAGTGTAAGTAGTTTTTTTTCTGAATGTACAAGGAGTTAGTTTTACACAACTTTTTAACAAGCACCAAAAACAGGTTAATAATGATTATCTGTGTTTTCTTATATGGCTTGGATTATAAAAATAAATTCTCCAAGACAATTATAGAAATTGATATATTTATACATACATTTTCAGTGTCGATTGTTGGATATGAAAGATAAAAATTGATCATATTGTAACCAATATTTATTTAAAATATAATTTAACATTATAATGAGTCATAATTAATTTTAATTAAAAAATTTATTTACTCCACCACTACAATTGGGGTGTTTGTTACAATTTAAAATAGATGATTGTATCTTATTTTAATTTAAAAATTTGTGTTGAGCTGTCTGATACAAATTTTACTTATAATTTATTAAGGAAAAATAATTTAAATAAATTAAAAAATTAATTATTTAAAAACTAACAGAGATGTTTTTAATCTCTAGTTTTAGTTTTTAATAATATATTGTTTGTATATCAGCAATTGGCGCGCACTTGCACCAGAAAAAGAGGGTGCGCAGCTTGGGGTCATGGGTAGTTATTGGATGGTTTTAAAATATGATGTTTTAAGGTATTTTAATTGATAAAAAAATAAAATTTATAAATTTATATCAAGTAATTAAAAATATAAAAAAAAAACATAATATATAATGATTAATTTTAAAATATAAAAATATGCCACTCCACGAACATTCATCATGTGTTCCATTATGAAGCTACTCACATGCATTGGGTCTCCCTCCCATGATCCACCCACCTTTCCCGCTCTTTTTCTGAAAATTGGTAATGCCTTTCCCTTTTTTTTTTTCTCTCTTTTTTTATTTTTTTATTTTTATTGATAAGACTTTATCTTTTCTTTTATAAATAAAATACATAATTTTAATTTTCCACCTTTTCAATAGAAGTGTGGCCGGCCCGGACCGACATCCACCCAACTCATGTAACAACTAACCCAACTTCCTCATCTTTAATGCACCGTACCTGCTGAAATTACTACTACACCACCCATTTCTGCTTTTTTATTTTTATTTTCTTATTTTTTATTTTTGTGTTGCAAAAAAAGACGGTAATAATAGAGACATCTACAAAATATAATCTCTACAATCCTTAAAGTGATCTAAATCATTCATGTCACTATCAGACACAATTCTAAAAAAAAAATTTAAACACATTAATAGTCAATACATCAGTGGAAGTCCTCCTTTGTGGGGGTCCCAAACATTTTTTTAAAAACAGAATACTAATCAAGATAGTCACATATATTAAGTAAATTAAAATTACATCAATTATTCAAGTAGAAATATTTTAGGAAGATGATGAAAAGTTAATTTTTAATTTTTTTAACTCTTTTTTTTTTTTTTTTTTGAGAGAGAGTGAGCCACTTTCCAAAATAGACTGTAATAGTGGTTTCTACAGTGTCTAATTGTGTCGAATAATATAGGAGCAGTTGATAAAATTTTAAGTAGCATAGTGTGTCAGTAATAAAATTGTTCTTGTACGAATTTTAATATAAAAATGATCCGGACTCTTTTTTTTTCTCCGCTTCTTCTATTTCTTTTTTTTATTGGTCAATTTTTTTTTTTTTTCTTCTCCTCCAATCACCACCCACTGTGTGTAGGGGTGGTGATTGGTAGGAGTCTCAATCACATCCGATTTTAATAATCAAAACATGCTTGGAAAGGAACACAAAAAGAAAAATGAAAATTATGATTGTGATTAAATTGTATGAGTGAGCATGTAACTATAGAAATTGCATTGGATATCAAGTCGAGTAAATGTAACCATTTCTGAACTATAAATTATTCTTATATTTGACAAGTAAGCACAAAGAGATATTAATATTGGACAAATAGTCAAATTACATAATCGGTTGGGAAGTTGGATTGAGATGGGTTGAAACTAAAATAATTATAAAAAAATAAAATAGACTTTTTAGTTCTAGACTAAAAAATGTCATATTCAAATCATAATTATTTTATTTTTTTCTTAAAAAAAAAACTAAAAAATCTATCTCAAACGAAGTTTTTAACTCCAGACTAAAATAATAAAAAAGTTAAAAAATTAAAAAATTAAGGCACATTCCAAACAAAGCTTAAAGGAAGAAAATTTGAATAACTGTAAATTATATATTTGAAAAAATTAATTACTAATCAGCAGAGTGAAAGTAAGACATGTGTTCAATGCAAGTAGGCACATTTATCAGATACAATCACATGAGATGTACTAATTTGCAATTAACTTTCTCAAATTTGAAAAAATATGAAATTTAAAATGTACCCAAAAATTTATTTGGTAATATGCATAAATTGGAATACGAAATGTATTTTTGGAAAGTACGGTGACCAAGTTGGACTGTCCATCAACAAGATTGTGTAACAATTTTATGTAAGGAAAATGTTTGAAACTTTTATAAATTTTTCATAATTTAATCTATAATAATGTAATTTAATAAGTGTCAATTTTTTATATGTTTTAACAATTAAGTTAAAAGTTAATTTTTAAATTTTTTAAAATTTTTCAGACTATATCACCTCAATATTTCTCTGTATATTTTGCAAAAAAAATTTAAAAAATGATTTTTAATTTTCCAAAATAGGCCTGGAATTGATTAAACACTCAACAATAATATTAGATTTACCATCCTTTTTTTTTTTTTTTTAAAAAAAATTTAACGATTATTAGATCCACCATACTTACCACATCATATGAATGCGCATTGATAAGGGGTTTCATCCTCTGCTTTCTACCCATAAAATGCCCTTCCTACATCCGTGAACACCTGCTACTGTCACATTTTACTTGTCTACCAACCATCCATCACCGACAAAACAAAATGTCATTTAAGGAATTGTTTGGGGTGTCTTAAATAAGTATATTTTTTGTCTTTTTAGATTAAAAAGTTGAGGTTGAAAATATGAATGTTTGGATTAACTTTTTGACTTTTTATGAAAAAATGTGTAATAAAAAATTATAGAAATTGGTTTGTTAAGGAAAATTAGAATTGAGAGTTACGCAGCTGTAATTGTTGACTTTTAATGAATAGTGATACCTTTTAACTTTTTGAATATCTTTTTAACTTTTTAACTTTTTGGAATGTTTCTAAACTTAAGTCTCTAAACAGAAAAATTATTAATTGATTTAGTAGTATTAAGTAATTATGTCCTTGATCAATTATAAATTCTTATGTTTTCTTATATTTTTTAATTAATTAACATAAAATTCTTAAATTTTTTAATTAATTAACATCAAATTAGGAGTCGTATCATCTATGTTGATGCTAGGATCAATCAATAACTTCTTTAAAAAAAAAAAAAAAAAGCTACCGTGACAGGTGTCAGTTGAAGCCTAGTGAGCCTTCATTACAAGCCTAGGAAGAAGAGCAGGCTAGTAAAACATTGTAGCCCCACACTTTACACTTTTGCCCATAGGTTCCACCATTTATATGTAGCCCACACCACCCCCCCAAAACCAAAACAAACTCAGTACCAAAACCTCTCTCTCTCTCTCTCTCTCTCTCTCTCTCTCTCTATTCGTCTTTGGTCCACACCAGGCCAGAGGGGGGCTTTGTTTGTTTCCATGGCTAAGTTTACTGCTTTCGTGTTGTTAACCCTGTTTGCCATTTCCATGCTTCAAACCCTGGTGAGATTTCCATTCCCATCCATACATGAAATTGATTTTTGTGTGTTCCTAACACACACACCCTCTTTCTCTTTCTTTCATAATGAGAAAATTTAATCACCCACATTTTTATTTTTGTTTCTTGGTTTTCTTGGTTTTACAGGTCCTGGCATCGCAAGGGGGGCATCACTTTAACAGAGTAAGTTTGCTTTTTCTTTTTCTTTTTCTTTTTTTTTTTGTTTTTTTAGGGCATTATGCAAAATGCGAGAAAGTTTGCTTTTTCTATTCTTGTTTTTGAGGCATTATGGAAAGCAAAATTCTTAGGATGTTCTGTTTCTTTTGTTTTTGTTTTTGTTTTTGTTTTTTTTTAACAAAGAAAGATAAATGCTGATATGGTTCGTTTGTTTTGTTTGTGATTTGCAGAACCATTATGGACCTGGGAGTCTGAAGAGTAACCGTGAGTTTTGGTTTCGTGTGCAATGAAAATATTGTTTTCATTTTACTCATTTGTATTGTTCTCATTTTTCTGTTTTGGTATATTTTAGACATTTGTAGGAATGTTTGATAATTGACTAAAATAATTAAAATAAAAAATAAAAAATTATTGCACATTTTTTTCTTATCAAACTAAAAAGCAATTCCCAACCACTTTTTTCATTCTCTCTAATCTTTTACATTTTTTAAAAACATAATTCGACTGATACAAAAATTCAAAAATATATATAAATAAATAAAAAAATTTTAAGATTAATTTGTGGGGCCAATTTTTAAAGAATTCTTCGAGTTGCGTCATGGAATGGCACTTCATTAACTATTTAGCCTTCTTTCGCATAAGTTAAAATGAGATTTTTTTAATTAAAATAGGTTTTTTAATTCAATAAAATAAAAAATTATAATTATTTTATTTTTTTCTCTCGCAAAAGTTAAAAAAAGCTAAAAAAATTATTCTAAAAGAGATTTTTTAGCATCAAACTAAAAAAAAGTCAAAAATTCAACTTACGTCAGCCTATTTTGGGAGCTTTTAACCCACTTTTTCTCTTAAAAAAAAAAAATCAAAAAATTAATTTTTAACAATTTTCTCAAAATACTCCATCCCAAACGAACCTGTAGGCTGTTTTTTAGATTTGAATCCAGATTTTATGTGAATTGTGTTACCGATTACAGTAATGTATTTTATGATCATGTTTTGTTTGATTTTTATGAACTGATTTTAGAAATGGTTATTTAAAAATAAAAAATTCATTTGTTGAAAAAATAAAAAGCATTTATTATTTTTATATAATTTTATTTTTTAAGAGGTCAGGAATAATTTTTTGAAATTAAAAATAGTTTTTGATATTTATTTCTATCAATTTATTTTTTAATTTTTAATAAAATTTTGATTTTTTATTTTTGAAAATCAAACCAAACATGGCCTTCTTTTTTTTTTTTTTATTAATTCGATTGAAATGTCATCCAGTGATCTTAAAATTTTTCTAAAATTCACAAATAAAAATGTAAAATTTAAAATTTTTAAATTCTGAATTTTTTCTGAACGTACTAAAAATTTCGAGAAAATTCTTGTTCAACGAGTATGTTGAACCACACGTATACGTATTTAACTAGCGGCTCATTTTAAAGTTGTTTGGAAATGATATAAATAAATACATTTTTTAATTTTTCATAAAAATAATATATAATATGATGGAGAGATGGCTTGTTTGAGAAAAAATTTCAAAATTTTATTTGATTTAAATTTAAAAAAAAAAATTAAATCACTTTTTCTCTTATATACATTAATTAGTCTTTTTTTTTTTCTTCTATCATTTTTTCTCACACATATTCAATTACAACAAAATATTAAATCATTTTAAAATTTCAAACTCCAAAATTATTTTTAAAATATACATCTAAACAAACCAAAAATTTTTCTGAACACTCTAAAAAAAATTTTGAAAATTTATTTTAAAACACAAACCAAACACACTCGGGCAATTTGGAAAGCTAACTAAAAGCTAGTTTTTAGCTTTTAACTCATTTTCGGTCTCATTATCTCTTACATTTTTTATACATAAAAGAATAAAAAAGTTTAAAAAGCCAAAAAAAAAAGCATTTAATCAATTTCTCAAAGCACCCCCCAATATGACTCAATTCAGATAAAAAGGTAAAAATATAGGATAAATTATAAATATATCTTTTGATGTTTGTTTGAAATACAAATTGTTTCATATGGTTTGAAAAATTACAAATGTTTTCATATCAGAATTTTTTATTTAACAGAATTAATTGGAAAAGTGAAATTTCTAAATATTCACCTATGTAATAATAAAATTATCTGAATTATTAATTAAAATAAAATTTTAATATTATTAAAAATTGTTAATTAATTTGATAAGTTTTTAATAAAATGATTTATTTGTTATGAAATTAGAAATTTTAAGGGACATAATGTAATTTCTAAAATTATAAAAAGTAATTTGTAATTTAAATAAACCTCAGGGGTCTGTTTGTAATTTATCCAAAAAAAATACTATGCTAAATAAGTGTAGGGCAAACAAGGCCTTAACTCCTCAGTGTTTCTGCCATCGTAACATGCGCTTGTGAAAGAGATGATAGTGTCACGCACTGTATCTACATGTGATTGTCACAGTCCAATGACTGTAGTTATTGATGAAGTAGTTGATCTGACACCGCCCTTGTAGCCCGTCAACTAACTCTGACCGTTGGTCAAAAACAAGCGCTTTTTTTATTTTAATTTTGTTTTTTATTATGTGCATCACTTTGACTCTGGTCAAAAAGTTCCATGCTCGATATTTGGAAAAAAATTATGACACAAATCTTTAAAAAATTACATAACATTAAGCCTCCGTTTGGGAAGTGGGCTGGCTCTTTAGCTTTTTGGCTTTTTTGACTATATGAGCCTGGTTTCAAAAGTTTGGTTTGGGAAGGGCTCTTGACTTTTTGGCTTTTTTGGCTTTTTTTGTGAGAGAAGAGTGTAATGATTATGGGGTTGGATGTGATATTTTGTCTATTGTGGCTCATGAGCCTGTTTCGTCTTTTGTGGCTCATGAGCCACTTGAGCCCTTCCCAAACGGACCCTAAGGTGAAGTTTGAAAAGACTAAATAAGTTCATACTTTTTATCTTTTTTAGGTTACATTAATTAACATTTTTTCTTTATTTTTTTACATATCTTTTTACAAAAAGTAAAAAAATGCACTTATTTAAAATATTCCAAACAACCTCTAATTAGACGTCACATATGTTACTTTCTGTTCTAAAATAATAGTTCTTTTAGGGATTTAGGGGTTGTTTGTAATGACTTAAATAAGTGTATTTTTTGTCTTTTTACAAAAAGATATTCAGAAAAGTAAAGAAATGATGTGATGGAAAAAAAATAAAAAGATAAAAAGATGAATTATTTTGTGTATGCCAAACTTGGCCTTAATTTGTTTTGATAGTATAATTATTATATTTTAAAAAAATTAATTTTTTAAAATAACTTTTTAATAGTACATTTTTTGAAAAATATTAATTGTCATAATTGTACTTTTGTACTGTTAAGACAAGGATAAAATTAAAATTTCATATTATTTTAGTTCTTGATTTTTGAAAAATAATTAATATTTTGAGATAATAAAAAATGAAATAGATGAACACACTTGAATCTCATTTACACTTTGCTAATCTGTATAGTTTTCTTGTAAAAATTTTGAGACATCCAAAACTCTATGATAGTGGTGTGTATTATAGTATTTCTTTAGATATATTTTTTTTCTTCTCATTCTCATTTTGGCTTTTTTTGTTTTTTGGGTGGAAATGACCAGAATGCCCATCACAATGCTCAAGGAGGTGCAGCCAGACCCAATACCACAAACCATGCATGTTCTTCTGTCAGAAGTGCTGCAAGAAGTGCCTCTGTGTGCCCCCTGGCTATTATGGTAACAAAGCTGTGTGCCCTTGCTACAACAACTGGAAGACCAAGGAAGGAGGTCCCAAGTGCCCTTAATTTTTTTTTTTATAAAAAAAACACTATATACATCAAAACATTAGTGTTTATTATTATTTACTGCTTTACTACTACTAACTATATTATTATAATTATATATGTAATGTCTTTGTGATCTGTTTGGTGTTTAGTTTTTTTGGGTCCTGATTATCTCAATCGATCACTGATGTAACCAGTCACTCCTTTTAAGAATTGAGAGTAGCTATATCTATGAATGGTTCATATGTTGAATGTTTTTATGTTTTCTAATATATATCATGTTTTATTTATTTATTTGAACTATTTTTTGAGAATTGAATGGTTTTTAATCCAATGTTGGACATGCATGTGGCTCCCATTATCAACTTATAAACACAATGGAGTCTGATATATCTGTTATTTGATTGAAGTTCAATGACAAAAGCTAACATTCTAAATAAACAAGTTGATTAAACTAATGAGTACTTATCAGATTCTGAACTCATTAGAGAAGCAAACATAGTTGCAGGAATGAAGAATTTTTTTATTTGGTGGTGCTCCTATATCTAAAGCGGCTTTGATTTGGTGGGAACCTCTCTACCCCGTAAGCTCGCACGGGCACTAAATAAACATTACAGAGGGTTCATTTAGGATGTGGGGTAGTTTTTAATTTTTAATTTTTAATTTTTTTAGTTCCTTGACTATTTTAGGTTGGGATTAAAAGTTTCGTTTGGGATAGATTTTTTAATTTTTTTGACTTTTATGAGAAAAAATATAAAATGATTATGAATTGAATATGATGTTTTATTTTATTGGATTCAAAAATTTATTTTGTCTTTTTATAATTAAAATAATCAAAAAAAATTGGAAAGTCTAACATGCCAAACGAAGACAAAGTGCTTTGCCCACCTTTTGATAAGCCGATCAAATCTAACGTGGTAATTTTGAACTACTGAAAAATGTTTTAAATAGAGTTGTTTTGCCATACAACTATGAAATATGGGTATTTCAAAAATTATGTCGTATTAATTTCGGGTACTTTCTAACGTATGATATTTCTTTATATGTTCCGGGTACAAGAAACATGTACCAATTTCTTTTCCTTAATTTTTGACGTATTCAGACATATCTAGTATATATTCAAGCCGTACCATATCTCAATTGAAATAATATTTTCTTCTAAGGTTTGGTTATGGTGTGCAACTTATACCTTACACCTTACACCTTACACTTACACCTTACACTTACACCTTTTGTGAAAAATTAAACCTTACACTTACACCTTTTTTGAGGTTGCACACCATATGCAACCCACTTACACCTTACACCTTACACTTACACCTTATACTTATACTTACACCTTACACTTACACTTTTTGTGTAAGTGGCACATGGTGTGCACTTCACACTTAAGAAAACTCCTTTCTTCTATTACAAAGATAAAATTCCTTTTATTAGACTTCTTTTTTATTTTTTGTTTTATACTTAGTATGATTTTACAATTAAACTATAGTTTGTAAATTATTTAATATATTGACATTTAATTTTGATTTATATCTTTATTTTTGGCATTAAATTTTAATTGTAAGTTGGACCTTAACAAATTAACTCATTTAATTAATTTTTTTATTATTCTAAATTAAAAATAAATATTTTTTTACAAGCATACCAATTCATATCTGTATCTTTTTTTTTAAAAAAAATTTACTGTATCTGTTGGCTTTTTGGCTTTTCGAAGGGTATATTTGTAAATGCGAGCGTGCCAGCAAGGATCAATCAGTCCTTACAGAAATTATAATTGCCAATCAATTATCGGTATGTTGTGTTTTAGTTTTTTCAGCCTCAATGAAGAGGACTTTTACTGGTGGCTTGACTTAGGAGAATTTAAGAGAAATAACAGTTAATATGAAGAACAATCGAAGTATTTTATTAAAATGAACACTTACAATAGTCCAAACTCAGCCTCGAGGAGGTTCACAGCAACATCCTACTTGAATCTATTTGGAACTACTCCTATGAATTGAAGTGCAGTGCGGGTATTTAAAGAACAAGTATTTAAAGTACAGGAATTTAAAGTACAAGAAAGGTAAAACTGGAAAGGAAAATATGAAGTAAAGACTGGTTTGTATGATCTGAGACTGGGGGGCTTTTCTGGGGACTTCCTTGCTATTTATACTTGTAAAGGATGACCTTCGAAATGTACTTCGAACCGTCGAACTGCTCCTCCATGATCGCTGATCATGCTGCCTTAGAAATAGTTCCACTACGCCATTACTTGCAATTGAGCTTCCCTCCTGTATTTGAATTTGAATATAGGTAACCGTTAAAGCCACGTCACCTCGTATCTAACTGCTGATCTAATGTTACTCAGATCTTTTGAGAACCAATATTTATTGCCACGTGTACGATTGGGATCGAAGAATAAAATCATCTTCCAATAATACCCTTATTACGCGTGTCGACTTGTAATTGGCTTTTACAAAATATGTAGCCAACATTACCCGCACTAATATACCCAACACTTGGAGATATTAGTGGACTAAAAGATTTTCAGCGCTTTTGGAACATGCAGAATCCATCTTGAAACACAACCGTCACCTGTTTGGTGATCATTTGAATTAATTCTCAATTTTGTTACACATTCCAATACTTTTAGCATTCGAACGGACTATGACTCAATCAACTTCTCACTCTATTGATCAAGCATACGAAGAGCCATTGAGTAATGTTGTTTCTCCTCGAAAGAATCTCCACGCATTCATTGGCCGCCTTTATCCGCCCTTTTATCTTCAAGTCATGGAAGCTTTTGCAGACCATCAACCTTTGGACTACGAACACATTGCCCTTAATCCTTTGGTTTACAAACTTACAGACACCAGAAGTTCTTTCTCTAAACTCCCCTTGTATTTTGAACGAACTATTCTCAAGCCTTTGCTTCAACAAGTTACAAATATGGATTTGGGAAGTTCTTCTTCACAAACCTCTACTTGGGATGAAGCTACCACTTCTTCATCTTCTGGAGTTTCCGGATGGACAAACTGGTCAACACCTGAGTCCTGGGAGTTACGAGAACGAATCAATCACCATTTTGTTGAGTTCACTGATCCTTTAGATTTTCCTTCTTACGCCAAGCTCGATGGTCTATCCTTATGTGCCCATTGACCTTCGGCGTAGTTTAGAGGAGAATCTACTTGTGGCTGGTACACCTCCTCTATGCCCACAAGGATAATGCACCCTACCCGGCGTCTGGAAGAATCACAAGGATCTGACCCTTCATTTTTAGCCAAGAAGGCGAAGATTTGCTCTTCTGACTGGCTTGGCTACATTAATGCCTTTGTTCCTCCCACTCCCGTGCCATCTTCAACAACAGAAGCGTCCACTTCTTCCTCTCCATCTTCTGAAATTGAAGCACCCTCATCTTTTCCACCTTCTATAATAGAAGCATCCACACCTTCTTCTTCACCTTCTAGAATAGGAGAATCCACACCTTCTCCATCTTCTGAGGCAGAACCGTCTACTCCTTCTCCTCCTCCCACTCTTTCTTGGACAGAGAAATTAAAACTTGCCCTTCCCATGGAAAAAATCTTTCCTCCTTACAAACCTCCATCACCCCCAACTCCATTTGAGCGGAAACAAGCCCAACTTCTGCTTGCGGCTTTTTCTCACTTGCCCTTCAATGTTCTTGAGGATGACATCCCTCTCAAGAACTTTCAATGGGCTTGTGATATTCTGACTAGGGGCCATGTTCTTAATCCTATTGCCCAAGCAGAACTTCACATGTTCCTGGATCAGCTTCCAGTACTTCTCCATTGGCATCGAAATTCCAAAGTCACCACTCAATCTTTGGATCAACTTTCATCTCTTCGAATTCATGCCCAATACGAAGCAGAAAACTTCATCGAAGACTTCAACGACTTCAAAAATAAAGATTCTGCGTATTGGGATGATTTAGTTATAGATGAGTCAGAACAAAAGTTGAGGGAAGAGGCTTTTGAAACAAAGGCTGAAGAGCTCTACTACGAAGTGAGAGCACATCAACTTATGCAGCCAACATTAGAGGAAATAGAAGATATAATAAAGAAAGAACAAATATTCATTGATCATTGTTGGAAAAAATTCTATGATCTTGTTATTTATTCTATTCCTTATTTTTATGAGCTTGAATTTGTACCGAAATAGAATTACTTAATGCAATTGTCTTGGCTTCAATACAAGCAAAGTCTTTTTGTATTTGACATTGTTTGACTCTGTCTCCTTTTGTCTTCAAAAGCCAATTCAAAGCCTTGAATTGAATAATCTCATCCTTTGAATCTAGACTCACTTATCTTCAATGAAACACTAAAAGGAACCAATATGTCTTTTTCCAACTTATGGAGCAAAAATTGACAATTTTGGTTAATATTATCCCAAATTAGTGCTTCGAAGTTAACAACCTTACTTTTCAAAGCTAATTATAACCAATATATGGTCATAGTTAATATAGTCAATCAATTTTAAATTGACCATTCTTACTTCGATGCTATCTTAATTCAACGGACAATCTTCTCTTGCAAAAACCAATGATTGGTTTTGATGTTCTTTAAAGAATTCTAAGTACCAATAATCCAGCATCTTAGCGTCTTCAAACATGTAATATGCTTCGAAGCCGGATTCTGTATTTCGAAGCCGTTTTTATTTGATTTCTTGGAGCCAAAATTGGCTTCGAAGCCAAATATCTTTCTTCGAAGCTGACGTCAACATTCAGAATGTGTTCTTCCCTCCAAAACTATCAATATTGGAAGAGACTCCTCATATTCGTACTTTTAGTACATAACGATTTACGCAATATATTTTTCAGACACAAAACCTTTTAAAAGCCCCTTTGCTTTGTACTCTGAAATCACTTGCTCTTTTGACACACAAACCCTACCGATCTCCTGTTAAAACCCCTCTTCCTTATTACTCGCTACCAATGGATCCTTCCTCACTAAAAGTGTTTACTGGCGATCGTATCAGTCCTACCATGGCTTTGAAGCGATGTATCGATGAAGAAATCACCAAACTATCATCTGGTGAGTCAAGCCACATAGATGGACGTCTTTTCGTGCCTCGTCATAGCAACAAACAGGAATACGTCCTTGGCCCTATTTTTCGGGAAGCTCCTGCTCAACTCGCAGCCCTATATCCTCGCTTGGAGGACCATTTCCTTCTTCTGAAGAAGGGCTTGATTGAGAAGCGGAGGGTGAATCGTCCTCACCGTTCTTTGGCCAACAATGAGGATCGAATAGGAAGAATGATATGAGTTGTACTGCGAGAAGATGACTGCAAGAGCTCTGTATCCTCGATGCCGCCGTCTTTCCAGGTTCATCATTCCTGAGGACCCTTTCTTGATACCTGCTGCCTTATGTTTCTGGAATATGGCTTTTAATTTCTTCCAATTTCGGTGCGGCATGATGGCCCCCACCGTTCTTGATATTTGCCATCTCTTAGGGCTTTCCCCCCATGGTTCTCCATTTACTCCCAACTACCCAGACCTTCTTATTAAGTTTTCTCTTCCATCCTTAAACTCTTCTTATAGTGACTTCGTAAAGTCTGAAAATAAAAGGGAAGGTCCTGTGAGGGACAGAGAGCTATTTTCCTTCATTTTATATTGGTTATGCAAATTCCTCTTTTGCACCTCATCTCAGAGGATTATGCCTGAGTTTGCTCCTCTCGCGAAGGCACTTGTCTTGAAAAAACACATAGCTCTTGCTCCTTATCTTTTAGGTCATGTCTCTGATGCTGCTCCCAATTTTGTGAAAAACCTCTTGATGCTAACCAAGGAGGTCCCCTCTGGGTGCTCCAACTTTGGCTCTTCGCCTATTTCACTGACCTACACCCCAAATGTCTAAAATTCCTTGTTCAGGATCCTAGTACTTATGGGAAAAAGTATGCTAGGATTGCCCTTTACCTCTTCTTTCGATTACTACTTTACCTTCTTTTTATCAACTCCCCATTTCTCCATGCCTCTTTCTTACATCCTTTTGAAGCCAATAAAGGACCAACCTGGCTGCAAGCTTTCCTGGCTGATAAAGAATGCTCCACTTCTCCTCACAAAGACATGTGGGCCTCTATACTACTACCAAGGGAAATGTTCATTGGTAGTTTAAACCCTCGAGCCTACAAATGCATATCTGAGGTGTACTGCCCTTCTCAATTTGCCAAACAATTTGGACTCACACAAGGGATACCAGTTCCTCTTTGCAGTCTCTCGAATGTCCATCTTACTGCCAGAGATTTGAAAATATCCAAATCCAAACTAGAGACAGTAATTCTCAAACTACTGAAAGAGTTGAATGAGTTCCAATTTGTCCCCTTTCTTCCGTATGGCTCAGTCTTGAAAAGATTCGAGGCGGTGGGCCAATATGGAAGTCGCCTATCTGACCATCCCCATGACTTGCTGGTAGGATTGGGAGTGCCTTCGAAGGCTAGGTCAGCGACATCTAGGGACATTCCCCCTCTTCATGAGGCTGCCACAACTAATCCTACAACTTCATCCCCTCCGGCTAGAGTTACTAGAGCTGCTTCGAAGAAGGGTAAATATTTTGATTTCTCCTTTTCCTTTCTTTTGAATCTTTTGTTCATTCCTTTACACTTTTGTTCTTTGGTGCAGGCCCCACGAAGAATCTCCCAAGAGAGTGAAACTTTATGTTCTAAAAAGAGACAACAACAACAAAAACAAAAAAGGAAACTAGTCCTCTCTCCTGAGGAATCCGAATCCTTAGGAGAAGAAGAGGTTAAGCAAGAGCCAGAAGTGTCCTTGCAGAGAACAAAGAGACAAAAGGTAGTTGCCTCCTTCGATACAATTAAGCATCTTTCTTTGAGGCACCCACTATAGTAATGGAGAAAGCACTAACCTCTGAAAAATCTGAAACCCAAATTGAAGAGAGGGAGATAGAAAAAGAACGATGAGTATCCTTTGCCAATGAGGAAGAAAGAAAGATATTTGTTTACTGCCGACTTGGTGGAAGACCCAATTCATGAAGCATTGCCAAGGCGATAGAAACGAGAACATTCCAAAGTAATAATCGTTTTTGAGAGGGCTGAGAAGAAACGGCAGCAACAGTTTCTGAGAGATGAAGCTGCTGCTGCTGATGTGTTACAAAGAAAAACTGCTCGAAGACAACAAATTGTTGAACATTATTCTCTTCGTAGCTCTCCCATCAGTATCAACATTTCTGAAACAAGTAATTTCTTTCATACTTCTGCTATTTTTCCTTCGTCAGCTTTAAATATTTGAAGTTTGACATTGCTTTACATTTCTTCCTTCTGCAGTAACAACCACCGCGCTTATCTTTCCCATGGGGCCTCTTCCAGTTTCAATTGAAGTTGATCAGATGCAAAACGTGAAGACTATTCAAATACAACTTCCACTTCCTAAGCCTACGCTTCCTGTACCTTCCTTGAGTCCCAACATTCCTGCATCTCTTCTTCTTGGCCTAGAACCATACCTCCATTTCCTGACTTTCAATCTACCTCAGTCCATTCCTTCTTCGAGCCTTGCTCTTCCTTCTTCCAAGGATATTTCAGCTGTTACTCCAATCCCAATGGCAGTTGATTCTTCCACAGAGGGTGCTGGTAGTTCTCCAATTCATGATTCATCACCTATGCCTATTTCCAGCCCCTCTTCACTTGATTCATTAGTGGCTAAGACCATAGAGGCTGCCAAAGATGCTCCATCCATTTCTCTCATCCCCATGCAGCCTTCTGTGTCTTCCACCACAATACTTTCTATGCCCTTCATGTCTAGGGATGAGGTAGACATCTTCGAAGAAAGACTTGCTAGTCTTTTCGACGTACCTTCTACCTCTCCAACATTTAGTCTTGAGTGAGCCATTAGTCTTGGTGACTCCTTCTTTGGAGATTTTTAGAGTCCTCCTTCTTCTTCTAGCAACAAACCTCTTGCACCTTGATGGACTTGGTCACGATGTCAGAGCTGATTGACTTCCTTTTCGAGGATCCCCTTCGAGGCTCTACAAAGGCCTATTATCAGGAATGGGTTTCTTCAGTGCTGTAACATTGCTGAGCAGTCCAGTATGAACATCTCAAGTCACCTATCCCAGGCTGCAGCTACTATTGATTTCTATATCAACATTTGTCATGCTGCCAATACTGCTAATGAGAAATTGGCTAGGGATCAGCGTTTTGTTTCTCAAGTGCATACCGAAATATCAGATCTCAAGGAACAACACTCTTCTACCTCCCAATTTCGAATTCAGCTGCTGGAGAAGAAAGCTCAACTTGAGGAGGATTTAGCTACAGTAAACCAGGCCTTGGTTGCCGACACCAAATTGCAAATCACCAACCAAGAACTGTCTGAACGAAAAGAAGACATGGCTGCAGCTATTCACCTGTTTCCATCACTTAGCAGTAGGAAATCAACTATACAAAAACAATTGAAACATTGTAATGATTTTTGGGCCAATTTGTGGCACCATGTACTTGATTCTTTATGAAAAATCAGGCTCTTATCTATTATCTGAGTGTCTTGTGTGTTTGTACATAATGTTTATTTTATTCCTTGTGTTTCCCAAATGGTTGGAAAATAAGGCTTCAAATATCTGCCATTAATCTTTTTGGGATGTACATAGCCATTTAAATTTCTTAAATGGTATGCTCCAAAAGGCAGAACTCTATGAATTTGATATGGTCCTTCCCAGTTAGGTGACCATTTGCCAAACTTATGGCTTTTAATTCCTATTGGGAGTATTGTTTTCCATACCAAGTCACCTTCATCAAAGCCAATATGCTTGACTTTCTTGTTATAATTCTTGGCTGCTTTCTTCTTTTGGAAAAGAATGCTATTTAACGCCAAAATCCTGGCTTCATCTACGCCTTCTAATTCCAAGCTCATGCTTTGATGATATTGCTTAGGTTCTAATTGATCTTGACATTTTACCCTCAGAGATTTAACATTAATTTCCACAAGTAACACTGCATCATGCCCGTACACTAAGGCATAAGGGGTGACTCCTGTGCTCGACCTTGGGGAAGTTCTGTAAGCCCATAAAACGTCAAACAATAGGTTATGCCAATCTCTAGGATTATTTTCCACTACCTTTTGTATTCCTTTTTTCAAGGACTTATTGGATGATTCAGCTTGACCATTGGCTTGTGCATAATAGGGAGTGGAAGTAATGAGGTTAATCCCAAATTCTGCTACAAAGGACTTTACCATTTTCCCATCGAACACAGTTCCATTATCAACTGTTATAGTTTGTGGAATGCCAAATCTATGGATCAGATCTTTAATGAACCCAATGACCTATGTCTGGTCCACAGCCTTATATGGTTTGGCTTCGACCCATTTAGTGAAATAGTCAGTGGCCACCAGAATGAAACAATGATGCTTCAAAGAAGGTGGGTGTATCTTACCCATCATATCCATGGCCCATCCTCTGAATAGCCAAGGTTTCACCACTGCATGTAGGTCAGTTATGGGCACATGTCTTATTGTGCCATGTTTTTGGCATGCCTGGCAGCCCTTTGCATATTCTATGCAATCTTTAAGAATAGTTGGCCAATAGTAGGAATGCCTTCGAAGCAACCATCTCATCTTTATGCCAGGCTGATGAGCACCACAAATGCCTTCATGAACCTCAGCCATGGCTGTTAATGCTTCTTTTGGGCCTAAACATTCCAATAATAAGCCATCTCCCCCTCTTTTGTAGAGAGCATTACCATATATCATGTATTGCATAGACTGCAATTTGACTTTTCTGCTGGCCTTCGAAGATGGACCAGCCAAGTATTGCATTATTGGATGCCTCCAATCCTGTTCTTGTGAGTCATTATGATTGACTTCCAAGATCAAATTCCTTTTATTCAAAGGTTGTATTGATCTCTGATATGTTGTTTGGCTTATATCATTTTGGGTATTATCCCTTCTCTTGAAGTTCGAAGCTTTTTGAGCCACATCATTAGCTCTATTATTCAAGAATCTTAGAATATGGGTTACATTTGCTATCTGAAACTGAGAAAGCAGATATAATGCAACAACATAATATGGTAGGATGCTTATGCTTTGACACTTGAAAATCCCTTTCACTTGGTTAACCACCAATTGAGAGTCCCCAAATATGTCAACTGCATGTACTTGTAATCCAATAAGGATTTCTAGTCCCACTATTAAGGCTTCATATTCAGCCTGGTTATTGGAACAGCTAGCTTCATCCACTCTGAAACCATGTGTGGTTTCTACCCCTTGTGGAGACTTAATCACGACACCAATCCCAATTAATCCATTAGCCTTCGATCCATCGAACCACATTTGCCATGGTTCAACACTAGCCATACCGAGTTCCATTACCTCTTGGCTCTCTGTTTGAGATGGATGATCTGCCGCGGAAAAGTTGGCTAATACTTGCCCTTTCTTTCTTTGAGGAACATATTCTAAATGAAATTCGATAAGGCTAATATCCACTTGCCAATTCTTCCCTCAACATAGGTCTAGATAACATGTATTTAACCAAATCCGTGGTTGCAATTACCAAGGCAGGTTGTAGGTAAAGATAATATCTTAATTTCATTTGACAAAATACAAAGCAAGACACTTTTCAGCAATTTGAATATTTACATTCACAAGGATTTAAAAACCTACTAAGGTAATAAATGGCTTGCTCTTTGCCTTCATCATTGTCTTGGGCTAAGAAAGCTCCCAATGAATCTTCTGCTGCTATGTACAACTTCAAGGGCTTGTTCCTTTTGGTGGCATCGACCTTTGGAGGGTTGGCCAAATAGGCTTTGATACCTTGAAAGCAATTTGATGCTCATTGTCCACACAAATTCCTCTTCATCTTTCGGCCTTAACAAGGAAGAAAATACTTTAGTTTTCCTGCGGTGTTAGAAATAAACCTTGAAGAAAGTTAACTGCCCAAGGAACCTTTGTAACTCTTTCTTACTTGATGGAGGCCTAGTTTCGATGATGGCTTTGGCTTTATTCTGATCAATCTGTATTCCTTTCTTGTGCACTACATAACCCAAGAAATTTTCAGATGACACACCAAAAGCACATTTAAGAGGGTTGAGTTTCAACTTGAACTTCCTCTTTCAAAAGCTGCTTCTAAATGAAGCAAATGCTTCTCCATGGACTGGGATTTCACTACAATGTCATCAATATAACATTCTAGATACCCTCCAATAAGGTAATGAAAGATAGTGTTCATAGCCCTCTGATATGTAGCCCCAGCATTCTTCAGACCAAATGGCATTTTAACCCATTCGAAGGTGCCAATATTCCCAGGACCTCTGAATGCTGCCTTGTGGATATCTTCCTCTGCAATGCATATTTGGTTATAACCAGAGTGGCCATCCATCATCGATAAAACTTGATACCCTGCTGAACTGTCTACCAGCAGATCCACTATAGGCATAGGGTACTCGTCTTTAGGAGTTGCTAAGTTTAAATTTCTGAAATCGATGCATACCCTCATTTTGCCATTTTTCTTAACTACAGGCACAATATTGGATAACCATTCAACATACCTGGCTGTCCTAATAAAGTCTGCCTTAAGTAGTCTAAGAATTTCTTCCTTGACCTTGAATTATACGGACTCATCCTTCTTGGTTTACCTTGTATGGCTTGAAATTAGGCTTCATAGGAGCCTATGTTCCACCAATGACCTATCCAATCACGGTAGTTCATTATAGGACCATGCAAAGCAATCTTTGTATTTCTTTAGAACAACCAATAAGCGGTCTCTGTCGGAACATTCAAACGAGTACTTATATAGGTGAAAGCTGCATAGAACCTTCCCTAAATTCACTTCTTCTAAGGGTCTTGCGTCGAGAATTCATCGAAGCTTCTTCTTTGGTTTCTTCGACCTTTGAAGCAACCCTTTCACCTTGATACGCTCCTAGGTTCTCTACTTGACATCTCGCCCCTCTTCCTCATAGACAAAATCTGTCCATAAGGCGTCTTCTTCCTGTATCTCCTGGACTTTCGTTTCAATGTCCAATGCACAGTATTTCCCAAAGGTCAAACTTCTGACCTGTTGTTGCTCTTGTTTACAGCCAATTATCATGGCCTCTCTCTCTTGTTTCTGTACTTTCTGGACTATTGCTTTTACATCCAATGATGAAAATTTAATCAAAGCCAATGACTTGGCTTCTCGTTCTTCATTTCTCTGCCTACAACCAGGCATCATTGTCATCTTTCACGACAACCTCTTCATCAGCACTTTCTTGGACTAAGTGCTTCAGGTGTGTTACTTCCTCATCGGTAGTCACTTGGTGAGCCATCGACTTTCCTCAATATCTTGAGAGGGTCACTCCCTCAATATCTGACTTGGCCTCTGCAAAGTCTGCACGAGCTATGAAGGGTTGAGGATCTGCATCAATCTCCTCTGTCTCTCCATTGCCCGGGCCATCATGATCTTCGATGCAAAGAGGAAGGCACACATTTGTTGGTGTGAATCAATCTCTTCCAAGTAAGGCATTATATTTAGCATTCTTTGTCGATCACGAAGAATCTTTGTCATACAATCCTGGTTCACACTCAAATTAATAGGAGAATACCTTGGGCCATCTGCTTATCTCCAAAGAAACCGGACAATGGTTGTCTTGGTTGGGATCAACACAGGATTCTTCTTCCTAATTTCTTCAAAGAAGATTTGGTAATAAATTAACATGCCCCATTGTCTACTAGGACTCGGTTTAAGCGTATCCCATCAAAGAAAGCCTTAATGTACAAAGGCTTGGCATGTTGGGTCATGGAATTCGAGGGGTATTCCAAAGGATATGAGAGGTTGCTGCTCACCTCCTCCTCGCCTTCACACTCAGGTTCCATTGGAAGAGCCATTTCAGGAGCATCCTGTACTACACTCACTTGTGATTCCTCGCTAGAAACAGGAATTGGATCCATGTCTTGGTCCTCCTGATCCTCATTTTCAGCCTGAAATTCATGAGGTAGTATGTGTACCATGTTGGTAATCTGAGGAAATAGGCCTAAGCTGGATGGTGGTGTACCTTCTTCCCTCTTGGCTACCTTGCTCGGTGTCTTGACGGCGTCCTCCATCTTTGCATTCTGGTATTTCATTGATGACTGATCCCTTCGAAGGATCCTTCTCAACTGATTCTTCAGTCAGAAACGTTTGTTCAGCCATGAAGGCTTCGAACATTTCTTCTTCTGCCATTTCCTTCTTTTGGCCCATGCCAATTTCTTCTTCCACTTCACTATCACTTTCCATCAGAGCCTTCTCCAGCCCTGCCAAACTAGACTTCTCCCTGGCCTTTAATTCAGAATGAACTTGGGCCAATTGTTCCCTGCTACAAACCACTTTACTTTGTAGCGTCGGTTTTGGAGCATGGTCTGACTTCGAAGTTTTCTTTTCTTCTGTCTTGACCTGTGAAGAACTTTCTCCACTCTCTTCAGATCTTCTTTGGTCTTTGGGTGTACCTCTGCTGAATTTTGCTTCTTTGTGATCTGGAAATAACGGGAACCATATTTGGTTCCTCCGTCTTTGGGTGCTTCAGCAATACCCAGTTGTTGGGAGCCACCAAAGGAGGCTTGACCATTACACTGTGATTCCAACATCTCTCCTGGCAGGCAATTCCCTAGGTTTGTTTTGCATTACAAACCAGTCTGGAACTCCAGGTACCCAAGAGCTTACTGATTCAGATGTTGAACCACCCTTTTCCACCTTCGAAGCCATCTTCGAAACTGGCCGTGAAGGCAAGTGCTTGGTTCTGGTCTCATGCTTCGAGCTTGATTCTGGCCTTTGATGGAGATGGCCATTTTCTGTTTTGTATGAGGTTGGTCTAGGGGGCCAATCTCTGGCTTTAGTCCCATAACCTGAACTCCTCTCTAATCTTCTTTCAGAATGTTTGCTCTCCATTCTATAGTAGTTAAGTGGCCTAGACTCATACAAGGGCCTTTTGCCTTTAGCATTTATTCTGTCAACTGCAGGCTCAACCACCACTAGTCATTTGCCTATCACTAGCAAGATGCACCTTTTGTTGTAAGCGTTGGTTGATCTAGGACGTCTCTGAACATCCTTATAGTATTGCTTCCCATCAATTGGAAGCCCCTTCAACCATTTGTAGCTTAGTCTACATCTAGGACACATCCTCTGCATTACAGCTGCTTCCAAGGAATCGTCATCCAGTATTTCTTCATCAGAATGTTCCTTCTGATGTGAGAAACCTTGTCCAGTAACTGGCGGGCTTCTAGTCTCCTTCTTGGCGGTATGCGGTTGGCAATATGCATTTGCACATTAACCTCTTCCAATTCTGCAGAGATAGATTACGAAAGTTTGGTACGACCACATTAGCCGTGCTTTCTCCAACTTCGAAGCAGGTTCTTGTCAATTCCCATGGCTTTTTCTGTTTTGGCTGGGAACTTCAGACTTCCTTTCCGAATTTGCTCTTGGATCCTGTCTCGAAAAACAATGCAGTTTTTAGTTGAGTGAGACCAAGAATTATGCCATTTACAGTATACTTTTTCTTTAAGTTCATCAAGAGACGGCAGTTTTACCCCTTTTGGTAACTTAAGGAAATTGGCTGCAAGCAAATGATCAAAAATGTCATTTGCTTTTGTTAAATCAAAAGAATACTTTCTGTGAAAGTCTTTCTTTTTAAACTGCTGGTCGATAGTTGTATCCTTATGAATTAATGCTTCACAGATTACGGGTTCTTTGCCCACAATCTCTGCTGTATCAATCTCATAATTGGGATCTCTATAGTATGTCTTATATGAAGCATTGTTTCGATCTTGTTCTTCCTCTAGTAATGCTTCATATCGAGACACCTTATAGGTTAATTCGACCAAATCCCTGAATTCAGTTGAGTCAAACTTTTTTCGAAGCCTAAACTCTAAACTGTTTTGAGCCAATCGTACAAATTCTGGCTCTGGAAGGATGACTCTACATTTATTTCGAGCCCTTTTAAATCTGGCAATGAACTGAGTAGCCTTTTCTTCAGGCCTTTGACTCAATCTTGCCAAGTCTGCCATGGACACCTCTGGCTCCGATTGGAAGAATTGGGCATGAAATGCCTCTTCCATTTGTTGCCAAGTTTGAATGGAGCCAGGTGTAAGGTTGATATACCATACAAATGCTCCCCCAGTTAAAGAGTTTGGAAATAATCTTAGTTTTATGTAATCATGATTAGTAAATTCACCACATTGAGCAGCGAATCTGGCAATATGCTCTACTGTTGATTGATTTCCAGTTCCATAGAATAGGGTAAAATCTGGTATTCTGAATCCTCTTGGGTATTCATGTACCCTATCTACCCACTCTGGGTATGGTTTTCTGTATACAGGAGTCTGGACCCCCCGAGCCATCGGTCCACACATCTCCCTAACAATATCAGCAATTTGGTTCCCAGGGACCATATTTTGGGCTTGCTGAATCACTACTGGAGGGACAAACGCAGGGTTTGGTGGACAAACTTGTGCCTGTGGTCCTCTTGGTCCATAAGGTGGTATATTTGGGACTGGTTGCCCCTGTGGTGCAGGTTGCTGTTGGGGGTATGGGTAACCCCTTTGAGCCTGTCCTGCGAAGGGACCTGTGAAAGGTGTTGGAACAGGCATTGTGTCCCTTCCATTTGTGGGCAAACCTTCCAACCCCCCGGGTATAAATTCGAATAAGGGATTATTATACCCTCTAGTGCCAGGTATGGCTTCGAACATGGGATTTGCCACCATTCTTATGCCAGTTTCTTGTACTTGGCCAGATCCACCAACTTGTGTGGCTTCATTGTTGAAATCTTGAGGCATTTTGGCCCACTGAGCCTTGAAATGGGTTCATACCAAGACCGAGGCGATGGTCTTTCATAATTCGATTACTAGTCGACCATTAATTTGTCCATTAGCTTGCATAAATTTGTTTTTCTCTAGCCAATCTTTCTTTGAGGACATTTAAAATTTCCTCTATATGTCTTGTATTTGTTGGTTGGTGGTTATTCATTCGATCCAAAAAGGATGTTGCCCACCTTTCCATTGTGTTCATTAATTGTTGTCCCATAGCATCTACCAAGCCATCCCATGGATTTGTTGGCTGAGTAGACGGAACGGTGGATGGTCCAATTCCTTGGTTTCATCCAATATTATGAACATATGGTCCTCGTCCAGAAGTACTGGTCTATTCGACCAAAGGTTCTGATAACATAGGAGTCTCCACAGGATGTGTTACCACATTCTCCTCTGGATTAGGTATTTCTACCTCTCCTTCTACGCCTTCTTCCAGGCGTTCATTTTCTCCTTGTCGTCTTCGTCTAGCCATTTTAATTAGTCCCACCGGGCGTGCCAAAAATATATGTTGGCTTTTTGGCTTTTCGAAGGGTATATTTGTAAATCTTGGCGTGCGCAAGGATCAATCGATCCTTCTGAAATTATAATTGCCAATCAATTATCGGTATTTGTTTTAGTTCTTTCAGCCTCAATGAAGAGGACTTTTACTGGTGGCTTGACTTAGGAGAATTTAAGAGAAATAACAGTTAATATGAAGAACAATCGAAATATTTTATTAAAATGAACACTTACAATAGTCCAAACTCAGCCTCGAGGAGGTTCACAGCAACAGCCTACTTGAATCTATTTGGAACTACTCCTATGAATTGAAGTGCAGTGCGGGTATTTAAAGAACAAGTATTTAAAGTACAGGAATTTAAAGTACAGGAAAGGTAAAACTGGAAAGGAAAATATGAAGTAAAGACTGGTTTGTATGATCTGAGTCTGGGGGGCTTTTCTGGGGACTTCCTTGCTATTTATACTTGTAAAGGATGACCTTCGAAATGTACTTGAACCGAGCTGCTCCTCCATGATCGTGATCATCTTTGCCTTAGAAATAGTTCCACTACGCCATCACTTGCAATTGAGTTTCCCTCCTGTATTTGAATTTGAATATAGGTAACCGTTAAAGCCACGTCACCTCGTATCTAACTGCTGATCTAATGCTACTCAGATCTTTTGAGAACCAATATTTATTGCCACGTGTACGATTGGAATCGAAGAATAAAATCATCTTCCAATAATACCCTTATTCTGCCACGTGTCGACTTGTAATTGGCTTTTACAAAATATATAGCCAACAGTATCAACGTACCTATATCGCATCAATGCCAGTACTTATATCCATACCCAATGCTTTATAACTATACAAGTATGCACTTTGTTGTGCCTGTAATGTAGACAATGCGGAAATTTTTCAGTTGGGGCCATTTGGAAACATCATAAAAAAAAAGTCAAAAACGAACTTTTGATTCATTTTGAGTCATATAACTTCTCACGTAAAAAAAATTAAAAAATTAATTTTTAACTATATTCCCAAAAAGAATAAAAGGATGTCTGAAAGTTAGGAGAGAAAGATTGATGTCAAAAATATGTATGTAGGTACCAATGCAATTTCATTTGTTAAATAAATAAATAATATTGATTGTGGTCTTGATGCTAAAAATAAATAAATAATAAAAACTCGTTTAATTATTTGGATACTGTCACGACCCAAACCCGGCCCTATGGGTTTAGTATCATGTAATCGCGATGTCAAGATTACCAAAGGCCTCTTGAGCGATAATACAATCAATCAGTCTGAGAACTGGCGGAAGCCAATACAGTAAATAACTAGTGTCCATTGAGCTGTGGAAATCTGTATGTCAAAAACATTTTTCATACACTTATGCATTGACGAGTACAGTATATACAATCATTCTGAGACATTGATGCAGAACTCAATCCCTTGATACCAAAGATCTGAAAAGCGATCTATACAACAAAGCAGTAGGAGACTAGTGGGGACACAAAACACCCCAAGCCATGGCATGGCGTCTCGGAACCTCACAAGGAGGCACATAGGTGGTGACAAAGCGGGGACCAATCCCACGCTCTAGCTTGATGCGGCGGTGAGAACCTACATATATATATAGATGAGCTAAAGCCGGTGAATAACATAAAGCGTAAAGAGGTTATGAATGAATGTCCTTGCGATAAATGAAATCAATTCATTAAACGATAGTTTGATCTTCAAGATTTCAATCAATCGGTCATATGTGGTACATCCAATAGCCTAAAACAGTAGGTCCAAAGGACGGGCCTTAATAGACCAACAATAATGATGGCCAATCATTGATGTGATATGGTTCCACAAGGAAACCGACAGAGCTCTGATAACAAAGAGGTGCTAAGGATGCCTGTCTGATTCAGAAATAGGACATACATTCATTCATAAATAATATCGATTCGATAAGCAGTTAAACAAGATTCAAAAGATAACCATTTTGAACATATCTTTACACATCTGTTACTCACGGTGATTGGGCTATCGATAGCTAGATGGCGTCCGAGAGTCAACCCTAAGCAGTCAATCAATAGAACACACACTAAGTTTACGGTTGGAAAGGATGATAATTAAATCTCTAAATTCCTCGGTGTGGTTCTATGTCTAAATCCTCATTAAGATGCTTTAAACTAGGCCTAAGAATGCCTAGGATGAGATGAGGATGCAAAAATACGATTGGAAGGCACTTTTCAAAATTGTCGAAAATAGGGGTCTCGCCGGCGAGCCTTCCTTCGCCGGCGAGGTTGCAAAATCAAAGGCTTCTCGGCGAACAATCCTTCGCCGGCGCTCGATGAAACATAAAAATCTTGGATGCTCAATTTTTACGCTCGATGCTCGCCGGCGAGCTTCCAAAATCAAAGGGGGTCGCTCGGCGAGCCTTCCTTCGGCGGTGCGATGAACGATAAAAATCTTGGATGTTCGATTTTACGCTCGAGCCACCAATATCTCGCTCGGCGTAGCTCGAGGAAACCTTGGTCGCTCGGCGAGAATTCTTCGCTCGGCGAAGAAGCCAAATCTGGAATTTCAGTTGCCTTCCAAGCTCAAACCAAGTGTTCCAACGCTCAAAACTTCGACCTCTTGGGCCAATTCAGGGAATACATCCCAACTCAATAAATAACAAGTTTCAAAAGCCAATTTGAGAATTTAAGCCCCAAAGGTGAGTCTATTCAAACCATTTTTCAAGAACAATTCAAGAACACTTTGTAAACATGCAATGCATGGGTTTCAAACCATTTACAAGCTTTAAATCTTGCTCTATTGAGCCCCAATCTTTGAAAACAACACGAAAACATGGATTAATCCATGAACATGAGCATGCATGTGACAATTAGCCAAGAATTCAACTCCAAACTCACTAAACTCAACATGCATGTAACAATGGAGCTCCAATTCATCTTGATTACACTAAAACATGGCCTAGCTCTCTATTTGGGCATGAAACATGTAATATCAAGCTCAAGAACAACAAGAAGATGGTGATTTCCTTACCTAGAGTGCCAATTCAAGGTGTGGAAACTAGATTAGCCAAGTCTCTATCAATTTCTACAAGTTCTTCAAGAGTGTGTTGATTTCACTCCAAGCCTCTCACTCTCTACTCTCTTGGTGGGTTAGATACAAGAATAGGGTGAGGAAGAATTGTTTTGATCAAGTATGAGGCACCAATAATGAATAAACAAAAGGGTCCACTAAGTGGTTCATTGGTAATTAAACCCAAGTTCTCAATCAACTCGATTTAATCTAATTTAATCATTCCTAATCAATTTTCAGATAAAAATACCATCAAATCACAAATATTATCTTGATTCCAATACTTCAAGCGGTTTCTAATTGACGCCGATAAGGTCTTCAATTAGCAATTTAAACATACAATGCAAACAGATAATCATTCAAGTCAACAGATACAATATGTAATTAAATAGACAAACTCATTCAGTTTCAGTTTCAGTTTCATTCAGTTTGTTCAGTAGTTCATCCAGTTCACTTATCAGTCATTAGCAGTTCAGTTTATCAGTGATCAGTATCTAATTCGGTGGTTATTCGATGTCGATGCGAGGTTATTCTGATCTCCTCCTTATAAGGAGTTTAGTCCTCTAAACTCGAGTTACCTTGATTTGGAAGAAAAGCGATTTGAGGAACAAATCCGGATATCGCCTAGCCATGTCATCTTCCCTCTCCCAAGTGGCATACACACCACCATGGTTTTGCCAGTCTACTTTCACTAGCGGAATCTCTTTGTTTCTCAGTTTCTTGATCCGTCGGTTTACAATCTGTATAGGCCGTTCCTCGTAGGTGTAGTCATCACTCAACACGATACGGGTAGGCTCAATCACATGAAACGGATCTCGAAGATAGTCTCTCAACATCGAAATGTGGAAGACGTTATGCATATGCTCCATTTCAGGAGGAAGTGCAACTTGATACGCCACCGGATTGATTTTCTCAATAATCTGATACGGTCCGACATATCTCGGTGCTAACTTGCCTTTGACTCCAAAGCGAGTCTGGCCTTTCATTGGTGTCACTTTCACAAAAATGTGATCACCCACTTCATACTCTCTATCCCGTCTTCTGACATCGGCATAACTTTTACGGCGGCTCTGTGCGATTTCGATCTTTCTTTGTATCGGTTTACCTTTTGGGTTGTTTCATATACAATTTCGGGCCCAAGCAATGCCCCATCTCATACTTCTGCACAGCAGTTTGGAGATCTACACTTTCTGCCATACAATGCCTCGAAAGGCGCCATACCGATACTCGAATGGTAGTTTTTGTTGTGGCGAATTAAATGACAAATGACTTTCCCAATTTCACGAAAGTCAAGAACACACATTCTCAATAGGTCCTCTAGAGTGCGGATGGTCCTTACATTTGTCCATCTGTTCGAGGATGATAGGCGCTACTCGGCCTCAATTCAAGACCCAATGCGATCTGTAGGCTTTGCGAGAACCTTGATGTAAACTTGAATCCTGTCGAAACAATAGACCACAGGCACTCCGTGCGATCTAACAATTTCATCAATATAAATAACGACCAATCTATCTGCATTATAGATTGTCTTGACAGGTAGGAAGTGTGCAGATTTAGTCAGTCTATCAACAATAACCCAAATTGAATCCATACCTTTCCTAGAGCGAGGTAATCCAACGATAAAATCCATCGTGATGTGCTCCCATTTCCACTCTGGTATGGGTAAGGGTTGCAGTAATCCAGCAGGTCGTTGATGTTCAGCTTTGACTTGTTGGCAATGAAGACATTTAGACACAAAGTCGGCAATTTCTTTCTTCATCCCTGGCCACCAAAAATTCCGTTTCAGATCTTGATACATTTTCGTATTCCCCGGGTGAATAGAAAACTTTGAATTGTGGCCTTCTTGCAGAACTCTTCTTTTCAATTCAAAGATCATTTGGTACACAGTCTGTCTTGAAATTTGATACATTGTTCTCAAATTTGAACCCGGTTTGGTTTTGAATCTCTTTCCTCGATGATTTTCTTCAAGTAATCATCCGATTCTTTTTCTCCTTAATTTCCTCAATCAAAATTTGGTTGAGCGATAATGGCGACTATTGTCCATACTGTTCTTTCAAAACAATTTCAATCTCGGACTTTTCAAGATCAAGAAGCAACTCTTTACGTCGGTCCAACAAGCAGGCTAAGTTGGCAATCGATTTTCGGCTCAAAGGCATCGCAGCGGTATTGGCTTTTCTGGATGGTACAGAATCAGTAAGTCATAGTCTTTGATCAATTCAAGCCATCTCCGGTCTCATATTCAGTTCTTTACGTGTGAAAAAGTACTTTAGGCTCTTGTGGTGGTGTAGACTTCACATGTTACTCCATACAAATAGTGTCGCCAGATTTTCAATGCAAAAACTCTGCGGCAAGTTCTAGATCATGGGTTGGGTAATTCTTTTCATGCGGTCTCAACTGTCGGGAAGCATAAGCAATAACTCTCCCATTCGCATTAAAACACATCCCAAACCCTTATGAGGCATCACTAAAAGCGATGTAACAATCGAGCACTGTAGGTAGAGTCGAATGGTGCGATCACAAGTCTAGTTTTCAATTCTGAAATCTTGATTCTCTCGGTCGATCCGGTCAAATGATGTCCTTTACGAGTCGGTTGAGTCGGTGGTAAGGCAATTTTGGAGAAATCTTTGACAAATCTTCTGTAATATCCGGCCAGTCCCAAAAAGCTTGGACTTGATCACATTGGTTGGTCTAGGCGATTCACTCTGACTTCAATTTTCCGCGGATCAAGAAATTCCATCTTTGCTAACAACATGCCCCAAAAACATAACATGGTCAAGCCAAAATTCACACTTAGGCAGTTTAGCATACGTTTACATTCTCTTAAGGTTTGCGGGCAAGTCTCGAGATCTTGTTCATGTTCTTCTCTGATCTTAGAATATATCAATATGTCATCAATAAATACTACAATGAAGTCATCAAGGTATGGTTTGAAAATTACATTCATAAGGTCCATAAATGCATTTGGGGCATTCGTGACTCGAATGGCATAACTAAAAATTCGTAATGGCCATACCTCGTTAAAGCGGTTTTATCGATGTCTTAGGTTTGACTTTCAATTGATGATATCCGATCTGAGATCAATTTTGGAGAACACTTGTGCACCTCATGGCCGATCAAACAGGTCATCAATACGCGGTAAGGATATTTGTTCTTCTGATTACCTTATTCGATTCGCGGTAATCAATGCCTGATCTCGATGAGCCATCTTTCTTCTTCACAAATAAAACAGCGCTACCGGTGAAGTACTAGGCACGATAAACTTCTTGTCCAAAGTAGCCTCGTAGTTGTACCTTGATTTTTCGATTCGGTTGGAGCCATTCTCAGAGGAGCTTTAGATAATGGTCATGTACCCAGACTACATCAACAATAAACTCAATCTCCTGTCAATCAAATCCTGGTAGATCATCCGAAATACATCCGGGAATTCTCTAACTATAGGAATGCAATTCACATCGGTTTTAACATTATCGAGAGCAGATACAACAAGTCTGAACACGATAGCCCTTACACCCCTTTCTAATCGGTTTGACGGCTTTACAGAAGAAATCGATATGGAGGAGGTACTACTCCAACTCCACTAAATACAAATTCGGGTAAACCCATGGACGGAAAACAACTTGCTTGGTCACACAATCGATAGTAGCATGATATTTTTGTAACAGTCCATCCCCAATATCACATCAAAATGATCTATGTTCAATGGCGAGAAATCAATAAATAGGTGCATATCCCCAACCATAATCTCACAAGCGGGATACATATATGCACATGTCATGGATCCCCAACAGTGATGATCTGACTAGCAAATAATTCATGGGTTCTAAGGGTCTATTCAATTTTCGTGAGAAAGCATGTGACACATAAGAATGTAGACCCGAATCAATCAATACATAAGCATTACGAGCAGATAGAGAGGATACGACACAACGGTCTCGATTCTCGGGCGCCTCTCGGTACTAAGGCAAACACTCGCCTGCCTCACGTGCTCTTTCCTTAGCTTTGGGGTTCGGTTTTGGTGCTACATTTGATTTCTGCGCTCGGTCTGACTTTACTCTCGGCTTGCGGAGTAGAGGGACAATCTTTAATTTCAGGCCCATCTTGCCACACCAAACAAGCTCGAAAACCTGGTAGCAAACCCTTTGTGCTTATTGCCACATGTGGAGGTGGAGTAAATCCACTCCCTTTAATTTGGGCTAGTTAGTCGAGTATTACATTTCTTGTTTCTTTGGGTTATGCTTGCCTTTCTTAAACTTAAAACCTGTTTTTCCTTGCCACTCACTTGTCGGTGTTTGATTGTTTCACGGCTGCAATATTTGACTCGCCATCAAGGCTCGACGAGAACACCCACAAAAGTTGGCATTTTCGTAACATTTATTCGATCTGGATAGCGGCACTAAGGCCGCCTCAAATCTTGGCCTTCTTATATTCTAGATCCACCATATGTGGTGCATACCTAGCAAACTCGTAAATTGCTTCTCATATTGACAGCAGACGTTTTGCCTTGCCTCGATTGTTCAAATTCACCACCTTTCTATCACGATGCCCGGGAAAATATTTTTCAAAGAAGGACTCCTTGAACCGAGCCCAAGTCACTACAAGATTTGCATCACGGGTCAACATCCACCACCTTCTAGCTTCTTCTGCAGTGTAAAGGTGGCTAATAAGATTTTGTGTGCTTCGAGCACGGAAACACCTCAAATAACTTTTACTTTCAAGGACCCATGCTTGACCTTTAATGGTTCTAAGCCTCCCGAAGGACGGCGGTTTCATCTTCTTGAATTTCGAGTCAAGGTGCAATAATATCCACCTCATTAACATTCACATTCTCAGACATTTGGTGCATTCTGTTCGGTTGAACCGGAGGAGGAGGAGGTATTGTTGGTTCTATTGTTGGTCGATCTTTCAATTACAGTCCATCATTTGTTCAAGTCGGCCATTCGGCCTCAGAGGATGATGATTGATTTCATTCGTTATCCATTTCACTATAAAGCGCTTATGACATTTATCATTATGAGCGCTTGTATCTTTAAACAGTTTAGCGATTTAACATATAATCGATCGATCATAGCACACACTTTTCAAATTCATGAGATGCCCTAATTGCTTTTCTAGGACACCCTATAGCTCATTTGGACACGTGTATGCGATATAACTCGTGGTTAAGTATCGCTCGATACCACTCATGACCCAAACCCTACCTATGGGTTTAGTATCAGAATCGCCAGTAATCCGAGATTACCAAAGGCCTACTGAACAGTAATACAATCAATCAGAGTACAGGGCCTGGCGGAAGCCAATACAGTAAATAACTAGTGTCCATTGAGCTGTGGAAATCTGTATGTCAAAAACATTTTTCATACACTTATGCATTGATTCAGTACATATATACAATCATTACAGACATTCAAGACGGGAACTCAATCCCTTGATACGGTCTGAAAAAGCGATCTATACAACAAGACAAAACAAGAGGAGACTAGTGGGGACACAAAAACACCCCAAGCCATGGCATGGCGTCTCGAACCTCACAAGGAGGCACATAGGCCGGCCGACAAAGCGGGGACCAATCCCACGCCTCTAGCTTTGCCCGCGGTGAGAACCTACATATATATATAACATGAGCTAAAGCCCGATGAATAACATAAAGCGTAAAGAGGTTATGAATGAATGTCCTTGCGAGAAATGAAATCAATTCATTAAACAAGAGTTTCATTTCTTCAAGATTTCAATCAATCACCATATGTGGTACATCCAATAGCCTAAAACAAGAGGGTCCAAAAGGACCGGCCTTAATAGACCCAACAATAATGATGGCCAATCATTCAAGAAATGATGGTTCCACAAGGAAACCGACAGAGCTCAGAATACCAATAACAATGAGGTGCTAAGGATGCCACAATACGATCAGAAATAGGACATACATTCATTCAAGAATAATATCTCAAGAAATTGATTGGTAAACAAGATTCAAAAGATAACCATTTTGAACATATCTTTACACATCTGTTACTCAGTGATTGGGCTATCAAGAGCTAGAGCGCGCCCCCGAGAGTCAACCCAAAACAGTCAATCAATAGAACACACACTAAGATGATAATTAAATCTCTAAATTCCCTCGGTGTGGTTCTATGTCTAAATCCTCATTAAGATGCTTTAAACTAGGCCTAAGAATGCCTAGGATGAGATGAGGATGCAAAAATACAGTTGGAAGGCACTTTTCAAAAATTGCTGAAAATAGGGGTCTCGCTCGAAATGAGCCTTCCTTCGCTGGAGCAAGGTTGCAAAATCAAAGGCTTCGCTCGAGCGAACAATCCTTCGCTCGAGCGCTCTGATGAAACAGTAAAAATACTGGATGCTCAATTTTTACGCTCGATGCTCGCTCGAGCGAGCTTCCAAAATCAAAGGGGTCGCTCGAGCGAGCCTTCCTTCGCTCGAGCGGTCTGATGAAACAGTAAAAGTACTGGATGTTCGATTTTTACGCTCGAGCCACCAATATCTCGCTCGAGCGTAGCTCGGAGGAAACCTTGGTCGCTCGAGCGAGGAATTCTTCGCTCGAGCGAAGAAGCCAAATCTGGAATTTCCAGATTTGCCTTCCAAGCTCAAACCAAGTGTTCCAACGCTCAAAACTCGACCTCTTGGGCCAAAATTCTGGGGAATACATCCCAACTCAATAAATAACAAGTTTCAAAAGCCAATTTGAGAATTTAAGCCCCAAAGGTGAGTCTATTCAAACCATTTTTCAAGAACAATTCAAGAACACTTTGTAAACATGCAATGCATGGGTTTCAAACCATTTACAAGCTTTAAATCTTGCTCTATTGAGCCCCAATCTTTGAAAACAACCTGAAAACATGGATTAATACATGAACATGAGCATGCATGTGACAATTAGCCAAGAATTCAACTCCAAACTCACTAAACTCAACATGCATGTAACAATGGAGCTCCAATTCATCTTGATTACACTAAAACATGGCCTAGCTCTCTATTTGGGCATGAAACATGTAATATCAAGCTCAAGAACAACAAGAAGATGGTGATTTCCTTACCTAGAGTGCCAATTCAAGGTGTGGAAACTAGATTAGGCCAAGTCTCTATCAATTTCTACAAGTTCTTCAAGAGTGTGTTGATTTCACTCCAAGCCTCTCACTCTCTACTCTCTTGGTCGGTTAGATACAAGAATAGAAATGAGGAAGAATTGTTTTGATCAAGTATGAGGCACCAATAATGAATAAACAAAAGGGTCCACTAAGTGGTTCATTGGTAATTAAACCCAAGTTCTCAATCAACTCGATTTAATCTAATTTAATCATTCCTAATCAATTTTCGATAAAAATACCATCAAATCACAAATATTATCTGATTCCAATACTTCAAACGGTTTCTAATTCGCCGATAAGGCCTTCAATTAGCAATTTAAACATACAATGCAAACAGATAATCATTCAAGTCAACAGATACAATATGTAATTAAATAGACAAACTCATTGAGTTTGGTTTGATTTCATTCGGTTTGTTCAAGAGTTCATCCAGATTCACTTATCGGTCATTAGCGATTCGGTTTATCGTTGATCGATATCTAATTCGGTGGTTATTCAAGAATGATGCGAGGGTTATTACGATCCCCTCCTTATAAGGAGTTTAGTCCTCTAAACTCGAGTTACCTTGATTTGGAAGAAAGCAGATTCGTGAACAAATCCGGATATCGCCTAGCCATGTCATCTTCCTCTCCCAAGTGGCATACACACCACCATGGTTTTGCTACCTACTTTCACTAGCGGAATCTCTTTGTTTCTCGGTTTCTTGATCCGTCGGTTTACAATCAGTATAGGCCGTTCCTCGTAGGTGTAGTCATCACTCAACACGACACGGTAGCCTCAATCACATGAAGCGGATCTCAAGATAGTCTCTCAACATCGAAATGTGGAAGGCGTTATGCATATGCTCCATTTCGAGGAAGTGCAACTTGATACGCCACCGGATTGATTTTCTCAATAATCGATACGGTCCGACATATCTCGGTGCTAACTTGCCTTTGACTCCAAAGCGAGTCCGGCCTTTCATTGGTGTCACTTTCACAAAATTGTGATCACCAACTTCATACTCTCTATCCCGTCTTCCCGACATCTAAGATAACTTTTACATGCGGTTTCGGTCTTTCTTTGTATCAGTTTTACCTTTTCGGTTGTTTCATATACAATTTCGGGCCCAAGCAATGGCCCATCTCCAACTTCTGCCCAGCAGATTAGAGATCTACACTTTCTGCCATACAATGCCTCGAAAGGCGCCATACCGATACTCGAATGGTAGTTGTTGTTGTAGGCGAATTCAGCCAACGGCAAATGACTTTCCCAATTTCCCTGAAAGTCAAGAACACACATTCTCAATAGGTCCATTAGATTTTTTTGTAAGTTTTATAGAAGGAAAAGATAAAGTTGGTGACAGGTTTTTTTCTATCTCAGAATCTTTCTCAACATTTGAGTTCTCTGTTATCTTTGAACAAAGTTACAAGGTTTGTTTAAAAAATTATTAATTTGTTTTTTAGACCACAAAATATGGGTATAAAACTTTTTTTTTTTTTTCTTTTTCTCCTTAAGAAAATTCTTAGAAAGAGCATTGTGATTTTCTATGAAGATTGAAGATTAAATAACTTATACAATTTTCATTTTCTATAGAGTTTTCGAGTTTACAAATGTTTTTATTTTATTTTATTCAATGGGTTTGGATGAAATTTGATAACAATTTATTTTGGTTCCCAACTAGTTATTATTATTGTATTTTGGTTTTTAGATGAATGTAAAATTTAATGAAGAATTACTTTTAGGTAAATTTAAGATTTATTTTATTTTGATTGTGTTGTTGAGTACTAGATAGTGAATGAATTTTTAAAATAAAAAGTCCAATCCGTAAATCGTTCGCAACTGCTCGTATATCTACAAACTCGATCTGCACAAACCATAACTTATACTGTGAGTGATTACGCGTTTAATTTTTCCAAATCATAAACGTGTGGACGGATCTAAACATAAACTTAACTGTCAAAAGCCAATCTGCGCGTACCCTACCATTTTTTAAGTTTTCTGATGCCCAAGGACTAGTACTAGTGTGAGTGTGGTAAAGCCCATTAAAGTCCACAAGGGCTAGTTATTGTTAGGGTCTACACGGTCCGGATTAGTTCGATTTTGAAAAAATTTAAGAATCGAACAGATTTTAACAGTTTTGTGATTTTGAGAATCAAACCAGACCGTTACAGTTGTAAAACCGGACCAAAACTAAACCGAAAAAACAGTTCGGTTTTGGTTTGGTTTACCGTTCCAAAAATTTCTATTTATAAGAATAAATTGTTAATATTAGCAAAATAATTACTCAAACTAATTACATATAACTCATGATAAAAACTAAAAATATTAAGGCATTACTTAATGTTACATATCTATACCATCATAATATCATTAAAATTATTAAAAAAACCAATTAATAAAAATAAAACTTGATATTATATATATATATCTTTTAAAATTCGGTTCGGTTCAAACCTCGATTTTTTCATAAAATTCATTAACCGAACCGTTTTACGGTTCTCATATTTCTTAATCCGAAACCGAACCAATTCTTAATAGAATCGAACTAAAACGTATGATTCAATCTAATTCGATCTGAATTATCAATTTAAACGGATTTTTAAACCGCCCTATTTATTGTTTGTTAAGCCCATAAATGGACCATAACTGACCATAACTTATTCCATTCGTTTAAGAATTAAGCTAAAGAAACAGGCACAGCTAGAGAGAAAAAAAAAAAAAAAACACTTTTTGAATCACTCATGAAAAATCATTATGAAGATTCGAATTCCACTATTGGAGATGAATTTTGAAAGGTTTTGTTAATTTTGGCTTTGGGGAGTATTTAACACAATATGTGTGAATGCTATGAACATTAACAAACATACTAACATACTAATTAGACATAATATTAGATGAATTTCATGCCAAATAAAGGAATACAATTTAAGATTTCAAGCATTACTAGTGGGATGATCTTGTTGCTTTTTTTTTTTCTATTTTACTTGTCACGATAAGACATGTCAACAAAATATATAATTAAACAATTTAAGTTTAAAATTAAACAAAATAATATTAAAACTTCTCACTCTAAAACAATTATAGAAAAAAATTTATTACAGAAAATCCTCATCCCAAAAGGTGGTTGGTTAGACGATGCCGTCCATAATCTAACAATATCATCGTACCAAGGTAGCTTTCCCATATTTTGGGATTTCATTTTTTTTAAGAATTTGAAATTGAGTTATGTTAGGAATTTTAAATAATTTATCAATTTTTTTATCAAATCTCTTATATAGATGTAAGACTTTACACTATATGCATTTCATATCTATGTAAAAAATTTGATAAATTATTTAGGGGTGGTTTGGCATCTCCTATATAATTTATCTTTTTTTCATCACATCACTTCTTTATTTTTTTTACATCTTTTCATAAAAAGATAAAAAATATACTTATTTAGATCATCCCAAATAACCCTTAAAATTCATAGCATTTTCTATCTGAAATTTTATGGCCCAAGTGAATTCACTACCTCATCTCATTACGGTCAATATAAGCCCAGCCCACACACATGTCAAAAAACACCAACATGTTACACGTCTGTCAACTGTTGTTTACACGCAAAACACGTGGTTAGTAAAAGAAAAAATGCTACGAACATGGTGGTGTTTGGGAAGCAACATCCCAAATTTTTTATCTCATAAAAACTACTAAAAGATAAAAGTTTTGCAAAATTAAAAAAAACACATCCAAACAAAATATCACATCCAACCCTATAATTATTTCACTTTTTCTCTCACAAACATCACATCCAACCACATAAAAACCCAACTATCTTCCCAAACACTAAAAAATTTTTATCTCATAAAAACCTAAATCTACTAAAATCTACATAAAAACTCACTTCCCAAACACCCACATTATAATGCCTCCGTTTGGGAATCGGTTGGTTTTTTTGACTTTTTAGCTTTTTTAGTTATTTTAATCTAGAGTTAAAAAACTTGATTTGATAAGAATTTTTTGACTTTTTTGACTTTTTGACTTTTTGATGAGGTGTTTTTCTATAAATTTACCAAAATGCCCTTGATAAGATTTGTACCTGTACTTGAAATGTATTTGACGTCCACGTCAGCTTCCCAACGGTCCGAACTTCTTGTTGTATTTTTTTTTTTTTGTTATATATATATATATTTCTTATTTTTGCTTTGGATTTGACGTTTTTTTGCTAACCCCTTTTTTTTTTGGGTGGGGGGGGGGGGGGGATTTTGATTTGGCCTATTTTGTTTAAATTTTTTTATTTTTTATATTTTTATTTTGAATTTTATTTTATTTTGGCAAAATATTTATTTATTTTTGTGTATTTTGGGTTTGAATTTGACGTATTTTGTTTAAATTTTATTATTTATTATTTTTTTATTTTGGGTTTTATTTTAGCTTATTTTGGTAAAATATATATATATTTTTTTTGGGTTTGGATTTGGCATATTTTGTTTCAATTTTATTATTTTTTATTTTTTTATTTTTTTATTTTGGGTTTTATTTTGGTAAAATATATATATATATATATATTTTATTATTTTGGATTTGGATTTGGTGTATTTTGTTGAAATTTTTTTATTTTTTATTTTGGGTTTTATTTTGGCATATTTTGGTAAATTATTTATTTTTTTATTTTTTTATTTTGGGTTTGGATTTGGCGTATTTTGCTTAACTTTTTTTTTTTTTTAAATTTATGTTTTTGTTTATTTTATTTTTTTATACTTTAATTAGTTCTTGTTCTTTAATTTACGTTTTTTGCCTTATTTATTTTTATTGGTATACAATAACATTTTTTTTATGTGTTTCATTTATTTGTAAATTACGTGGCGAATGGTAATTTATGTTTTCTTTTTTATTTATTTTGTTTCAATGAGGCGTATTTTCTTGTTATTTTTTTTAATTTACGATTTTGTCATTTTTTTATTCACTCACTTTAACTTGTTTTTATTTTTCAAAAATGGATTTTCATGTGTTTTATTTATTTGTAAATTACGTGACAAATGCTAATTTCTGTTTTTTTTTTATTTTTTTATATTCCTTTTACTTTTGGATGAGGCCTATTTTTGTTTTCTATTTCGAACTGACTTTTCTCTGTGGTTTTTGGTTTTTCAGAGTTAGGTACGTCATCAACTGGAAGTGGGTATATTCCCATGTAAACACATACATGTTGTACATGATAATATTTTTTAATACAGTCTGTTCCACATGTGTTACCAATGTTCCAACCCTACGAAAATTATGTTGACTATTATATATTTCCTAACATTCCGTTATTACGCATGTAACATAATTTGTCACGTATGCGAAGGCGCACCAATGCCATATGCGGGTCCTCATCCCCAACCATTAAACCATCCTCGTCATATTCAATTTATGGTATGGCATTTACTATTGCCATTGCCTCTTCCTCGTCACAGATTAGGTGAACAGTTGTTGGATTACTTGTGTTTCGCCGTATGTAATTATGTAATGCCATTGACGCACCTACTAACTGAACTTGTATATTTACAAAGTCATAGCGGGGCATGTCTCGAATAAACCCCCATCGATTTTTTCAGGCTCCGAAAGTGCGCTCCACTACACTGCATAATGACAAGTGAACTTTGTTAAATAATTCCTTTGGCGTGTTTGCCATTGTGTTCCGTGCAGTACGTCGGAATTCTTGTTGGTGGTAATGGTGGCCTTTGAATGGTGCTAAGTAACCTATCCGGTTTTGATAGCCAGAATCGACAAGATAATATTTGCCTGCAGACATGAAACCAATGTATGACACGAAAACCAAACATTGTGCTTCATTTTCAAGTAACGCTATTTCCGAAAAAAAAATGTATAGCCCCATAAATCTAATTCATGGCCATGTGTTACTTTCGTTAGGATGTGGGAATGGCACATTGTCATTCATTAGTATCTCGTTGAATATGCGACTATTATACATACTTTCTTCCCATCCGCACGAAATGAATATGAAACACATGTCAAAATCCACTGCAGCCATGATATTTTGCGTGTGACAGTATTTCCTACCAAAATATGTTGCCGTATCTGGCCCCATAACCCATGCACTTACATGTGTTCCATCTATTGCGCCAATGCAGTCTTGCAAACAACCCACTTCTTTTGTTGCTTAAACAGGTAACAAGTGTTTGGTTTTTCCCATACGTCACCTCCAGTTAATAATAAAAACAAATAACTAACACTCTTTATTTATATGTCAATAATGGTTTTTAGTAGTACCTTGAATAGTAGGTATTTCCGTCTAGACCGCACGTATGAATGTATACGATGCTGACTGTATGTGGGGCGGCAACGAATTACAGTGAACGCTTTCATCGAAGTTAATACGTTATGCACGTGCCGAGACACAGTCTCCCTCGAATGTTGGAACCATTCTTGAATTTCCCGATTTTGCTTCCCTTTCAACACATGGACAAACATTGCAACGCTTTCTTCAACAGCTAAGCCATGTGGACGTTGCGGGACTTGTAACCCAAAATCAATTAGTAATGTCTCACACAAGGTGACAAAAACTTCCTTCGGCATGTAAACATTTTCCTCAAATCGCCTCATATGGCCTGCATATAGTTCGAATATCCACGCATTCCCGGTCAGTATAGAATTGCGACATGGCGTTTTGACAATGTGTTTTGCGTACCATTCTGTCGCATATTGGCATGCTTGTAGAAATGTGCAATTATGTTCTTGTTGCACCTGGACCGCCATTTGATTAAGCATTTCCCTTATTCCTTCATTGTTGCTTCCATCCCACGGATTCATTACGTCTTCGTTGATGCGAAACCTACAAGAGTGGCACTCTGTCAATTAATTTGCTTCCCTTTCATTGACTCAAATTATTTGGAAAATTGCAATAAACAAATATATTAAAATTGGTTTTCATGTAAGCAATGCCGTCACCATTGTCAGTAGTAACGCGTAATGATATGAGTTTCACAAATTGGTAACATGTTTAACTTGAATTTACCGGAGGGCGATAGTGGTAACAACCACAAAAGTGGACGTCAAAGTAAACTAACAGTTAAATTTGCATAATATAGACATACAAAAGCATCACATTCATTTCTCCAAAAACATGCACAACCATGCTTCCATGAACGACAACCCATGCACTGAACTAAAAGTTTTGTCCACCGTAGGTAGCAATAAAAACCACAAAAAAAAAAGGAATAAAAGCATGCACACACAACCATCCTATTTTAATACAGTGCCAACATTATGATAAGTAAAAGTTTTCATAATGCAACAGAAGGACAGGCATCTTCAACACTCTTAACACCTCTACATCACATCCGACGAGCCCCAAACAGGTTTGCAAAAGGCGCCGATGCAGTACACTGGAGCTGCTTTTGTGTAAGCTACCCTACAATAGAGTCGTCATCAGGCTGGCACATTATCACCTCCCGCAAATCGGCGTTATCCATAAGTGTCGAGGCGAAGTGGAATAATGGCGTACCAACCAGGGATGGAATACTCGTTAGGCGATGCATGCACTTCAAAATAGTATACAGCGATTCGTTGCCTGTGAGGTGCCTCACCGTAACCTGCTGATTCTTCGTACGCACCACATCTGTCAGATTGTTCATGCTTTCCGCAATAACTGATGCTCCACTTGTTGCCTTCTTGGACTTTGAAACACTGCTTGATGGCGTCTTTCTCCTTTTCCCCTTTTCAATCGAAACATGCTCCAGTGAAGAATCTGAATCCACGTCCTGTACTCCTGTGGGTATCGGATCAGCAAATGGCTGGGCTCCCAAACTGTGCACTGAATCAGATGAGTCGTCAGCAGCTTCAGGAAGTTTCTCTCCCGGGGTCCAATGGTGTTTACCAATAGCTGATGCCCTCATGAAGACTGTCTCCATCAACTCACGATGTTCCAAGGTTTTTTTCCTGAACTTGGCACACATCTTGTTTATCTGCAGAAATACAGATATATGAAAGAGAATTACATTACATTTCATATAAATAATTAAAATTGAACTACAAACTACCAAACATGTACTGGTAAATGACAAATATGAAACTTGTTTGTACATGTACTTACCGATTCCATCTTGTCCCACCACTCCTCAGGTGCCTGAAACATACCGGTGTCACTGTTAAAGCCTATCCCTGACACTCCTTTGCTTGAATCCATCAACTTTGTCCACGCTTGCCACTCTTTTTTCAAGCTCATGTTCTTATTCTTCAACTGTTTCTGTCCATGTTTTCTTCCTGTTTTTTTCTCAAATTTCCTTGCCAAGGACTTGTACCCTGCTTGGCTGAGGACTAGGAATGGGCGATTTCCTTTAGTAATCTCATTTGCAATCAACTGTAGGAAAACTCGAATTGAGTCACTGTCCCATAAGGCATTGTGGCTGAACTGATTATGTGTCTCTTCAAGACTGCTTGACTTGTCAGTGACAATGCCTTTGCTTCTCGATTGGGTACACGGAGAAGTATGTGTCAAAGCCATTACTAATGTACGGTTACAAAAGATTACCATCACAAATTCGGTTGTTATATACACACGCATACGCCATGACACATTAATAACAATAAACAGAGATATAAGATGCTAAATTAAATTTGCATATAACCATTGCACATTAATAACGTACGTACACAGGTTCCATGGAAGTTAGTAGTGGACAAAAATATGATAGTTATTAATACGACTCCCATATGCAACAACATACTACCAACATACTAACTACATACTAACAACATACTGACAACATATTAACGTGTTTCTACATACTGACAACATGGTAACGGTGCTTACATACGGCACAACAAAATGACAACAACAATGCAGAGCACATACACAATGGTCTTAAGGACACGTGTTGAATGTCTATGACATCAGTCCCCAATTGCATGGCAATTTCATCTCCGGGTGACGCATAGTCTTGGTTCTCTCGCCTTCGTTCTTCGCACCAACCAATCCAACTGACACAGGGCTGATGAGTAGAAATTATGGAACTATTAGTTTCATGGGTTGTTAATGTTCATACAATTATGACCGGTAAAGAATGGGTCACTCACCACAAGACGGGGACAAATAAAGTAGGGACACCCTAGATTTTTGGTGGACCTGAAAATCTTAACAATACAGGGGCCATGTCCACAAGCACACATTCGTCGTGGCCATGTATTGGAAGTTGCAGTAGAGGTGAATAACACCATGCTACACTTTAAATTTCAATTAAATTTACATGAATCAACATGAAAACGTACAAAGACTAACGCAATTTTATATTTGATTCCATGAACGAACTTGATTGTTTGTAAAAGTATTGTGCATCTTGAATTTAGGTATATTGGTAATATATTTTTGAATATATTTTTTTAATATATTTGTGAATATATTGTTAATATATTTTATAATAATTTATTTTTTTAATATATGTTTAATAAAAATTTTACTGACATATAATTTGTTAAATCTAAATTTTTAATATACATTTTAATATATTTTTAATATCTTTTTAATATATTTTTTAATAAACCCAATTTTTTAATATAGTTGTAATTGAATACATTTAATATATTTTTAATATATTTTTAATATATTTACCTTCCTTCCCAAATTTAGTTTGTAATATATTTTTTAGTGAAATATATTTTTCAGAAATGAGAATTGAGTATTGAATATTGAGTACAAAATATATTAAAATTAATAAATCTATTTTGTAATATATTTTGAATATATTTTTTTACTCAAATAAGTGTTTGAAAACTAAATTTTTGTTATATTTTTGAAAATATTTTTGAGTAAATTTTCTTTAAGATATTTTTGAATATATTTTTACACAACATACTTTTTAAATCTAAACTTTTAATATATTTTTAATATCTTTGTAATATATTTTTAATATATTTGTTAATAAACCCAATTTTCTAAAATATTTGTAATATAATTTTTATATATTTTGTAATTTGTTGTTAATATATATAGATAATATATCTACCTTCCTTCCCAAATTTAGTTTGAAATATATTTTTTATCTAATTAATATATTTTTTACAAATGGGAATTGAGCATTTTGTAGTGAGTAAAAAATATATTCAAAGTAATAAATCTATTTTGTAATATATTTTGAATAATTTTTTATGATATTTTGAAAATATTTTTAATATATTTTTTAATAATTAAATTTTGTCATATATGTTTAATAAAATTTTTACACTCTTTACTTTTTAAATCTAAATTTGTAATATATATTTTAAAATATTTTTAATATATTTGTTAATAAACCCAATTTTCTAATATATTTGTACTATAAGTTTTATATATTTTGTAATTTGTTGTTAATATATATAGATAATATATTTACCTTCCTTCCCAAATTTAGTTTGAAATATATTTTTTATGTAATTAATATATTTTTTACGAATGAGAATTGAGCATTTCTAAATTAGCAAAAATTCAGGCTTCAGCATTGACTATAAATAAAAAAAAATATAACAAAAATTTTCATGTTTTCCTTCATTTTGTAAATTAGCCATAGTTTTTGATCAAAAGATCTAAAATTTTTCATTTGACCTAATTATAATAACAAAATATGTGAACCCAAGCACAAAATAAGAATCTGAACCCAAATAGATTGTGATGTGAACAAAATGTGTGAACCCAACCACCAAATTTTTCATTTTTAATTGTGATCTGAGAAAAGCAGATCACAATTGATAATTAGAAGAACAAAATCAAAAGAAGAACAGAGTCATTTACGGATCTGAACCTATATATACATAGTCCGGCCCTCATTACTCACAGATTTACAGATTTATACGTAAGAACAGATGTATGTGTGTATATATATATTTTTATTTTTTTAATTTTTTTTGGGATAAATATATGTATATATATATCTGTCACAACAATGTGTGAACATGAACAGATCAATCTTTCGAACAGGAGACTCCACAAATGAAAGGGACTCCACAGATCTACGAAATCAGAGAGAAAGGGACACCACACATGAACTGTAAGCATACGCCACACACACTCACACAAATCTACGAAATCAGACGGCTTTGAAAGAGATACCTCAAGATCAGTGGTGTTTGAGAGGGTTCGCGAGTCGTCTTCGCCGCCGCAGATGGCTACTCCGGCCCGATCGCCTGTAAGAAGCTGGAACCAGATGTCGTAGCTGCCGCTGGTTCAAGCAAATTGCCTCCTTCTTTTCGAAATGCCCTAGGACGATTATGTTCTGTGTTTACCTTTGGCGTTGGGCGAAATGAATGAGAGGAATAGCCAGGGTATATCCATAAATCTGCCTGAAGAAGGATTTTCTCTAACCCGTGTAAGGAGGCTTTGCATGATGTGGCTAAATTAGCCACTTTTGTCGTGACGTGGCTAATTTAGCCTCAATCTGCCTTCCCAAACACCACCAATGTGTTATATAAATGTGAGATTTATACACGGAGTTAATTAATGTTATATGTATTAATTAGTGTATCAACTGATGATATGATATAATTTAAGATTATTTAATATTTGTAATTTATATAATGAGAAGAGTCGATAACAATATAATAATTAGTGTTAATTTGTATAATGAATGAAGTCAATACTAATGTAATAACTAGTATTGATATATTAATTAATACATTAATTGATGTATATAATACCACTCATATGAGTTTCATATAAATCTCATACTTACGTAAAATATTTAATAAAAATATTAATAAAATATTTAAAATCCGTAACATTACTCTACCACCATTACTCTAATAAAGAAAGCTCATGAAAATTAATGATGCATGTTGAATTATTAATTCTGATTGAATAATACTAGGAATTATCAAAAAAATATCATAAAATGTTTCATGAAAATTTTTCATCCTTTGATTAGTGTGTGGTGTTTTCTTTTATGTGTAATCTAATAGTGAAAAATCTTTTATGATCATTTTCATGAACACAGAAAATCTGTTTTAAGCTTGTTGTCTACTTTGTGAATTTAAATACATAGATTCATGATAACATAAATTAAAACAAGAACACATGTTAGACATTACGACTAGATTAAACAGAAATACATGATACAACGAAATGGTAGAGAAATCAAACCGAAGCCTACACAAAAGCAGTTTCCTTAAAACAGATTTTCACCGCCTCACGGATCGAGTGCTTGAGGAATTCCGGCGTCTGTCTCCCAGGATACGACGATCAAAACACAGCTACGGCAGAAACACTTTCTAGCAAAAACTGTGGCAGCACTCTCTTATTGTAGAAATTTCTAGCAAACTGACTAAAGAATGGAAGAAACAATTTCTGTGTTTGAGACTTGACAAGAGGGTCTCAATTTATACATGTGTAGGGGAGAGAGGAGAAGCCTCCAGCCTTTATGGCTGGTCACTAATGCACCATTAACCTCTGCAATAAAGGCAGGAGTTACAAACCCCATTAATGCACTATTAAACTCTGCAATAAAGACAGAAGTTACAAACCCCATTAATTCTTTCATGAAGCTAACTTCGTGGGGCAATTTCTCATTCAATTCTCAATGGTTTTTTTTGCCATTCTATTTGTGGTGTAAAGATCTCATTGCAAAGTATCTAGACCCACTTGGACCCAACACAATAGACGGTTGGGACCCACTTTAATATTTAATTAAAGTCACCAAAAATCCATTTTTTTCCAACAATCTCCCGCATAAATAAAAATTAACCGAATGACTTAACAAACGGACACCGTTCAACAATAATGACTCGGAGAGAGAGTACAATGGACTAACCTCGACATTAGAGAAGGTAGCTTTTGGCTTTGAACCTCTCCCAGTGAAAACCTATCGAGTTTACCGGCTGATCAGTGAATATGACATCTTGAACTGCGCTATCGTTTATGTAAACTGAGACAATAGATCTCACACAGGAATTACTCCTACCGCCATTTTGTTCTCAATGGTGTCCCATGTATGGCCCTAAGCACTAGCCTGGTTTAGCGAGTGGTTTCAAAGAATTTTGGCCTTTCCAATTCTTCTAGAAGCGGCCCCACTTCACATTCACATAGGTGACTCTTTAAGGTATCCTGCTATACCCTGTTTGAATCCTCAACACATAAGAGTCATTAAAAGTTTTGCTTAACCTTTACCCCCGCAGGTATCACTGCTTAAAGGAATGGCTAAAGAATTAACCTCCTCAGTGACATACCACCGTTACACGCAATTAGGTTGTCCCATTGAACCTAGATCTTGGGATCTCCAGTCAACTAGGTCGGGTTTCCATTCCGGTAACACCTTACACTAAAGGCCTTAACCCCATTCCTTATGACGACTTCTCTACTAACACTTGATTTAACCATTTGGTTAGCGGATCCACAATGTTGTCCTGAGACTTTACATAGTCTAAAGTGACAACTCCGTTCGAGAGTAGATATCGTATGGAATTATGCCTACGACGAATATGTCTAGACTTTCCATTATACATATTACTCTGTGCCCGTCTAATCGCTGATTGGCTGTCACAATGAATACAGATAGCTGGCACAGGTCTGGACTAACGTGGAATATCCTCAACGAACTGACGAAGCCATTCAACTTCTTTAGTTGCTTCATCTAAAGCAATAAACTCAGATTCCATCGTTGATCTCGATATACACGTTTTCTTGGAAGATTTCTAAGACACGGCTGCCCCTCCGAGAGTAAACACATAACCACTAGTGGATTTGGAGTCTTTTATATCAGATATCCAATTAGCGTCACTATACCTTTCTAGTGCCGCTGGGTATCGAGTATAATGCAGTCCATAATCCCGGGTGTAACGTAGATAACCTAACACCCGCATAATGCCCCTCCAATGAGTAGCATTCGGATTACTCGTGTATCTACTAAGCCTACTAACAGAGTAGGCTATATCCGGCCTTGTACAGCTCATCAGATACATCAAATTGCCAATGACCCTAGAATATTCTAGCTAAGAGACACTCTTATCATTATTCTTGGTCAAGTGCAGACTGACGTCTACCGGTGTCCTAGACACACTTGTATCTGATTTACCAAATTTCTCAAGTATCTTCTCAACATAGTGAGACTGAGAAAGTACAATTCCACTAGATGTTCTGGTAATCTTAATACCTAAAATAACATCTGCAAGGCCCATATTTTTCATGTCAAACTTAGAGTTTAACAATCTCTTGGTAGTTTTAATCATCTTATCATTACTACCAACAATAAGTAAGTCATCAACATATAGACACAAAATGACATAACCCCTGTCAGTGTCTTTAACATATACGCATTTGTCGCACTTATTGATTCTAAATCCATTTGACAACATAGCATTGTCAAACTTTTCATGCTATTGCTTAGGAGCTTGCTTCAAACCATACAATGATTTAACAAGCTTACAAACTTTCTTACTTTGTCCTGGAGCTGAAAACCCCTCGGGTTGCTCCATATAGATTTCTTCATTCAAATCTCCATTTAAGAAAGCTGTCTTTACATCCATCTGATGTATCTCCAGACCATGTAGCACTGCTATCGCAATCACCATGCGAATGGATGTAATCCTTGTCACAGGTGAATACGTATCAAAATAATCTAGGCCTTCTCTTTGCCTGTATCCTTTGATAACAAGTCCAGCTTTATACTTATCAATTGACCCATCAGCTTTCATTTTTCTTTTAAAGATCCACTTACTCCCCAAGGCCTTACTGCCTAGGGGTAGATCAACTAACTCCCAAGTATGATTCTGCAAGATGGAGTCAATCTCACTCGTAATGGCTTCTTTCCACAAAGGATTTTCAGGTGAAGTCACAACTTCATGGAAAGTTCGAGGTTCTCCCTCTAACATATAAGTCAAAAAATCGGGACCAATGGACTTTGTAGTCCTGGCCCTCTTACTCCTTCTCGGCTCATTTAAATCCTCAATTTGATCATCTAAGTGATCATATGTTTGATCAGCTATGTGATCATTGTCACTTTCAACCTCTTTCATGGAACTCGGAATACATTTTTAAAGAAAGATGCATTTCTTGATTGCGTGATAGTATTCTTGTGTATATCTGGAATAGCAGACTGAACCACAAGAAATCGATATGCACTGCTATATTGTGCACAACCGTTGAATACAAAGTCAACGGATTTTTAGGCTTATCCTAACCCTCTTGGGTTGAGGTATTCCCCCCTTTTGCATGACACCCCCACATGAATTTATATAAAGGCTTTTGGCCTTTTCCGAAAATTCATACAGAGTCTTTAAACAATTCCTTGTGTCACAATGATTATGAAACTCTCAAAATCATATCACAGTAAATACATTCCCAGACTGTCAGTAATCGAATTAGGCACCTAAACATATTTGGTCCAATCTATCACTCTGAAGCCAATAGTCTAACTACTAGGAAACACAAATCCAGTGTTCAATAGCCTACTACTCGAAACTTCATAACATGACCAGTAGTCTTATCACTAGGAATCACTAATTTCTCAGCATGTGGTCAGTAAACTTTCTACTACTAGGAATCACAATGTCTTAACCTGTGATCAGTAGTCACTTTACTATTAGGAATCACAATGTCCTAACATAGAATCAATAGACTCTTTCATTACTCGGAATCAGTATGTCTTGACATATGATTAGTAATCTGTTTACTACTAGGAACCACAATCTCATAACTATGTAGCCAATGGTCTAACACCTCCTAGGAACCACCAATTTTCTATCTCTGTGATCAGTGATTTTATACTCACTAGGAGCCACCAATTTAAGAATATATTTGGAATTTAAAAATTCAAAAATATATTCACCCACCCTAACGGGTTGTCTCATCTTTGCTTTCAAGCAAAGTCACATAGCAATCATATATGTTATAATTGACACAAGGATAACATATTAATTGTCTCTGATTAATTTAGAAATGTTATCATGCAATTTTATGATTTCCTTTAATCACACTTGATCTCTCTAGATCTTCTTTTAAGAATCTCGCAAGGCTTAACGTTGTCAGGTGGAACAACATTTCTGTTGTCACCTCTTGAAGTCATTTTCTGAAAAATCACAACAGAATTTCATTATTCTGTTTTTTTTTTCTTCCATAAACTAAACTTAACACTAGAAAATCCACAGTTGGAAATTTAATTCAAAATTAGTCTCACTTAACCTAGAATCAAACATGGTCAAGAATGTTCCCAGAAAGACTGGAGGGGTCACATCGGTCCCACTTAAAATCTAGTTAATCTTTTGACAAAACTTTCAAGAGCATGTTGACTCTTAGTCCATGAAAAACAAATTTAAATTTAAGTTTTCCAGGAGATAAACCAGGTTATAGGTTATAACAAACCAATATCCAAGCAAATAAAATTTGCTACCAAAATTATACCACTCATAAAAGTTAACCAGTACTCCCGGAACTAAGCCCATTATTTCTGACTAAACTCAAAAATATTTTAGCTACTGCTAAAATTTAGTTTCTTTTTTCAAACCAAAACACTTTGGAAATAATCAGATTATAACCAAAGACTTTCTCCAAACTTGGTTTTCCAACACTTTGAGAATAAAAACCCAAAGACTTCCTCAAACTCCAAAGGTTTGAAACTAAATCCATCTTGATTGTCATTTCTAAACAAATAAGAACTACTCTTTAGTCAATGCTAAACACCTTGGTTTCTATTCCAGAAAACCAAATCAAGTTCCAAACTTACAAGCAATTTAAAAATTGCTACAACCAAATACATGCATATAAAATGCTTCTAACAAAACAAGCAAATAAACCTTGCTACCACAAATTGATAAACAAACCAATTAAATCTCAAGCAAAACATGCTTTAAACATTTAAATAAAATAGCCAATCCATAAGAGTTCTATTTAGTCCAAAAACCTTTCCACACTTAGGTATTCCTATTTAACACAAAAGTTAGTAGTCCAAACAACAACATAATACAAAGTAACTAATCTAAAGAAATTGTACATACAATCAAATATTATTTAACCTTCCAGCAAATCATAGAATAGCAAAATAAATAATAAATTAAGATACTATACAAGTTACAAAGCCTTATAACTCCTAAATAAATAAATTTAATTCATCCAATTAAATCACACACTATTCATGGAAATAAATACACAAGTTACAAACCTTAAAATTTATAATCTCAAATACTAAAATTAAATTTATTTCCATGAGTTATATAAGAATTATTAAATAATAAAAATGAAAATAACTTATGTGTATAATTATAGAAAACTAAAAGCAATTTCACATGCAAATTAGTAAAGCTAGAAGCATGCAAAACCAAAATATACATATACAATATTAGTCAATTAGGATGAAACCAAATAAGTAGCTTGAAATTTATGTAAATAAATTTGAATTGTTTATATGTAATAAAAACTAATAAACAAGCAATTCAAGTATATAACCATTCTAACAAATTCCCTAAAACGTCTATATACCTTACAGATGAATAGAATCAACAAAGGAAACCAGCATTTATAATATGAAACAGAACTATACACATGCATGTTGCCAATAAATAAATCTTATTACCATGCACCATTAGCGGTGACAATTCAAATTCTTGGAAACAGGGGTCGTTTTATATTATACTAATCATGCATTTCATATATGGAACAGTGGGCTAAAGTGATTCTCCGAAACAGTGTAGGTGTGATATAAAAAGTTATGATTCTACTCAATAACTACAGAACCTAAACATGTTCTGTATTAATAGATGCAACAACAGTGTACTATTACAAATTATTCTGAATCTATTATCTAATTTCATGAACACCGAAAATCTATTTTAAACTTGTTGTCTACTTTGTAAATTTAGATATATAGATTCATGATAACATAAATTAAAACAAGAACACATGTTGGACATTACGACTAGATTAAACAGAAATACATGATACAATGAAATGGTAGAGAAATCAAACTGAAGTCTGCACAGAAACAGTTTCCTTAAAACAGATTTTTGCCGTCTCACGGATCGAGTGCTTGAGGAATTCCGGCATCTGTCTCCCAGGATATGACGGTCAAAACCCAGCTACGGCAGAAGCACTTTCTGTCTCGCTTAACGAACAAAAACTGTGACAGCACTCTCTCACTGTAGAAATTTCTAGCAAACTGACTAAAGAATGGAAGAAACAATTTCTGTGTTTGAGACTTGACAGGAGGGTCTCAATTTATACATATATAGGGGAGAGAAGAGAAGCCTCCAGCCTTTATGGCTGGTTACTAATGTACCATTAACCTCTGCAATAAAGGCAGGAGTTACAAACCCCATTAATGCACTATTAAACTCTGCAATAAAGACAAAAGTCGACATACCTCCAACACCCATGGTGAGGCGGTTAATCTGTTTTAAGGACACTGTAGTATCACACAGGTTTCGGTTTGCTTCCTATTTCTAGTTTTATTTTATTATGAATTTCTATAAATTTTAGTATGTTCTTATTTTGAAATTCAAAGTAGTTATTCAATATGAATCTATTTATTTGATTTAAATACACAATCTCAAAAAAAAAAAAAAAAAAAACTGTCAAAATAAAAAAAAAATTTAAGAGTCAAAATGAAAAAATAACCAAATATAAAATAGTCTATGTTATTAACTTGTCTTCTATTTTCTTTTCTCTTTTATTTTTATTTTTATTTTTTATTTTGGTAGTAGAGAAAAAAATATCCACACATAAAACCCTCATCGTGATTTCTATCCAAACAGAAGTTATGTTCGGCCTAAAAGGTCTTATTTTTAATTTAAATCATTCACTTATTTCCGATCCCAAGTCTATTTATTAGACTAGAGAAGCTATTTTCATTGGAATATTTTTTTAATTTTGTCCATTTATTTTATCAATTTAAATCTTAACCCCGAGTCCATTTATTAGAGTAGATATATTTTTTTGTCACGACCCAACCCCAAGGGCTTAAGTTTAGAATCGCAACTTACTAATTTATTATTTTTGTAGCAAATTAAAATGCGCAAGCGGAAATAAAAATAATTAAATAGGAAATTACTCCATTTTACTATTTTAATAAGAAAAAAATACATCTATAGAGCTTTTATTATTTTATTATTCAGTGACCGGCCCTAAATAGAAGCAAAGATGAGCAAAAATATTATAAAAAAAAAGAAAAAAAAGAAAGACAAAATAGTGGTTCAACATCAATCATCGTGCGGGTTCCATTATGTGAGGTTGTGTGTTTCCCCTACATCTCGTCACTTAAAAGGGTAACAGCTATAAGCACACAACAAAGTGAGAAATATTATGCCAAGAGTATAGAGAATACAAAATAACCATAGATAGTTAGTTATGCCAAAACATTTACATAATTCAACTTAGTGAATAAATCATTTAAGTGGCATAAACTGAAATACAAAATTTATGTAAATAAATAACTATAATCACGGTATAGAACAAAGCAAAATAGAGGTCACATAAGTGTTAATCAGAACAGAAGTCAATGAATCCATGACAAACAGAGGACCACAAAGTGGTCAAACAGAGACCAATGGTTATTTAAGTCCCCTAAGGCATGAGACTCCCGTGATGATACGTACAAAACATAATTGTTTATAAGATAATAGTCAAATATTCTTTAAAATTTAAACAAATATATCCATGAATTTCATTTTAAACAAGTAGTGTTCAGAAATTAATCCACATAGTTAAAATATTAATATAACTTATACAATATAACTTGCATAAAATAAATTATGATAAGTCAAAACAAATATAAAATATATTATGATAATTAAAGATATAATATAACTCACTTTAATATTGATCATTAATCTTATTTTCCCTTCTTATTAAGTTCTTACTTTCAACAACTTACGTACCCCTCCTTCTCTTTTCTTTTTCTCTTTTTGTCTTCTTCTTTTCTTTTCTTCTTTTCATTCCCTTCTTGACTGGCATAGGTTGCCCCCTTGTATACACAACGCTCTGGTGATGGACTCATCTAATAATCATGCCTTAGTTGATGACTCAGTTTTTCTAAGCTACTAGACAACACAGGTGGCCCAATTATCTTTTCCTCAAATCGTCTTAGTTAATTATGTAATCTTGCTCAAGTAAATCCATTTTAATGTATTATTTCATATATTAATAATCACAATGTCAAATTAATTTATATAACACTATAGCTTAGTTATTTTATTATTTTGCCTTCATCTTATATTGACTCTAATTAATTGTATACTAAATTAAATTATACTTTATCGCATACCAACAGAAAATTAATTATTTATTTTACTATCACATTTGTTATTATTATTATTATTATTATTGTTATTGTTATTATTATTGTTATTATTATTATTTATTTATTCTTACTTTTATATTTATTTACTATCTTTAACTCTAATTTGGCCCGACTAATATTATAATTCCATATTTCTGTTAATTTGGCCCCAAATAATAATCCCTAATTAATTCCATATTTGATAACCCAATACCAATTAGATTCTATATTTATTATTATTTATTTATTAATATATTATTACATACACCCACAATTATATATAATTATAAATATTTATATGATATTTAATTAAACGTTCAAGGTGTCACATTTTTTTTTTAATAACTGAGTGTTCGAACTAGTTTATATATATCTTGACTAATCTCAAAATTCAGAAGTTAACGATCAAACAAATTTTCAATAACCCTTTAAAATAACTCGAATTTAAAATTTTAGATCTTATTTTCAAATTTTTATAACCTCTTAGAATTATCTCTATTAAGATATTCTGACACTCTCACATAATCTACTGGTAAAAATATTTTGAGACACAAATAAATATACATATATTTTTTTGAAATTTAACAGCAGACCAGACCTAATGGTTGGTGCATTGAAGGAAGGGGAAGGAGAGAAGGGTTTGTTTGTTTTCAAAGGTCGAACGGAGGAGATTGTTAGTGAAGGGATTGTTAATGAGAGGACTGTTAATAAGGGGACTAAGAAAAATTATATTTGTTTAATAACTAGTAAACTAGTAATAGTTCATGTTTATTTTGTGAGATGGGAGTAAAATTAACTATATAAAATTTCACAAATACCCTTTGTATTATTATCAAATTTAGGCTTATACCAACTAAAAAATAAATAAATTTTTACTCAATGTTATTCTTCTTCTTATATATATATATATTTATATTTTTAATATTAAAGAATCCAACTATCAAATTTTTTTTACTCGATGTTATTCTTTTTCTTTTTACTATTAATGAATCCAATTATCAATAAATTTTTACTCAATGTCATTCTTTCTCTCTCTCTTTTTCTTTTCTTTTTTTTTTTTTTTTTGCAAATATTAAAGAATCGAACTATCAATAAAATTTTATTCAATTATTTGTATTTAATATTACATGAGTCATATTATGAGTCTCATTCTAAGTATTATAACAAATTTAACAATAAGCCCAAGGGTAAAATAATCAATTCACCCATAGTCCCAGGAGATTCATTTTTGAACACCACATCCCTTAGGCCACTACTAATCCACTCATCTAAGACTTTTCATAGTCCCATGTGACTCTTAATCCTATAGTCACTTTTTAAAACAAACACAATTTTTTAAATCCCTACCTCAATACTAGTCACAATTGCACCCTCCAACTCTAGAAAGAAATGGAGCCTAGCAGAAATGAATATCCCATTGGTTAGCATTTTTAAGTTGTTTTTCACATAACCAGTATTACTTTGGCTGCTTCAATGGAAAGTGATATCTTACATGCAATGTACGTGGTCATTTTATAATATGATTGTATTAATAGTGGGTTGGCATCTTTACATGCCTCTTGAAATGACCTCTATAGATTGAAATTTCATTACTTGATGCTTTTCCCTCATTTTCCTTTTTTTTATTTATTTATATTATCAAAAATGATTCAGGCCTCGAATCATTGGCTCGAATTTGCCTCGAGAGAGAGAGAGAGAGAGACAGAGAGAAGAGAGGGGAAGAGGGCTCGCGTTCGCCGCCGATCGTCGCCCGGCGTCCTCGCAGCAGCTCGTCGCAGCGTCACCCGGCGTCGCCTCGCCCGATCGTCGTCTCCGGCAGCCCCCGCCTCTGCCTCGCCTCCGCGCTCCTCCTTCCTCCTCCTCCTCATCCTCCTCCTCCTCCCTTCTCTTCTCTTCTCTTCTCCTTCTTCCTTCTTCCTTCTTCATCTCCTTCGTTTCTGTTTGAACCAGAAAAGGAAGGAAAAAAAAAAAAAAAAATCTCATTCGAGCCAAATTCGAGGCCTCGAATTCGAGGCCTCTATCACCGCTCTTATATTATTTAAAACTATAATGTTGTCTTATTCATGTGTGACTACTAACCAGACTTTTAAGCAACAACAACAGTAACAATGATAACAACAGCAACAACTACTTAATCCCGCATTATATCTTTGTGCATCACTACTTCATAATATTATTTTTCTTTTGTATTTTTTTTTTTATTTATTGAAGCTCTTCTTGTATAGTGAATTGTGTACCATAATATATGTTCCTTTCTTGTTCTGGGATTATCTTCTATAATATTTATTTGGACTTTTTTTAAGTGTACAATTTTTCATGTGTCACTTATACAAAAAGTGTAAGTGGAAAGTAAAAATAAAAGCATGACTGCAAACAGAAAAAGACGTAAGTGTAAGACGTAAGTTACACACCATAACAGTACCCTATTTATTTTTGTTCAACAAAATCTCGCTCACTAACCAAAAATAATAACAATAAAGTACGATGACATTTATGGATGAATATGGTGAGAAATTTCTTTTGAGAAAAGCTACTTTTCGAGATATAATTACTCAATATTTTTTTTTACAGTGTGTTTTGTGGTGGAAGTTAAATTTGAATAAGAATAATATTATGTATATTAATTAATGTACACATTAATATATTAAAAGATGATGTGATATCATTTATATAGTTTTGGATATTTATAATTTGTATAATAAATATAGTCAATAATAATATCATAATATTAGTTGGTATATTAGTGTGTACACTAATTGGTGCCTGTAGTATCTTCGTTTGAGTAATATATGATTCATGTGTAGAATAAATTTAAATTATAAAATGGTAATTTTAGATAATTTGTAGGTTGATAAGTCTAGGTTTGTAACTCATTTCTTTTTGATATCATTTTCATTTTCATTTTCAATGCATATTTTTTTTTTTTTTTTAACGTCAAAGTTTGAAAAAATGCATCATCTTCAAATAATTGCCAAAATAGTTTTCAAAAGAGGGTGGTCTAAAAAATTTATAAGTTACAAGTACAAAAGTTTATAAATTATAAGTAGAAACTAAAAGTATTTATTTTTAAAATTTCAAATAAAAATTTTAAACAAAACATTATTTATACCTCATAAATTACCACCAATATTAAAAAAAAAAAAAAAAAAACTGACACAGACGTCTCGTATGAAAAACGTTATAAATAACTACTAAATGCACTAATGTCCAACTATTGAAAACAATGTATTAGAGAGTTTTTCGTATGGATGCTCTTGTGTGTTATAAAAATTATAGTAATATTAAGAATATAGAAATTAAGGGGCAATTTGGTAACTTGTTAAAAAAAAATTTAATTTTTTGACTTTTTAACTTTTTTACATAAAAAAGTCACTAAATAATCAAAAAAGTTAAAAAGTTAACTTTTTACTAATTTTTCAAAACACTACTAAATGAGGCATAACTCTTTTATAAGGGGTAAGTTTTACATGTAGGTCTTATAGATGTGGGCCTCACTCTCGTGAGAGAATTGTATTCATTTTGTGTTGTGATTTTTGTATTCTTAATATTATTATAAGAAATTCTGCTATACTTACGTCGAGGCCGAAACTAAGATCTCTGTGTACTTTGAGATTTTTTAAGATGTGGTTTCGTTTGTCAATTATATATTTTTATCAAAAAATCACTATAAATTGTTACATTACTCTTTCTACTTTTCTGCATATTTATTTTTGTAAAAAGTCGAAAAAATACTAAAATAGTTTAGGGCAAATTACACTAATAGTCCCTATAGTTTGGTGCTTGTGTCACTTTGGTCCCTGACTTTTCAATTGTGACACATTTGACCCTGAATTTTGAATCTTGTTCCAAATAAGGACAATTGAATATATAATTAGATTTTTCAAGGGTAAAATTGTCAATTTGATAAAATATAAACTAATTTGACAAAATATAAACTAATTTGACAAAAATAAATGTCAAACAAATATTTTTGAATTTTAAAAAATTATTTCTACTTACTAAAAATAAAATTATGTAAAATTGATAAATCTTTTTGACATTTATTTATTTTTTTTACCAAATTAATTTTTATTATGTGTTTGGATGATGATCATGTAAAATAAATTTAAAAAAATTAATCATGTAATTTTTATTAATTTTACATAATTTTTATCATTGGTGGATAAAAATAATTTTAAAAAAATTAAAAATATTTTTTTGACATTTATTTTTATCAAATTAGTTTATATTTTATCAAATTGACGATTTTACCCTTGAAAAATCTAATAATATTTTCAATTGTCCTTATTTGAAACAAGATTCAAAATTCAGGGTCAAATGTGTCACAATTGAAAAGTCAGGGACCAAAGTGACACAAGTCCTAAACTATAGGGACTATTAGTGTAATTAACCCAATAGTTTATTCTCAAACAAGGCTCATAGTCATTTTTTTTAAAATGATTTTTTGGATGACTGAAAATTTTGCTAAAGTTGAGAGTACAATAATCATTTCACATTCCAATTCTCAAACTGTAATTTTATCAATCTACAATCATTCTAAAAAAAAAAAATTACTCTAGACGATCCTGTCTCTAACAAGAGACTATGGAAATTCAATCTAGACTTGAGGCGCTCGCGGTTCGGTTGCGTCTGGAAAATCTCTAATCTGTCATCCGTCCGTCGAATTGGCGAATTGAAAAAATCAATCCGCATCAATCCACCGGATTGGCGGATATGGATTGACGGATTTGCGGATGAATGCGAATTGATTTGGCGGTTTAAACTTTTACAAATTTTGAATATAATACAACTTGTCAACATTTTTTTTTTAGACAACAATCCAATTCAACATAACTAAAAGATTATTAAGTAAATTGTCAAATACCAATAATAAATACATATACAAAAACCATCCATTATCAAAACTACTTCATTACTTTTTTTTATTCAAAAACTATTTCATTTGATTTTTAAAAAAAAAGGACAAAATCGAGCCTTATATTTTTCACAAAAAAATACCGAATATCAATACTTGCCATTTGATAAAAGAATTTTCGAATTGAAAATATAACAGAATATCTAAATTCTTTTTTCAATTCAAAACACAAACAGAACATCTAAATAAATTGAAAACACAAAATCTTATAAATTATTAGAGGTGTACGCAGTTTGGTGGTTCAGTTACAACCAAAAGAACCTCAAATCTGTCATTCGTCCAAAACTAGGTGGATTAGAAAAAATCAATCTGTAATCGTCCGCTCGTCATCACCCATTCGTAAAAAATGCGGCGAATCAATTTAGTTCGATTCAGTGAATTTAAACGGATCAAAATATCTTTGAGCACCCCTAATCTAGACTTTGAGCAATGAATCCAAAGATCTTATCACTTAATCAACTCATATTAATTTTTGAAAGAATTACAAATACAACCCCATTTTGTAGTTCGAAAATTATGAGGCTCGAATGGCCCGAGTCCAAAATGACGACGTTTTGGTTTTTTTTTTTTTTTTCTCCTTTTTCTTTCTCGTTTTTTCTGAAGATGAAGAATATGAAAGTGAAGAAGAAGAAGAAAAAAAGAGAAGAGGGAGCTGGACAACATCTTCATCAACACATCAACAACAACATCATCATCATCATCAACACATTATCATCATCAACAATTTTATTTTATTTTATTTTTCCAGATCCAAATCTACTTAGAAAAAAAAAGAAAAGAAGAGAAAACAGAGTCTGAAAGAGGAACATCTTTATTAACAACAACATCTTCATCAACACCATCATCATCATCATCATCAATGCATTATCATCATCAACAATTTTATTTTATTTTTTCCAGATCTAGATCTACTTAGAAAAAAAGAAGAAGAAGACAAAACAGAGTCTGAAAGAGGAGATCGGCGATACCCACTGGCATCACCACCATCACCGTCGATCATCTTTTCTCCTTCTTCTTTGTCGCATCTTCTTTCTTCCTCTTCTCTTCTCTTCTCTTCTCTCTCTCTCTCTCTCTCTCTCTCTCTCTCTCTCTCTCTCCTCTTGTCTTCCTTCCGTCTGTGTTTGAAAGAAAGAAAAAAAAAATGCCCAAAACGACGTCGTTTTGGGCAATCGGGTCATTCGAGCAGAAAAAATTTGGAGTTACAAATAATTTTTGTTACAAATAAGTAGAAATCAAAAAAATTATTTATAGAAAACAAAAAAAAATTATAATATTAATTAATATTTACAATATTTATATTTTTTATAAATATTTTTTTTGACTCCACTCTTTTTGCAATCCCCCTTTAATTTTCCAGCGCGTTTTGAGTTGAATCACGTGTGTACTCTCACTCAATAATAATATGCATGATTATAGGAATCCATGTTGGGATATCGCATTGGCTGAGCAGTCATTTCTATGAAATTGTAGGTTGTTTTATGTAGAGAGTTAAACGTTAATTTTTTAATTTTTTTAAAAATAATTTATAAAAAATATAAAAAAAATATGTGATTTAAAATGAATTAAAAATTAAAAAATAATTTATAATTATATTTCTAAAATATTCCTATATAGATTGATTTTGAAATTCGTTTTGATAATTTAAATTATTTGTTTTTTACGATATATCGACTATAATATATTTATAAAAAAATTAAACTAATTAAATATTATTAATTATTTCATCAAATTATATTTATATCTACAAAATAAATGATAAATATAATTTAAATTATAAAATAAATAAAAATATGAATAAATAAAAAGATTAATTATATCAAATGAATTAAATTTTTATAAATATAATATATTTTTTATAACAATAAAAAATAAATAATTTAAATTATTAAGACGAGTCCAAAAATAAATCATATGACCGCGTAATAATAACAGAACACCTTTAAAATATGTCCAAGGGTCTCAGTAAAGTACCAGCTAACGCGCTCCCAAACCCAAAAACGACGGGTTGGTTTGGTTTGTGTTTCTGAAAAAAATTTCTGAAATTTTTTCTACCAAATAAATTTTTTCAAAAAAATTTCTCAAAACACACAAACCAAATAAGTGTTTCAAACAAATCTCTCACACACACACACATCAAATCAATCATTTTTTCCAAAACTCTTTCTCAAAACAATTTTTCAAATTTTTTTTCTAAAACACACAAACCAAACATATTTTCGTACTTTTTATCTCTAAAACACATTTCTCAAACACAAACCAAACATACCCGACAACTCCCTAATTTAAAACTCTATAAATAAAACCAATTTCACGCCAAACTTGAAACTTGTAGTACTCTCTCTCCTCCTACTCATTCGCTCAAGCACCTTTGAACAGTCAACCATCTCTCTCTCTCTCTCACTGGAATTGGGGTACTCTCCCACTCTCTCTCTCTCTCTCTCTCTCTCTCTCTCTCTCGCTGTTTTCTTTTCTCTCTCTAGAATACAATGGAGGCAGAACCGCGAGATGCGCACTCTGTTACGATTCCGCTGTTGCTCGGCGATAATGGTGATGAGAAACAGAACAAGCTTGCCCAAAAGGAAACCGAAGGACTCATCGTATCCTACGGCAATACCTCTTTCTTCAATACATGCTTCAATGGCCTCAACGCTTTATCAGGTTCTCTCTCTCTCTCTCTCTCTCTCTCTCTCTATGATTTGCTTTGATGTTTTGTTTTTCAAAAGAAAAAAGTAAATTAAATGTACCCCCCAAAAAAAAAAAAATATTTCGATGTTGGGTTTCTATCACATTAACACTGTGTTTGGATTGAGGGATTTGGAGAGAAAAGAAAAGAAATAGAGAGAAATGTATTTCTCTTCCTTGTTTGGTTATCTTAAGTGGAGAGAAATGGAGAGAAATAGAAAGAAATGGAGAGAAACTCATTTCTCTCATAACCCTTATTTTCAATCTTCCCAAAAGTGGAGAGATTGGGAGAGAAAAGAAATCCACAAATGTTTATATTTTCATAATACCAATTTTACCCCTATAAAAATAAAAGAAATAAAATGATTGAAAATATAAAAAGATTATTTTGGTAATATAACATAAAATAATTTCTTTTCTTTTCTTTTAATGAAATCTAACCAAACAAGAAGGAAAGAAATCACAATCTTTTTTTTTGTTTTATTTCTTACTTATCCAAACAAAAAGGAGAGAAATTACAATCATTTCTTTTCTTTTCTTTTCTCTTATTACTTAAGTAATCATTTCTTTTCTTTTCTCTCCTAAGTTACCAAACATAGCGTAAAAAATGAATCTGAACCTAAGTTGATTTTTTTTTTTTTTTTTTAAGAAGTTTAGGAATAGAAGCAGATCATAGAAGACAATTTTGTGTGTATTTTTTTTCCGTGTGCATCCAGCTGCGGACATGGAAAGTTAAATCGAACTAGGGTTGATTGGGTTCAACCTACTCTTCATCCTCGTTTGGAAAGTTATAATTTTAGATAAACACATAAAAAGTCAATAAAAAAAAAAAGTCAAAATTTTCAACTCATACAAATATATATATTCATCTATTATATTTTTGCACTTTTATACGTATTTTTGTAAAAAGTTGAAAATTTTTTGTTTAAGTTTTTCGGATTAAATTTTTTAAAAATTAAATTAAAAATGCCTAACACGCCAGTGGGGTCCTGAGGGTGTCCTCCCATTGGCCAAAAACAGTTTTTTGTTTTGTTTTTTTCAGCGAATGAGGGGGTGACACCTCACTGGGATTGTCAGTGGGGTCACCCCGCTGGGCGTCTGTAGCATGGCACTTTTTGATTTTAGCGTTTTTTTTTTGTTTTTAGTGGATATTTTTAAAATTTTAAATGTTATTTTTTAATTTTTTTTAGATACATCTTACTTAGACCTATTAAAAAGTAAAAAATTTATGAAAAAATATTTTAAAAAATTAATAAATATATAAAAATATAAAAAATATATTAAATTTTCGTTTTTTTTTTGTATTTTTGGTATTTCTTGAATTTTTAAAAAATTTTTTTACAATTTTTTTATATTTTTTATGTATATTTATGTTAGGTATGTCTAAAAAATTAAAAAATTATTTAAAACATTAAAAAATTTAATAAAAACAAAAAAATACAAAAAATAAAAAAGTAAAATTTTTTAGAAAGTGTTTTTAGAAAAATAGAACAAATCAAAGTGGTTTTTTTTTTTTTTTCATTCATATTTTAGAAAAAAAAGTTATTAAAACAGTTATTTCTCAAATCAGTCCGTCATATAAAAAGTTGCATATTGTGAGGTAATTTCTAGTTAGAGTATTTCTAACGGTTTAGCAAAATTTTTACTAAATTCGAGTAAAAAAAAGTTGATTTTCTTAATCTGATACGCGTAGCTCCAATGGTTATGGTTACTGTAGTATGCATCAAAAAAGGAAAGGGACGTCCAGTAGGTCGACCGGTTCAAATATTTTTTAAACCGTTTGAACCAGTAATTTGAACCATTTGAACCAGTTTGCAGGCCAATTTTTGCATGAGCCGGTCGACCGGTTGGTCAACCGGGTGGTCAACTAGGTGGTCGACCCCGTAGTGTAAAATTTTCACAAATTTCTATTTTAATGGCTTTGCATAGTGAATTGGTAAAAGGAGCAAGCCGTCTTCAATTTGGTGAAACGTTTGATATTTTTTCAATTTGATACTGTGTTGGTGCAATTATTGGAGCATAAAAAATAACTTTTTTTTATCAAATTTAAATTTAATGTTAAATTTGGTGAACGGTTAGAGACGGCCTTATGGGAGGAGGTGATGGTGGTGATTGGCGGCGTTGTTGACAATGGTGGTCAGAGGGGGTGATTGTGAGCGAGGAAAAATAAATGAAAACTTAGTTCAAAAAAGAAAGAAAGAAGTGAAACTAACTATTTTTATTTGGTAGATTTTATTAACTATTTATACTTTTTTAAAACAAAAAAATAGACACCAAATTATTTCAAGTTTTCAACCAAAAAAAAAAAAGGGAATTTAATAATGCATATTGTGTGTATTTTTGCTTCATGGGTTACTCTCCTTTATTTTGTTGATATTTCTGGTTTTATGCAAAAGTATATATTTGCCTAAGATTTTGATGAAATCATTTCATTCTCTCTTCCCATTGCTGATGTATTGTGATATATAAACAACTTGATTGTTCTAAATCTTTAGTTCTCTATGCGGGTGTTTAGGAAACCAATATTGAGGCTAAAATAGCCTTAAATACATTTTTAGCCAAATAACCTCAAATAACTTAAACCAATAGATAGATGAATGAAAAAAAAAAAAATAAATAAATAAATAAATAAAATAAATAAATTCATTTTGGCATGGGGCAGCTACACTGTCACGTAGACAGTGTAGCACAGTGGAGTTGACAGCCTATGGCCTAAGATAGTAAATGACGATTTTGCCTTTTCACACCAATTTTGAAAAATGTAAGATTATAGACAAATTTGTCATTTTAATTTCAAATATCATTTCAACACATTTTTCAATGCAACACTTCAAATAAAAATTCATCCTATCTTTCTAAACATAAAAATTAAAATAGCCTACTAAAATAGTCAAAAAGCCTCTAAAATAGCTATTTCCCAAACACTCACTATGATTGTTAAAGATGGTAGATTAGAACTAATGAACTTTTCAAAATTCCAATTTGCTGACCCAGTAAATTTGATAATAGATTTCTTCAAGAATTGTTTTTTTGTTTTTTAATTTACTTTCTAAAATTAGAGATGAGAATCATGAGTATGATCGGCACCGGAAAGAGAATCTTGCCAACCAATTTAACAAAAAAAGAAAAAAAAAAGCTGCAAAAGCTTTGATTCTAGGCCTCCTTTACTAGAACTTTTTAAGAATTTAACCCGAAAAAAAAAGAGAAGGCGCATAAGCTTTGATTCTAGGCCTCCTTTACTCAAACTTTTTAAGTCTTTGCTTTAAACCTTATATTAGTGTGTTTTACAAATATATCATTTCTTGGTTTTAGCTTATATGCATTCTCAAATCTAATACCCATCTCTCTTTGCTTGTTTTCCATCCATCTACTTGGGATTCAATTCAAGTTTTTTAGCGTTTTTCACTGACATCTTGACTCATAACGTAACTGCAACTAAATCCCACCTCTGTTCTTTCCTCAGGTGTTGGAATCTTATCAATTCCCCATGCAATAGCATCGGGCGGTTGGTTGAGCTTGATACTTCTGTTTGCCATTGCCATCGCAACATTCTACACAGGCATGTTAATTAAAAGATGCATGGATAAAGATCCAAATATAAGAAGTTATCCCGACATAGGTGAGCAGGCATTTGGGAGCAAGGGAAGAATGGTGGTATCGGTTTTCATGAACATGGAGCTCTACTTAGTTGCAACAGGCTTTCTGATCCTAGAAGGCGACAATTTACAAAATTTATTACCAGATGTGGGATTTGATATTGCCGGATTGAGCATAGGTGGAAAACAAATGTTTGTCATGGTTGTTGGGCTTGTTATACTTCCTACAATATGGTTAAATAACCTGAGCATTCTATCTTATATCTCTGCCAGTGGAGTTTTAGCTTCTATGATCATCTTGGGCTCGATTTTGTGGGCTGGCACGTTTGATGGCATTGGATTTGAGCATAAGGGAACGCTTATAAATTGGAATGGAATTCCTACTGCTGTGAGCTTATACGCCTTTTGTTATTGTGCCCATCCGGTTTTCCCCACCCTATACACTTCTATGAAAAACGGAAGACAATTCTCCAAGGTAATGCATAGTGTTTGAATGATCAAACGCTACAAAGTACAGACACAGATACTTGACACGGGCACCTCAACACATAATTTTTTTAAAAAATGCAGTTCATTCTTGTAAATTTACATTGTTATTATTTTATTAATGTATATTAATATATTTTGTTTAAATTTATAATTAGTTTTATATGTCTTAGCGATTGATACATGTCTGTGTGAAATGTATTTGACTAGTGTTGATGTCCGACTCACAGATAAAACATGAACATGTCAATTTCTTAGAGTGCCAATGCTTCTTAGACTAGAGGTGTTTTGGCCTTTTTATGTTACTGAGTTCCCATTTGCTGTCCTTCATTGCAGGTGTTGCTCTTATGCTTTTCCCTCTGCACCATCACATATGCATCAATGGCAGTTTTTGGGTACATGATGTTCGGTCCAAATGTGCAGTCACAGATAACCTTAAACCTTCCGGTTGGAAAAGTAAGTTCGAAAGTGGCAATATGCACAACCCTAGTGAATCCCATAGCGAAATATGCATTGATGGCAACACCAATAGTGAATTCTATTGAAAATCGCTTTCGATCACACTACAGTAAAAGACCCATCAGTTTCTTGATCAGAACCATCTTTGTGATCAGTACTGTCATCGTAGCCCTGGCTCTTCCATTCTTCGGGTCTCTCATGTCACTTGTTGGTGCTTTTTTAAGCGTCACAGCCTCAATCATACTTCCCTGCGTGTGTTACTTGAAGATTACAGAGACTTATCGGAAACTTGCGTTCGAAATGATGATCATATGGGGGATTGTGGTTTTGGGCATAGCTATTGCAATCAGTGGTACATACACTTCTGTTTTAGAAATAGTTGGGAATTTGAAAGCGTGAGATAATAATAGTTTCTCTTTTGCGGGACTGCTAGGATTTCTGTTGTGTAATCTACTAGAGTCTAGGATATTAGTAGAGGCAGGGAATGCTTTGGGCATTCCTCAAGTGATGTTTGTAGGACAATCTTCCCTACATATATAATTTTCTGCTGAGCAATTTGTATATTTTTGTATGTTTTATTGGAAAAGAATGTTTTTGTATCATCTTTAAGAATAATATTAGGGATCATGAAAAAATTATCATGAAATGTTTTATGAAAAGTTTTCATCCTTTAATTAGTGTGGTGTTTTTTTCTATCTATAACCTAACGATAGAAAATCTTTCATGATATTTGGCATTACTCTATGTTAAAACCATCACGCCCTACTTGCACATAAGAATTACACAAATTGTCGAGACAAATGTGAAGGGCCCAAAAATAGTAATAATAGAGGCAAGCCGGAGCTTATACTTATATTTCTGTTTAGGGATTGTCTGTAATTGTTCAATGTAAGAACTTTTTGTTAGCGGTCAAAAAAAATAAAATAAAAAATTTGTTAGAAATCAAAAGTTGGGCCGGCTCCTATTGGTTCCAAGTGCTACTATAGGCCCAATGTAAATGCATTGGCCCTGCTCTATGGCCAGCAGGTCGGCCAGTTACCCTTGACTAGAATGATGCCCAAGGTTTGAGATTGAGAAATCCTTGTGCTCTCAAATAGGAATGGCAATGGGGCGGGGTGGGGCTGGGGACTACACCCCCCTTTCCCGATCCCCAAAAGTGACAAATTTCTCGTCCCCGTCCCTGTCCCCGATCCCCGGCGAGGAGCCCATCGCCCCTCCCGCCCCTGCCCCCGATCGGGGATCGGGTTTCCCCAACCCCGAAATATCCCCGATCTTTTTCTTCTTTTTTTTGAATTTTGTTCAACACAACACAGGACAAGAACAAAAAAATAAAAAATAAAAACTGAAATTGAAGAGAATCACTTCATTTATTTTCATCATCATCATCAACAAAAAATTTGAAATCTGAAAAAAAGAAAAAGAAAAAAGTCAGTTTTCATCATCATTATCAACAATCTAAAATCTGCAAAAAAAAAAAAAAAAAAAAAAAAAAAAAAAAAAAAAAACCAGAATCACTCATAGAAATCAAGAAAGACTTTAGATCATTGAGGATTTAATCTGTTTTCATCAAGAAGAAAAACTTAACCTCACTTTTGAGGGACGACGGTAGCGGCGATGCCGAGGGGAGTGGTGTCAATGCCGAGGAGGCTGGCTTGCTTCAACTCTAGATCGTTGAGGAAGATGAAAGTGAGGGGACGACGAGGATGATGAAGATGGTTCTGGCGATCCACGAGGTTCCGGCGATTGGAGACTACGACATCGCGAACCCCTTCGTTACCGTTGCTGCTCGATCTACTGAAAGAGAGAGAGAGATGGAAGAGAGAAACCGAGCACGAGAGAGAGAGAGAGAGCGTCGTCTCTGCTCTGCTCGCCGAAGAGCTACGTGTTGTGTTTGTGTTGAGTGTGTGTGAGTGTTCAAACAAAACCCTAATCACACACATATATGTTATATATAAAGCAGGGGCAAAAGGGTAGTTTCATCTCAGGGGGCAGTCGGGCTGGGGATCGGGGCCGGGGTCGGGCCGGGTCCGGGGCTGAAACATGTATCCCCATCCCCGACTCAAATATCATCGGGGATTTAATTTTTAATACCATCCCCGACCCGTCGGGAGTATTTTTCGAGGAATAACCACTCAATTCGGGGGTCGGGGGATCGGGTCCCCATCAGGCTAGGTTCCGATTGCCATCAATATTCTCAAACCCATATGCACCCGATTCTTAGGACATGATATCCACCAAAGTACTATTCTTCCTATCAGTCGGTTTATTGAATTTGCTTCTAAGTTTCTTGACGAAATCTTAGACAAAACCCAGTTACAACGATTTTTAGGTTCCTTAAATTACATTGCTGAATTTTATAAGGATCTTAGGAAAACTTGTCAACCCTTCTTTGATTGATTGAAAGATAATCCTTCACCCTGGTCTTCTACACATACTGCTATCATTCAACAAATCAAAAAATATGTCAAGACTTTACCCTGTCTTAGGATTCCTATTGAAAATTCTTTCAAAATTATTCAAACTAATGCTTCTGACGTTGGTTGTGGTGGTATTCTCCTTCAGAAAATAACTCCTCAGTCATCTAAACAAATTGTTCGTTTCCATTCTGGTGTTTGGAACAAAGCACAAAAGAATTATAGTACTATTAAAAAAGAAATTTTACCTATTGTTTTATGTATTAGTAAATTTGAAGATGATAAATTTTTTTACTACGTGTTGATTGTAAGAGTGTTAAATATGTTTTAGAAAAAAATGTTCAAAATATTGTTAGTAAGCATATTTTTGCCCGTTGGCAATCTATTTTAAGTATTTTTTATTATGATATTGCCTATATATATGGTAGTCAAAATTCTATTCCTGATTTGCTTACCCGAGAATTTTTACAGGGGGGTTAGGGATGGCAACTCCTTTTATTTCCTACCATAAATTAAAAGTCACCTATTATAGAGAACTTATTTACCAAATTGCTTACCGTATTACTTGCCTTAAGACAGCTCGCAAAACTACTCACCGTGCATAATTCATACAATTTCATCAAATTACCAATCGTCGTAATTTACTTACTCAGTATACTAATTGCCTTCATTACCATTTGAACAAATTAGATATCCTCAGCGGATGCTAAATTTTGTTCATTCTCTTACAGATGTCTAGTCAGAAATCTCAGAAACCTCCCAGCAAGGCCATTGTTCCAGCCAATCAACCTATTGTTCTTCCTCCTACTGATTTAGTCAATCATTACCAAGTTCTTGATAATATTTGTAAACCTAGTTATACTGCTACACTTGCTACAGACCCATTTGCTTCATCTTCCCAGTCATTTACTCCTTATCTACCTAATCCAGTCAGAACAACCAGAACTGATTATATTAAAACCTAGTCTATTAATTTATTCTTCAAGGAACCTATTCACAAGAATATTCATAATGTTCTTGACTTAGTTAAATCGTATTTCCCTCCTGGATGGCATTTTGTTCCTCTCCATCCAGAGAAGGCAATTACTTTCTACAAAGACATTCTTTTTCATCATCAATCAATCGCTATTAAACCTATTTATGATTGAACATATACCTGTAAAATCATTTACCATTCATTATATATTTATAATATTGTTTCTCTTGATGAATGGGGTCTCTTTTTTCTACTTCGTGATTTATCCGGTCATACCATCCAATATAGTTATTATGATTATATGGATGCTTAGTTCAAAATCCTCTTACATTAAAATGAGTCATATACTCACTCTTAGTTTCTCCAATTTGATTATAAATTCAAGTCAACAATTACCACATGGTTCCTCAAATGGTGGTCTTAACATGATGCCATATCTGAGATTATTCCATCTGTATTAATGGAACAAATTCACTATTTCTCTTCTGTCTATAAACTTAGTCAGCATCAAAGTCAATTCCTTTATTACTCATTTTTATGTACAAATACAAAGTCCCTTGGATTTTCAAATAGCAATATGTTATTTCTGAAAATATAGTCACCAGACTTCATTTTGTCAAATGGTGGGATACTTTTAAATCTCATCGGATTATTGAACAAGTCCAAGAAGAATTTCCAGTCAATTCTTATGCTCTAACTCTAGCCATGGTTAAAGCCCAGCAGAACCCAACTACTTCAGTCACACAAGGCAGCCTAATTCCACTAGTCAAACTTGGAAGCCCAACAACCAGCTCTTCCAAGCCCAAGTCAGCTCAGTCAAAGCCAGAGCTAAGACCAAGTCATCTAGTGATGAATTGATCCAGATGGCCAAGCTATTGATGGCCCAAGCCAAGTCACAGATTGAAGATGAAACCTCTGACGAATCTAGTTCCTCTGAGGCTTCAACTAATAATGAACCTTATGGGCTCCAGTTTCAATATGCTCAGGACCCATATGCTTAAATAGTTAGCCATTGGATTCTATATATATGTACAAATCAACTTCAGTCACTACTCTTACTTTGAGAAAAGCTGCTGATATATATATATATATATATATGTATATTGATTCCCCATTAGTCAACTGTGCAGTCATGTTCCCTTACTGCAAGTAATTAAAAAAAAAAAGCAAAAAATTCTTGGTCACAGAAAAATGCTCTCTGCACCCATGTATCTCTTATTTTCAGGCTTTTCAAAAGTCACAAGTTTCGTAGTATTTTCCAACTTTTGAAGTCACAAGCCTCACAGCTCCAGTCACGGGCCTCATAGTTCCAAGATTTACAAGCTCAACAGTTATCCACTTTGCCTATAAAAGAGGCTTCTCCGTTCAGGCCAAGGCAGAACAGAAAGAGTTCACAATTTTCTTTCTCAGTTTTTCTGTAAAATTTTAAGTTTGTTTTAAAATTCAAGGATGCAAGTAGAAGTTGTATTTTCCAGTTACTTTTAGTAAACAATTCTGTATTTTTTGATTACTTTCAATAACTAATTGTAAGTTAATTTAAACGATTGTGAGCTTATTTTACTTATTTGTTCTTATTTAAAAATATTTTATTTTATTTTAGTTCATTTAACTTATCTATTCTTATTTAAAAATATTTTATTTTATTTTAGTTCATTTAATTTAGTATATTGAATATTATACTCTAATAAGTAGAAAAATATATTGAATTTTCGTATTTTTTTGTATTTTTGGTATTTAGTGAATTTTTTTAAAAAAAATCACAAATATTATACTTTTTAATTGTATTTCTGTTATGTGTGTTTAAAAATTAAAAATATTAATTAAAATGTTTAAAAAATTCAGGTAAAATAAAAAAAACATGAAAAACAAAAAAATAAAATTCTTTAAAAAGTAAATTCAAAAAATAGAAACCAAACAGAGTGATTAATGTTGTGAAAAAAATGTCAAAATTCTAAAAGTTAGCCAAGTTTTGATATTTAGATTTGAATTTTAGGGTTTGTTTGACAATGACTTTTAGTTGATTTTTTAGTTTTTTTGACTTTTTTAGTTTGGGACTTTTTTGTTTGTTTGGTTTTCTTTTAACTTTTTTGCATTGGAAATGATGTTCTCAAAGTGAAATGACAAAATTGCCCTCCATTTGGAAATGATATTTTTTTTGACTTTTTATTTGTATATGAATCAATTTGATAATTTTACATCTGAATTCAAGTATTTTGACATTTTATAATTTTATAATTTTTTTTTTGTTCATAAATAATTATTTAACCCCATACTAAATGTCAAACCGAGGCTTAGAATCTTTTTTTTCTCTATTCTTATTTCTATCCCTTTCCCTCCCCAACCATATGCTTTTTGACCTAAATAAAAAAGAAAAAAAAATTTCTTTTTAATTTTTTTTATACATGTCTTGCACATGTCAATCCTACAAAAGCACGAGCACTAGCTGTTATAAGTATTAATTAAGGGGGCTATTTGAGAACATAAATAAAAAGTCAAAATTAATTTTTAATTTATTTTGAGTTATATTAATTTTCACATAAAAAAATTTTAAAAATTAAAAAAGGTTTCAAAAAATTAAATTTTAATTACTTCTCAAAAAAAAAAAAAACAAAAAAACAAAAATGAAATGTAATGAATTAATGAAGGGTTAACAATCGCTAAGAAAAAGATATGCACAAGCTTTTTGCTGGGCACACGCGTCACTCACACACAAACCCACTGTGTTACGAAAAATAAATAAATAAATTACATCCTCTTGGCTCATCTCATTGATGCTTCAAGTAAAATCATAACATGGGGACACGTGGGCTCTGATCATGGAGTTAAATGGACTTTTTCACTTTTCGAGGTGGGGCCACATTAGAATGCGGATGCCACCGTAGCATATATTGTAACAACAATGATTCATCCCACATTTTCCCCCATCCCCTTTGACTCCCTCTCTCTCTCATTGGTTACTTTTTTTTTTCTTTTTCTTTTTTTCCCTGCTCCTCCAATCACCTCCCGTCACGTGACAAAGAGGGTGAGGGGGTGGCCCCAAAAGGAGGTCCCAAACATTATTCTATATTGTAAACCACACACATCCGTTTGGCAATGAAGTTTGGGGTTATTTTAGTTATAAAAAATAAAATAAATTATTTTAATCATAACAAATAAAATATCATATTTAATTCATAATTATTACACTTTTTTTTCATAAATTTTTTTTAAAAAGTTAAAAAGTCATTTTCAAACTAAACTTTTTAGTCAAGACCAAAATAACTAAAAAAGTTAAAAAGCTAAAAAACTAACATACTTTCCAAACGGAGGCATAGTAAGCTTAGGTTTGACATCTTTTAAAAAAGTTAAAAAGTATAAAAATCACTATCCTATTTAAGTCATATCATCTTATTTAAGTCATATTATTACTCTATTATGTCATTTCAAACTTAACTCATATTTTATAAAAAATTAATAAATATAAATATACTTATTTAGAATATCCCAAACAATCCTTTAGACTTGTTTGAAAAGCAAAAAAAAAATAATCAAACACAGAATATATTGTTAACCAAACATATAGTAAGACCTTTGAAAAGTAAAGAAAATAGTATTACAAATTATTACATCACTTTTTTTTATTATTATATATATATATATTTTTATCAAATATAAAAATTAATTAAAATAATCAATTTACAAACTTATTATAAAAATCAAAAAATCAAAACAACACATACAACTTTACATATTGAGACACAATAAGGAGATACCACCACCCATGGGTATCACTTTTTTGAGTAGTTCTGTTCTGTGTAACGAGTACAACTGAATAAAAATTTTTTTAAAAAAAAAATTATTGACTTTTTTTAATAAGAATCACTTTCTAAAATTTTTATCTAGTTCAACATTTATTAAAAGAGTAATAGTTGAATCAGCTTACTTATGTGTTGATTTTATTCTCGGTACTAATTGATTTTCTTCCTCCAGCAATGAAATTTATTTGTATTAATCATATATTACATTTAGATCAAGTTTGGGAAGACTAAATAAGCATATTTTTTTACTTTTATTGAATTATGTGTAGAAAAAGTAGAAAGGAGATGTTAATTGATGTGACCCAAAAAAGATAAAAAGATAAAAAGTATGGACTAAAATAGGATAGCCAAACTTGGCCTAAATAAGTGTACTTTTTAACTTTTATTGAATTATGTGTAGAAAAAGTAGAGAGCAGATGCTGATTGATGTGACCCAAAAAAGATAAAAAGATAAAAAGTATGGACTTATTTTGGGATACCAAACTTGGCCTTAATCTTTATTATTATGATAGTAATTCATTAAGTTTTAATAAATATATTTTTTGCATTCAATTTTAACTTATTTCATTGTTCCAAAGCTTCTTCAAAAGTTAATGTTTATTTTTGCAACAACATTGTCACATATCACGATTTTTGTTGCACTGTGAACGAAACAAAGGTGAGCTATCCGGCGGGTGGGTTTGTCGGAAAACCTCTCCAACGGTCAAGTTAGCTTTCTGAGAGAAGAGAGAAGGTAGAGCACTCTAGAGAGTGAGAGTTCGAAATTGCTTCTGGTTGTTTACCTCTAACGTCTATATGCTCTTTCTTTTCAAGGCTGGCCATGCAGCCTTTGAGATTGTGGGCGCACTACCTCTGCTGTTCTTCTCTGGACAAGCGACTATGCTCCCCTCTATATTTCTTACACGCGTAGAGACCAAAATCTCCAAACAATGTTTATTGCACCACCAAACGGTATTGACGCATAACATGAGTGGATTTCCCTATTCTCATTGTTGGTCCACGTGGAATACTTAACCGAGCTATTACTTAGTGAAACATAAACATTACATTGGATAGCTATTACCGAGCAAAACCAAACCGGTCCATCAGAACCGACTGAATGCGGGGCGCACCATTTGGCATTTCGGCCTCATATAGCGATCTTGTGGGCCATCTCAGTACCCACATCTGCAGTAAGAACTGTTTATAGCTCGGCCCAACGCATCCGTGCAGATCTAATCAAATCCCCTGTTCCATGCAATCCTAGCTCGGCTAAGCACATGTGTGCCATCACATCTAGTGCGGACCTAACTCGGCTCCACAATGCACCCAGGCTTAACTTATGCGGCCCAACACTAGAGTCCGTGCTAGTGTAGTTCGGCCCACTGTTCGGTACAAATCTCCCTCTCATTTGCCCCTTAATCCCATCCGAGTTGGGCGTGATTGGGATTACTATTTCCAACTGAGCTATCCGTTTTGGTCGGTCGTCGAGACTTGTGCTGGTAGTCTCGTCATCCATCAATCGGCCGCACTGACAACCCATCATTCGTGCTGATAGTCCGTCGCCTTTATGCTACGTGGCGTCCTTCTATTCGCTCCGTGCAACCCCATAGTTGTCATCCTTATGACAAAAATTCAAAAGGTTGCCACTCCTTTGTTTTCCCCCTATATATACGCGCAAGAGGACTAAAGACCCCCATCACTGTTCATCTTCTTCCTTGCCCAAAACCCTAAACCCCTGAACTTCTGCCATCACTGCCGTCGTTGCCGTTGCTCCTGTCGACGTTGTTCCCAACGTTTTCCATCATCTAGGTCATTGCAGCAGAGGACGAGGTCGATTGAACCTCGATTTGGCTCCCAAATCCGTAAGTTCTTTTTGCTTTTAACTCTTTTCCATTGTTGTTCTTCATGTTCTTTGGGTTTTTGTCACGACCCAAACCCGCCCCTGTAGGTTTAGCGTCGCAACCGGCCAGTAATCCTTGGATTACCTACGGCCTCTGATGACATTAATATAAAATAAGGGGCTAGCGGAAGCAGATACATAAATATAAATGTCCAATGAGCTGTGTTGACTTATATGAAACAGAATATTTTAAAACTTTATTTACATAACCATAAGTCAACCATACATTATATTATACCACACACCTTACAGTATCTTAAGTACAGCCAACATAATTAAAATAAGTCTCATGCATAAACAGACTAAATAAAACTTGATCCCAAGACACTTCGGGAACCTCCACGTGAGGCACAAAGGCTGGCTGACAACAGAAACACAGTCCCCCACAAAACCTTCGGGCTTGCACTCCAGAATGCTCACCTATAATATATATATACAAACAGTGAGCTAAAGCCCAGTGAATAACATTAAGGTAAAGGGGTTAGTGAACGAAATCCGCACATTTTATACGTATAAAACAGATCATAGCATAATCATAGTCATCTCATATCAGAACATAATAATGGCATACTCCATAGAACATATCACATATCACATAACATCTTTCGACTAGAGTAACCGGTCCCAGACACCGATTAAACACATATCACCACAATGAAGTGGCTAACGAGATCTCATAACTGTCATGGACCCACATTTTCATGCCGTCCCCCATGACTTGGGACTATCTATGGATGCCATAATAGATTTCAAACATGGATCTTTGTTCACAGAAGCATATATCATTTCAGAAATCATAGCTTGATATATCACATTCGGAACGTAATTTCATATCAACGTATCTTTACGATAACGTTACTCACAGTGGTTCCGTAGATGGTCAATCACTTTTCGGACGTTGACCTACAATCACAAAATACATAGCACCAACGAATCTTATCATTACTTATTCATGTGGCCATTAAGGCTTAGCTTACATCACGTTGGTTCATGTTTATTCTTATTACATGGCTTAGAACACACATACCCTTGCAATCTCTTAGTGTGATTCATTCTTATTACAATGCTCAAGTCACATACACACTTGCCATTCAATATCCTGTTACATTCTTTTCTTAGTGTGCGTTTCTAGCCCATAACCTCATTACTATAGCTTAATTAAGGCTTAGGAATGCCTAAGATGCAATGAGGATGTCAAAACATGCCTTGGAACAATTAGACAAAATTTCAGAATTTTAAGTCCTCGCTCGAGCGAGCATGCAAAAATGTGACTGGTCACTCGAGCTCACATTCCTTCGCTCGAGCGATCTGTAAATGATGCAAACTTCTGGGAGCATGAAATTTACGCTCGAGCGAACTCTTGGTCACTCGAGCGGAGAGCACGACCTCAGAGTGGTCGCTCGAGCGAGCTATCCTTCGCTTGAGCGAAGATGTAAAATCTGGAATTTCCAGATTACACCTCAAACTTCAAATTCAACATTCAACCTTTCAAAACTCATTTTTCTGGGCCCAAAATGAAGAAAACACATGAAGACTTATAAAACAACATGGTTTAAGAATTAAAACAAGAAATCATGGCCCAAAAACTTGTCATTTCTTCAAAATCCAACTTAAATCCCAATTTGACCCATGAAATCAACATGCAAGAACTTCTTCCAATTCAAACCTTCCAAAACATGATCAAACTTGGTAATTTGATGAAAAATAAGTTGAATGACCAAAATGTAAGAGAAATTAACACATGCATGGAAGAAACCTTTGAAATCAAACCCAAAACTTGGAAATTTATGCATGCATGCATGGATTGACTCCCACTTCAACATTTTAAGCTCAATGTACACATCTAAGCTTATATCCTCCATGAATCATGCAAGATAACACTGAAATACATGAATGAAATGATGAAAATTATACCTTAAGTCTTGTTCTTGCTAAAACCTTGCTTAATCTAGAAGAGTGCATGCAAAACCTTGAATTTCTTCTCCAATTTCTCCCTCTCTCTCTCTCTAGAATTGCTCTCCCTCTCTCTCTAAAATGTTTTCATTAGATTTTTGCACTTAAGGGAATGAAAAGATCAGCTCCAATAAACTAAAGGGGCTCAAATGTGTGTTGTATAGAATTGGCCACTAGGTGGCAAAACGGTAAATAAGTCCAACTCTTTAATTAACTTATTTAATCTAATCTAATCATACCAAATCACATTTTAGTTAAATATGCCATAAGGTTCTAAAAATTCCAATTAAAATATTGGTGTAAACAATTCCGGGTTTGGATGCCGATAAGGCTTTCAATTTTCATTTTGAAGCAGTACTTCCGGACATATATTTTCATAAGTAACAGATAGAAGGCCAATTATGATGCAAATTACGTATTAATCCCGTCATCCATCTTAATTACTTAATTAACACCCTTACTGACCGATTAATAGCTAATCACGGGTCGGGGTTATTACAGTTTTGTCATTTTTCTTTATTTGAGACTGTTGAAACACTGCTGATACCCTCTTTGTGGGGTAAAATTGATAGGCAACTGTAGAAATTAGGCGAAACTAGAATAAAAAATGCATATGGGGCCATCATGCCCCTCATTCTCCTTAGTTTCAATGTATGAACTTCACATTTAGGATAAACATCATGAATTCTAGATAAAACCAAGAAAAATTCTACTTTTAGATCCAAAAACATGTTTGAGCCGGGCTAAAGCTAGTTTGTGGTTCTGCTAAGGGGCGAAGACCGCGTAATGACCTTGTAAGGACATTGCACCAAGCTAAGAAACCAGACGTCTGAGACGAAGGCCCAAAACTGGCCTGAGACCTCTTATCCTAAACCGAGCTATCACGCTTCACTCTGATAGCCGATCTAAAACGTTCTTTAACCTTGAAGCCGTGCAAAGTATGCCGTGCTAATACTTGGTTTTAATAATGCAGAAATTAGGACCGACTAGGCACACCTCATCCTTGGGAATTGGTGACGCTCATAGACCGAGCAACCATTTGCCGGGCAATAACTTAGATTGAATAATGAAATAGAGCCAGGAAAAATGGGCAAGTACCGTTTTATGGTCAGCTTGCTTGGAGCCATGGCCGAGTTTCGTAGGGAATTCAACATTCCAAACGACGTCCACTTAGAGTTGGCTAAAAAAAGAGATACTATATGGGGCAAATTGGATGCTTGCCCCTTCACCGTGGTATCTATAGTGGATGGCAGTCTTTGCTTTCCGGTCCAGCCCTTAGTCTATGAGTTTTTGAGGTAGACTAGGTTGTGCCCAACCCAGGTCTCCAATAACATTTACAAAATAATAAACGGTGTGGCTGCGCTGAATTGGATACTCAGTCTGAATCTCGGCCTTGCCAAGATATTCCACCAATACACACATAGTAAGAATAAAGAGGGCTTCTGCTGGTATTTCAAGGTTAGAAAGGGCCGAGCAAAGCTTGTGGAGGGTAATCCAGATGAAGAGATGAACGATGATGACTTCTTATGGGTGTTTGGCCATTACGAAGACACCGAAGTACCCATATTGGGCTGGTACATACGAAAAAACTTTGGGAGCGCTGGTGAGCAGCTCAGCATTGTTTTAATTTTGTATCTGCTCTACCTCTATTGATCTACTACTTGTTTTATTTTTGCATATTACAAACTCTTGGCAGACGATTATTCTCATGCCAACCAAAAGGCTATCAGAGTTGCTTTACGGCATTCGATTGAAGAATGTGAGTCTCATAAATTGCTCGGATATGAGCCGAGCTACCGACACACGACACTGCGAAAAAACAAGGTCACCGATTTCCTTCATGCCCCCTCTCTAGAGTCGGATCCAAATCTTCCGCCGATCAGACTGGTTCCTTTAACTGCTGAGCAAGAAATGGCTAAAATCTGCGCCATCAAGTCCATGATCACCGGCGAACCGAGCGATTCTCCACCGGTTGAGACGGTAGTAGGCTAATCATCGTAGCTATCTGCATAGGAATCTGGCCCAGTTTTGGCTCTGGCCAGCGAACAAGGTGTTGGCCAGTTGAAGAAGAGGCCGAGGCGGGCTTCGATTGAGCAAAGGCTGGTTGACGAAGATTTCTCTGAGCTTCCGTCTATCGAGCAGATCGAGTAAGCTATGGCAGGTCAATTACACCAAATCTCATCCCCCCCAGTGTGGTAGACCGAGCTCAAATATAAGGGCCGAGCTATGACCATCACTAATTCCGTTTACGCGGACAAGGATTACTCCTTAGGCTTCAACATGGCCAAAGGTCTGCTCCTCCCAGCAAATATGAAGAAGCACAAGGAATTTTCCGACCCAAAGGTCCTAAGGTTGGCGGCGAAATGGATCATGCTAGTAAGTGAGCGAATCTCTTAATCACCTAGTTATTGGTCAATTTCGGTGTATTAACCGCGTGTGTGTTGCAAGCTGCGCAGAAAAACTACCTCATCCACGGGTGCATGATTTTCGTGCAACAGAGTTTAAGGGATGCCATCACTGATAACAAGGCCAAAACGGCCGAGCTGGAGAAGGTGCAAGTTTCTCTTGAGTTGGTGATAACAGAGCGGGATCTGCTGGCCGATAAGCTTTCGAAGACCGAAGATGACAAGGAAAGGGTTGTGCAAGCCAAAAAAGAGCGGTACCTAGCTGAGCTACGCAAGCTTCGCGTTGCGCATAAGGCCAAGCTAAAGGACCAAATCGATAAGGTTGAGGACCGTGGTTATGCGGAATGCGAGAAGGTGTATGAACGACAAGTGGGGGGAACGAAAGATATCTTCTTTCAATGCGGCTAGAAAGCTGCCGTAGAGGAGCTTGGCCATGGGCTTGACTCTGATATTTTTAAGAATCCTCCACTGGCCTTCATTCCGTCGCACATGCAAGCTTACGTTGCAGCTGTATAGCAGAAGTTAATTGAAGCGGTGACGGCTACTAGCGTGGATGAGGCAACACTCCCCCCACCGACCAATGAGAGTCTACAGCTGATCAATGAAGAAGTGGAACCGCCGAGCTATAACAGGGCCGAGCTCGAACCTGATTTGAGCCCCATCATCGAAGAGGAGCCCGCGATGAACCCAACCGAAGAAGACCAAGCCGAGCAAGAGGAAACTGTGAACATAGATTAGGCACTTTTTTATTTTTCTTTTTTTTGCAACCAGGCTGGTGGCCCCACCTTTTGTAATCAAACTTCTGCAGTAGTGAAAATCACCATTTTTTTGCTTGTCATGTGCATGTGTCTTCAAATTGTCTGCCTTGTTTGAATGACTGAAATTATGGCTTTTATTGTTTTTGAGATAAAACTGATCGGTTCACTTTATCCTGCTAAATTTGCACATCGCCGAGATAAAACTACTCGGTCCATTTTGGAATTTGCATACATGTAAAATTCCCTTTTAAAATTGGGTAAGCATAATTGTCTCCCCGATGAGCAAATTTAGCTCGGTCTGAGGGCAAAAACAATCCATGAATTGGACAAGTCGTGAACTTATTTCCTGGCGAGCAAAGTTAGCTCGGATTAACGAGCAAAATCAGCTCGTTTTATAGCAAAAGTTGGGCAGAATGCCAACTTTTTTCTTAGCGAGCAAAATCAGCTCGGTTCAAACACAGAAGTTAGGCAAAACACCAACTTTCTATTAATATGAGCAAAGTCAACTTGAAGGAGGTAAACAAAATCAGCTCGGGAAAATATGGTCAAAATCAACTCAGGACAAGCGAATGAGGTTAGGGAAAGCACCAACTGTTTGCATGGCTGACAAAGTCAGCCTGGTTTGAGCGAAGTCAGCTCAGTCTCATGCCTTAATTTTCTGCACGGTGGACCATCGCAGCTATGGCTGAATTGCCCCTAGCACTTGGTAGCTTGATACTTTAATACAGAAACACATAATACAAGACAAAGAAGTGACTTTTTGCCATTGCGCATCAAACATTACTTACAATGCCAAAATGCCAAATTCGAATACAAAGAGAGAAAGATTACATTTCAGAAGTAAAATAGCTTGAGATTGGCAGCATTCCATGGTCTCAAAACAACTTTGCCGTTCAAGTTTTCCAGATGGTATGCCCCTTTCCCAGCAAGACCTCTTGTATGGCCCTTCCCAATTTATGCCCAATTTGCCCTCTCTGGGGACCAGTGTATTGCCCATCACCTTCCTCAAGACCTTTTTTTTTGATAACTCAGGTATCCCGAACCCGTTGATTTTAAGGAAAGCCAGAACTAATCCTGAGGGCCCTGAAGTTAACGACCGGGCAAACCTCCAGTGGCCCCAAGGGGTGACTTGAACTCGAGACTTGTGGATTTTATCCTCCAGACTTTACCTTCCTCAAGACCTTAGTCCCCAACTTTGAACAGACGTGGATGCACGCTCTTGTTGTATTTCTTGGAGAGTTCTTGTTGATAGGCCGTGATGTGAATTAGCGCCCTTTCTCTTTTTTCTTTAGCTAGGTCTAACTCCAAGGCTAGGGATGTAAGAAAAATAAAAAAAAAACCGACCAAACTGATTGAACTGGACCAAATCGGCTATATTTGGTCTGTTTTTTAGAAAAGAATCGGTCTGTATTGTTTTTAAATTTGAATTTTTTCTGTTTTCGGTTCGGTATCGATTTACGCACCTTGTGTACCGATCTAAACCAAAACCAACCGCTTCAACATATATTGTATTTATAATATATATATATATAATCTAATAATTTAATGATATTAATAAGTATAATAAATTATTAACCTTAATTAATTACCCTTATCACCTTCATAACCTAAGTTTGTAAACTCTTATTATATATAATCTTAACTCTAACTCATTATTCTTGAAACCTTAGTATTTGTAAACTTTTTGTTTTTGTTTTTATTTTTGTTAATTCAAGAATCAAAAAGTATGTATTAAATGGATGGTTTGGATATGTTTGAAATGGTAGACAAATAACTAATTTAATATTTTTATATAGATTAATGATTATATTTAAAAGTGACTCAAGTTTGAAAAATTCTAAACCGATTAAACCCCACCAAACTGAACCGTTTCAATTGGTTTGGTTCGGTGCGGTTTGATGTGAGAAGCGGTCTGTATCGGTGTTCAAAATACTAAAATCAACATTATTGGTTCGGTGTAATTTTTTACCTAAATACCGATTGTACCGAATTGATTACATCCCTATCCAAGGCGATAGCCTCACTGTTCAAGTTGAGCTCAACGATTTCAAATCGGATGGTTGGCATGCCGATCTCTAAGGGTATGATCGCCTCCATGCCATAAGCCAGGGAAAATGGAGTTTCCCCAGTTGAACGTCTTGAGGTAGTTCAGTATGCCTAGAGTACGTTAGGGAGTTCCTTTGCCCACCTCTCTTTGGCTTTTTCCAGCCACTTTTTCAGTCCGTTCAAAATAGATTTCTTTGAAGCTTCAGCTTGACCGTTCGATTGAGAGTAGGCCAGTGTCGTGTTATAGAATTCAATCTTTAATTCTTCGCAAAATTCGCAGAAGAGTTTCCCATCAAACTGTGTTCCATTGTTCGAGATAAGGGCCTTTGGGATGCCGATGTGAATGATGACATTCTGCCAGACAAACTTCTTTACATCTTTCTCCTTGATGGTAGCCAATGGCTCGACCTCCACCCACTTGGTGAAGTAGTCAGTAGCAGCGATGAAAAATTTGTGATTGTTCGGCGCGATTCGAAGCGGTCCTACAATGTCCAGCCACTATAGTGCAAATGGCCAAGGATTGGTTAAAGGGAGCAACTCTTTGGCCAGCTGGTGGATCTGGTAAGCAAATTTCTAACACTTCTCACATCTGCGGATATATTTCTGTGCGTTGGCCTGCATGCATGGCCGCCAATATCCTTGGAAAATTGCTCTGTATGCCAATGATCTGCCCTCAATGTGGCTGCCACATATGCCCTCATGAATTTCAAAGAGAAAGGCGTCAAGCTTGCTGGGGTGGATACATTTTAGGTATGGTCCAGTGAAGGATTTCTTGTATAAGGCGCCTGTAGACACCCCATTTTTATGGCCCTTACGACTTGGACATCCTCACATGCGGACCAGATGATGAGTTTTTATGCTCGCCAAGTGCTCGAAGTTCTTAACAGAATGCCATAACTTTGAGCCTTTCAAACCCTGTACTTTTGTTGTCCCAGCTTTGGACCAAGCCTAACTTTTCTAGCCTGCAGCCTCTGGTGGCCTGCTGGCCACCACTTTTGGGCTGTGGGCCACTGATGTGGCTTGTCGGCCACCAATGTATTTTGTAGATATTTTATGTTAACTTTGCTAGCTATTTACACAGATGCATGCATCTTCACCCACGTGTAGGGCTAGATGTTTTTTAGGAAATTGCTTGGTTCTCTATATATAGAAGACCTCTCATATTGTTTTGAAGGTTAGAAAATTTTGAGCTCAAAAATTTTCCTCTCTCTCTCTACCAAATCTCTACACTTTTGCTTACAATTCTTTAGCTTTTGCCTATACACCCTTAACCAAATCTCTTCACCTTTGAACTGAGGTACTTTTGAGCTTGGTTTGAGCTCTAGAGGGTGTTGTTTGCTTGTTTTGTTGCTTGGAATAGGTTTTCTTCTCTTCAAGATGTATAAGACTTTGCTTGTGGCTTTGTTTTATTTGCTATTATTTCTACCGTTTTTCCATTGTTTTGGGCTTGTTAAAACTCTATGTTTTTGGGGCTGAAGGTTGGGTTTAAGGCCATTAAAGGTTGAGGGGTTGATAGCCCTTCTATGTACCTTGTTTTAAAGGCCTTTGGCCTTGTGTTTCCCACCATTTTACTATCTTTTCCCAAGCTTTTAAACACTGGTTTTCTGATCTTTTTCAGTGGCCAAAATCATGTTTTCAAGTCCAAATTTGGAGGGGTTAGCTTTCTCCTCCTTGTGTCTTGTTTACTAGCCTAGTTGGTGCCATGTTTTAGCATATTCCTCTAGCTATTTTTAGCTTCATTCCAGCATGTTTTAGGTCTTGTTTTAAACTATTTTAGCACTGTTTTGGGCTGTTGTTTACATTTGGGTTTTGTTTTGCATGCTTCTAGTAATAGTCCTTATAAGCTTGATGTTTCACGTCTTAGACATCACTTATTTGAGTTGATAGCACTTATTTTGGGCTTTTCATACTTCATTTCTGCACTAATAATTTCTCCAACCTCCCTCCATTCTTGACTTTTTATTTTGCTTTGAAAGTGATTTCAAGTCACTTGCTTGCCCAAGTATGAAATTGAGGTTCCATACTTAATGGTTTAATCCCTTAGGAGATTCATTACCAATCATATGATGCTTCTTTTATACCCAAAGCAATTTGTGTTTTGAGCCCTCTTTCCATTAAAGGACTTTAATTCACCATTAGACTTAATTGGATTAAGGACAGTTGGTAAATTAAAATGAGTAACTGAAACTTGGGACTGAAAGTGAACAAGATAATAATTTGGTTGGGTTCAATCAGACGTTAATTGAACACATGGAAGCTTGAACCATTTTATACTTGTTAGTGATGAAATGATTCAAGTCTCCAAGGTCAACTTCTTCCCTTGATCATTCATGAAAGGGATGAGGTTTATGTCTTGTTTTGCATTTATTGAACTTGCACCACTTGAGTCACAAGCCATCATGAAATGAAATTGCTTGAGTTGGTGGTTTGTGGCTTAAGTGTGTTTTTCCTTTGATTTGATCATGAAAAGGAGGGGTGAGTTGTGCAAACAAACCTTTGAAAATACTCTGTATATGCTCTGTTTGTCCTCTATTGCAGCAAGATGAACCTGTGTAGCAGTGGTCGGCAGGCGCTGGCAGACCACCTTTGATGGCCGGCCGGCAGTCTTTACCAGTGGCCAGCTGGTTATTGATGCAAAGTTCAGCAGTGAGTTTGTAAGGCAGAGCAGGGTGAGCAACAATGTTGGTGTTCTATTATGCAATAGAGGCTCTTCGGAAGCAAAACGGTGGCGTTTTCGGGTGGAAATCGTGCATGCGCATGAATTTCTCTCATTTCTTGAGGTGGAGTAGTTAATTGTTTAATTTAATCATTAATTGCACTTGTAAGGCAGAGTATAGTAAGCAACAGTGTTGGTGTTCTATTATGCAACAGAGGCTCTCCGGAAGCAAAACGGTGGCGTTTTCCGGTGGAAACCGTGCATGCGCATGAACATCTCTCATTTCCTGAGATGGAGTAGTTAATTATTTAATTTAATCATTAATTGTACTTGCGTTATAATTATTTAATTAGTTAACTAGAGTAGTTAGTTAATTTATTTGTTGTTGTAATAATTAGTTAAATTAGTTTAGCTAGTTATTCATTCCGGTTTGTAATAATTAGCTTAGTTAGCTTAATTAGCTTAGCTTAGTTAGTTAGTTAATTAGCTTAGTTTATTCATTCGGACTCTCCTTCGTGAGAGAGCAATGTAATAATGTGTATCTCTTCCAACCCCACGTCTTTCTCCCTTTTATTTAACTATTTATGATGGTTAGTTTAGGGACATCATGTTTCAATTAGCATTCTTTATGTTTGCATCCATTTGTATTGCACGCACCGAGGCTCGGTTCATTATTCTAACTGCATTATCGTTTCAATACTTCTTTGAATACATGCTTATACTGTATGCTATTTCATTGATTCATATGCCATGTTTAATAGCCAAGTCTATTAGTTGCATATCGCATGTGTTGCATTAGTCATCTTGCATAAGTTAGGAATCATGCATTTTTCTAACTATTTTGTTTATTTTGGCTTGGAATACTAGGTGAGCCTTTACTCGCTTTAGCATAATTGCATGAGTGTGATTGTCGCCATGTCTAGCATGCTTACCATGAAGCTAATTGCTTAAGTGCTAAACTACTTGAATGCCTGTGGATGAAGGCTTATTGTTCGAATTGGAATAATTTGAGTAATTGTTCATATGTGATCACTTTTTATAGTAGTATATATTTCAAAACAACTTTCAAAACAAACATGACTCGAGATGTTCCAATTCTTGCAAGTTAGCCTATACTTGTGTGTGTGCGCATCACATAGTAATGCTAGCCTAATAAACCGGAATAAGAGCATATAATGTTGATAAAAATTATATCATGATTAGTAGAGGCCGATCTTTGATCGGGCGAGTGGGGTGCTCAATTCATGACCTTCCCCTCTCGTACCTATGTTCCCGAGCTGAGACAATCTTGGTAATGACGGACACGTGGCCTTTGGCACGAGTCATGGGTTTCCTAAATTTTCCAAAAATAAAATATTTAGGTGACGACTCTGTATCTGGCAAAGCAGTCCAATTTTGGCAATTTGATTCAAAATTGATTTTTCAAAAGATTTGTCGAATTTGAACTCTTTGGTGTTTATCAATTTCACATTGTACTTGTGAGATTAGATTCAGAACCGTGGGAGTTCGAATTGTAAGGCTTATATTCGAATTTCTGAAAGGGGACGTGAAAAAGTTGAGCTACAGTTTTTGGCGACTCTGCTGGGGATTTAGAGAACTTGATTTGAAATTCATGATATGAAATTTTACCTACACTTCTATGTTTCTTTGCATTGCATTTGCATTGGTGCATTTAAGTCATTGTGTTTGCCATCTACTATTCCTAGACGGTTTGCCGGAGGCTTGCTTGAAAAGCTTGCCAAACGGCTGACCAGTCACGGGCTCTGCCATGATGAGAACACAACCCTTTGATCTGGACTACCGCTGTACCGTTTGATCTTTCTTTCATTTCTCAGTGATCGGTGTGAGAGGTATAATAGGTGTTCTTGCTGAGGTATCCTTTTGACCATTTGGCCTAGTTGCATATCGAAAGCCATAAAGACTGTTCCAAACTAGGACATGATGCTTACCCGAATGCAGGATTGCGTGAAACTGCTTTGATTCAATAGTGAACTCTAGTTCCTGACGAAACTAGGACATGGTGACCTTACCCCCTCATAGGGGTGTTTTGGATCTCACTTAACTGGTATGTGCTTTACAGTGAAACCTGCAGAACGTCTTGACGATTGCAAGTTGGGTATCGATTTTGAGTGAATCGGTGTTGAGTGCAGTCTTATTAGCTTTGATTACATCTGTGTGTTGTTAACATCTGAGCTGAGGTGCTGTGCGGTTTCTGATTACTGCTTTCTCTTTGCTTTACTTTTTTTTGCTAGGTAGTATAATATCATTGCTTCGGATAGTTCCGATATCCCCCAAGTGCTCTGGACCCGTGTCAGAAGGCTTTACAGATCTGGAGATCTTGTTAAGGGACAACCTGTGTTTGCTTCGTTCCCACTGGTTACCAGACGGAGAAGAGTTAGGCACAATTCACCAGTCTAGCAGTCACCCTTTACTTTACCTACATCTAGTCAGGCTCAGTCTTCTACATCTAGTCTAGTATGAGATCACTCTCCCATTTCGATGGCACAATATCCCCTAGTTAGTATGAAGGACCTAATCCACCACCTTCAGTAAACAGTTGAAACCATGCAGCAAGACGTTGCTCGTCAGGCCGAGGTCATAGCACGTCAGGCTGAGGTCATCAATAGGTTGCAACAACAACAGCCACAGCCGGCAGCGGTTTCTGCATCCCATGCACCTTCGACGAGTATTTTAGCACCCGGAGTCACAGTCTATACTGTTAATGCCCAGGTTAAGAATCAGGGCAATCCGGCAGAGTCGATCCCACCACAAGCCTCCAAAATGCCTGTGTATCAAACCAAAGCTCCATTTGAGTTTGAGGTTGACCTAACTGTGCTTAAAGTCAACAAGATGGAAAAGCTCTTCAAAAGGGCACAGGGTGTTAATTCTATTTCTGATATAGAAGATAGATATACCGACTCTGCGGTGACATTTCCAGATCGGTTCAAAACGCTACATATCGATAGATTCGATGGCTTGGGAGACCCTACGGTTCATCTTCGGTTGTTTTTAGACATTCTGCGGCCAATGGGCCTAACTAGATTGCAGAAACTCGCACTCTTTGGCCGGACCCTGTCTGGTATAGCCACTATATGGTATGCAAAGCTGGAGGATTCTATGAAGCAGAGTTGGGAGGAAATGACTGAGGCCTTTATTGCACAGTACTCCTACAACACACAAACTGAGGTCACAACTCGTGATCTCGAGGCAATGCGCTAGGAGCCAAGGGAGGGCTTCTCAGAATTCGTGACAAGATAGAGGGCTAAGGCTTCAATGATGACTACATGACTTTCAGAGGAAGATCAGAAAAGAATGGTAGTTCGCAATCTGCACAGGAAATTACTGCAGAAAATGATCGTCCTACCCTTGTTCACGTTCACCGAGCTCCATGAGATGGGAGTTCAGATTGAAGATGCCATGAAATAGGGGTTGATAACTGATGAGAAAGAGCAGGCCAAGAGGCCTTTTGTACGCAGTTCCGCAACCATTAGTGGTAGCACAACTGCGTGGCCATCTGATGTGAGTGTTCTCACCACCACAACCAAGACTGCCAATCCTTTTGCCAATACAACCCCGCAAACTTCAAATAACTAGGCCCGATCCCAAAGGACCTTTACCCCACTCTATATGCCTTTATCTCAAGCCATGAGGGTGTTGATAAAAAAGGGGCACCTCAAGCCGTTGGACCCTCGCCCGCTACCTGATCACCTTTTACCAAAACATAACCCAGCCAAGTACTATGCGTTTCATCAGTAGTACGGTCATGATACCTAACAATGCTTTAAGCTGCGTCATGAGATTCAAGACCTCATAGACAACAAGGTGATTGCACCACCCAAAAGCCAAATGTAACTACCAACCCTCTCCCGGCCCACAATCAAGTTTCCCCCCACCTCATAACCTAAATCTAATCTATACACTGGCCCTCCCCTACAACCCCAACGTATATATTACCCCTTCCAACATATCCAGATCGACGGTGTTCTTGCCTGAAAACACAGATTTGTGCATAATAGACACGTCCACACTTCAACCTAAACCCGTGGTGGTGGCAGTGGCAGTGGCAGTGGCAGAAGAAGGGAAGCTAGTCTTAGAGGAGAGTACGAGTGTAATGCCTTAGTGCTCTGAGGACTTGCCAGAGGGGGTGTATAACCCATGCTGCTACATTGTGTCAGTTGCTCAAACCAAACCGGAAGTGGTATTGCCAACATCAGTGGAGGTTAATGTGGTTAGAGAGGATGACTTGATCCAAGGTTTGGATGATTTGGCGGAGCTAGAGGAGGACTTAGACAATCTACAGTTCTATGACGAACAAGATCAAGGAGATATACAGATGGACTGGTTCGATTTGAATGGGTCGATGGACAATTCTGGGTAGTTGAGTAATGAACCCGACAGGGAGAAGGGAACTAAAATAAAACCAGAGGAAAAGGAAGCAAGAATTGTTGCAATGGCCAGAATGGCTGATGAAAAGGGAAAACTGCCGGAGAGCATCGGCATCGAGAATTTAGCTCAAGAATTGGGCATTGTGAGTACCATGGATACAGAATAGGAAATTGCGTTAAAGCAGTTTGAACAAGAAAGGGTTTAAGATAACTAGAAAGCTAGAATAGCCCAACACTCTACGGGAAATGCCCATGACGTGAGAATGATCATAACGGAGCTGAACAATTATTTGTCGGTTGCCGGAGGTGTATGGTAGGAGGATGATGATCTACATCTAGCCCACACCAATGAAGATTGGGATGAGTCCCTGCCAGACAACACATGGTACGTTGAAGAGATAGACCATATGACTAGAAGCAGGTGGTATTTCAAGCCACCGCACTTGGACCAAGCTAAGGCCTCTGGGAAAGATAGAGAAGTTGAGAAACAGAAATAGAAGCAGTTAGAGGAAGAGGCAGTGTTGAAACAACTGAAAAAGATCCAAGCTGACATCTCGATCTGGGGTCTTCTTATGGTTTCTCGAGTGCATCGACAGGCTGTATTATCAACAATGGACAGTCCATTGACAGTACCCCTGAACAGCTTGTGAGATTAGTTTTCCCAGGTGGTGTTAGCCTAACCTTAACCTTCACTGATAAAGAACTACCACCGGAAGGCTTAGTTCACAACAACTACCAACCGGAAGGCTCAATATCCTGTTGAGTGCATAGAAAAATGGATGCCAGTGGTGTTGGTCGATACTAGGACAGCTATCAATGTCTATCCATCTCGTACAACTTATGTCATTGGTCTGAAACTAGCAGATTTCGTGCCCATAGCCCAAGTGATTCAAGCATATGATAACATAAGCAGGGAGGTGATGGGCACAGTATAAATTTGAGTTCAAGTGGGCCTAGCGCAACAGGATATTGAGTTCTATGTCCTAGATATGCCGGGTACTTTCAACTTACTGCTAGGGAGGCCCTGGCTGCACCTTGTCAAAGCAGTCTCTTCTACCCTCCACCAAATGCTAAAATACCCTCACAGGAAGGGAGTGGCTATTGTGTTCGGGAATTCGTCCATACACCCTTCGCTAGAGGTAACTACACTAGTACTGGAGATCGTTCATGGCGAGGAGGATGTATTCCTTTCAGGGTTTACTCTGGCGGAGGCCCGAGTGGTGCAGAACATCTTGGTAACTGATGAGGGCATGTATGTCAGCGCCCAATCAATCTATTTCATGAACAAACTCCAACACGTGCCAAGAATGGGACTGGAAAGAAGTGGCCGAAAAGGCGTCATAGCATTGGCCGATGTGCCGCATAATCCGCATGCCTTTGGTCTTAGCTATATGCCCACCAAAAAGGATTTGGTCAAGAAAAGAGAAGAGATGGCAGGCAGAGCTAAAGCCAAGCGGACTGGGAAACACTATGAGCTTGTTCACAGGCCAATCTGGGGGAACGCTAAACGGTTACTTTATTCGAGAGGGAGAAGACTTCCCGTTTTGGGCTTTCTCGAGCCTTGGATAAATTTGGCAAAGCAGCGTGTCTTCGGTTTTGAAATCTTCTTTGACCTGCAGTTGCAAGACAGTGATGTCAACGAGCTTGGAGTAAGTGCTGAAGTAGGGGTAACACTTCCTGAAGCTGAATGGAGCATAGAAAGTGACTTGGACAACAGCGAGCTTGGAGTAGGGGCAACATTGGCATGTCTCCTTTCAAATCCTCCAGCCGACTCAGAGAGCTTGGGGGATAACCTAACCATCTCCATAATCGAGGACCAACTGGGTGTGAACCCATCTAGTAGCATTTTGAATGCATCTGAAGTGCCATCTCTCGTTTGGCAACTGAAGGAGGGCTATCTATCTAGTTCTGAGTCAAGTAGTAAGCCAGAATCTGTTTCCACGGAGTCTGTGGAGTCAGAATCAGATTCCGATTCTGCTGAGTCTAAGTCTGATATTCCTGGAGGTGATAACCCAGATGCCAAGGTCTTGTCTAGGTCCTCTTTTTCTTTTGCGTTTGAGTCGGTTGTAACCAAAGAGTTGGATGAGCTGGACTTTATGAATGAGAATGCCGCTACTGATTCTGAGTATTCTTTTGTGCCACTTGTTTATTACATCGATCAAGATTTTTAAAATTTTAATGAAAACGATGAGGAAGGAATTCTTTTAGTTTTGAAAAATTTTATTAATCGAGAGGATGAGAGGTTTACAAAACCCCTTACTGATGAAATCAATTCTTTTAATGTAGGTACTGAGAGGGATCTGTGTCTAGTCCAGATCGGGTCCACGTTGTCTTCGGAGGAGCGCGAACGCTTAGTCGCTTTATTAAAAGATTTCAAGGATGTTTTCGCGTGATCCTACGAAGACATGCCTGGAATCGATCTTGAGATTGTACAGCATCGGATCCCTCTTGATCCCGAGGCCCGACTCGTCAAGCAAAAGAGTCGGAGAATACGTCCAGAGGCAGGGTTCTTGCTTGTGTCTGAGTATCCAACGTGGTTGGCCAACATTGTTCTAGTCCCAAAGAAGGATGGCAGAATCAGTTTGTGTCGACTTTAGGGATTTGAACAAGGCTAGTCCGAAGGATGACTTTCCTCTGCCACACATTGATGAATTGGTAGACTTTATCGCGGGCCATGGATTTCTTTTCTTCATGGATGGATTTTCTAGGTATAACCAGATTTTGATAAGACTCGAGGACAGAGAGAAAACTGCATTTACTACGCCATGGGGGACCTACTGTTATCGGGTTATCTCATTTGGGCTGAAGAATGTTGGGGCTACCTATCAACGGGTTGCAACCACTATTCTGCATGATATGATCCATAAAGAGGTTAAGGTGTACGTGGACAACATGATTGTCAAGTCCAAAGAAAGAGAGGGCCACTACACTGCCTTGGAGAAATTCTTTCAACAGATCAGAGAATACAGATTGAGGTTGAATCCGCAGAAGTGTACTTTTGGCATAACGGTAGGGAAGATGCTGTGTTTATTGATCACACAGAAGGGCATAGAGGTAGATCCTTCCAAAATCAAGGTCATTCTAGAAATGCCACCACCAAGGACTGAAAAAGGAGGTGTGAGGCTTTCTGGGTAAAGTGTAATTCATAAGACGGTTTATTTCTACATTAACCTTGACTTGTGAACTACTCTTTGGTCTCTTGAAGAAAGGAAAGAAGTTTCGTTGGGAACAATGTCAATTTGCTTTTGAGTAGATCAAGCAATACTTTCAAAATCCGCCAATGTTATCGCCACCAGAGCCAGGGAAGCTTTTGATTCTGTATTTGTCAGTAATAGCCACAACAATGGGATACAAGCTTGCTCAGGAATCCAAGGATAGGGTGGAGAAAGCCATCTATTACTTAAGCAAGAAAATGCTGGAATATAAGACTAGTTATACCTCGCTGGAGAAAGCTTACCTAGCCTTGGTATGGGCTACCAGGAAGTTGAGGCACTACCTATTAGCTCACTCCATAATTCTGGTTTCGAGATTGGATCCCATCAAATATCTTTTTGAGAAACCAGCGCTTACGGGTAAGCTAGCTCGTTGGTTACTTCTCCTTTCCGAATTTGATCTCAAGTATGTCACTCGCAAGTCGGTCAATGGGAGAGCAGTAGTCGAGTTCTTGGCAGATCACCCAGTAGAAGGGGATGAAGCAGTGGAATACCTGTTCCTAGAAGAAGCCATTCTACAAGTCGAGGAAGAGACTTGGACAATCTACTTTGACGGAGCATCCAATCAATATGGTTATGGGATAGGTGTGTTGCTGATAGCACCGGGCAATTCCCATATACCTTTAGCCTTCAAACTCCAGTTCCAAGTGTCCAATAACGAAGCAGAATATGAGGCATGTATCGCCGGTTTGGAAGCTGCCCTGGAACTAGAGGCAAAAAGGTTGGACGTCATCAGGTACTCAAACCTAGTTGTTTTTCAAGTGAATGGAGACTGGAAAGTCAAAGAAGAAAAGATGAAGGTTTATCACCAAACCCTAGACGTTCTAATTCCTAGGTTTGAAAAGCTGACTTTCATGCATCTACTCAGAGAGAACAATAGGTTCGTTGACACTTTATCAACTCTATCTTCTATGATAGACATCCCTTTTAGAGTTCGGATGCGTCCGATCATCATTGAGCAGAGATACACGCCAGCCTATAAGACTACCGCCGCAATAGATGTAGCTCAAGATCAAAACCTTTGGTATTATGATATCTGAAACTTCTTGGAAAAGAAGATTTATCCACCGGGGCAAATGCTAAGGACAAAAGGGGCATACGGTGTATGGCCGTTCAATTTATCATCTGTGGAGGTAACCTATACAAAAGAGGTCATCTGGAAATGCATAAGTTGTGTGTCGAATAAGAGGAATCAAAGCACCTGATGGAGGCCATCCATAGGGGAGAGTACGAAGCGCACATAAACGGAGTAATGTTAGCCCAGAAGATTCTCAGGCAAGGTTACTACTGGTCTACCATGGAGGAAATTGTATTGGTTTTGTTCGGCAATGCCATAAATACCAAATTTATGCAAATCGCATGAACATCCCGCCGTCAAAATTGTACAACATGACTTCGTCATGGCCTTTCTCAGTCTAGAGAATTGACGTCATCGGGGCAGTCACAACAAAAGGGTCGAATTGGCATGAATACATTCTGGTGGTAATTGATTACATCACAAAATGGGTGGAAGTTCAGTCCTACATAGTGTTGAAAGCAGCGTATGTGGCTAAGTTCATCAGAAATAATATCATTTACCGATATGGAGTCCCAAACGAGATCATTTCAAATAATGGCTCCCATTTCAAGAAAGAAGTGATCGACTTGTTGGAGAAATACAATGTGGCTTTTCATAAGTCATCTACATATAGGCCATAAACCAACAGAGCTGTTAAGGCCGCTAACAAGAACATCAAGCATATTTTGCAAAAAATGGTTGAGACCTATAGAGACTGGCCAGATAAATTGTCGTTTGCACTCTTGGGCTATAGAATTTCAATCCGGACGTCTACAGGGGCAACTCCTTACTCTCTTGTCTATGGGATGGAAGTTGTTCTGCCAATCGGAATAGAAGTCCCGTCGCTACGGGTTATGGATGAGTGTCAAATAACAGAGGTGGATTGGCAGCAGAGTAGGTTTGAAGAACTGATGTTGTTTGATGAGAGAAGGCAAAAAGCATTGTACCATGTTCAAGGTTATCAACACAGGATTGCTAGGGCTTTTAACAAGAAGGTTAAGTCCCAGAATCTCAAAGAGGGAGATTTGGTGCTGAAAGACAACTAAGCTCCCATCTATGACCCTAGGAGCAAGTTCAGACCCAATTGGACTGGTCCTTACATCATCAAAACTATCTGGTTGGGTGGAGCTATTATTCTCATGGACTTGGATGGCCTGGAATTTTCCCAATCGATCGACATGGACAAGTTGAAGAAATACTATCCCTGAGAGGCTCGCTAGGTCGAAAATCCGGAAGGGCGACCTAGGCAAAAGTTAGAGCACAAAAAATTAAAAATAAAGAAAAACTGAGCTCGTTAAGCCAAAAACCCTAAAGGATGGCCTTAGCAAAAGTTAGAGCGCAAAAGGAGAGAGTATAATACTCAAATGAACCAGAACCGAACTACGTAAGGCTTGATTCCCATCTTTGGGATACATAGACAACTTCATCCTGAAGTCCAGCTGTAATCACCTCTAAATCAAATGTCTTGTTGTAGACACCCCATTTTTGACCATCCTCAAGACTTGGATGTTCTTATAGGTACATCCAATGACAAGTTTGATTGCTCGTCTGCGGTGGAACACCACAGGTTTGAGCTTTCCAAACCCTACATTAATTTTGTCTCATTTTTGGACCATGTTTTGGCCCTTCCAACTTGTTATTTTGAGTGCACTGCCGGCCATGATAAGGCACTGTTGGCCATGGACTTTGGCCTGCCGACCATTGATAAGCCCTGTCGGCCATCACTAATGGCCAGCCGGCCACCAGTGCATCAGTAAATATTTTCTAATATTTTTGTGCCAGCTGTTGCACAGATTGGGGCATACGCTTGCACGTGGATGGTTGGATCTTTTCAAGAGGATTTTGTATCTTCTATATATAGAAGACATCCTCTTGCATGTAGGGGGTTAAAAAAATTTTGTGAGCAAAATTTCTCCATCTCACTCTCTAGAATCCTCTCTCTCTATATTTTGTGCTTGAAAGTGAGAATTCTCTACTCTTTTGCAAAAAGACCCTTGACCAAACACCTTCACCTTGGAGCTAAGGTTCTTGGAGGCCTTGTTTGAGGTCTTAAGCTTGGTTTTGGCTCAGACTTTTGGTTGTTTTAGTGTTGTGCTTCAAAGTTTGGTGATTCAACACACCAGTGGCCGGCAGTGGCTTACTGATGACCGGTAGTGCCTCTTTTTGGCCAGCAGATGACCGGCAGCAACCAATCATGGCCGGCAGGCCACTGGTGCATTCCTCAGTAGTGAATTGGTAAGGTGGAGCAGAAAGTTCTTGGAGTGACCTTGCAAACAGAGCCTCTCAAGAACAAACCGATGGGCTTTTTGGGGCGAAAACCAAATGCATGCATGTTCAACTTCTTAAAGCAGAGCTAAAGCGGTTTAGTTTAATTCTTTACTTGTTAGTTAGCATGGTTTTGTAATTTAATTAATTAATTAATGTGCTAATTAGTTAAGTGTTGTAATAATTAGTAAGTAGTTTACTAGTTATTCAATTTGTTGTGTAATAATTAGTCTAATTAGTTTAATTAGATTAGTTTGATTAGCTTAGCCTAGAGTAGCTTAGTTTATTCATTCGGACCCTCCTTCGAGAGGGCGCAATGTTGTAATAAGCGTGCATGTGTGTGTGCATGTCTTCCAACCTCACGTCTTTCTCCTTTTTACTTAACCGCTTTCGATGGTTAATCTAGGGCATGTTTTGATTAGCATACCTTATGCTTGCATGTTTGCATCATTCATTTGTCTTGCATGCACCGGGCTCGGCGCATCATTCAAACTGCATCGTATTTCAATACACTTATTTGAATACGTGTTTCAAAGCATGTTATCAAATTATTGCATTCATATGCCATCTTAGATAGTTGAGCCTATTAGTTGCATTATTACATGTGTTGCATTAGGCATCTTGTATAGTTAGGATCATGCATGATTTCTAACTAGCTTTTGTTTTGGCTCGGAGTATACTGTAAGTTTTACGCTTTAGCATGTTTGCATAAGTGTGAGTGTTGCCATGATAGCATGCTTGCCATGAGGCTATTTTCTTAAATGATAAACGGCATGAATGCCTGTGGATGAAGGCTTTGTTACTTGAATTGGAAAAATTCGATAAATGTGAGTTTTAAGCCCACTTTGCGAAGTGGCAAATCATGTTTTAAAGCCCATCATGTTTGATGGCAAATCCGCGCTTTAGCCCATTTGAGGGTGGCATTTTCAAACCATTTTCGAAAAACAAATATGAGTTTTTTGTTCCAATTCTTGAGATTTTAGTCTGTACTTGTGTCTGCGTCACTTAGTAAAGTTAGCTAATAACCGAATAAGGACACATGTGTTTATAAAACAACATATCATGCTTAGTAGAGGCCGATCCTTTAATCGGGCGAGCGGGGGTGCTCATGTCATGACCTTCCCTCTCGTACCCAAGTTCCTGAGCTGAGGCAACTTTGGTGATGACGGACACGTGGTCTTTGGCACGAGTCAGGGTTTTCTAAATTTCCAAAAAATAAAATATTTAGGTGGCGACTCTGTATTTTGGCAAAGCAGTCTAGTTTTGGCAATATTTGGTTTAAAATTTGATTTTCCAAAATGACTTGTCGGATTGGACTCTTTGGTATTTATCAGTCTCACATTGCACTTTGTGAGATTAGATTCAGAACTGTGACAGGAGTCTGAACTGTAGAACCAATTCGCGCCTCTCCGAAAGGGGGTGCACGAAGAAAGTAGAGTCTATAGTTTCTGGCGACTCCACTGGGAATTTAGAGAACTTGACTCGAACTTATGATATGTTGTTTTATCTACATTTATGTGTTTCTTTGCATTGCATTTTCATTGATGCGCCTAAGTCACAGTGTTTGCCATCTGCTATTCCTGAACGGTTTGCCGAAGGCTTGCTTGGAAAAGCATGCCATAAGGCTAACTGGTTGCGGGCTCTGCTATGATGGGAACACAAACCTTGGATCTGGATCACCGCTATACCGTTTGATCATCCTTTTACTTCTCGGTGTTAGGAGCGAGAGGTATATTAGGTGGTCTTGCTGAGGCATCCTTTTTGACGAATTGACCTAGTTGTATATCGGAAGCCATAGAGATTGTTCCAAACTAGGACAGGTTGCTCACCCGAATGTAGGATTGTATGAAACCGCATGCGTGCGTAGTGAAACCCTAGCTCCTGACGAAACTAGGCCAGGGAAGCCCTACCCCATCATAGGGGTGTTTTGGCTCTCACTTGCTTGCTATGTGCTGTTAGAGTGTGTCTCTACAGGAATGCATGTATCAGTTGCAAGTCTGAGTATTAGTTTGAGAGTATCAGATTTGAGGCAGAAATTTGGGGGCAGAAATCAATGTTTGAGTACAGATTGTCCAACTTATGATTTCAACTGTGTGTTGTCTTTATCTAAAGCTGAGGTGTTGTTCGTTTGCTGATTGTTGTTTCCTTTTTTGCTTTATTTTTCTTTTTGCAAGGTAGTATTTCACAATTGCTTCCGACGAGGCAGTTTCCCCCCGAGCACTCTGGACCAGGGTCAGGAGGATTTAAAAATCTAAGGATCTTATTAGAGGACAGCCAGTGTTTGCTTCATTACCCCCGGTTACGAGACAGAGAACAGTCAGGCATAGATCACCGGTTCAACAGTCGCCAGTTCAGCGGTCATTATCTGCTTCACCTGTGCGTAGTAGGGCTTAGTTTTCTGCTTCCACCTCTAAAAGAGAGTATACACCTGTTCAAACAGATCAGCACCCCTCAGACAGTATGAAGGAAATAATGCGTCAATTTCAACACACTATCGAGGCTATCGTGACGCCGCTACTCGGAAGTTACTGCCGCCAAACAGAGGTTGTAGCCGAAATTTGAACTAATTGCTAAGCTTCAACAGCAGCAGCAACCACAACAAGCAGCAGTTTCTACTTCACACCCACCCCTACCTAGGGTTCCAATACCCGGGGATACAACTACTGTCCAGGAGAATACGGACACTCCAGCAGGGCCAGTCCCGCCTCAGACTTCCAAAGCACCGGCTTACCCAACAGACACACCGTTCGAGTTTGAAGTCGATCCTATTGCTTTGAAAGTAAGCAAGCTTGAGAAGTTGTTCAAACGAGCTCACGGAGTCAATTCGATCCCAAGCATAGAGGACGGCTACACAGATTCAGCGGTGACATTGCCGGATAGATTTAAAATGCCTCACATAGACCGCTTTGATGGCTCGGGCGATCCTATGGTCCACTTGAGGCTATTTTCAGACATTCTGCGGCCAATGGGCTTGACTAGACTACAGAAGCTATCCCTATTTGGTCGAACCCTGTCAGGTATTACTGCTATCTGGTATGCTAAATTGGAGGATTTTGTGAAAAGGAGTTGGGAAGAGATGACCGAGGCCTTTGTCGCCTAATATTCTTACAATACTTAAATCGAGGTCACAACTTGTGATCTCGAGGCTACTCGGCAAGAGCCGAATGAGGGCTTCTCTGATTTCGTCACTCGGTGGAGGGCCAAGGCCTCCATGATGACAACCAGGCTAGCTGAGAAGGACCAGATAAGAATAGTTGTTCGTAATCTGCAACCGAAGCTGATGCAGAAGATGATTGTACTACCCCTATCTACCTTTGCTGACCTTTATGAGATAGGGGTACAAATAGAGGATGCGATGAAACAGAGTCTGATGGACCATGAAAAGGAGCAGTCCAAGAGGGTGTTTACATGCAGTTCAAATGTAGCTACGAGTAGTAATGCAGCTGCAAGGACCTCTGATGTTGGTATGGTCACCACCACACCAAAAACAACCACACCCTTTACCGGCACATCTGGAGCTACCTCACAACCTGCAAAGTACCCACCCCAAGGCCAGAAGGTTTTTACCCTACTCTACATGTCTTTATCCAAAGCCTTGGGGGTCCTGATTAGAAAAGGGCATCTGAAGCCCCTGGAGCCACACCCATTGCCAAATCCCCTCCCTCTTACATACAACCCGGCCAAGTATTGCGCCTTCCACAGCAACATGGTCATGATACCGACCTCTACTTTAGACTCCGTCATAAGATTCAGGAACTCATTGACAACAAAGTGATAGCGCCTCCTGAGAAGCCAAACGTCACTACAAACCCTCTCCCACCATATAACCAACCCCCTCCTCCACCCAGGTAAGTAAACCTAATCCAAACAATGGCTGTCCCATACGACCCCAGCATATACATCACTCCCTCCCACCTACTTAAGCCGGTGTTGTTTATCCCAGAAAGCGCAGACTTGTGCATGATGAGCACATCCCTATCCCAACCCGAAACCATGGTGGTGGCTATGATAGAAAAAGGCATGCCCAAGGGCTCCGAGAGCTTAACTGAAGAAGCATATAACCTTTGCTATTACATTGTGCCAACTAGCCAAGCCAAGCTGAGGATAGAATTGCCGATAAGGATGGAGGAAAATGTAGTCCGGGAGGACGGGCCGAGCCAGGGGCTGGATGATTTGGTTGAGCTGGAGGAGGATATCAGTAACTTGCAGTTCTTTGATGAACAAGATATAGGGGATGTATAGGTTGGTTAGTTTGATACGAACAAATCAATGGATAATATAGGGTGGCTTAGTGACGAGCCGGATATTGATAAAGGGTCTCAACTGAAGCAGGAACAGTAAGAAACAGGAACGTCTACAACGGCCAGAATGGTCGACAGCGAGGGGAAGTCGCCGGAGAACACCGGTATTATGAACAGCGAGGGGAATTGAGCAGTTTGTGTACAACTGATACAAAACAGGAGGTCGCGCTGAAGCGATTCAAAAATGAGAGAATTGAGAATAATCAGAGGGCCAGAAAAGCCAAGAGTCCTACGGGGACAGAATGTGTTATGAACACGGGGACAGTTACAGCAGAACCGGATAGTTGTTTGTCAGTTGCCGAAGGAATGTGGTGGGAAGATAATGATTTACGCCTTGCCTATACTGATGAGGACTAGGGACAAAATCAACCAGACGATACTTGGTATACCGAATAAGTAGACCACATGACTCGGAGTGGGCGATACTTTAAGCGTCCACACTTGGACCAGCTAGAGACATCAGGGAAAGACAAGGAAGCAGAGAAACAGAAAGATAAACTGCTAGAGGAGAAAGTTGTACTGAAGCAGCTGAAGAAAATTCAAGCAGACATCTCCATCTAGGGATTGCTCATGGACTCACGGGTGCATAGACAAGCCGTTCTATCAGCAATGGACAAGGCTAAGCTTTCTACTGACACAACCCCCGAACAGTTAGTGGGACTGGTGTTCCCGGGTGGTGCTTCACCGATTCTGACATTCACAGATAAAGAATTACCGCCTGAGGGCTCTGAGCACAATAAGCCTCTATACATCTCTGTGGAATGTAAGGAGAAGTTGATACCAATTTTCTTGGTTGATACGGGATCTGCAATTAATGTGTGTTCGTCGCGCACGGCCTACGCTATTGGTTTGAAGCCAGCAGATTTTACACCAACAGCCCAAGTGATTTGGGCTTATGACAATACGAGTCGAGAAGTGATGGGGACAGTATGGATCAGAACTCAAGTTGGCCCGGCGTAGCAGGACATTGAGTTCCATGTCTTGGATGTTCTAGCCACCTTTAATTTACTTCTTGGACGGCCGTGGCTGCACCAAATGAGAGCTATCTCTTCCACTTTACATCAGATGCTGAAGTACCCCCATGGGATGGGGGTAACAATTGTTTTTGGGAACTCTTCCATACATTTGCCGCCAGAGGTTACTACACCGGTCTTGGAAATTGTGCACGGCGAGGAGAATGTCTTTTTGTCAGGATTCACCTTGGCTAAGGCTTGGGTAGTGCAGGATATGTTGGCTATTGATGAGGGACTGTATGTCAATGCGCAATCCATCTACCTCATGAATAAGCTTCGACATGTGCCCGGAATGGGATTAGGAAGGAGTGGCCGGAATGGCGTCGCTGCGTTGGCCGAAGTGCCGCACAACCCTTATACCTTTGGTTTAGGTTACACGCCTACCAAAGAGGATTGGGCAAGGAAGGGAAAGGAAATGGCCAAAAGAGCCAAGGCCAAGCAAGTCGGGAAGCACTACGAGCTGGCGCACAGACCTATTCAAGGAACCCTAAATGGCCGCTTTGTCCGGGAGGGAGAAGATTTCCCGTTTTGCGGCTTTCCGAAGCCATGGCGGAATTCTGAGAAGTGGCGTTTGCCCGACTTCGAGATCTTTTTCAACCTACAGTTGCAAGGGGATGAAGTTGTGGAAGAGCATACTGACCTACCAGCAGTGGCAGAATAGTGCAAAGAGGATGAGTCTAACAGCACAGAACTCGAGATAGGAGCAGCGCTGGCTTGTCTCCTCTCAGATCCTTAGATCACACTGGAGTGCTTGGGGGATGACTTCTCTGTTTCCATGATTGGAGATCAAACGGTTGTGGGCCTTTCTTCTGGCATTCTAGACGCATCTATCGCACCCTCTCTCGTTCGGCAGTATGAGGAAGGCTTTTTGTCAAGCAGTTTTGGGTCAGGTAGCAAACCAGAATTCACTTTAGGAAAGGATTTCTTTCTCCTCAAAGTAGGTGTTCAATTTCAAACCATCTGCTAGAGGTTGTAACAATCCAAACGATCCCACTACATCAGGCATCAATTCCTTTGACCGGTTCTTTCAAGCTTCAAGTTCTTCTAGATTTATAAAAGTCTTTCTCTTATATTTTTGCTACACATATCTTCACTCATTCTAGGTATTGCCTCTCTTTCATTGGTATCAGAGTGGAGAATCTTGGACAATGGGCGAAATCTGTGGAGTCGGAATCAGATTCTATTTCTTCTAAGTCAGAGTCCGATATTCCTGGGGTTGATAACCCAGATGCTGTTGTTTTGTCCAGGTCGTCTTTTTCATTTTCTTTTGAGTCGGTTGTAACTGAAGAATCAGATGAACTGGAAGTTGTTAGTGAGTATGATACCGTGGTTTCTGAGTACTTTTCTATGCCACTCGTTTATTGCATTAATTAGGATTTTCAAAACTTTGATGAAAACGACGAGGAAGAAATTCCTCTGGTTTTGAAACATTTGATTGATCGAGAACAGGAGAGGTTTGTAAAATCTTTGGTTGATGAAATCACCTCAATTAATGTTGGTACTGAAAGGATCCGCGTCTGGTCCAGATCGGGTCCACGTTGTCTTCAGAGGAACGCGAGCGCTTAGTCGCTTTATTAAAAGATTTCAAAGATGTTTTTGCGTGCTCCTACAAAGACATGCCTAGAATCGATCCTGAGATTGTACAGCACCGGATCCCTCTTGATCCTGAGGCCCGACCCGTCAAGCAGAAGCTTCAGAGAATACGCCCGGATTGGGCTCTGAAAATCAAGGAAGAGGTCACCAAGCAGATTGATGCAGGGTTCCTGTTAGTATCTGAATATCCTACTTGGTTGGCCAACATAGTTCCGGTGTCGAAGAAAGATGGCAGAATTCCGGTATGTATGGACTTCAGAGATCTGAACAAAGCCAGTCTGAAGGATGACTTTCCTCTGCCGCATATCGACGAATTGGTGGACTTCACCGCAGGGCATGCGCTGCTTTCATTTATGGATGGATTTTTCGGGAACAACCAGATTTTGATGGCACCCGAGGATAAGGAGAAGACTGCCTTCACCACCCCGTGGGGAACCTACTGTTACAGGGTGATGCCGTTCGGTTTGAAGAATGCTAGGGCTACTTATCAATAGGCTGCAACTACAATCTTGCATGATATGATCCACAAAGAGGTTGAGGTGTACGAGGTTGAGGTGATTGTCAAGTCCAAAGAAAGAGAGGGCCACTACACTACCTTGAAGAAAATTTTCCAACAAATCAGAGAGTATCGGTTGCGACTAAATCCTCAGAAATGTACTTTTGGTGTTACAGCAGGGAAAATGCTGGGGTTTTTGATTACACAAAGGGGCATCGAAGTCGATCCTTCCAAAATCAAGGCCATACTAGAAATGCCACCACCAAGGACTGAAAAGGAGGTGTGAGACTTTCAGGGTAAAGTGCAATTCATAAGACGGTTTATTGCAAAATTAACCTTGACTTGTGAATCACTATTTAGTCTCCTTAAGAAAGGAAAGAAGTTCTAATGGGATGACCGATGCCAAGTTGCTTTCGAGCAGATCAAGCAATATCTACAGAATCCACCCATGTTGTCACCGCTAGAACCGGGGAAGCCGTTGATTTTGTATCTGTCAGTACCCGACACGACAATAGGCTGCATGCTTGCGTAGGAATCTAAGGATAAAGTGGAGAAGGCTATCTACTACCTGAGCAAGAAGATGCTGGAATATGAGACCCGTTACACTTCGCTTGAGAAGGCTTGTTTGGCCTTGGTATGGGCTACAAGGAAGTTGAGGCACTACCTGTTAGCTCACTCCATAATACTGGTTTCAAGATTAGATCCCATCAAATATCTCTTCGAGAAATCAGCACTTATGGATAGGCTAGCTCGTTGGTTGCTTCTTTTCTCCGAATTTGACTTGAAGTATATGACTACGAGTCTGTGAAAGGGAGAGCTGTAGTGGAGTTCCTAGCCGATCACCCAGTGAAGGGAGATGAAGCAGTAGAGTATCTGTTGCCGGATGAGGCCATTTTGCAACTCGAAGAAGAGATTTGTACTATGTACTTTGACGGAGCGTCTAACCAGTACGGGTATGGGATAGGGGTGTTGCTGATAGCGCCCGACAATTCTCACATACCTTTAGGTTTCAAACTCCGGTTCAAAGTATCAAACAATGAGGTAGAGTACGAGGCATGTATCACTGGCTTGGAAGCCGCCCTAGAACTAGGGGCAGAACAGTTGGACTTCATTGGGGACTCAAACCTAGTTGTGTCTTAAGTGAAAAGAGACTGGAAGGTTAAAGAAGAAAGGACGAAAATCTATCACCAAACCCTGGATGTTCTAATTCCCAGGTTTGAGAAACTAACCTTTATGCACCTATTAAGAGAGAGCAACAAGTTCGTTGACGCTTTATCAACTTTATCTTCCATGATAGACATCCGTTTAGGAGTCCGGATACGTCCAATCATTATTGAATAGAGATATGTGCCGGCGTACGAGCTGATTGCCGCAATAGATGAAGTACAAGATCAGAACCCCTGGTATCATGACATCTGGAACATCTTGGAAAAGAAGGCTTATTCACCAGAGGCAAATGCCAAAGATAAAAGGGCGATACGGCGAATGGCTGCTCAGTTTATCATCTGGGGGGGTAAATTGTACAAACGGGCCCATCTGGGAATACATAAACTATGTGTTGATGTTGAAGAGTCAAAGCGCCTAATGGAGGCCATCCACGGAGAAGAGTGCGGTTTGCACATGTGGGGAGTGATGCTAGCTCGAAAAATTCTCAGACAGGGTTACTACTTGTTAACCATGGAGGAGGATTGTATTGGTTTTGTTCGGCGATGCCACAAGTGCTAGATTCATGCAAATCGCATGAACATCCCGCTGTCGAAGCTGTACAACATGACTTCGCCATGGCTATTTTCAGTCTGGGGGATTGATGTTATTGGGGCAGTTACTCCGAAGGGGTCAAACAGGCATGAGTATATTCTGGTGGCGATTGACGACTTTACAAAGTGGGTTGAGGCCCAATCCTACGCAGTGCTGAAAGCATCACACGTAGCCAAGTTCATCAGGAACAATATTATCTGCCGCTATGGAGTCCCTAATGAGATCATTTCGGACAATGGTTCCCACTTCAAGAAGAAGGTGATCGACTTGTTGGAGAAATACAACGTGGCTTTTCATAAGTCATCCACATATCGGCCGCAAACCAACGAAGCTATTGAGGCCGCCAACAAGAACATCAAGCACATTCTGCAGAAGATGGTAGAAACCTATAGGGACTGGCCAAATAAGCTGTCATTTGCTCTTTGGGGTTACAGAACATCAATTCGGACTTCTACTGGGGCAACTCCGTATTCCTTGGTTTATGGGATGGAGGCTGTTCTGTCGATCGAAATTGAGGTTCCGTCGCTACGGGTTATGCCGAGTGCCAGATAATAGAAGCAAATTGGTAGCAGAGTAGGTTCGAGGAACTTATGCTATTCGACGAGAGGAGGCTGAAAGCACTGTATCATGTCCAAGGTTATCAACGAAGGATTGCCAGGGCTTTCAACAAGAAAGTTAAGTCCAGGAATCTGAAAGAAGGGGATTTGGTGCTCAAAGACAACCAAGCTCCCATCCACGACCCTAGGGGCAAGTTTAGACCTAATTGGACTGGTCCTTACATCATCAAGTCTATTTGGTCGGATAGAGCTGTCATTCCTATAGACCTAGATGGCCTTGAATTCTCCCAACCAATCAACATGGACAAGTTAAAGAAATACTACCCCTGAGTGGCTCGCTAAGTCCTAAACCCGAAATGGCGACCTAGGCAAAAGTTAGAGCACAAAAAAATTGAAATAAGAAAAATTGAGCTCGCAAGGTTGAAAATCCAGAAATGGTAGCCTTGGCAGAAGTTAGAGCGTAAAATGAGAGTGTTAAAACCCAAGTGAACTCGAACCGAACTACGTAAAGCTTGATTCCTATCTTCGGGATACGTAGGCAACTTTATTCTGAAGTCCAACCATGAATACTTTTAAATCAACTGTGTCCATGTGATTATGTTGGTCATCTTTGTCTATTCCACATCCAAGAGTTCGGTTGTGATCTCCAATACAGTGTAGTGCTATTCAGACAAGGGGCAACTTTCCAATTATTGGATTTGGGGTTGTACGTCTCAAGGATAGATTCCGAGTGTGTCCAGTTGTGATCCTTATCGAAAATAGTTTTGAAAAGTTTTAATAAAAGTTGATTTTGTTCAAATTAATCTTTTTACAACTTAGACCATTTTTGGACCAAAAGGAAAATTTTCAGTACCCACAACCTTCAATTTCATTGATTTCAATACAGAGTTCTCTAACTCTTGATACAAATTGAAGTTATTTTTTATTACATTCAAAAGGAAAACTTGAAAGTACAGATTAAAGCAATAAATTTGGGGCATAGTTGAGTTAGGTGTTCCTACGCCCCGTCCCAGAGCTTGTGGAAGCTTCAGATGCTAAAGTAGGCCCGGTTTGCGCTTCATCTTCAAGCCAAGCTATGCATTCGCCAGAAAGGACGTAACTGAAATTGAGAGCAAGGGCCAGAAGTTCTCCTGTCTTCCATGCAGTGGAATACTGAGCTAGCTGTGCGCCTCGGATTCGAAATGAAGCTGGATACTCTATCCCCTCTTCTGAGCAAGTCTGGTCATGTCCGAACTGATGCCTGAATCGAAATGGGAAATAGAAGACATAGTGTATCAAGCCAACCAACTGAATACCAGGTTGCCAGGACATGCTGTAGTTCATCTCAGGCAGATCAAACCAGGGGTAGCGCCAAGCAATGTCAATAGTAGATCTGTTGCACATCCAATGGCACCATCATCCCTCGTTTGAGAAGTCAACCAGCCAAGGGCGAAAGAAATAACCGCGTGCTAAATATACAAGACAAGCGTCCACTATTTTCAACTTATCCATCAGCCATACCTAGGGAGGGATAAAAAATAAGAGAGATTAAAGAATAGAAAGGTGTACGTAAAGAGAAAAGTAAGAAAGGGTTTTGAGAGGAAAACAGAGCCTGAGGGCCGAGTGATGTGAGAAACACATGTGAGTAGGGTGGGAAACATTACCTGCAAGAGTAGTGGACTTCCTGCAAACTTGGTTGTCTCTCGGCGATGAAAAGCATCCAAGCCCATCAAAGTTTCAGCTAGTGCCAAGCCAATAGAGCTCTTGCCCTCCTTCAAGCCTTGGGCAACTTCGATCAAGCGAATGCTAGACCTTTCAAAGTCGGGGGCAAGTAGGAAATGGGCCAACATACACAAGCAGAGAGCATGCTGTCGAAAACCTTACCAGAGACGGTCGCCGCGGTCACCGGTGTCAGAAAACCAATGGATCAAGCTTGGAATGTCCAGCTCTCTGTTATGAACTAAAGATCGAGCATCATGCAAAGTAAGCCTGCACATCCTTCCTAAAGCTTGGATATGGCCAAAATGAGACTGGGACAAGATTTCCTCGTCACGCTGGGATTCCATCAAAGCTTGAAATTCTTCGATTGTAGGACACATCTCTTGTCCCCCGAAACTAAACACATGTGTAACTGGGTTCCAACATCTAGCCGTGGCATGGAGGAACGGAAAACACAGTGGAGTACGACTAGCGGGAATAGTGCATTTAGCCCAAAACCTCATAAATTCAACTTTTTCGAGCCATCTAAAATCGCAATCCAATTGGAGAGTTTTTCGGCGAAGAATGGTTCCATTTGGGGCAAAAATGGAGCTGAAATGAAGAAACCACGAAGCTAGAGCTTTTGTAGAAGATAAGGAAATGAGTGGAGGACAGGTGTCAATATTTCGGAGGTTTTGTTCATTGATGGCCGGCAGGGGTTTATTGATGGCTGGTAGGGGCTCATCAATGGCCGGCAGCCTCCCTTTCATGCTCACTGATCTCCTGTGTGAAGATTCAGTTGTTTTCAACAGTTGTATTCTGTTATTGGCACCTTTCGAGGTCTCATTTTTGGTTCTTTTTGGGCTTGAGCCTATTTGTTTAAGTTGTAATCATCTGGTTTTGTTTATTAAGTTGCATTTTGTTGTTTATCGAGTTATTGCAATTTGCTTATCGAGTTTTATGTATGTTGTTTATCGAGTTGTTGCGATTTGCTTATCGAGTTGTATTTATGTTGTTTATCCAGTTGTTTTGTTCTTCCACTTGTTAGTTGGTTCACTACCTGATTAAGACAATGCAATTTGAATGTGCCTTTTTCGACAAAGATCAATCTCATTTTCATGCTGTGCGATGTTATGCGATGCTTAGAATGCAGAATGCAACACTTTTTAAACCAAAAACTGAATTTTCATTCCAATCATGGTTTCCTTTTTGCAAAAGAGTACAAGTTTTCAAAGGAAAAAAAACTTCCTAAGGTTGTACAAAGTGCTAATATTACTAGCAAAAAAAAAAAAAAAAAGGAAAAGAAAACAAAGCAAAAAGCATCTGGAAGAGCGCTGGCTATCTTAAGCTCGAGAGGCCCTCTTCGTCCTCTTCCTCGGCAGAGCAGACTCTGGAGCACTGTCACCATCGGCATCGCTATCTGAGTCTGAATCAGAGTCTGAACCGGAGCCCTCCTCAGCCTCTCCAGCCTCACCACTAGCAGAATTTGAGCTGGCATCGCCATCTCCATCCTCAGATGACTCTGACTGTGGACTCGCAGCCTCCTCACCCTCGCTCGTTTCGTCATCATCGTCGCCTAAGATGGGCTCTAAGTCAGCGCTCGTCGCGGGTGCCCCTAGCTCTACCTCGGCTGCGTGTTAGAGCCTGTCTCTCTCTCCTCCTTGCTGTTGGAGGAGGTACTGACGGTCCTGCTGCAGCTCTTGCTGGGACATCCGGTGGAACTGGGATCTAAAAAGGACAGTTTGTCAGAATACATTAGTTGCAATGTATATCAGATGCAGTGTATAGATGTAGTGTATGCTTGCAGTATATGGGTACAGAGTATCTATGCAGTGTTTTGACGCAATGAAGCAGATCAGTGCAGTTTGGGGCAAATTATAGTTAAAATGCTAATGCATCAGCAGAGAATTTCATGGCAGGAAGTGCAAACATAAGGAAATTACCAGAATCCTGTAGAGGCTAAGTAAGTTCATGCTCGTCTGAACCATTCCCATCAGAGAAGCCGCTAGCTCAAGAGCCTGCGCAATGTACTCTATGGATGCCTGCAAATATGTTTTGAGACGATCAGTGGTCTATGAAGCATAACTGGAATGAACTGAGTGCACAAAATGTAAAGTATGGTACATACTAGGGTTAGGCCGCAATCTCCGACAAGCTCATGACCAGCTGGTGTGGGCTCAATGGGAATCTAATAAGTCTCTTCAGAACGTCCCCAGCAGGTCAGTGTAGTAGGCAACTCTGGCCATCCCGCCCTCTGTCTCTCCCCAGAATCCCTCATGCCCCAAGTCCTGGTCGCTCTGGCCCCTCTGCCTCTCTCTCTCGCAGCTGGAGCTCTCGCTCCCTCACATCCGCGAACGTCGGTCAGAGGCGGCATCAGATGTGTCTAAATGAAGGTTGCATAATCACCCTCTACGTGGAAGTAGTCTGCCTCCAGCCCTACCATGAACTGGATCACTTGGTCGACAGACAGTCTGTGTGTCTCTCTTATAGACGCTAGAGGCGCCATCGGAATGAATGGGGCAACCAGTCTTAAAGTCTGGCACGCGAAGCGCTTGCCCAAGAACCAGGCACGGCAGATCGGGCCCTCAAGAAGGACATGACAGGGAGTAATGACCGTAGCTGTGTCATACTGGGCTCGGAGCCCTGATGGTATCGCGTCCCACGGCTGCCATGTGATCTGAAACATAAGAGAATGAAGAGATGATTAATCATTGTCAATTGATTAATGGATGTATCAAGTTGATTGAAAAGCAAAATAACTTTGTTTTGGGTTACCTCGTGCGCCGTAACCACGTCAAAGTACTCGCGGAAAAACATGAAGTTTTCTTGAGTCCTACGACGGAGCTGGCCATCGTATACCCGAGAAAATGGGACTGTCGTAGAGTCTCCTCTATAGGCTTTGGAGCAAGAGCCGGGAAATATGCGTACACCCACAGTTGCAAGGAAAATGTGATCAATACAGTGTGTGAGCAGATATAGAAAATGCAAAGTAGAAAACATGCAGTGCATGAGCAGATACAGAAAATCCAAAGCAGAAAGCATGCAATGTATGAGCAGATACAGCGAATGCAGAGCAGAAAGTACATGTGTTGAACAAGTGTAAAGCAAGAAATGCTAAGCAGAATATGTAAAGCGAAAAAGGGAGAATTAAACTATGTACCTCCCAAGCCCACTAGTAGCCACCGATCAAGCTCCCACTCATGCGAGAAGTCGAGCTCATGTATCCATACAAAGTGGTAAGGCCGTCTTCGCCCCAATCGTAGAACTGAACTGGCTAAAGCACTACCAAGGCGCTCAGCAGATATAAGCCCACAGTATTCCACTTGTTCGAGAACAAGGTGGTACCGAAAAGGAACATAAGGAAGCCCTTGGCATACTGCCCCGTCGCCTCGGCTGTCTCGGGCTCAGACCCCATGTACTGCTCATTGAACCAGCTATACCAGACCACGCCTGCTCGGAGTGTCGGTGGGTGTGCCCCAAGCAGTGCGGCCCATGCTGCCTCCCACTCTCCCATATCAGGGTCGAGAGGGATCGGATCGCCCCCTATGCCTAAGCCAGTGATCATGGCAAAGTCGTAAGGAGTCATCGTCATATCCCTAATGGTGGAGAAATGGAAGGAGTTGGTGGTGTCCCGCACCTCTCCACTAAAGCCCCTAAGAGAAGACGGCTCGCTACAATCCGCGTCAAGTTAGAGTAGAAGAGACCGAAGCCTGTCTCATCAATAATGTCACGGACCCTAGCTGGAAGCTCACTGTACCAGTCTCAAGCGGTCGTCGTACCGTAGCCTCTGAAAGAGCGGGATTTGTCCTGCGGTAATGCATGAGATGCAATCAAATCAAGCAATGAAAGTATAGTTGAATACAAAGCAGTAATGTATGAGATGCAGTCAGATCAGCATAGTTTATGCAGTCAGATAAAAACAGTGCAAGAAATGCAAACAGTTAAAGGTAGTACTGCAGAAAAACAGTGTTCGTACCTCTACTGCAATGGCCGACAAATGAGATGCTAGCTGTCTCAGAAGAAGGTCATCTGGTACATCCTCAGCAAAGTCAGTGAAGGCTTTGATGCCTTCTGCGACAGGTACTATGTGAGTCTTAGGGTGGTACCTTGCTGGGTCAAAAGGGCATATGCTCAATGGTAATAGCTTTGGCTCGGCCTCAAAATCTGCCTCAAAGTTTGCTGGAGGAAGCGCGAGGAGGGCCCCGTCATGAGGGACATCATCTGCCATCTAAAATGGATGCAAGAGAAGCAAATGAGGGAAAATGAAGAAAAATGGTGAAACTTTGGAAAAGTCAACCTTAGGAGAGAGGAAAAAGTCAAAGAAAGTCAAAACCTGAGAAAGTGTACTAACCTTGGGAGAAACTCGAGGGGAATGAGCCTAGAACGGTGGAAATGAAGAAAGAAGCGTCAAAACCAAATTCTAATCGATTCAAAGTGAAGAGAACTAGAGGGTTTTCACGAAGAAAATGTTTTTAGGGTGTTGAAAAACGCGTAGAATGCGTGGATCTAGAAAGAAAGAGCACCTAGAGAGCAAGGAAAAAGAATTTCATGCAAGGGTTTGTGCGGAAATGGTGTGCCATCACTTGTTTTTAAAGACCCAAGGGTGAAAGGACAAATTTGCCCTAATCTGCCATCGATGGCTTGCAGTGGCACATCGATGGCCGGCACTGTTGTATTGGTGGCCGGCATCTACCATCAGTGGCCGACATGTGGCCGGCGGCCTCCCCAGATAGCCGACAGGGTCCCACAAGCTTCCTATGCCTCTTTTTCTTTGATCTGTGTCCTTGGATCCCAAGAAATGCAATAGGTGTGAAAAGTTTGATTTAGAATGTCTTCGAGAAGGCTCAGAATTGTGTTTCCAGTGCATGGCGGTCATTGTTCATCAACTTGAACAAGGTGTATCCTTTTTTTTTTATACTGCAACTCTTCCGAGAGGTAAATCGGAAATTTCTTTTGAATCGGCTTTATCAACATGCTTTTGTTGTCGCGTTAATCATGTTGCATGGAATATGCATGTTGCATTGAATGTGCGTCGTTGATTATTTTGCATAGGATGTGCTTCTATTTCATCCCATCATCTCTTACATGTTGCGCATGAAACATGTCTTTAACACTGTGTTACGGTTATTCATCTCGCATGGAATATGCATTTGTATTGCATTGTACTTGTTAAGTTTTCTTCTCATGCAAGCACGATATTGTATGTACAGTTCATTGGTTAGAAGCATTCGGGTACACCCAGCGCTTACATTCGGGTACGCCCAGTGCTTTGAATACCCTCTTTGGTTAGAAGCATTCGGGTACGCCCAGTGCTTGCACCACTCCTTGCGTTGGTTAGAAACATTCGGGTACGCCCGGTGTTTACACCGACACCTTCTTTGGTTAGAAACACTTGGGTACGCCCGATGTTTATACCTCCCTTCTGGTTAGAAGCATTTGGGACGTGTGTCCGACGCTTATACCACCCCGTTGGTTAGAAGCATTGGGTTGTGTGCCTAATGTTTATACCACCCCTTTGGTTAGAAGCGTTTGGGACGTGTGTTCGACGCTTATACCTTATTTTGGTTAGAAGTATTGGGTTATGTGCCTGATGTTTATACCACCCTTTTGGTTAGAAGCGTTTGGGACGTGTGTCCGACGCTTATACCTTCTTTGGTTAAAAACACTCGGGTACGCCCGATGTTTATACCTCCGTTTTAGTTAGAAGTGTTTGGAACATTTTTCGACGCTTATACCATTTTGTTCTGGTTAGAAACATTGAAATGTGTTTCGATGTTTATACCATCCTGTGGTGTTTGCACCGCTCCCTTTCCCTCTCGCATGTGCCGCGCTAGGATGCTTTGGTTAAATGCATCTGGCCGGATTTCGATGCTTATACCGCTCTTTGTTTTGATTGCATAATGGTTGGATGTGTTTCACTTGTTATCATTACTTCTTTCCTCGCGTGTGCCACGCGTTGGGATCTTGTTTGCCGCCTCGGGTGTGCCCGACGGTTGTTGTGTTTTGCCTTTTTTACGTGAGGCGCAGTTAAGATTGCATAATTTTTTTACATCCGTTCTGCATGAAATGTGGTTTGATTCATGTTTACTTGCTTATGTACGAGTTTACTGTAGCATTTCTTTGCATAACATTTGCATCTAGATACTTCATTACAGCCTCATTGCATGATCATAAGTTGTGTACTTGCATTATGCATATCATTGGCATTTTGCCCCAGCCTACAAGTGCATCTATATTGTTATCTTGAATGTATGTCTGTCTAAGTCTTCGGCCTTGTCAAAAATGGGTCGTCTTTGGATTTTGACATTCACTCCTGTCATTTCATGAATTTCGAGTTCTGTCAAAAAGGGGAAACTGTAGACACCCCATTTTTGACCGTCCTCAAGACTTGGATGTTCTTGCAGGTACATCCAGTGACAAGTTTGATTGCTCGTCGAGCACTTGAATTCTGCGGTGGAGCACCACAGGTTTGAGCTTTCCAAACCCTGCATTAATTTTGTCTCATTTTTTGACCATGTTTTTGCCCTTCTAGCTTGTTGTTTTGGGTGCACTATCGGCAATGATAAGGCACTACCGGCCATGGACTTTGGCCTACCAGCCATTGATGAGCCCTGTCGGTCGTCAATGAGCCCTTGCCGGCATCACTGATGGCCGGCCAGCCACCAGTGCATCAGTAGATATTTTCTGATATTTTTATGCCAGCTATTACACAGATTGGGGCATCTGCTTGCACGTGGATGGTTGGATCTTTTCAAGAGGATTTTGTATCTTCTATATATAGAAGACATCCTTTTGCATGTAGGGGGTTACAAAAATTTTGTGAGCAAAATTTCTCCCTCTCTCTTTCTAAAATCCTCTCTCTATATTTTGTGCTTGAAAGTGAGAATTCTCTACACTCTTGCAAAGAGACCCTTGACCAAACACCTTCACCTTGGAGTTGAGGTTCTTGGAGGCCTTGTTTGAGGTCTTAAGCTTGGTTTTGGCTCAGAATTTTGGCTGTTTTAGTGCTGTGCTTCAAAGTTTGGTGATTTAGCACACTAGTAGCCGGCAATGGCTTACTGATGGCCGGCAGTGCTTCATCTTTGGCCAACAGTGCCTCTCTTTGGCCGGGAGATGGCCAGCAGCAACCAATCATGGCCGGCGGGCCACTGGTGCATTCCTCAGCAATGAATTGGTAAGGTGGAGTAGAAAGTTCTTGAAGTGACCCTGCAAACAGAGCCTTTCAAGAGCAAACCGGTGGGCTTTTCGGGGCAAAAACCGAATGCATGCATGTTCAACTTCTTAAAGCAGAGCTGAGGCAGTATAGTTTAATGCTTTACTTGTTAGTTAGCATGGTTTTGTAATTTAATTAATTAATTATTGTGCTAATTAGTTAAGTGTTGTAATAATTAGTAAGTAGTTTACTAGTTATTCAATTTGTTATGTAATAATTAGTCTAATTAGTTTAATTAGATTAGTTTGATTAGCTTAGCCTAGAGTAGCTTAGTTTATTCATTCGGACCCTCCTTCGAGAGAGCGCAATGTTGTAATAAGCGTGCATGTGTGTGTGCATGTCTTCCAACCTCACGTCTTTCGCCCTTTTACTTAACCGCTTTCGATGGTTAGTCTAGGGCACGTTTTGATTAGCATACCTTATGCTTGCATGTTTGCATCATTCATTTATCTTGCATGCACCGGGCTCGGCGCATCATTTAAACTGCATCGTATTTCAATACACTTATTTGAATACGTGTTTCAAAGCTTGTTATCAAATTGTTGCATTCATATGCCATCTTAGATAGCCGAGCCTATTAGTTACATTATTGCATGTGTTACATTAGGCATCTTGTATAGTTAAGATCATGCATGATTTCTAACTAGCTTTTGTTTTGGCTCGGAGTACACTGTAAGTTTTACGCTTTAGCATCCTTGCATGAGGGCGAGTGTTGCCATGATAGCATGCTTGCCATGAGTGGATAAAGGCTTTGTTACTTGAATTGGAACAATTCGATAAATGTGAGTTTTAAGCCCACTTTGCGAAGTGGCAAATCATGTTTTAAAGCCCATCATGTTTGATGGCAAATCTGCGCTTTAGCCCACTTAAGGGTGGCATTTTCAAACCATTTTCAAAAAACTAACATGAGTTGTTTTGTTCCAATTCTTGCAATTTTAGTCTATACTTGTGTGTGCGTCACATAATAAAGTTAGCTAATAACCGGAATAATAACACATGTGTTTATAAAACAACATATCATACTTAGTAGAGGCTGATCCTTTGATCGGGCAAGCGAGGGTGCTCATGTCATGACCTTCCCCTCTCGTACCCAAGTTCCCGAACCGAGGCAACTTTGGTGATGACGAACACGTGGCATTTGGCATGAGTCAGGGTTTCCTAAATTTTTCAAAAATAAAATATTTAGGTGACAACTCTGTAATCTGGCAAAGCAGTCCAGTTTTGGCAATATTTGATTTAAAATCTGATTTTCCAAAATGACTTGCCGGATTGGACTCTTTGGTTTTTATCAGTCTCACATTGTACTTTGTGAGATTAGATTTAGAACCGTGACAAGAGTCTGAACTGTAGGATCAATTCGCGTCTCTCCGAAAGGGGGCGCGCGAAGAAAGTCGAGTCTACACCTGTTCATGTGTCTGATCAGGTCATCTTTGTCTGTTCTTTACCTAAGGGTTTGGTTGTGATCTTTACTCTGAGATAAGAGCAAATTACAATACTGAGTAGTGGTGTTCAATCAAGGGGTAGTTATAATCTTTTGATTCGGGGTTGTATATCTCGAGGATTGATTCCATGCGTGTTAAGTGGTGATCCTTTTTGAAAATGGTTTTGGAAAGTTTTAATAAAAGTTGATTTTGTTCAAATTTTACCTTTTACAACTTAGACTATTTTTGGACCAAAAAGAAAATTTTCAGTACTCACAACTTTAATTTCATTGATTTCTACTCAAAGTTCTCCAACTATGGATATAAATTAAAGTTGCTTTTATTATATTCAAAAAACTTGAAAAGAAAGGTCAAAGTAACAAACTAGGGGCATAGGTGCGTCAGGTGCTCCTGAGTCCCCCGCTTGTGCTTGTGGAAGCTTCTGAAGCCAAAGTAGGTTCGGTTTGTGCCTCATCCTCGAGCCCAGTTAGGCACTCACCAGAAAGAACGCAACTGAAACTAGGGGCAGGGGTCAGAAGCTCTCTCGTTGTCCAAGAAATGAGGTACCTAGCCAAATGTGAACCTCAGATGGGGAATAAAGCTAGATACTCTACCCCCTCTTCTGGGCAGATTCGATCATGCCCAAACTGACGTCTGAACTAGAATGGAAAGTAGAATACGTAGTGTGTCAAGCCAATCAGCTGAATCCCAGACTGCCGAGCCATGCTGTAACTCATCTCAGTTAGATTAAGCCAGGGGCAATGCTAAGCTATCTCAGCAGCAGACCTCTTGCACATCCATTCGCACCACCACCCCTCATTCGAGAAATCCACTAGTCGGTGACAGAAGAAATAGCCACGAGCTGAGTACTCAGGGCAAGAGTCCACTACCTTCAACTTATCTATAAGCCATACTTGGGAAAGGATGAAAGAAAAAAGAGCTTAAAGAATAGAGAGATGTATGTTGAGAGAAAAGTGAGGAAAGGGCTTTGAGAGAAAAATAGAGCATGAGTGCCAAGCGATGTGAAAAATACATAAGAGAAAGGGTGGGAAACATTACCTGAAGAAGTAGTAGATTTCCAGCGAATCTAGTAGTCTCTAGCCGGTGGAAGGTGTCTAAGCCCATCAAACTCTCGGCCAGCGCCAAGCCAATGCAACTCTTACCTTTTTTCAGGCCTTGTGCATGCTAGATCCGCCAAAACTAGGGGCAAGAAGGAAATGAACTAGTATGCATAAGCAGAGGGCATGTTGCCAAAAACTCTGCCAGAGATGGTGACTGCGGTCTCTGATGTCGAAAAATTGATAAATCAAACTGGGAATGTCTAACTCTTCGTTGTGGGCCAAAGATCGACCCTCGTGTAGAGTAAGCCCACACATCCATCCCAAAGCTTGGGCGTGGCCAAAATGGGACTGAGGCATGATTTTCTCATCGCGCCGAGATTCTATTAACGCTTGAAATTCTTCAATTGTCGGGCACATTTATTGTCCCCCGAAGCTAAAGACGTGTGTAATCGGGTTCTAGCACCTAGCCGCAGCATGAAGAAATGGAAAACAAAGTGGTGTTGGGCTCAATGGAAAAAGTGCATTTATGCTGAAACCCCGAAAATTTACCTTTTCTGAGCCATCCAAAGTCGTTATCTAATCCAAGAGTCTTTCGGCGAAAAATGGCTCCATTTGTGAAGAATTTGCAGCTGAAATGAAGAATTCCTGAAGCTCAACTTTTTGTAGAAGATAAGGCAATGAGTGGAAGCCAACTATCAACAATCTGGAGGTTCTGCACAGTGATGGTCGGCAGGTGGCCTTGTAACAACCCCGACCCATGATTAACGTTAATCCATGTTTAGTAATGCCTAATAAATAATTAAAGTGAAATTTTGCATCATATGTTGTCGTATGTGTGTTAACGTAGGAAGATCTGTTCTTTTTTTGTTTCAGTTTGCAAATTGAAGGCCTTATTGGCATCTGATTCAGAAATTGACTTGATTTATGTGTTAATTAGAATTTTTAAAATTTTATGGTAGGTTTAATTGAAATTTGATTTGTAACGATTAAATTAGGATAAATTAATGCTCAATTGATTAATTGATCAACAAAGTAATCAGGTCATTAGCCAAGCCTATATAAGGCCACCTTAACACCTCATATACACTTTTTGCACTCCCAATTCCTCTTGATTGAGTTCAAACATGTGAGAGAAAGAGAGAAGGAGAGAAATTGAGATCAAAAGCTAGAAAAAAGAAGGATTGCTTGGAATTGTTGGAGAATTGAAGAGCATTTAGAAGTTTAAGCCTCTACTCTTGTGAATTCATGGTCTAAGGTAAGAAATCTAACCCTTAGTTATGTAATTGAGTTAGTTTTTGGAAGAATTCAAGTAAAGAAGGTGAACTAACATGAGAATGAGCTAGGATTAGAGAATTGTAGCTCAAATCATACATGCATGTGCATATTATAAAGTTTTGAAGTTGATTTTACAAGAATTCTCACATGCATGTTCATATCTTGGTTTTGTTCAAAGAATTCAACTTATTCTTGAGCTTAATGGCTCATTTGATCATGTTTTGGAAGGTTGGAATTCATGACATTACATGCAAGTTATGTTATCTAAGTTTCAAGTTTTGTTTACTACAATTGGCCTAGTTTTTGGGCTTGATTTTGTAAAATAGTTTGTAATTCATCATATACTATGAGTTTCTCAATGTTTTACTAAGTTTTGGTCCAAAAGGATGTGTTTTGAAGGATTTGAAATTTAGTTTTGAGCTTGGGAGCAAATCTGGAAATTCTAGAATTCTGCTCCTACACTCGAGCGAAGGAATCCAAGTTCGAGCGACCACTCTGAGTGCGTGTACTTCGGCTCGAGCGACTAGAAGTCTGCTCGAGCATGAAATGCAAGCTCCCAGAAGTTCTTATGTTTTGTAGTTTGCTCGAGCGACAAAAGTTGCACTCAAATGAGGTCATGTCTCTCAGTCTCGAGCGAGCATCGAGCGAAAAAATCAAGCAACCAGCAGTTTTGCTGAAGTTTACAGACCACTTGAGCGAAGGAATGTGCTCTTGAGTGACCACTCACATTTTGTATGTCTGCTCGAGTGTAGGAAGTTGCGCTCGAGCGAGGACCCTGTTTTCAACAAGTTTTGTTAAGTATTTTCAAGTGCATTTTTGCATCCTCATCCTATCTTAGGCATTCCTAGGCCATAATTAAGGCACAATAATGAGGATAAACGTAGAGTCACACCAAGATAAGAAAAGAAAAAAGTATATGTTTTCGGGTGTGTAATTTGGTATATATTCATTTTGTACCTGTGTAGGTCACGCGCCTTAAGATATCTGAATTACTTACTCTATTCGTCTATTGGAGCCATCTGTTATTTGTGAGTAATAACTTTGTAAAGCTATGTTCAATGTTAAATATTTTTTGAACATTATGATATGAAATGATTAATTTTCTAAAATGCTATGTTTTTATGAATGAATGAATGATTGTCCAAGTTTCTCAAATGTATTTGTGGCATCCTTAGCATCATATCATATGTATCCCTTTATAGGTCATTGGAATGCCTTTATAGCCGTCCATTTATGGGTCATCAGAATGCCTTTGTGGCCGTCCCTTTATGAGTCATCAAAATGCCTTCATGGCCGTCCCTTTATGGGTCATCAGAAACATCTTTGTGTACATGAGTCATCAGAATGCCTTTATGGCTGTCCCTTATAGGTCATCAGAATGCCTTCATGGCTGTCCCTTTTATGGGTCATCGGATTTGTTAACGCTAATGGATGTGCCACGTACTATGATGTGAAATGTATAAACTTTGAAAACGAATAGGAACAAGTGTATGAATCTATTTCTAATTTGGAATCTGAATTTGCATAAGACTCTAATTTTTAACTCTATGATGGACACCATTCATTAAAACCCTTTACTTTGTTATTATTCACTAGGCTCCTGCTCACTATTTATATTTTATATGTAGGCAACCAGGCGCACGACCAGGCTTAAAATGATGCCTGAAAAGTTTTGTGTTCGTCAGCCACCCTTTGTGCCTCCCGAGGAGGTTCCAGATCATGTCAATCCTGTGGCTATGTTTTTGTATTTAAAACTTTGGTCCTTTATTTTAACTTTGGACAAAATTCTACTTATATGTATAGTACTTGGTGTGACGTGTATCAACTGTGTCTTTTGATGTTACACATATCTTTATTAAAGTTTAAAAACATCTGTCTCATGTATGTCTTCACAGCTCAATGGACCATGTACATTTCTGTTTATTGCTTCCATAGCCCCTAATTATATGTTATTCTGTTAAGAGGCCTTTGGTAATCCAAGGGTTACTGGCCAGTTACGAAGCTAAACCTATAGGGGCGAGTTCGGGTCGTGACAGGCCGACAGGTGGCTAGCAAACTCCTCTTCTAACCGACAGCCTTCCTCTCAGGCCTGCTGTCGACCTTTGTGCTGAACAGTGCCGAAAGCATGTGTTTTATTCTGCGCTTTGTGTGTTTTAAGGTCTTGTTTTGAATCCTTTTGGTTTTAGCAAGTTTGCTGAGTTGTATTTGAGTTGTTTTGTTTATTGAGTTGTTGTTGTGTTGTTTATCGAGTTGTATGTTGCATTTTGTATTTTGGTTGTTGGTCGATTCATTACCCGATTAAGAATTTTGTTTCAATCAAGTGCTCTTGGCCATTTCGATTCCATGTCCATTTCATGCATATATGGTGCTCATGATGCAAAAATAACAACACACTTTTCATAAAAATTGCGAGGGTTTTATTCCGATCGTGGCTTTTTACAAAAGAGAAGTACAAGTTTTGAAGCAAATAAAACTTTTTAAAGCTATACAATGTGTTAATGCTACCAACAAAAAGAAACTAGGCAAAAAGTACAAAAATCAGCGCGAGTAGCCTCATGCCCGAGAGGTCCTCTTCATCCTCTTCCTCGGAGAAGAGGACTCTTGGGCACTGTCTCCATTGGCTCTGTTGTCTGAATTTGCCTCGGAGCCTGAACTAGAGCCCACATCGTCTCCACTCTCTACTCCAGAGCCCTCCTCAGCGTCGTCGCCTCTGCTCTTGGAACCCGAGCCTGCGTTATCATATCTGTTCTCAGATGACCTAGAGTGCTGACTCGCTGCCTCTTCCAAGCCGCTGGTCTTAGCATCGTCGTCCCTCAAGATGGGCTCTGGAGGACTGCTCCAGGCTCGAGTACTCTTGTCTCTGCCTCTCTTCCCTGCTGTAGGAGGAGGTGCTTCCGCTGTTGGCGCTACTGCTGCTAGAGCCATCGGTGTGGATGGGATCTGAAAAGGATAGTTGACAACATATCAGTTTCAGTGTGTATATCAGATGTGAGTGTGTAATGCAAAATGAGTGTATACAGAAGTCAGATATAATATGTAAGTACAGTGTGTGAATGCAGTACGCCAATGCAGTGTATTAGTGCAGTTTAGAACAGACTACAATTGAAATGCTAGTGCATCAGTGGAAAGTTGATAGCATAAAGTGTGAACTGAAAAAATTACCAGGATATCATGGAGACCAAGCAGTGTCTCCCTCCTCTGTATCATACCTATCAAAGAGGCTATCAGCTCAAGAGCGCTCTCTGTGTACTCGATGGATGCCTGCAAATGCATCTGAAGGATCAGTGTTCGCAGTGAATATATCTGAAATGAAATGTCGGGTGCAAGTGGTGAAGAATGGTCCATACCTTAGTCGATCCTCTAACTCCGACAAGCTCATGCCTAGCCCCTGCAGGCTCAATCAAGACTTGGTAAGCATTCCCGGTATGCCGCCAGCATGTTAATGCAATAAAAAGTTCTGGCCAGTCGGTCCTCTGCCTCACCCGGGAAGCATGGACCCTGGTCGCCCTGGTCACTTTAGGCGCCTTTCTCGCAGCAAGAGCTCTCGCGTCCTCACCTTCACAAGCACCGATCAAAGGTGGTATGAGATGTGTCTAGATGAAGGTCGTATAATCACCCTCTGCTCAGAAATAATCAACATCCAGGGCCACCATAAATTAAGTGACCTCATCAATGGATAGGCTATTTGCTGATCACATGGACTCTGGCGGTGCCATCGGAATGATCGGGTTAGGCAGGCCCACAATCTGACGTACGAACTGTTCGCTTAGGAACCAAGCTTGGCAGATTGGGCCCTTAAGTAGGATGCGAAAGCGAGAAGTGGCCCAGTCCCTGGCATACTGGTCTAGAATCCTGGCCGGCATCATGGCCTATGGCCGCCACATAATCTGCAAATAGAGGTTGTACGGATTATTAGTTGCTGTCAGTTACTAAAATGTGAATAAAAACAGTTGTAAAGCAAAAATGACTGTGTTTCGGGTTACCTCATGGGCAGCTACTATGTCGAAGAAATGGCAAAAGAACGTGAAGGTCTCGCGGGTCTTGCACTAGAGCCGCCCGTTATATCTCCGTGAGTAAGGAACTGTCAGTGGAAACTCCTCTATGGGCTCCGGAGCTAGAATCGAAAAATAAGCATACACCCATAACTGCGTAGAAAATGTAGTGATATGTGATCAAATACAGTATTAATAGATACAGAAAGTGCAACACAGAAAGCGCGATGCATTAACAAATACAGAAAGCACAAAGCATGAACAAATACAAAAAGTGCGAAGCAGAAAGCACAAGTGTTGAACAGATGTAAAGCAGAAAATGTAAAGTACAAAGAAGGAACTGAGATGCATAACTTCCAGGCTCACCAGTAGCCTCTAATCAAGTCTCTGCTCAGACGAGAGGTCGAGCTCATGTATCCATATATGATAGCAAGGCTGGCTCCGCCCCAATCATAGAAGTACACCCAAGGAAGGGTCACTAGAGCGCTCAGCAGATACAAGCCCACGGTGTTCCACCTATTCGAAAACAAGGTGGTACCGAAGATGAACATTAGAAAGCCTCTAGCATACTGATCCATCTCCTCCACTGTCTCAAGCTCACTCCCTCTAAACAGCTCGTCGAATTAGGTATATTTGACCATGCATGTCCGGTATATGGGTAGACGCACTCCCAATAGCTCAATCCAGGTCGCCTTCCATTCTCCTATGTCTATATTGAACGGGATCGGATCATCCTCTATGTCTAAGCTGGTGATCATGGCGAAGTCATAGGGAGTCATCGTCATCTCCCCTACAGTAGAAAAGAAGAAAAAGTTGGTGGTGTCCCACCACCTCTCCACAAATGCGCCAAGAAGAGGACGGCTCGCGATAACCCGCGTCAGGTCGGAACAGAATAGGCCGAAGTCGGTCTCATCTACGATGTTGCAAACTCCTGAAGGGAGCTCGTCGTACCAGTCTCGCGCAGTAGTAGCTCTATACCCTCTAAAGGCACGAGACTCACCCTGTGGCAAAGAACAGATGAATCATATATGGCAGTGACAAAAGTAGAGTCAAAAAATACAGTGCAAGAAATGCGAGTAAAGATAGGTAGGAATGCATGAAAACAGAGCTCATACCTCAACTACGACGGATGATAGATAAGAAGCCGGCTCCCTCAGTAGGAGATCCCCCAGCACACCGAGAATGAAGTCGCTGAAGCGCCTAATACCACTAGTTGGCAAGATATGTATGCGAGGATGGTACCTCTCTAGATCAAATGGCCGTACTCACACTGGTAGTGGCTCTGGCACAAGCTCAGGCTCGAACTCTACTTCGAGGTCAGCCTCAATACCTTCAGCCGCCTCAACAACGACCGGCTTGTCCGCCTCGGGAACAGGTGGAAATGCGGGGGGAACCTCTGGAGGGGCCTCATCGTGTGGTGAACCATCCACCATCTGAAGAACGGGTGTAAAGTGGGTGAAAAATAAAGAAAATAGGATAAACTTGGAAAAAGTCAATCCTAGGAGAGAGAGAATGGAAGAAAAAGTCAAAGCCAGGAAAAGTGCACAGAACTTGAGAGAAACTCGAGGGTAACAAGCCTAGAAGGGTGGAAATCCAAGAAAAAGTGTCGAAATCAAATTCCAATCGATTCAAAGTGAAGAGGATCAAGAGGGTTTAGCGAATAAAGTTTGCGTGGGGGCATTGGAAAACGCGTAAAAAGCTCGAATCTAGAGAGAATGAGCATCTAGAGAGAGAGAGAGAAGGAAGATTTTTGGACATGGGGTTGTAAGGAAATGAGCCCTAATGGCTTATATATAAAGACCCAAGGGTGAAATTCCCAAATTGCCCTGAATTACCATCGGTGGCTGGCAGGGGGCCGACAATGCACATTGGTGGCCGGTAAGGCTGTGTAATGGCCGGCAGCCTCCACCTATGGCCGGCTAATGGCCGGTGGTCTCCCTTTGAGTCTTGATATTGTTTTGTGTCTTTGTTTCCCGAGAGTTATAGGAAAGGTTCACAGTTGAGTTCAAATTATCTTTGCAAAAGCTGAAAACTGTGTTTTTGACGCGCAATGTTCATTACTTGTCAACATGAACGAAGTGCATCCTTTTTTTAAACATATTGCACTTCCTCCAAGAGGTAAATCAGAAGATGCCATCGAATGTCACTTTTATTCGTTTTGCCTTCGTTCTCTCTTTTTACATAGAATATGCATTTCACACATACGTATCTTGTATACGGATCTTGCATCAATTATGACTCACGCATAGAATATGCTCTTATTCTTACTTCATACGTAGAATATGCTTTAGTGCCTTGCATAGAACATGCTAACCCATGCCTTTGTTTAACTTCACATCTCGATTGTTTATTTTGCATAGAATATTCATTGTCACTGTATCGCACTTGTTCACTTTGTGCATCTATCGCACTTGTTCACTTCGTGTATCTATTACACACCTCTATGTTTTTCTCAAGACGCGTGAAGTGTGGCTCGAGGCGGGTTTTATCTCGGGACGTATGAAACACGGCCCCGAGTGATTTTTGTTACTCAGGATGCGTGAAATGCGGCTCTGGGCGGGTTTTATCTCGGGACGTGTGAAACATAGCGCCGAGCGGTTTTTGTTTCTCAAGACGTGTGAAACACGGCCCTGGACGGGTTTTACCTCAAGACGTGCGAAGCATGGGCCCGAGCGATTGTATATCTTAGGATGCGTGACGCACGGCCCTGGACAAGTTTCATCTCGGGACGCGTGAAACACAAACCTGAGCGACTTTTCTCATCTTCTCACGTTTTCAGCATGATTAGAGTTTCTCAAGATGCGTGAAACGCAGCCCTGGGCGAGTTCTATCTCGAGACGTGCGAAGCACGTGCCCGAGCGGGTTTTATCTCGGGATATATGAAACACAACCTTAAGCAGTTCTCAGTTTCTCAGAGTGTGTGAAACACAACCCTGAGCGGTGTTTTCTTTCCTCGTCTCTTATTTTGGCGTGGTTAGAGTGTGGTTTTATCTTCTTTAAGCTTGAATCTACTCATTCATATGTTGTTATCTTGCTTATTGTATTCATTCTTGCTTATCGCATTTGTTATTGCTTATTGCATCATCTCGCATGATCATGAGTTTTCAAAATAGTTTGCTTCGTGAAGCATATGAGTCCCACTTTCAAAGTTACATTGTGCATATCATTTGTATCTTGCCCCATAACTACGCTGGTTTGATTCCTTGCAAAGGGATTCGTAGGCAGCCCGCGGGCGCAACTATTTTCTTTCTGTCTTGATTGTTTGTCCAAGTCTTACGGCCTTGTCAAAATGGGTCGTCTTCGGGCTTTGACATTCACTCACGTCATTTCATGACTCCGAGTTCTATCAAAGAGGGCAACTATAGCCACCCCATTTTTGATGGCCCTTACGACTTCGACATCCTCGCATGCACACCCAATGATGAGTTTATATGCTCACCAAGTGCTCGATGTCTTCAGCAGAATGCCATAACTTTGAGCCTTTCAAACCCTGTACCTTTGTTGTCCCAGCTTAGAACCAAGCCTAGCTTTTCTAACCTGCAGCCTCTAGTGGCCTACTGGCCACCACTTTTGGACTACCGACCATCACTTTTACGCTGTCGGCTATTGATGTGGCTTGCCGGTCACCACTATATTTTGTAGATATTTTATGCCAACTGTGCCAGTTATTTGCAGAGATGCATGCATCTTCACCCACGTGTAGGGCTAGATGTTTTTTAGGGAATTGCTTGGTTCTCTATATATAGAAGACCTCTCATATTTTTTTGAAGGTTAGAAAATTTTGAGCTCAAAAATTTCCCTCTCTCTACCAAATCTCTACACTTTTGCTTATAATTCTTCAACCTTTGCCTATATACCCTGAACCAAATCTCTTCACCTTCGAGCTAAGGTACTTTTGAGCTTGGTTTGAGCTCTAGAGGGTGTTGTTTGCTTGTTTTGTTGCTTGGAATAGTTTCTTCTCTTCAAGAGGCGTAAGACTTTGCTTGTTGCTTTGTTTTATTTGTTATTATTCCTACTATTTTTTCATTGTTTTAGGCTGTCAAAACTCTGTGTTTTTTGGGCTGAAGCTTGGGTTTAAGGCCATTAAAGGTTGGAGGGTCGATAGCCTTTCTTTGTACCTTGTTTTGGAGGCCTTTGCCCTTATGTTTCCCACCATTTTACTATCTTTTTCCAAGCAAAACGATGGCGTTTTCGGGTGAAAACCGTGCATGCGCATGAACATCTCTCATTTCCTAAGGTGGAGTAGTTAATTGTTTAATTTAATCATTAATTGCACTTGTGTTGTAATTATTTAATTAGTTAACTAGAATAGTTAGTTAATTTATTTGTTGTTGTAATAATTAATTAAATTAGTTTAGCTAGTTATTCATTCTAGTTTGTAATAATTAGCTTAGTTAGCTTAGCTTAGTTAGTTAGTTAATTAGCTTAGTTTATCCATTCGGACTCTCCTTCGTGAGAGAGCAATATAATAATGTGTATGTCTTCCAACCCCACGTCTTTCTCCTTTTCATTTAACTGCTTATGATGGTTAGTTTAGGGACATCATGTTTTAATTAGCATTCTTCATGTTTGCATCCATTTGTATTGTATGCACCAAGGCTCGGTTCATCATTCTAACTGCATTGTCGTTTCAATACTTCTTTGAATACGTGCTTAGACCGCATGCTATTTCATTGATTCATATGCCATGTTTAGTAGCCGAGCCTATTAGTTGCATACGCATGTGTTGCATTAGTCATCTTGCATAAGTCAGGAATCATGCATTTTTCTAAATATTTTGTTTATTTTGACTTGGAGTACTAGGTGAGCCTTTACTTGCTTTAGCATAATTGCATGAGTGTGATTGTTGCCATGTCTAGCATGCTTACCATGAGGCTAATTGCTTAAGTGCTAAACTACTTGAATGCCTATAGATGAAGGCTTATGGCTCGAATTGGAATAATTTGAGTAAATGTTCATATGCGATCACTTTTTCAAGTGGTATATATTTCGAAACAACTTTCAAAACAAACATGACTCGAGATGTTTCAATTCTTGCAAGTTAGTTTATATTTGTGTGTGTGCGCATCACATAGTAATACTAACCTAATAAACCGGAATAAGAACATATAATGTTAATAAAAATTATATCATGATTAGTAGAGGTCGATCTTTGATCGGACGAGTGGGGTGCTCAATTCATGACCTTCCCCTCTCGTACCTAAGTTCCCGAGCCGAGACAATCGTGGTGATGATGGACACGTGGCCTTTGGCGCGAGTCATGGGTTTCGTAAATTTTTCAAAAATAAAATATTTAGGTGGTGACTCTGTATTTGGCAAACTAGTCCAATTTTGGCAATTTGATTGAAAATTGATTTTTCAAAAGATTTGTCGGATTTGGACTCTTTGGTATTTATCAATTTCACATTGCACTTGTGAAATTAGATTCAAAATCGTAGGAGTTCGAACTGTAAGGCTTATATTCGAACTTCTGAAAGGAGGCGCGAAAAAGTTGAGCTACAGTACCAGATGGAGAGAGCCAAAACTGCTCAGATTTGGCCCTTATCTTGTTGGCTTCCTTCTTCTCGGTAGGCAAGACCCGATCTTTTGGGAAGATAATGATTAGATCCATCCAAGATGGTCCCAAGTCGGCTCAGAGTACCTCGGGCGCCTCTGGTTCCTCGATGCTTGGTCAGGGCAAGAATTCTATCATTAAATGATTGGGAAAGGTGGTTTGCATAGATACCAGGCCGGCCAATTCGTCGGCTTGACTATTTTCTTCGTGGTTAATTTGTTATATTCTTATTGCGACAAACTTTTTGACCTCAACGTGTACCAACGCTTGATATTTGGCCATCTTTTAATCCTTGGCCCCATATTCCTCAAAGACCTGGTTGGCCACCAGTTTAGAGTCGCTAAATACCATAAGCTCTGATACCTTCATTCGTAGAGCGCTCTTCAGGCCGGCGAGGAGGGCTTCGTATTCTGCCTCATTGTTGAATGCTAGGAATCCAAGCGTGATAGCATGCTCAATGGTCAGTCTTTCTGGCGAGATTAATACGACCCCCAGCCCGGCGCCATGTCTATTGGAGGCTCCATCGACAAAGAGCTTCGACATCTCACCAATGAACAATTTCTAGCAGCCAAAAGCGTTTTGAGAGTTTCTCAAATCCATGGCATTGGTCAGCTCTGTGCACAGCTTTCCTGTATGCACACTCATTTGGTTGGTTGGTAAGTCGGCCAGTTCTTGCTCTGCCCGCTCAGAATTGTTTTGCTTGGCTATTGCTTGCTGTTCATCTTTCTGCGGCAACGTCGACATTATAGGCTGTGCAAAATCCGCACTAACCCTTTCCATTTCCCTTTGCTCGGTGTCATGCGCCAAGTCTATTGGATAGACGGGGTGGGTGCTCGGTGCAAATTCTGTGACAAAATCAGCCAAGGCTTGCACTTTGATAGCTGTGCGTGACTGAAACTTGATGCTGTACTGCCCCAACTCTACCATCCACTTCAATATTCTACCGGTGAAATCTGCCTTCTCAAAGAGCACCTTAAGTGGGAATTCAGTTAGCACTACTATTGTGTGGACGTGGAAATAGTGTGCCAATTTTCTAGAGGCCATTATGAGGGCTAGGGCCAATTTTTCAAGCGATAGATATCTTGATTCAGCTGGGAGCAGTGTTTTGCTAACATAGAAGATGGGGAGATGCTGAATTCCCTCAGCTCAGACAAGCGTCGCACTTATTGCATGTTAAGAAACGGCCAAGTATAGATAGAGCTCTTCGCCGGGCTGTGAGGTGACCAGGATTAGAGCGAAAAAGAGATAGGCCTTCAAGTCCGTTAAAGCGCGGTCGCATTCTGTATCCCAAAAAAACTTGGCTTTCAAACTTTTGAAGAAGAGCCTGTAGCGATCTGATAACCGGCTAATAAATCTGTTCAGTGCGGTTGCATCTTGGCGAGATGTTGCACGTCCTTTGTGGAATTTGGTTGCTCCAACTCTTAGATTGCCTTGATCTGTGAATGGTCAACTTCTATACCATGGTTTGTCACTGAGAAGCCTAAAAACTTTCCTGTACCCACACTGAAAGCACACTTAGAAGCGTTCAGGCGCAATTTATGGCGCCTAAGGATTGCAAACATTTCAACTAGGCCAGGGAGGTATTGGGACTCATCTTTGCTCTTCACCACCATGTTGTCAATATAGACTTTCATAGTGCGGCCGAGAAGAGGAGCAAACATTTTGGTCACCATCCTTTGAAAAGTTGGCTCGGCATTCTTAAAACCAAATGGCATAACCTTGTAACAATACATGTGTAACGCCCCCGAAATAATATAAATAATCCAACTCATAAAAGAAGCATAATAAAATTGGTATACTTTCATTCATCAGAGTTCATCTTACAAAAGATAATACATACAATATACATTCATAAATGTTCATCATGAATCTATAGCATGCAACACCAGTTAATAACAACAAAATAAATGTCCTACGGGCTTACATCTTTCCAAGACCTTACTTGGTTACAACAAAAGAGAAAGTCATAAGCTCTGTACATATATAAGCCCTTGGCTTGAATAAACATTTAAACACAAAACACAAAATAGAGCCTCCAGCTCCTAGGTCCTTCCAAGCTACGTCCTTGGAGGAAATATGTCACCGGTACTTGAAAATGGTTTCCCAAGTAGGGTGAGCCAAAGCCCAGTAGGAACAGTCTATCACAATATTTGAGGTTTAACTAAGATATAAGTGTCAGAGATATATTCAATATTTATGACAAACGCACATTCTTCACATGACCACACACGGTGCCGATATTCACATCTCAGTCCATCCCCATTTATTCATTTCAAGTTAATTCATTTCATTTCAATTCATAGGCCAAGTTTATAACTCCCCGAATAACCCAACTGAGGTTACAACTCAGTGGTTCTTAATCAACATAACTATCATACAAGCACTTCAATCTTGCCATTTTACGAAAATTTCGTTCGTGGGATTGGTACCCATGTATACACATGATTTCGGAACTTTCACCCTGGACACTCCGGCCAACTTAATTTCAATGGAGTCCATCCCCTATCTCCTCCTAAAACATGGAGCATATCTCCTTTCTCCTTCCAAAACATTATACATATACAATGTATTTAAAAGAACCGTCATATTCAATGACTATCGACTATACATATTTAATGCTTTAACATATCGTCATATTCAATGACACAATTAAATGATTTGTTTCGACTCACCTAATCCTCATGCAATTTCTACAACAATCATAACTATCCTCCACTAATAGCCCAATACAGATATTTCTAAACAGATATACAATCTTTATAACAGATAATTCATCAAATTTTCCATAGGTGAGTGATTTAAACAAATCCAACCACACCATTCATTCATACATCCTCCTAATTTCACATTTCTCATACTAATCCCTTTATTTTTACAAATAATTATTCCAAACACATTTAGGGCAAAATTCCTCATTTTCCAAATAATGACCCAAAGACCAAAATTAACTATTCTAACACAAGATAATCTCATATCTCAAACCCTATAATCATTTGTATAACACAACATAGAAACCCCTCTTTTCAATTTGAATCAAAATCCTAAGGTTACTCAAATACTCCCAAAATTTCACCATTTATACATAACAACAAATGACTAGGTTGAAGGTCATATTAAGGTGTAGAATATCTCTACATCAAGTGTAGAAACCCAAAGGAGAAGTGGAGAAACCTCAAAGATGTCCAAACTCGACTTTATTCGAATCAAATGGAAGACCACGGGATACTCTGTCTTTTTATCAAATGGAGTAGGGTAGAGAGACCCTTAGATCCTTGGGGATTTGTAGAAAGAAGTCAGATTTTAGAGAGAGAATGAGCTGATTTAGGGTTTTTGAGTAAAAAGATACCAAAAAGTGATGTAAAAATGAACTGCTTCAAACTGATATACGTGAGGCTCGCTCGAGCGAAGGAGTTGTCACTCGAGTGACCAGACACAATAAGTGTCCTCACTCGAGCGCAAGAAGCGTTGCTCAATGGTAGAACACAAATTCCCAGAAGTCTTGCAGACAGAAGATTATCGCTTAAGTGTAAAAGTTTTCACTCGAGCGAACAACAACACCCTCCCAGAATCTTTGTAGGCCAAAAATACTGGGAGATCACAAGCTCGCTTGAGCACAAAAAGCTTCGCTCAAGCGAAGAAGCTAAAATCTGGGCAACATCAATCTAGACCAACTAGCAACCAACCTGTTCCAAACAGGCCCAAAACATCCCAATACTCAAACTCAAATAGTGGAAGGAAGAAAAAACATGGATAACAATATTAAACCATGAAACCCGAGTCTGAGATGCAATAATAATTAGGTCAAAACCAAGATCGCTATAACATGCCTCTCGGCGTGGTGAAGGATGTGATCTCTCTGTCCGGCTTGTACATGGAGATTTGATGGTAGTCGTGGTATGCATCAATGAAGCTAAATCTGCGGTGACCAGTGGTAAGATCCACCAGCTGGTCAATCCTTGGGATCGAAAGTCGCTTCTGCATAAAGCCATTTCCCATTTTTCTTCGGTACTACCACCGTGTTAGAAATCCATCTTAGGTACTACATTTCTTCAATAAGGTAAAATTGACTAATTGAATTATTTTAATTTCGAGTATCAGACTATATGAGAGTTTAATCAAATATCCAATTCAGTTTAGTAAATTTGAAATTTTATTAATTGGGTCCGAATTAGAGTTGATTAAGTTATAAAAAGAAAACAAAATAAATAAATACATAAAAATAATCATAATAATAAAATAATGTAAATATATGGAATAATGTATCTCATTACTTAAAGATATAATTTAATTTAGCTTTGATTTATCAAAAATAAGATGAATATATTTTACTTAAGTGCTAAGTTAGCACAACAATTAATTGTGCAAATTGCTGGAAAAAGGAAAGCCGAACCAACTGTGCTATCTAGTACCTAGGGAGGGTGAGTCATCGATTAAGAGGCATCATTACGGGGGTGGTTCATCACCCAAGTCATGTATATATATAGATAGGGGCCTTTGTGAAGTAAGGAAGGAACAAAAGGAAAAAGAAAAGAAGAAAAAGAGAGAGAAAGGAGCAAGAAAACAGTCTTGAATAGCCAGTAAAAAAAGGAAGGAAACAGTAAGAATCAATAATTAGGTGAGTTATATTATACCTTGAATCACCATAAAATATTTTACGTATATTTTGAGTTACCATGATTTATTTTACGTAATTTGTGTTTTATAAATTATATTAATATTTCAATTACGTTAATTATTTTCTGAATTCTATCTACTTAAAATGAAACCCATGGATATGTTTGTTTAAATTTTAGAAATTATTTGACAATGATTTTGTAAACAATTATTTTTTGTAAGTAACACCACGGGAGTCCCATACCTTGGGGGACTTAAATAACCATTGGCATCTATTTGGCTACTTTGTGGTTTTCTATTTGTCATAGATCCATTGACCTCTATTCTGAATGTCACTCTTGTGACCTCTATTATGTTCTGTTCTGTACCGTGATTATGGTTATAATTTATGTATTTCAATTTCTGTCACTTTAAATAATTTGTTTAGTCAAATTTAGTTATGTAAATGTTTTAACTTAACTAACTATCCATGGTTATTTTGTGTTCCCTATACTCTTGATGTAATATTTCTTACTATGCTATGTGCTTATAGCTGTTAACCACTTTCAGGTGACATGTCAAAACCAATGCATGGGGTAGGCACAAAGCACTTTGTAGTCACAGTACAACTCGGGTATTGCAATCGAATAGAAGTTCCAATGTACACATTTTTGTTACACATAAATGAAGATTTGGGTACCCTTTTATTTTATTCCGCTGCACTATTAATTTGTTATGTTTTTAGTTATTATCTTGTCGTGACGTCGAACCTCCGAGTACCGGGTTTGGGTCGTGACAAAATGGTATCAAAACAATAGTTTTTCAAAAAAATAAATAATATTGGAGTATAGGACACACGCACAATTATGTAATGGGAAAACGGTATACACAATAAGTTTGTGTGATTTTGTACCAAATTTGATATAAACATAACAGGAAAACAAAAATAAATGGTGTTAGGTGCTGCCAGTGATGGGTAAGAAAGAATAAGTGTTGTGCACTTTGTATGTTTGGTCTACGTGTTTGGTTCGTACCTAGATAGACAAAGAGGAAGAACATGCACAAAAAAAAAACAAACAAACCCATCATGTGGGTTTGAAAAACAAAAAAAAAAAAAAGAAAAGAAAAAATTAATTGGCAAGAGTGGATGGCAGGTATAGGAAAAGAAAAGTGAAAGGGTTTTCGAAACTGTCAGCTTTTAAGTTGCTCAAAATCAAGTTTTGAGCATACAAGAGATAGGTCTCGATAAGAGGAGTCCAGACCCAGAAAGAACAAGCAAAGCGAAGGTCGAGGTGGACTACAAGTGCCAGTCAAATCTTTGCATGTAAAATCAACTTGAAATTAGAAAGCCACGCGCAGCTAGAGGTTGAAGATGACCATTTTATAGCCAATCTAAATACTTTGAATATTTATTTGGGACAAGGGAATCACAAGAGTAAGTTTGGCTTAGTGATTAAGGCTTTTGAATCCACTTAGCAGTGTCTGAGGATTTAAATGTTTAGGTAGACATCATCACAGAATATTTTGTTGGTATCAACGGAATATTCTAAAAATTACAATTTGGTCCCTGAAATTTTCAAAAATTACAATCCGGTCACGAGATTCCTGGAAATTTTTATTTTGGCCACTGTAGTTATGAAATCACATTTTGGCCCTAAGAGTTTGGGAAATTTGCTCTTTTATATTTAAGGATGGAAAGGATAGGTGGTCAGTCATGTGTTTGGCATTATAGTTTTGTGTGATCATATATACAGAAGTTGCATGCATCTAGTAAGTAAGTGATAAATTGTGCATTTAGAAATATGTACATATGTATGCATTAAGGTTAAAACCTATGAGCTACAAGAAACTTTGATAATTATAAGAGGACCAAGATGTATTTGTAGCATTGGGTCTAAGAATTTAGAGTTGTTATTAAATTTTAATAATTATGAGGAAACTAAGATGGGATGTTTAGTAAGTGTGGTGTTGAGGCCAAGAGCTAAGAACTATTGAGGAATGTCTAACGTTATAAGGAAATTAGAATTGTTAACTAGCATATTAGGGAGTATAAGTATGATGATTTGTGAAAATAGAGTATTATAGAAATTAACGGTTATTACGGAACTTGAACGATGAAAAGAGACTGGAATGTGTTTGTTTAATAAGTTTAGTGTTGAAGTGAAGAGCTATTGTGAAATCTATAATGCTATAAGGAAGACGTAAATTTTGACTTGCACATTGGGAAATACAAGCATATTGATTTGTATGAATATGGTGTTATAAGGAAGGGATGAAAGCTACGTGGTTACATGTGAAATTAAGCTATGAGAACATTTCGGGAAGTTGAAATATCTGATGATTAATGAAGTGCATGGAACTATGGTGATTGGAGGCTAGGAAATTATTTGATATGAAGAACGTATGTTGTTTTTTTAAGGGGACCAACTGTCTGAGCCATAGGGTCTCACACTTTTGTTGAGTGACCTTGAAAGTCCGATTAAAATCATGTTTAGCCCACATAGCTTCACATCTGAAATTCTTGGTCAACTTTGTGGAAATAAATAGGTTGCCCTACCGATGACCTTGCATAAGTATTTGGCTTACGGTTGCATCTGTCGTGTTATGTTTCGAGCTAACTACAATTAAACCAAGTATTATCCACCTTTACTGTGTGACTTAAGGAAGCGATAATGAGAAGTATAAATGATGTGGAAGTTGTTGAATCTCTGTCAAAAAATTATACAAAGTGGAAGAAGTATTAGAAAATATAATGAAACCTATGCAAACATGTCAAGGGAAATGGCAAAGATCAAAAGAAAAAGTTAAATGTGGAATTAACAATAGAATAAAAGAAGATGTTTAGAAATTTTGTGGTATGAGAGGCAAACAATCTTAAATAAAGTCGTAAAGAAATTAGTCTACCCCCAACATGTCCAACGTATTAAAAGACGCATAGACAATTTTGTCATTGACTTATGAGAGGATGCTTTAATAGGACATTGAATGAGAAATTGTCAAGAAAAAAAAAAAGAATTACAACAAGTCAATCAAATCAGATCGAAGATTGGTACTTCATAAATAGGTAAAATAAATATATAAATAAACACTGCTAGTCAATGCAAAAAGTCTTGAATTAGAATTGACACCCTTCTAAATATTTGAATTGATTGTGGGTAAATTTAGTACTCATCTACTTGAGCATTTGAAACTTGATATGAGATTGTTAAGATAATTAGAATGTGATTGTTATAAGGAATCTATTTCTGAGTAAGGTGTCTATATTCATTTAAAGTCAATTGTTATAAGATGGCTGTATCATTGGGACTATTATTGTGTAAAACTATTTCATCGCTAGTCAGAGAATTATATTATTTGGAAACGTTGTACTATTAGTATGGCCCAATACCTTCGATATAGACCCTGGAATGTAATGTTGAATGTGAATGGATTTTCGATCTATCAAGTGAATGTGATCATACACCTACGTGAGTCATCTTTGACTTCCGAGATTAAATAGTTATCTTGTGGAACCAATGAAGAAAATTTTCCCTCACCGATTTGACTTGATGGCTTATGAATTCCATAAGAACAAATAATCAAATTATTGTGGTCAGAAAATTTGTGGATTTAAATTTGTTATTGAGGTTGTATCACATACCCAACCCATTTTGAAGACTTCATATGAGATGTCAATAGGATAGTACTTTGATTTGTTAAAACTAAGTAAGATCAGGAATATCATTTGTCTATTTGGAGACATGTGGATTATTGGAAATATAAAGATTATTAGAAGATATGTGAATAACTAAATAAAAGTATCTGTGATTGATAAGAGTAGTATGTTGGGATTAATATATTTTGTGGCTTAATATTATGAGGATGACTTCGAGGTCTGCTATATTTTATTAAATAGCTTTTGATATGAATTAAGACGAATCACAATTTGGGTTATTAACCACTAAATGAAAATGAGCTAATTTCTTGTGATGAGACAATCAAATGATGAGGAAATCAAATAATAAGAAAAGTTACTTGGGAGAAGCAAGGCCATACAATTAGTTTTCAGGTACAAGTGCCTTCAGTTTGGAGGATCAAACTTTTTTAAGGGGGAGAAATTGTGACGATCCCGCCACGTATAATATTTTACATTTGCTTAATTCTTATTCTAATTTAATTATGGAATTCTCAATAAGGTAAAATTGATTAATTAAATTATTTTAATTTCGAGTATCGAACCATATGAGAGTTTAATTAAATATCCAATTCAGTTTAGTAAATTTGAAATTTTATTAATTGGGTCCGAATTAGAGTTGATTAAGTTATAAAAAGAAAACTAAATAAATCAATAAATAAAAATAATCATAATAATAATAATAAAATAATGTAAATATATAGAATAATATATCTCATTACTTAAAGATATAATTTAATTTAGCTTTGATTTATCAAATATAAGATGAATATATTTTACTTAAGGGCTAAGTTAGCACAACAATTAATTGTGCAAATTGCTAGAGAAAGGAAAGCCGAGCCAACTGTGCTATCTAGTACCTAGGCGGGGTAAGTCATCAATTGAGAGGCATCATTACAGGGGTGATTCATCACCCATGTCATGTATATATATAGATAGGGGCTTTGTGACCCGGGGGGGTAAGTCATCAATTGAGAGGCATCATTACGGGAGTGATTCATCACCCAGGTCATGTATATATATAGATAGGGGGCTTTGTGAAGTAAGGAAGGAACAAAAGGAAAAAGAAAAGAAGAAAAAGAGAGAGAAAAGAGCAAGAGAACAGTCTTGAATAGCCGGCAAAAATAGGAAGAAAATAGTAAGAATCAATAATTAGGTGAGTTATATTATACATTGAGTAACCATAAAATATTTTACGTATATTTTGAGTTACCATAATTTATTTTATGTAATTTGTGTTTTATAAATTATATTAATATTTCAATTACGTTAATTATTTTTTGAATTCTATTTACTTAAAATGAAACTCATAGATATGTTTGTTTAAATTTTAGAAATTATTTGACAATGATTTTATAAACAATTATTTTTTATAAGTACCACCACGGGAGTCCCATGCCTTAAGAGACTTAAATAACCATTGGCCTCTGTTTGGCCACTTTTTGGTCCTCTATTTGTCATAGATCCATTGATCTCTGTTCTGACTGTCACTCCTGTGACATCTGTTCTGTTTTATTCTGTACTATGGTTATGGCTGTAATTTATTTATTTCAGTTTCTGTCACTTTAAATAATTTGTTTAGTCAAATTCAGTTATGTAAATGTTTTAACTTAACAAACTATCCATGGTTATTTTGTATTCCCTATACTCTTGGTATAATATTTCTTACTATGCCATGTGTTTATAGCTGTTAACCACTTTTAGGTAACGTGTCAAAACCAATGCACAGGATAGGCACAAGGCACTTTGTAATCATACTACAGTTTGGGTATTGCAACCGAATAAAAGCTCTAATGTACACATTTTTTTTACACTTAAATGAAGATTTGGGAACCCTTTTATTTTATTCCACTGCTCTATTAATTTGTTATGATTTCAATTATTATCTTGTCGCGACGCCGAACCTCCGAGTACCGGGTTTGGGTCGTGACATTATCCGCTGCATCAATGATTCCATGGTTGTGGGTTGGTACATCGTGAATGAGTCTCGCAGTCTATGTCCGACTGGTAGACCTCGCTTGTATTAGGCGATTGCCAAATTGGTGGGGCAATCCAGGATCTCATTATAAGTCTCCCAATACTTGGTATTGTATACCTTCAAAGAACCGTCTGCCTCCATCTTGATATCTAGGAGATGGTCGACCTCTTTGGGCGTTTGAGTGTTGGTCTTGAATCTAGTGAGAAAGGCTTCCTCTAGCTGTTGCCACCCCTCGATACTCCCCTCAGAGAGCCTTTCGAACCATTTCAGCCCCAATTCTCCCAAACTTGCTAGGAATATGAAGCACATCAAGGCATCGTTGCGCCGATGGCCTGCCATTACTTGCCGATAATGACTGACATGTATGTACAGATCCATCTTCCCATCATACAGCGTGAACTTTGGTTGATGGAATCCGGCAGGGAGGGGCGTGCTATTTATCTCTAGAGACAGCGGGGTGGCGGTGAGTCATGCCAAGTCTCTGTCCACCGATGCTGGAATCACCATTCTAGGCGGCGACATAGCCACCTCCTCATTGCAACGGATTTGGCGACTCAGCCTTTGCAACGCCAGCACTCTTTGGGCCTCTCTGTGGCGAGCTCGCTTCTCCAGTACATCCCTCAGGTCCTCTGAACAGGCGAAGTAAGAATATCTTGACGTCGTCGATGGACGCGAGGGACGGTAGCTGCTGTCGCACGTGTGGGACCTCTCTACCGGTGGGCCAGAACCGCCGATGCCGTAGCTTCTGGTGATGGAGAGCAAAGGTGTCCCCCGTTGGTGATGATTGTTGGAGCGAGAGAGTTAGGTGCACTTACTGTGGTCGCCCACTCCAGCAACACCCTTCCCTTTGATTTGTCACTTCAACATCTCCATCTCAACCTCTATCTTCCGAATTAGGGCATCCTGATCTCTAAGTTTGTGGTCTAGGCACTAAGCATGCGAGTCTCTTCGTCGTCGGCGACCCTCAGGACTCTTTGAGCGGTTAGTGCTCCTCGTGTGTCCTTGGGCTGCCCTCTAGAAGAGGTCTCTAGGTCTGCCATAGTCGGAATAGCGAGAGGGTCATCTCTTCTCCTGACCAACTCTAGAGTAATTCCGTTGACGACAGACAACAGCGTTTTGTCGATGTTTACCATGGAAAACAGTCAACAAGGCTAGTAGAACAAGGTTTGTCTGTCAAAGAACTTCCTGCAGACGGCGCCAATTGTACGAGGGAGAAATATTCGCCTCGCTCTGTACCTCCTTGCTACCAAGCTCGACTTACTCCGTTAGAACTCCGTTGTATTGTGAACAAAACAAAGGTGAGCTACCCCGCGAGTGGATTTGCCGGAAAACCCCTTCGACGGTTAAGTTAGCTTTCTGGGAGAAGAGAGAAGGTAGAGCATTTTAAAGAGAGAGAGAGTTCGAAATTGCTTTAGGTTGCTTACCTCTAACATCTGAATGCTCCTCCTTTTCAAAGCCGGTTATGCAACCTCAGATATTGTGGGTGCACTACTTCTGTTATCCTTCTATGGATAGGTGGTTGTACTCCCCTCTACATTTCTTGCACGTATAGAGACCAAAACCTCCAAACAGTGTTTGTCGCACCGCCAAAGGGTATTGACGCATACCAAGAGTGGATTCCCCTCTTCTCATCGTTGGTCCATATGGAATACTTAACCAAGCTATTACTTGGTGAAACATAAACATTACGTTGGATAGCTATTGCCGAGCAAACCAAACTGGTCCATTAGAACCGACTGAATACGGGGTGCGCCGTTCGGCATCTCGACCTCACATAGCGATCTCGCGGCCATCTCAGTACCCACATCTGGAGTAAGAATTGTTTATAGCTCGGCCCAACGCATCCGTACAGACCTAATCAAATACCCTGTTCCACGTAATCCTAGCTCGACTAAGCACATGCATGCCACCATATCTAGTGTGGACCTAACTCGGCCCCACAATGTGTCCAGGCCCAACACCAGAGTCCGTGCTAGCGTAGTTTGGCCTACTGTTGGACACAAATCTCCCTCTCAGAAATCATCTCCAAACATTATCAATCAGCTGGTCGAATCTAAGGGAAAAAAAAAAAAGAAAAAAAAATCTTGGACTAAAAATGATAAGAAAAAAATAAGGATGAAGTCAAAAAGTAATTGACTTATTTCCTGTCCGAAAGGCCAAAGGAGCCCGACCTAATAGGAATGGCAATCTAAACACGACCCGACGGGTACCCGATCCCAAATTGAGTGGGTTTTTCCCGAAAAATACTCACAATGGGCCGGAGATGGTATTTAAAAATCAATCCCTATTGATATTCGGGCCAGTGATACATTTCTACGCCTCGAACTCTATCCCGCTTCGTTTAGCCCCCGATGTAAAATTACGAATATGCCCATGTTTATATATATGTGTGTGTTTAGAGTTTGGTTGACACAATGACACACACTCACACAACACAAAAACAAGGTTGTTCTCTCTCTCTCTCTCTCTCTCTCTCTCTCTCTCTCTCTCACCGCCGCTGTTTGGGGTTTCTCTCTGCTCCCTCACCACCGCTGCTGTTTAGGGTTTTGCCTCCCTCTCTCTCTCTCTCTCTCTCTCTCTCTCTCTCTCTCTCACACACACACACACACACACGACAACTGCTGCTTACCGCCAATCCTCCCTCACCGCCGATTTTCAAAGGGTATCTCTCTCTCTCTCTCTCTCTCTCTCTCTCTCCGCCACTGTCTGGGGTTTCTCTCTACTCCCTCACCACCGCTGCTATTTAGGGTTTCGCCGCCCTCTCTCTCTCTCTCTCTCTCTCTCTCTCTCTCTCTTGTTAAACTAGATCTAGGGATTTCGATCTGAGTGTATATATATATATATATATTTACATATGAGTGTATATATCTTAGTGTATATATATATCTGAGTTATGTTACTGTTTTTGACCTCTTCTTTTTTTTTACTCTGAATTTATTTATTTTAAATATGAAACACTAATCATGTTTTTTAAGATTACGAAACACTACTTGTCTGTATCTTGTTTTCATACAAATCATGTTTTTTTTTTCGTCTCTGAATTCTTGTTAAAATTTTGATTTCTTTTTTGTTTTTTAAGATTACGAAAAACTACTTGTCTACATCTTGTTTTCATACAAATCATTTTTTTTTTAAAATTTAATTATTGATCTGTCATTGATATGTATGATCTGTTATTGCTTGTTGAAGACAACCTTAATTTGATGTAGATAGTTGTTATGAAAGATTAATGAATAATGAATAATTAATTAAGTAGATTTGGTTTAAAAACCTCTAATTTAACAAGATTTAACTTAATGAAGATTGGCTTCACTGATTAATAAACTTCTTTTGGACATTCCAAGTCAAATTGTTCACTGAAAAAGCCTCTAATTAGTGTACACATTGTAATGCTAAATTAATTCAACCCATTTTTTTTATTTGTTTGTTTGTTAACATTACTAGGATGATATTGCTGCCTCTGTTTATTATATGATATTGCTGCCTCTATTAACATTAATTCAATCCATATTATTTTTATAAAGGTTAAAAATGTCAAATGTCAAATGTTAACTCTCAACTACCATTTGAGAGCGATGCCTCACAACAATCATCGCCAGCTACCAACTCACCTACGAACTAACTGTCTCCCCTCTCTAATCAAAATGTTATTGATTTAGAATAAGAGTCTAATACTTGTGAAGGAACTAAAAGAAAACCTAGTGTTGTGTAGAAACACTTTAAGAAATAACAAGTCAATGGAGTGTAGAAGGCAATATGTAATTATTATAATAAACATCTTAGAGGTGATTCAAAAAATGGAACTAGGCATTTGCATGATCACTATAAGAGTTGTACTAGGAAAAAGTGATGGACATGAGGCAAAAAGTTTTAACTAACAACTTTAATAGAGAGAATCCAAAAATGAATTCTTATAATTTTGATCAAGATTTTGCTAGGAAAAAGTTGTCACATGCCATAATATTGCATGAATATCCCCTCTCTATCGTAGATTATGTTGGTTTTAAACGATATTCAGCAGCACTTCAACCATTGTTTAAAGTACCTTTTCGAAATACGATAAAGAGTGATATTTTAAAGATTTATGATTATAAAAGAGTGAAGACATTGAGTTTGGTGGAGCATAATTGTAACAACCCCGACCTATGATTCACTGTTAAACCATGATTAAGGATGCCTAATAAGTAGTTAAGAAGAAATTCTTCATTAATTAAATGTGTGTTGCATTATTTGTGTCTCTATCTGTTTATTGTAGAAATATCTGTTCGTGTTTCCATTTTGTTCTGTGAATTGACGGCCTTATCGAATCATAAAATTGACTTGATTTATGTGTTACATGGGATTTTTAGGAATTTATGGTAAGTTTAATTGAAATTCGATTCGGAACAAATTAATTAGAATTAATAATACACATTTGCTTTGTTTAAGCCAAGTATAATTAAGCCTTCTTAATTGAGCCTATATAAGGCATATGAGACTTTAAGACTACACTTTACATTCTCATTTTCTTCCTCCTTGAGCTTCCAATGTGTGTGTGTGTGTGTGTGTGAGAGAAAGAGAGAGAGAGAGAGAGAGACTTAGAGTGAGAGAGAGTTGAATTCAAGAAGGAAATTGAGGAATTACTAGGGAATTGAAAAGCAATTGGAGAATTGAGCTAGAATTCACTAAGAATTTAAGGAATTGAGAACTTGAGGTAAGATTTTCATTCCTTAAGCTTATATTTGACTCACTCATACAAGAATTCAAGAGAAGTTAGAGATGTGGAATAATGATTGAGCTAGAATTGATAAATTGAAGCCATACCATGCATGCATGCACCTTCATTACAATTTTGAGTTGAGATTTAAGCAATTCTCTCATGCATGCCCTGGTTCACTTTGGGTTTGGAAGTTATCAAGTTTCATGTCATGTTACCTTAATTGATCATGTTTTGAAAGTTTTGAAGTCGAGAATGTCATGCATGTAATGTTGTCAAAGTTTTAAGTTTAAATTTGAACAAATGGCATGCTTTTGGGCTTTGCTTTTACGACATGGTTTTGAATTCATGAAATTTAATAAGTTATTCAAGTTTCCTTTAGTTTTGGCCCAAAAGATCATGAATTTCAGCTTTAGATTCGAGTTTTGAGCTTAGGAGTGCAATTTGAAAATTCTAGAATTTTGCCTCTTCACTCGAGCGACAGATCCTGCGCTCGAGAATCACCTTTGTTTTTGCATCTCCGCTCAAGCGACCAAAAGTTAGCTCGAGCGTAAATTGCATGCTCTCAAAAGTTTCCATATTTTGCAGACCACTAGAGCGACAAGAGTTGTACTCGAGCGAAGACCTCAGTCTCATGCTCGAGCAACCGTCAAGTGTGCATCGAACGGAAAAATCAAGCAACCAGTACTTTTTGCGAAATTTACAGACCACTCGAGCAACCAATCACATTTTTGGACCTCTACTCGAGCGAGGCCCATGTTTCCAACAAATTTGACTAAATATTGAACAGTATGTACTTGAAACTCCAAAATTTTTCATTGGAGTACTTGATATCAGATGAAGCTTTTACTCAATTATTTATTCAAATTTAATGAAAAAATTAATGTACCGTTAGAGATGTTCTTAGAAAATTTTCATTTTGTGCCCTTACTCATCTTATTTATATCATTTTGAATGAAGTGAACAGTTGTTTAGCAAAATTACCAAATAATTTTAAACTAAGGAAAGTCAATAAACTAGAGCACTAATTTTTTTTTTTAAAAGCTTAGAATTGATTGACAATTACTTTTTTTAGTGTTTTTTTTTTGTTGTTCTTTCTTACTCTTATAGGATAGAGTTGTTGTTGCTAACTCCCAAACAAATAACTAATCAAATATGGATAACCAGCAGACAAAAATAATTAGGAAAGTGTTGACCAAGACTTTGAACAAAACCAAACAAGAAACTTTTAGAAACAAAACATGGGCTGTATCATTTTAGCCATGAATATAACAGAAAAGATAAGATTTGAGTTTCAAGCATACACTACCATGAATGAAAAAGGGATGAAAAAAAAAAAAATCTAAAAATCTAAAAAGAAAAGGTTTACTTAGAAAAATCAGACAAACGAGGCCTTATATGATTAGTACTTCTAAATGTATGAAAGATACTTGAAAATTCAAGCACTTGCTCAATTCCCATTCCAGTCCACAAATGAGAATTACCCCCAAGAGAGGAAAAAAAAAAAATAGTTAAGGAAAAGTTTGGCTACTTTTTGAAAAACAAGTGGACGGGGGCGGGGAAGGAAAACTTTCTCCGTATTACACGGGCATCACGTAATTATGTCATAAATTAATTATAAAATATTATTTTATATTATCAATCTGTATTTATCATTTTCATTTTTTTTTTATTTTTTTATTTTTTGATTACCAGAAGTCCACTCTTATATAAGCATAGAATAACTATTTGTGGAGTAGATATTGGATGTACTTTATATCAATGTTGGATTTAAAGCAAATTTTTTGGTTCTACAAAAACTAAAAAGGTAGTTGCTTTTTTGGTTCCACAAAAACTAAAATAGTAATTTTAACCTTTTAGCCAAAAATTTTGTCAAAATTATTTCATCCTTGTATCTTTCTGACTTGAAAAATTCAAAAAATGGGCTTTGCGGGGATAAACACTAAAAAAAACAAAAAAAAAAAAAAGGAGTATGATCTTTATGTGATTAATAAAAAAAATAAAAATAATATCATTGAAAATTAATAAAAAAAAATTTAAATAATATCAGTGGAAATTATTCAATCAATTACAAAGTTGAGTATTAAATTTTTTTTGTTTCAGAATGTGTATGTGCTTATCTGTCTCCTAACTTACATTCATGATTTAAGTCATGCTGAGTATAAATTTTAAAAATAATTTATTTTCTTAAAAACAAAAAATCTCTTACCTAAAGGCAATCCCACTAATATGAACTCTCCAATTAATGGGTGACATGGGTGACATGAGTTAAGGTGGAGGTGAAATAGAGTGTGTGGTCTTTCGTGTACTAATTGATATATCGATTTATGTATTAACATATATTATAATATTATTATTAACTGTATTTATTATATAAATTATAAATATTCAAAAATTTTAAAAAGTTTTTTGGAAAGTGAATTATAATTTATTTTTCAAATTATAATCTACTTTTATTTCTCACAAAAAATTGATTATAATTAGTTTTTAATCAATTTTTAACCAAAAAACTGATTATAAACATGTTCCCAAAATAACTCTAAATCTATGCCATATCATTTGTTAATATATTATTTAATATATTAATTTATACATATAGTATTATTCAATAGAGTGCTACCAATCAAGATTAAAAATAGTAATCACATGATTTATTTCAATACACGAATAAAAGGGGAAAAAAATACATTTTGGGTTTGATAAAAACAAAAACAAAAAATCCAAAATAAGATGCTATTGAAACTTGGATACTTTTGGAAAAGAAAGTTGGAGAATCAAAAGAGAGAAAATGAGTAAAAAAGGAAAAAGAATGAGAAGATCTCAAGGCCACATAGAAAACTTGTGGCTGAAAATTGTTTTTGGGTTGCACACGTGGCGCACCTAGCTTCTTCAACCGATTTAAAACGTGACTACGAACCACAACCTACCCCCCCACCGCATCCAATCCCACCCCACCCCAACCCAAAATCGAACCCAACTCGCTCGAGCTCGAAGAGAGAGAGAGAGCACACTAACACTCACACACACACCTCTGGCTTTGTCAGATCTCTCTCTCTCAGTCACAGTGATCCAAACCCAAACTCCCTGGATTACTCTCTCTCCTCTTTCTCTCTCTAGAAGTTTTCTTTAAGGACAGTGCAGAAATGTCGGAATCGAAAGACCCTGCGATTAAGCTCTTCGGAAAGACGATTCCTTTGCCGGAGATTCCGCCGCCGCCCGCCATCGCAATCTCCGGCGGCGGAGCTCCCTCTCCCTCTCCGCCTCCTCCTCCTCCTCCTCCTGTTGATGATCCTTGTTCGTCTGACTCGAACAGAGTTGAAGAAGATCAAGAACCTGATAAGGTATTATGATTGGATTGGATTGGATTGGATTGATTTTTTTTTTTTAATAATTTTGAGGACGACCCCATTGTTTGGAACAGTGAAAGGAGTAAAGGGTCGATCTTAGTTATGCTTGATTTTGGGAATCCAATATTTCTAATTTGGGTTTTTGGGTGTAGTTTGTGTCAATTAATTTTCAAAGATAGAGTAATTCTGGTTTGGGATTCAAATCTAGCATTTTCAGACATGTTTTTGGTAATTTAAGGTTAAGTCTTTTGGGGTTTTCTGTTCTATTTATTCTTTTAGATCAATATGTGGAAAGTTGAGATCTTCCAAATAATTGTTTACTCTTCAGGGAGGAGATAAGGAGATGCTATGTAAGCAATATACTTGAATAAATTTAGTCTAATCTTTACTATATGTTTAAAGAGTTCTAGTTTGTATCTATGAATTTGCTGAACAAGGGATTATTGATTCCTCCAATAAAGTTAGTTTGTAATTTCATTTTCACTATCTTAATTTCAAGCCCCTTTTGCTAATTAGCTGTTGCGTATAGCGTGCTTCGAAGATCTTATCTATGCTAGGACTATTTGGGAGATGTTTCCAGTCTAGATTCTCATGTTTTATGAAGAAGATTTTATTTTTATTTTTTTCCCATTCCATAGTGAAATTGATCAAACATATTGATTTTTCTCCTTGTGTGACTTCTAAAATTTTTAATAAGCAAAGAAAGCTTTTTTTTTCGGGTCTTGTATGATCTTTTAAGCTCCTGCTTACTGGTTTTTGTTATTGAGTTCTGATATTGAGTTCTGGTTTTCGATTCCAGTTCTGTTGTCTATTAGATATATTCGGGGTTATTATCACTTCATATCAAGTAACACTTGAATTATCAAACCTTGTGGATGCCGAAAACAAGACTTGCTGCTCTCTTTGATTGTTTAGTTGTGTACAAGGTAGAGAAAACATGGAATACTATAACAGCCTCCAAGTCCCGACTTGCTATAAGATTTTATGCCTTCATTTTTTTCCCATATGCGTTCCTGCTAATCAATTGAGAACGCTCGAGTTAATATTCATCGCTATAAAGATGTCACTTTCCAAAAAATCTTGTATACTTGCCGAGATGAGGTTGAGTTTCAGTATACATATTAGGAGAATTTGATCTGGTTTTAATATGATAATAGAAGGTTTCTGTTTAAATTATTTGGAAAATTGGTTCTGATACTCGATATGTATTCCTCATTAAATTTTTTGATCAATCCAGGCCCCGTCTAATAGAAGTGATACTAATCAGGAGGATGGAGCCCAGCCTATTACTTCAGAGGAGATTGCAGATCCGAAAACGCCATCTGTTGACAATGAAGCTGTAACATTAAAAACTTCGAAGACCGAAGAAGACCAAAGTGAGACTATTAACTCACAAGAGAAGACCCTAAAGAAACCAGACAAGATACTTCCATGCCCACGCTGTAATAGCATGGACACGAAGTTCTGTTACTACAACAACTACAATGTCAACCAGCCCCGGCACTTCTGTAAGAACTGCCAGAGATACTGGACAGCTGGTGGGACCATGAGGAATGTTCCTGTGGGTGCTGGTCGCCGGAAGAACAAAAACTCGGCCTCTCACTACCGTCACATAACCGTATCAGAAGCTCTTCAGAGTGATCGAGCAGAGATTCCAAATGGAATCCACCATCCCACTCTGAAGCCCAATGGCACTATCCTCACTTTTGGTTCAGATGCTCCACTTTGCGAGTCAATGGCTTCAGTTTTAAACATTGTGGAAAAAACGTTGCCAAATCATGCTCAAAATGGGTTTTGTAAACCAGAGGAACTAAGAATCTCGGTTTCTTATAGTGGTGGAGAGAATGGGGATGATCACTCTAGCGGATCCACAGCCACTGGTGCAAATTTGAAAGATGATGTTGGTAAAAATGGGCAACAAGATACGAAAATCAAGAATTGTCAAAGCTTCTTTCCTCAGGTACCGTGTTTTCCCGGGGCTCCGTGGTCGTACCCTTGGAATTCTGCTCAATGGAGATCCCCGGTACCCCCACCTGCTTTTTGCCCACCAGGCTTTCCAATGCCATTCTATCCTCCACCGCCTTATTGGGGTTGTACTGTACCAGGCATTTGGAACGTCTCTTGGATAACACCGCCAAACCACACAGCCCCTAGTTCTGGTCCTAATTCCCCGACTTTGGGGAAGCATTCTAGGGATGAGAACGCGCTTAACCAAACCAATTCTGGGGAAGATGAGCCACAGAAAGAGAATAATCCTGAGAAGTGCCTCTGGATTCCAAAAACTTTGAGAATTGATGATCCTGGTGAAGCTGCGAGGAGTTCTATATGGGCAACATTGGGAATTAAAAACGATAAAGCTGATTCAATTAGCGGGGGAGGTCTCTTTAAGGCGTTCCAATCGAAGGGTGGTGATGAGAAGCGTCACATCTCTGAAACCTCTCCGGTATTACAAGCCAATCCAGCAGCATTGTCTAGGTCATTCAACTTCCATGAGAGTTCATAAATGGGTAACTTGAAAACTTCTTAACTTGCATTGTGTTGGCAATGTTTACGAATCACTGTAACTTTGTATCAAATCGTGATTCAAACACCAGCATCATCTGTAGGAATCAATCTTCAGAAGAGAGAGATTTTGGATTAGCTTAAGAAGTAAGTGATTTCTACTTCACTTGGATAGGTGCTTTTATTTCGAGTAGATGGTTTGCTGAGATTTTAGTTCATGTACATATTTATATATGGAACAGGGGGAACTACATAAGATGAGTTTGTGTACCAAAATCCCAGATGTAGTAAAATAAGTTTGAAAGGAATAAAATTTCAAACTTTTTCTCATGGCATATGTGCTTCTGATTAGAATTTCAATCCCTTCATGATTTTGTGAATATTTATCTAGTGATATAGGATTGAGGGTTTTTCATTGTTTAGTTGTAAGACCACTGGTGATTCAATAGTTAAAATTTGATCTACCAATTTTGAAGTTGTGAGTTCGAATTTGAAGATAACCATTTTGTGCAAATTATGTCAAAATCCAATCTATTCCTCTCAGACCCTCATCAAATAGGGACTAAATTAGGTTTTTGTTTTTTTGTTTTTTTGTTTTTTTTTTTTTGGTTGAGGCCTCGGCATTGAATAATATAAGTGAGGTTGAAGAGGGGGTTGGGGGCAATTTCAAAACATGTGAGGTTCTTGTAGGCCCTCCCCTCTGCAGATAGACTTGAATTCGACCACAAAAGGGCCAAGCACCTTTCTTTATCAGTACCAAAGAATCGAAACAAATAGCTTAATAAAGTGGAAAGCTGATCGTAAAGTTTTTCTTTGCTTCTGCCTTTTATTTTCCTTCTTTTTTCTCCTCTTTCAAGCATTTTGAGATTGTGTTTAGATCTTAAATTTGTAAAAAAAATTGTAGTGAAAAATGTAAACAACAATACTATATTCATTGTGTGTTTGGTTTGTGTTTTGAGATAAATTTTCAAAAAAAAAAAAATTGGGGAGAGTTTAGAAATTTTTTTGATTTGTTTGGTTGTATATTTTGAAAATAGTTTTGGAGTTTAGAATGATTTGATATTTTGTTGTAGTTAAGTAGATGTATGTGAGAGAAAAAGTGATTTGAAATGAGAGAGGAGAAAAAAAAAAGTGATTGATTAATGTGTAGGAGAGAGAAAGTAACTTTAAAAATTTTTTTCAAAAAATTTGAGTCAAACAAAATTTTGAATTTTTTTTTTTAAAATTGTATCTTGAGATACAAACCAAACAAGCATATATCTTTGGATTATAATCATTCATTCACAACTCACTAACTTTAAATCTATATCATACACCTTATATAGCATTTTTTGAAAAAAAAGAAAAGATAGATGAATGAAATAAAACCTTTTTTTTTTGGGACAAATCTTTTTTTGTTCATCACAAATTTAAAATCTAAACACACATTAGTGATCATGAAGTGACAATTAGTATAAAAGTTCTATTTAAAAAAAGAAAAAACTCTTTAGAAATGATCATTGATGTTCTTACAGATGGCAGCATGCTTAGCATTTTGAAAGAGAAAGGATTTCACTTGAAGGCCTTTTATCAGTAATCTTGGTAGTGATAAATCATTGATATAACACCACAAAGGGAGAGTTTTGACTAATTAATTCATTTAGGTCTATAATCCAAAATCAAGGCCAGTGTGTGTTTCCTATGGATTAGGCCAAGAAGGAAATACTTAGATGTTTATGTTATTGTTATGGACAGAAATGAAAGCCACCATTTTTGCTTGAAGCTAGCTGTCTATGGGACCCCAAGCATGTGATCACATTAAATTTTCTTGACATGGTGCCCTTTGTTTTTGTTTTCTATTCCTTTTGTTTTTTTGCATGATATGTGCATTTTTTTTTATTATCTCCCATTTTTTTGTTTCTATGACTAATTATTCATACATTTAAATTGTGTACTATTTTAGATTTCTAAAAAGATAAATTAGTTATTTTTAAAAATAAATTTAAGATCGAAATATAACCCTCACAAAGTTTGATTAGATTATGACCAAAGGATTGATATCCGAAGATGATTATTGATTTTAATCTAATAATTTTAATTTGAAAAAATATTTGTATGAAATTTTTTAATAGAACATGTTAACAGGATATGAATCAAAACAAAATACAATAACAAGATTAATGTGAAAGAAAATTTTAATACAAATACAACATACGATCCACATCATTTGACTTTTAACAAAAAAAAATTTATAATAAATAAATAAAACCTCGCTATGGAATAGGAAAATAAGGTTGGTTTCAGCAAGTAACAGCCAAACCCTTGGATTTGGAAGATGTGGAAGAGTCAACTCTTCTATTCGTATTTATCCTCCTGGTGGAGTTAGCAACTTCAACCATACTCTTTATTTTTTATTATTTAAAGTATAAAAAAAAAATATGTTCTTTATTTTACTTAATTATTTTAATTATTGTGTTATTCAATTATGCTATTTATTTTAACTAATTATTTAAACTAACTTAATTAATTTTTAAAATAAAAAAATACTAATAGTTGATATTTTACTAATATAAATTTGCAATAATAATAAATTTGTTCATACAAACATACAAAACTTGTAGAATGAGGAGAAAAAAAAATACAAAATACAAAATAAGTTATTCCGTAATTTATCAAACAGAATTGAAAGAATATATAAAATTGCTACATATATACACACACACACATATATATATATAATATATATAAAATCCCAAATACAAGACATAAATATATAAAAATCTAAAATATATACATACATAATTGTTTGGAGAGCCTCTAGGGCTCTTCAATTGTAGCCACCAAAAAAATAAGATGGTAAAGTAACTAGCCCAATAACTAGTTCATTAGAGCTTAAAATTAGACTTACATTGACTAAAATACGTAACAAATCTTGTTTAATTATTCTCTTAGAGATGTTCTTATAGATGCTGTTAAAGATGCACCCCAAGGCACACGATAAGAAATGTCGAAAATATTGTACCTTTTTTTATGGGTAAATTACATGTCAATCATACGTAATTGATTTAAATATTAGGTTAGACTTTTCTCATGTCCGTGATTGAATTGGAGTGTATTGTTAAACTTGTGAAGACTTACCATAGGTTCCGTTTTGATGATTTAAATTATTCAATATATAGAACCCGTCGAGTACTTTATCCTTGTAAAAAATCACGTTGATCGAATATCGATAGCTACTTGTTCAGATCAGATTTTTGCCAACGATAAATATAATTTTCAAAATAAATTGTTGACCAAAATATGATCCGATCAATTAGTTATTGATATCCGATCAACGTAATTTTTTATAGAGATAAAATATTCAACGAACTCTACACATTGAATAGTTCAGATTATTAAAAACAGAACCCGTGGTGGCCCCATGAGCCTAATAAAACCGTCCAGTCTACTTTATGGACTGGAGAAAAACTATCCCCTTAAATATTTATAAGTATCTTACACTTTTTAAATGTGTCAATAAATTAAAAAATATTTATTTTGCTCTAATTCTTTTTGAGAATATTAATGGGTAAAAAATGAGTAGAACTTGTAAGTAAATAAATCTGATAAACAGAATCTGTCGATAAATTCTCATTTTTTATTCCACTTACTTCCATATATAATATACAACACTTTCAAATTTTTTAATATGTGCCTTAAAAGATACACATTAACAAAATTCTAAATTTATATTCATCTCTAAGCATTATTTCTAAATTTAGTTGATTCATAAACAAATCAATAAATAACATGCAACCCTCATTAGGGATAAATTTAAAAATAATATTTCTAAAGATCTTAAATATTTTTCATTTATTTTTACCAAATAATACACCAAATTTGAGCATACTAATTCTTTATGGCTTGTGTCTTATTCGATATAAATGTATATAAATTTATAAATGTCTTGGAAGTAAATTTCTTTGCCAATTTGAGTTTTCAAAAAAATTTAATGAACGGAACTCGAGTTAGGCTAATAGAGCCTACTTCAAGTTTAAGCCAAGGTTAATTCAACTTCAATATTGTATTACTTGTCATCTACTGTGAAAATACAGAAATAAAAATAAAAACTAATTGAAAGAAAAACTAATTGAAATTCATGATAAAAAAAAATTTTAATTCAAAAAGAATAGAGGCGTAAGAAATAAATATAACAAAAGAAGTGTGATTCAAAAGAAAAACAGGTAAAACAAAATGAGTGGGCTTGGCAGGCTTTGCATTGTCACAAAAGCAAGTATGCTAACTTTTTTTTTTTTTTTTTTAAATTTAATTTAATTTTTTTTTTTTGTTTTTTTTTTTTTGTTAGTGGGAGGAGACCTACCTTTGTATCAGTAAAGTTCTAAATTATCCAAATGAGTACAATTAATTAATTATTATTGTACAAAGGCATGAATAAAGCAAAGGGATAGTAAACTTCAACAATAATCAAGCTAATTGAATAATAATAAATAAAATAAAAAAGTGAATTATGGTAACATGTGGTGCTTCCCATCCAAGCCATAATAGATATGGAATTCATTCTCGAACTTCCATGTGCATTCACAAGCTCCCTCATTCAAATATTTTTATTTAAAATTATTGTATTCATAAACTTTTTATGTATGAATTTTATTAATAAGTTTCTTACGCTGTGTTTGGTTGGAGAATTTGAAGAGAAATTTAAAAAAGAAAAGGAAAAAATTTGGTGAAATTTGAATAAAATATGCCTACATTTCACCTAGTTTCACACACCTTTTCCCTTTCCCTTTCCAAATTCTTCCCCAAATCTCTCAACCAAACACAGCATTAAAGTCACTTTTTATTCACAAGACTAATAGTAAAAATATTAATAATCTCATTAAATTAGTGTGATATTCACTATTTAATTAGATTAGTAGGATAAATTATCCCATTGTCCATTGTTTGATTTGCATTAGATAAGAAAACATGTGAATATAGGACTACAACTATATTTATCTTCTTTTCCAATCTTACCATTCATCAATGTTTCTTCACAATATTTACTTTATCAAAATTTCTTCATAAACGTGATTTTGAACAAAATTATAAATAAATAAATAAATAAAAGGTAAATAAAAATACAAAATACAAAGACCATGTTTGGTTTGTTTTTTATTTATTTAAAAAAAATATAAACTAATTTGATAAAATAAATATCAAAAAATATTTTTAAAATTTTTAAAATTATTTTAAACCTTCTTAAATATAAATTTATATAAAAATTAATAAGTGTTTTAATTTTTAGTCAAGGGTAAAAGAGTTTTTTTATTTTATTTCCCAGCTCAGAATATATAATCTTACCCTTATCCCATTATTAATAATCCTACAAATTTGTTGGATTAATTATCCATTAGATTAATAATCCTGAAACAAAATTTCAAAACAAACATGTTTGATTGATAGGATTGGAGTATGAGATTGAGATTATTAACTTGTGGGTCCAATAATCCTGTGTTTGTTTTGAAATTTTGTTTTAGGATTATTAATCTAATGGATAATTAATCCAATAAATTTGTAGGATTATTAGTAATTGGGTAGGGGTGAGACTATATATCTTGAGCTGGGAAATAAAATAAAAAGACTCTTTCACCCTTTACTAAAAATTAAGAAACTTATTATTTTATATATAATTTTATATTTTAGAAGGCTAAAAATAATTTTTAAAAATTTATAAATATTTTTTGATATTTATTTTATCAAATTAGTTTATATCTTAAAAAATATATATTAAAAAACAAACCAAACATGGTCTTTGTATTTTGTATTTTTATTTTGCTTTTATTTTGATAAAGTAAAGATTGTGAAGAAATGTTGATGGAGGATAAGATTAGAAAATAAAATAAATATAATTGTAATCTTACATTCATATATTTTCTTATCTAATGCAAAGCAAACAATGGATAAGAAAATAATTTATTATACTAATCCAATTAGATAGTGAATACCACACTAATTTAATAAGATTATTAATACCTTCACTATTAATCTTGTGATTCAAACATAGCCTAAGAGTATTAATTGTGAAGGCCATGTTTAAAATGTTTATGAACCCACATACATTTCAATTCAAGGATTTTGTTTTCAGCAAAAAAAATAAAAATAAAATAAAACAAAACAAAAACAAAAACAACAAGAAGAAGAAGAAAATAAACTTATAATAGAGCCAAACATTGACAAATTATACTTATTAATATTTGTCTCACTACCTTTAAATCTAATAATATCAAAATCTAAGTAAGAAATCATATAATTTCAAAATTTAGGTCAAATCATAACATATATTTCATTAATATTTTTGTATAAATAATTTTGATGACATGTAATTAAAGAAATACATACCTCAAATCGTCAACCCTTGATGCTTTCTATTTGGAAAATAATGCAGACCACTAATTAGTGGTTGCTCTAATTATGTGGCAGTGGGTCTCACCCACTGCCACATGTATTTTGTGTCTTAGTTTTGTTTTGTTTTTTGTTTTTTTGTTTTTTTGCTTTCCACATCATTAGTGATGGTGTTAGTGGTATGAATTTAGTGATATGTAGCATTGTTGTTTCTATTTTATGAAGCTCAAAAAAGCAGTTGTTGACCCTTTTTATTTATTATGATTTTATTTATATCTAATAAATTAATAATAATATTCTCTTTTTATTTTCATCAGGTAAAACCTATAATATAATGTGACATTTCAACAATCATATTTTAGTATTAAGTATCAACTCCACCTAGTGTGTTAAAAGTTGATATGGCATTAGGCATTACTCATTTATGTCAATTTTAATATGTTCTTGCTTCATGCCTTTTTTTGAAATATAATGGTTCTCATATAAAATAAAAAAGTTTAAATTTAAAAAATAATAAAATAATAGATTTGACATATCAGGTGGAGAGTTTTCATGTCAAATTGACATATGCCAATTTGCTACCTAAGCTTTCAAAAAAAATTGGCATATTTGGAGGTTTGGGTGACAATGCTTCAAGGGACATTTATTTATTAATCCTTCTTTATCTACTTATGTTCTATTTAGTCTAAATTATTTTTTTGTATTCTAATAAATCTTATGGGTGACACAGTTACCAAAATTCTCATAATAATAATATTCACATTGACAGTGTGAATATTCCGTAATGTGAATATTCACACTGTCAAATATAAATGTTTACATCATTAAATTATCAGGCGCTCAAAAAATATTTGTAAGAGTAAAATTATTTATAAAATACTTGAAATATGAAAATTAAAATTAAAGGATCACATATCCAAATAATAGAATTTATTATAATATAAGCCTCCGTTTGAGAAGTGGATTGGTTTTTTGACTTTTTTGACTATTTTAGTCTGGGGTAAAATGCTTGATTTGGGAAAGACTTTTTAACTTTTTTACTTTTTTTGTGAGAGAAGAATGTAATGATTATGAGTTAGATGTGATATTTTATTTGTTGTGACTAAAATAGCCTATTTTGTATTTTGTAACTAAAATAACCCCAAACCTCCTTGCCAAACAGAAGCTTATATGTTACAAACTAATTGAATACAAACATCTAAAAAATAATTTCTTATTAAATCCCCCAATCAAGAATACATATTATTAGGTCCACAAATAAAATAAAAACAATTAAAGGCAACACTCAACTTCTTGTATAAACCTCTAACCACGTCCGACTAAAAAATAGTCAAAAGACAATTGAATTATTTTTAGATGTAATTATTATGTATTATTTTATTCTAATATTTTAATAACACAAATAATATTCAAATTTTAATATCAAAATTTGGTCAACCTAAGGAAGAGTAATCAAAATTAATTTCAATTTCTCTTATAGACCCATATTTAAGATCGCGAATCAATTGAATTAGTTTAATTGGTCATGCACTCTTAATTGAGAATTTGGCAAAGATTAATTTTGTTTTCTCATTATAATTTTTTTTTTTTAATTGAGTTTATTTGAATTAGATGTCAGGTTTATAAACATATGTTGTTGGCTTATAATTGTCCATATTGATTTATATATATATATATATCCTTGACTAATATGTTTGGTTACAACTAAAAAATCATTTTTTTTTTCTCTATTTTTTTTTTTTTTTTTTTAATTTGGCCTCTTTTAGGTATAGGTTAAAAGTCACTTTTTGACTTTTAACTCTATTTTAGGTCACGTCACTTTTTTATTTTTTTTTATATTTTTTTAAAAAAAAGTCAAAAAAAAAAAAAAACTTTTAACCTACTTTCCAAAACAAAAATGTTACACATTTCCTATCCTCTTAATCTAAAAGAATCTAAAAATTTTAAAAACCCAAAAAATAGTTTCTAATCTTTTTTAGCCTTTCCTTGTCTTCAATTAATTTTTTAATTTTTTTTAAAAAAATTAGAGTCTCCTAGTTTAGAAGAATATAAATATGAAACTTAAAAAAACATAAAAATAAAAATCACTAATACCAAAAAAAAAAAAAAAAAAAAAAGACTGTTAAAAAACAATTATCAAATCTCCCAAAAAATAAAAAGAAAAACTGATTATTTAAAAAATGAAGAAAGAATATTTTAATTTTTACTTTTTAATTATCAACTTAACTCATAATAACCGCACCCGACAACAGCATAATAACAGGAGTGTCGACTATCTCTATCGTCAATCTTCAAAAGATGAGATTCTAGGGTTATTTATCATTTATCAGATACGAAATCAAGCTCTCTTTAGTGTTTATGAAACTAAAATATATATACTCCATTGGATCTGAAGCCATGGACCGGGGGTTTCTTGAAAACAGTGACTTGGTGGTGGTGCTTTTTCTGTGTTTTTTCAGCTCTTATCCCCCACAACACACATAATCTGAAGCCTAGATCCAATATCTAACACCAACCCATTTCCAAGATTTCCAAAAGAAATCATGGGTCGGTCTTTTTGTCTTCCTCTTCTTCTTATTTCATCTCTCCTCCTCCTTTCCTTCTCTCCTGGTAATGCTCTAATTTTTCTTTCTTTTCTCTGTTCTCTCTGTCTCTTTTGATGCTAATTCGTTCTTTTGATTTCTAGCGTTCGGTAGAAAATTGATGCAAACATTTGATAATCAAGAGAGCTCTGCTTCTACTGTTGTATTGGAGGTTTTTTTTTTGTTTTTTTTATATTTACTTTTTTTGAATTTGCATGTTTTGGTAAGGGGGGAAATGTAATTAAGTGATGTTGATGTGTGTTTGTTTCCAGGAAAATGTTGGATTGTCGAGGGAGATGATTGAGTTGGACTATGTTTACGCAGGGCCGAACACTAATACTAAATCGGGATACATAACCCCTTCTCCTCCTCCACAGAGCTAATCCAGAACGTTTTACATTTCAATAAAAAAAAAAAAAAAAGGGTTTTTCATTTCTTTTCTATGGGGTTTGTCTTTGTTGTTATTATGAGGATGATATATGATGGAATACAAATGTAAATTTGACTTCTTTGATTTGATTAATTTTCTTTGGATAGTTGTTGTGAGTTGTTTGTGATTACTCCTTACCTTTTGGTATATGCATATGTGTGCTAGTACATTACAAATTTTAATGAAATTAATTCCTTACTTTCCTATGAGCAAGTCCCTTTGATTACTGTTACAAATTTGTACCAGTTTTATGGTTACTGGAGTGTAAGGTTGTGAAAAAAATTATCAAATTCAAAATCTAAAAACTGAAATATTTTTTGGCTAGTGTAGTTAATGTTTCATATTTACTCCAAGGTTTGTGAATTCAAAGTTTGAAAATGGAATATGTTATTTGTGAGGTCAAGCAAAATTGATAACAAAAATAATAGGATAGAGTAAGCACCAATTTCAGTGCTCTAGTATGTCTATGTTGGGCATATGTGTTTTGGGTTAAAATAGTTTTAAAAAAAAAAAAACAAAATAAATTAAAAAATCAATAAGATAAAATGTAACATTCAAATTATTATGTTATTTTATTTTCTCAAAGAAATCAAAAAAATTAGAAAGTTTATCTCAAATAAGGCTTTTTAGCCTCAAAGAAAAAAAATCAAAAAGTCAACTTACATCGCAAACGAAAGCTATATAAAAAATGAAAATTCTTTTGGTAGACATCCTTAACTTTATTTATAAATTACAAGTTATTATAATTTTATTTAAAAATTATATAATATTTACGATAAAAAATAAAAAAATAATAAAAAAAACATAATATGTATAAAAAACAATGCACAACAAATATATATGTATTAAAGGTTCCCGTAAAGATAAGAAGAAAATCTATTGGTCACTATCATTGAATTCGTGCAATTCATTTTGAGCATCTTCATGGGGATAATTAAACAAGATTTGTTAGGCATTTTAATTAATATAAGTCTAATTTTGAGCTCGAATGAGCTAGCTATTGAGCTAGCTCTTTTACCATTCTATTTTTTTGGTGGCTACAATTGAAGAGCCTCAGAGGCTCTCTAAACAATTATGTATGTATATATTTCAGATTTTTTTATATTTATGTCTTGAATTTGAGATTTTATATTATATATATATGTGTGTGTGTGTGTAGCAATTTATATGTTATTTCAATTCTGTTTGATGAATTATAGAATAACCTATTTTGTATTTTATATTTTTTTTCTCATTCTACAGATTTTGTATGTTTGTATGGATAAATTTATTATTATTGCAAATTTATATTAGTAAAATATCAACAATTAGTATTTTTTTATTTTAAAAATTAATTAAGTTAATTTAAATGATTAGCTAAAATAAAGAGCGTGGTTGGAGAACACAATAGCTAAAATAACTAGGTAAAATAAAGAGTGTACTTTTTTTTATACTTTAGCTAGTAAAAAGTAGAGAGTGTGGTTGGAGTTGCTCTCATGGGATACTTCATTATACGATATATATGTATATATATAATTCATCTGTATAGATAAGATATCATCATCTACATCCAGAAAGCCGTATGCTTTGAAAGAAGCTTGTACAATTTGGGAAGGGGTTTTGATTGATCAAAAAGAATAATCTACTTCAACCGATATGCCCTTAGGCACAGCCATACATAACATAGAAATCACACTTGGAAATGATGGACAATTAATTAGAGCACCGGTGTCAGAGTGAAACGATTGCAAAGAGGGAAATCGCCACATTAAAATTACCTTCGGGAGGTCCATTTGATATCCAAAACCGCCAAAGAACAATGGATAAGTGAGAAATGTTGGGGTGAACCAGAAAAGTTTGGGTAGAGCCGGATCTAAGCGTTGGCTAGGTAAGCATCCTGTAGTAAGAGGAATAGTTATGAACCCTGTAGACCATCCCCATAGGGGTTACTCCGCCATTCCTCCGATTATATTTAAATCGTTTAATTATATTTATTAAATTAAATATATTTATATGTATATAATATAATTTTTTTAAATATAACATAATAAGAATAAAATATTAAATTTGACATTCATTTTCACTTTACTTTTCATCTTACATTTATAAGTTTAATTATTTATAAATTCTTATTTGTAATATACTATCTCAATTTTTCAGTCTTTAAAGTCATAAAATTTGTCTATCATCAATCCGCCCCTAATATGATAGGAGGTTAGAACAGAACACTAGTATATATGCCTTTCAAAAGTCAAAACCAACCCAATTTGTATTAGAAACTTTGATATGAGGTAAGTTTGCCTAACATTATTGATTTGCTAGTTATTACCAACCTGATATGATTTGTCTTCTCATTGCCAGACCTGATTGCAAATTGCACCCAACAAAAATCTGTTTTGAGTTATCTCTTCAAGCCAAGTAGTTGTGGATGTGGGGGAGTGCACAAAAATATCAAGCAACTATGCCTGTATTTCGAGAGGTTATCGAAAATGACATAAAAGTCACTCAGCTAGTAGGATAAAGAATCCTAAGTTCAATTCATTCGAATGTTTGCCGAGTCGTTAATTTTAAAATCATAAATGAATTGAGATATGTATAAATTGACTTGTATATCTATTTTAAAAAAATAAAAGAAAATAAACCAAGGCCTAATGGATAATAACAACAATGCATATCTAACAAGTTCAGTTCACTGCATGATCATAGACCTAAGTAATAATATTTGACTAACTTCCTAATTGTTACTACATTTAAATCAAAAGGGTCTCTAAAATATATTAACCAAGTCTGGATACTTTAGAGAAACGATATAAAAGAAGTCTAGCATAAACAAAACAAAATTGGGCATATTATGAAGCTTAGGAAGAACATGCAGGCAATTCTGTAGGAGCCGACCGATTCAGCCTCTTCATGGTTTGTTTTTTCTAGAAAGAAATTATAATGAACCAAAATCTACAACAAGATGAAGATATTTGGCTCCATTGGAAAGTTATAATTCAGTCTTAGAACTCAAAATTTTCAACAATATTATTAGAAAAATGTTAGGGATCCCCAATGTTTTACCAAATTGTAAGACATTTGGTAGAACATTTGGTAAAACATTTGAGATTCCTACCATTACTTGTATTAATAGTTGATCCCATTGCATAAGCAGGTTTGTTGAGGAAGCCTCAAAAATTTCTTTACATAATTGAGCTATCACAACTTCTTCTTCTTCAAATATGAAATAGCATATTTTATTTTTCTGATTTTTGAAATGGGGTAATAACTGAAGGAGGCCCAATATCAATCAACTCTAAACTTACAAGGTTAGAAAAATGCAATCTGTCCACCACCAACAAATATGAATGTTTAACTTAATCCCCCTAAAATTATGTTAACAATGTTGTGTACCTTGGTGGACCACTGTGGATTGAGGTGTCTTTTTCCCGAAAGCTCAATTCCACTGTTGTAACACCAAAACTATACTAATTTCTTGAGTCTTGACGACTTCCTCTTTCCATTGGAAAGTAATAATTCCCTGGAGAGGAATTTAAGAGGTCAATATATAGAAGTAGTGGTAAACTATGATGGATTTCCTCACCAAGGTCTTGCCATTTGTAACATATTTCTCTCCGCATACCTAGTCAAGTCAATCCTAACATAATGAGTATTTTAAAATTTAAACCCGTGAATTAAATTTATTCTATATGTAATTCATACATATTAAAGGGTTATTTGGGGTGTCCTAAATAAATGTATTTTTTGTCTTTTTGAACTAAAAAATTGAGGAAGAAAATATAGATGTTTGGGTTAACTTTTTGATTTTTTTTGGAAAAATGTGTAATAAAAAATTGTAAAAATTAGTTTGTAAGAGAAAATTAGAATTGGAAGTTATGCAACTGTAATTGTTGACTTTTGGTGAATAGTGTTAACTTTTTAAGTAACTTTTTAACTGTTTATTCTGGACTTGCCAAACTTGACCTAAATTTAAATACAAATTACAGATTTCATTTTTAAAATACTTTTTTAATATCTTATTTTAATCCGCGTGGACCAAGTAGCCTTCAAAAGATTTTCAACCACAATAGTAAAGAAGAAAGCTAGTAAGAAAATACACTGCTTCAGTCTTATTAGTGGATCAACCACATATATGCTAGTCTCCAAGTGGAGGAATGATATATATGATGTAGTAAGTCATTTACTTCTTGACCACTTTTTTCTCATCAATTTTTCTCAAATTTTTTATTCTAAGGGAGGGTTTATAAATTACACCAGATTGTATGTTCTTCTCAAAATTTTTACTTCTCCTACTTTAATATATTTTCAATTATTGAATCATATATTGTATTTTGTATTATTAAAGAGAACTACCAACAGCGAAAATCGAATCTAAACCATAGAGATGAAGAGTCTAATCATTATCGACTCAACCAACCTCCATTGACATATGATTCAATAATTAATAATGCATTAAAATAGAAAGACAAAAATTTAGAAACAAAAAATCTTTGACCCTCCTTTTGTACTTTATATATATAAGAAATTTCTTACCATGTTTATAGATCATGAAGCTTATGAGTGTTTTGTGTCTCAAAATTTTTATATTACTCAATAATTAATAATACATTAAAATAGAAAGACAAGAATTTAGAAATAAATTTTTTTTTGACCCTCCTTATGTTTCTTTATATGTGTAAGAAATTTCTTGCCATTTTTATAGATCATGAAGCTTGTGATCCCATGATTAATTTTCATGGGTTTTTTTTAAAAAAATAAAAAAAAAGCTTACCCTCATAACTAAGAAATCTCCACAATCATTTCTCCCGTTGTGAATAGTAAGTACCGAAGCCACTTTATTATCCGAATTATATTAATAGTTCATATAGTTTGGATCTTGTATTATTTTAATTCATAATTTTTTAATTATGACATATTTGATCTTAAATTTTAAATTTTATTTCAAATAAAGACAATTGAAGATACCATTACTCAATTTCAAAAGTAAAGTCGTCAATTTGATAAATATAAACTAATTTGATAAAAATAAATGTCAAAAAAATATTTTTAAATTTTTAAAAATTATTTCTACCCATTAAAGATAAAATTATGTAAAATTGATAATTTTTTAGACATTTATTTATTTTACCAAATTAATTTTTTATTATGTGTTTGGATGATGATCATAAAATGAGTGGTTGTTTTTATTTTCATTAAATTAGTTTTTATTTTTCTAAAAGTCAAATATAACAACAACTTTGATATCATTATTAAACCAATCTATCAAATCGAAAAATTCAAAACTGAAAACATTTCATAGGTTAAACATATCAATTACATATTAAAAATTTAACAATCACCCATTACATGATTATCATCCAAACACATAATAAAAATTAATTTAATAAAATAAATGTCTAAAAGATTTATCAATTTTACATAATTTTATATTTGGTGGGTAGAAATTATTTTTAAAAATTCACAAATATTTTTTTGACATTTATTTTTGTCAAATTAATTTATATTTTATCAAATTGACGACTTTGCTATTGAAATTAAATAATGGTATTTTCAATTATCTTTATTTGAAATACAATTCAAAATTCATGATCAAATATGTCACAATTAAAAAATTAAAAATTACAATCACATGAATTCCAAACTATAAAGACGGTTAGTGTAATTCTACTTGTAATGAACAATTTGTGTGTGAACCATTTCGGCACTTTGATACTTAGATGTGAGTTGTCTTTTTGACTTTTTGATTACAGATTGAATGTGACATTTTATTATATTTAACTAAAATAACTTACTTTATCTTATAAAATTATTTCAATCCAAATATGTATCCCAAACGGAGCCTTACCAAATGCCGAAAGATGTCATGAGTTTCTTATATTAGAAGTCAAAGGTCGGCCGCTTCAAAAGTCTACACATTACCTCAGGGCACGGTTTGTTTGGATTTTCTTGTAACAGGTTAAAAAAGTCAGTTTTTATTTATATAAAAAAAAATTGCTTATTAAAAAAAAAATCACTTAATAAAATTGATTAGTAGGTGTCCCTAGAAAAAAAAAAAAAAAAAAGTTACCAAAAAAATAATTCCAAACGCTTACTTAAGTAATGGATTTGTGTATTAGCATTTTTTTTTTAAATTTAAAGGTTTACTTATTGATCCATTAAATATTGAGCTGATTGTTACATTAATCCATTACAACATTAATCTAATATTGTAAGTAAGTAAATAAAAATATAAACTATTAATTTACAAAAATTGTCTATGCAGAGAACAATTTGGTTCTATTTTTCAAAAAAACAGTTTTCAAAAAATGTACTTCTTTATTTTTCGTATTTTAATATTTTCAATGAATTTTTTTAATATTTTAAATTTTTAAAAATTTTTAGACACTTCTAACATAAATATACTTTAAAAAATATAATATTTGTGAAATTTTTTTAAAAAAAATACACTAAATACCACGAAATACCAAAAAATATGAAAATTCAATACATTTTGTGTATTTATTAATTTTTTAAAATATTTTTTTATAAATATTTTACTATTTAGATATATCTAAGTAATGCGCATCTAAAAAAGTAAAAAATTTATTTAAAATTTTAAAAATATTCACTAAAAATAAAAAAAAATATATAAAAAATAAAAAAATTAATTTTTAAAAAACTAAGACTAAACACACTGATTGCTGACCAAAGTTGTGAACTGAAGGAGAGCTTGGTCGTAGTTTTACTATATTAGATCATTGAGTTGCCACATAAACTCTAACCCATTTGAAAAATAGTTTTGTTTATTTTTTAGGTTTAAGTATGTAAATTATTTTTGAAAAATTCGAATTGATTTGATAATCCTAATCACATTATTTCATTATAGTTGATTTATAATTTATTTTTAAAATCATACTTACCATATATTTTTATAAACAAATATGATAAAATTATGAGACAAGATTACTCCTATTAAATTTTTAAAATATTTTTCATAAATTGTCACGCCCCTAACCTGCCCCTAAAAGGTTCGGGCATGACCTAATCAGAAACAGACAGAATGACCTATGATGAACAGCGTTTGGGGCCTGAGTGGAAGCAATAAATTTTAAATGACAATAAACAGACACATCCATTGAGCAACTACCAAAAACCAGGACCATATCGAGATTTTACAAAAGGTAAACATGCACACAGAAGTAGGTTACAAAACATCTACAAATCCAGCCCAGATATTAGGCACACAAAACAATAGATACAATAACCCTGACCAGCAACATGGATTCCAAAAATTACATATACAAAGAAAACTGGTCTATTATGTAAGGGTTCCCTCCTGTGCCTGGTTATCCTTAAGCCGACAAAATGCATGAGGCAGCGCTAAAACGGTTCTCCAAGCTGACTTCCTACAGAATCAGACAAAATTACAGAATGAGACAAGCTCGGTGAATAATAGTACTTAATTAATTTAAATCACAATGCATAGCTGTACATTACCAAGTAAACAGATTGGCCTGTTGGCCCAGAATTATCAGATTGGCCTTTCAGCCCAGATAGCCTTGCGGCACAGATAGCCTTGCGGCACAGATAGCCTTTCGGCACAGATATACAAATATGGTTTCCTCTTTTCATTTCCAGATCAATACATAGTTTACGATCATATCTTACAGAAAACAGATACATAAATGTATATGCAATGCACTATTACTCACAGTGTTGTGGTGGCGTATTAATTCCTTCTGGAGTGTGTCCTGCACACAATGTAGCTGACAAATTAGTATTCTTCCTTTGTATATCCTTAAGATGTCATGTTATGTGTCACCATATGACTATCAAAACTCGTCAGAAAAATATCCATAAGCACCAAAGAATCAAGCATGAAAAACGGAACAATCACATTTTTCTTTCCGCAAAATAGTCCTCCGCTCGAGCGCAACTTGTCCGCTCGAGCGGACAGTACAAAGTTACCAAAATACTGAATAGTTGATTTTTACGCTCGAGCGTACATTTATCTGCTCGAGCGGATAGGGTAATTTTCAGAAAAACTGCTGAGAGGTGCATTTTCCCGCTCGAGCGGCCTTGACCTCCGCTCGAGCGGACGACAACCCAGATTCAGGGCAGCCCGATTTCAAACCAAAATTCCACAATCAAAACTCAATTTTAAGCTATCAAAGGTAAAATTCATGCAATACTTCCACTTAACAACACCACAACACGGATGAAAGCTTAATCATGTCAATTTAAACCAAGTTAAAGGCTTCAACAAGCCAACACTTCCACAAATTCCATCCTATTTTCCGAATATATTCAAGTTCTTCAAGTTTAACAACCACATCACATAATATTAACATGAATGCATGGATTAATGATACACACTCTAAAATGGATGTCCAGGATGTCAAAATACCCAATTAATGAGAAACCCTACTTAGATCAAATATAGAGCATCCATGAATCAAACACAAATATATATATATATATATCCCAACTCTTAAGTGGCTACACAAGAGAACTTGAATTACCTTCAATTAAATCACACAAATCCAATAAGTTGATGAGCTTCCTTGATGAATCACAATTTCCCCCAATTCCTCACCCACCTTTCTCTCTCCCTCTTAGAGTCCCACGTTTTTGATCACAAGTTCCACAAGTCTTAGACATAGATATATAGCAATATATATATAAGAGCATAAAAGACGAAAATCAATCGCTTTATGATGCCGAAATGAAAATTTCACAGAAAATCCTATTAAAGCTTAAAAATCTTGTAGATTCCAAATATCAAATCAATTGAAAATTAAATCTCTAAGGTGTCCAATTTCGATGAAAGCAATTCAAGTGTAACAGATAATGTTTGAACTCAACAGATAAGGGTCACTATGTCTTCTTTCCATGCAATTTAAGACTTATACATAAAATTTCATAAGATATTCAGAGATACGTAACAAAAGCTTGAAAAGATAATGAATCAGATACGAGGTCGGGTATTACACTCTCCCTTAATTAAGTTTGGTCCTCCAAACTTGTTTTACCTTATGACGAAAAAACAGATACGGATATTGATTTTTCATTTCATCTTCTTTTTCCAAGTCGCCTCGCCCAGAGTAGTGCTCTTGCCACTCTACTTTCACCATTGGAATTTCTGTTCAGAATCGCTTACTCGACGGTCGAGTCGGATCGGTTTCTCCTCGAGAGGACAACTTATCGCTTAGCTCAACTGATGATAATCAATGATATGGGATGGATCTGGAAGATACTCTCGAGCATAGAAACATGAAATACATTATGAACCCGACTATGTGTGGCGGAAGGGCGACTCAGAGGCTCTTGGCCCAACTTTTCAGAAGATCCGAAGGACCGACATATCGGGGCGTTAGTTTACCCCTCTTTCCAAATCTTGGGTGTCCTTTCATTGGGGTAACTTTCACAAAAACATGACTGTTCTCATCAAATTCCAAGTTCCTTCGCCGATTATCTCACAGAACTCTTCTCGCTTGGAGCGGCCAAATTTCTCGAATAATTTTCATTTTCGAGTCAATTGAACAATCTCGCCCTAACAAAGGCCTATCCCTACCTCCGCCAAAGATACGTGGCGACACGGTCTTCCATCTGAGCTTCATAAGGTGCCATTTGAATACTCGAATGGTAACTATTATTATCATAAATTCAATCGGTAGATGAGTTTCCCAACTTTCTTGAAAATCCAAAGACACACATTCGAGCATATCTTCTAGAGTTTGTATCGTTCTTCTGGATTGACCGTGTTTGAGGGTGAAAAGTCATGAATTTAAGTTCCGTTCCCATAGCCTCCTGCAGACTTTGCCAGAATCTCGAAACAAACTTGGGATCTCTATCTGACACAATGGAAACAGGGACACCATGAAGCCTTACAATTTCATTCATATAAAGTACTGCGAGCTTATCTGCGTTATATTGAGTCTTTACTGGTAAGAAATGAGTAGACTTCGTTAACTGATCGACAATAACCCATATTGAATTCATGCCTCGGGGAGTTCGCGGTAACCCCACAACAAAGTCCATTGTCAAATGTTCCCATTTCCACTCTGGAATAGGAAGAGGCTGCAACAAACCGGCAGGTCTTTGATGCTCCGCTTTTACTTGTTGGCATTGTAAGCATTTAGAGACAAATTCAGCAATCTCCCTTTTCATACCCGGCCACCAAAAGTTTTGCTTTAGCTCTCGGTACATTTTGGTACTTCCTGGATGCATTGAGAATCTCGAGGTATGCGTTTCTTCCATCAATTTCCGTTTAAGTTCCAACACATTAGGGACACATATCCTGTTCTGGAACTTGAGCACCGAATCCCTTAAACTGAACCCCGGTTTTGGTTTGGACTCTAACTCGTCACATATCTTCCTCAACGTGTCATCCTCCTTTTGATGTAATTTGATCTCTTCAAGTAAGGTTGGTCGAGCTATTGTTGCTGCCATCAGGGCCTCTTGCCTTCGGGTCACACACTCCACATTCAGTTTGTCTAATTCAATTACTAACTCCTTTTGTTCCGTAAACAAATACGCCAAATCTCCCCTATTTTTCCGGCTAAGTGCATCCGCGACCATATTAGCTTTACCAGGATGATAATGAATTTGTAGATCATAATCTTTAAGCAACTCTAACCACCTCCGCTGTCGCATATTCAACTCCTTTTGGGTGAAAAGATATTTGAGACTTTTGTGGTCGGTATAGACTTCACAGGTTGTGCCATAGAGATAGTGTCGCCATATCTTCAAAGCAAACACTACTGCTGCCAGCTCAAGGTCGTGTGTGGGATAATTTTTCTCGTGGGGTTTTAATTGTCGAGAAGCATATGCAATAACCCTTCCATTCTGCATAAGTACGCAACCAAGCCCTTTATGCGAGGCATCACTGTAAATTACAAACCCTTCAGTTCCTGATGGTAAGGCTAAAACTGGTGCTGTAGTTAACTTTGTTTTCAACTCTTGGAAGGCAGACTCTCGCTCTTCTGACCATTCAAACGCAACTCTCTTCCGTGTTAGTTGGGTAAGCGGCACAGCAATCTTGGAGAAATTTTGAACAAACCTCCTGTAATATCCAGCTAACCCCATGAAACTTCGCACCTCAGTTACACTAGTAGGAGTTGGCCAATTTACAATTGCTTCAATTTTGTGTGGATCAACAGAGATTCCTTCCTTGGTCACCACATGTCCCAAGAATGCCACTTCTTGTAGCCAGAATTCACACTTCTTTAGTTTTGCATACAATTTCTTTTCCCGGAGTGTTTGAAGAATTAGGCGAAGATGATCCGCATGAGCTTCAGACTTTTGAGTAGATAAGGATGTCGCCAATAAAACCACCACAAATTCATCCAAATAGGGCTTGAAAACACGGTTCATCAAATCCATGAAAGTCTTTGCGTTAGTGACTCCAAATGGCATAACTAAGAATTCATAATGGCCGCACGGGTTCAAAAGTCTTCTCAACATCGCCACTTTGACCTTTAGTTGATGATATCCGCATCGAGATCAATTTTGGAAAAGACTTGTGCCTCAGAATGATCAAATAAATCATCAATCCTTGGCGTGGTACTTATTCTTGATTGTGACTTTATTAAGCTCTCATTAGTCAATACAAAGCCGAGTGTTCCATCTTTCTTCTTTACAAATAACCGGGTGCACCCACGGAGAAACACTCGGACGAATAAATCCCTTTGTCCAATAAATCTTGCAACCGAATCTTCAATTCTTTCATTTCATTTAATGCCATTGAAGACGGAGTATTAGAAATAGGTTGAGTTCCTGGTAGCACGTCAATTGTGAATTCAATTTCACGGTCTACTAACTCTCCTGGTAGTTCTTTTGGGAAGACATCCGGAAAATCACAAACGACTGGGATCACATCAATATTTTCATGCTCTACTGGCCCTCCCAGAACACTACATAAATAACCCTGACATCCCTTTTGAATCAATTTGCAGGCCTTAGCTGCAGAGATCACATATGGTGGTGATGTCACTTCACGACCGAAAAGCAGTTTCAGGTCAATTCAAGGGTAAAATTTAATTTGTTTCATCGCATACCTATGGTAACCCCATATTCACCCAACCAATCCATCCCCAAAATAATGTCAAATGAAGTCATATCAAGTGGAACTAAATTAGCATATACACGGACATCTCCAATGAGAATTTCACAAGTAGGATAGACAGAAGTGCAAATCAAAGAATTCCCCATAGGTGATGTAACACACAACACATAGGTTAATTCTACTTCAGATTTACCTAAGTTCTTTGCAAATTGCTTTGACACAAAAGAACAGGTAGAGCCAGAATCAAACAAAACATATGCGGAATAGCCATAAACCATACATGTACCTGATACCACTGTTGTTCCATTCTGTAAATCTCCCGGAACCAACGCAAATACCCTACCTTGCCTTGTGGTACCCTTGTTATTGGTTGGTTTAACGGTTAATTGGGCACTAGGAGTCTGTAGACCTGGCCGAGCTTATGGCGGCCTTATTACCGCTTTGTTGATTTCTTTGTGGACGCTCTCTAATCGATGCCGTCTTGCCGCACCGTAAACATGCTTCGGTCAGTCGATGACATTTCCACGATGTTTCAATCCACATTCGGGCACACAGAGTTGAATTCGAGGAAGCGATCTTGTTGGAGTTCCCTGAATTCTGCTTTTTGTTCGGCGAAGTGGTTGTTCCCTTAGACCATTGAGTATTCTGCCTTTTTCCCTTCCATTCAGAAATTCGAGTCTGCGTAGCAAGATTCCCTTCTGCTATAACAGCCCGCTCCAAGACATCAACATAGGTAGGTAGCTTCAGTACATTAATCCGGTCTTGAATGGCACTCCGTAATCCTCCCTCAAATTTCCGCGCCTTCTTGTACTCCGTATCTACCATGTGAGGTGCAAACCGGGCTAGTTCTGCGAATTGTGCTTCATACTCAGCCACAGTTTTATTTCCCTGCCTCAACGTTTCAAATTCAGTTACTTTCTTGTCTCGCATACTCTGGGGAAAATATTTGTCATAGAAACGACACCAGAACTCCGTCCCAAGTCAACCGGATGCATTGTTCAGTAAGCATCCACCATCTCTCGTGCTTCATCTTCAAGAGTGAAAGCGACAAAATTTGCACCTTTGCGCCGGTACAAGGGAAGACTTCGAACAATTTCTCTATCCCTAACACCCATGCCTCCGCCTTCATTGGTTCAATCCCTCCTTTAAACGATGGTGGTTTCATCTTTTTAAACTCCCTCGTAAGTGTAATGGTACGGTCTTCAGCATGAATGTCTTGCATTACAGGTGGGGGTACTAGCGGTGGTGGTGGCTGAGGTTGTTGTTGCTGTTGATGTTGTTGCCGTAAGGTCTCAGCCATTTCCCTCATCATTCTTTCCATCATATCCAACCGTACTGAAGTAGCATCTTCTGGCTCGTCGGTCCTTGTTCTCACCATAGTCTACAAAACAGGTAATTACAATATATACAAGGGTGTACAAGAAATTCAAATTGTTAGCATTAGAGTTAGCAGAAATCATGTCACGTTGCTATCAGTCATACTTTCCTATATGATGCCTACCACATTAGACATCCTAACGCTCAATGGATCCGTGTGTGAGATAGCAACTCGTGCTCTGATACCACTTGTCACGCCCCTAACCTGCCCCTAAAAGGTTCGGGCATGACCTAATCAGAAACAGACAGAATGACCTATGATGAACAGCGTTTGGGGCCTGAGCGGAAGCAATAAATTTTAAATGACAATAAACAGACACATCCATTGAGCAACTACCAAAAACCAGGACCATATCGAGATTTAACAAAAGGTAAACATGCACACAGAAGTAGGTTACAAAACATCTACAAATCCAGCCCAGATATTAGGCACACAAAACAATAGATACAATAACCCTGACCAGCAACATGGATACCAAAAATTACATATACAAAAGCGGTCTATTATGTAAGGGTTCCCTCCGTGCTCGGGTTATCCTTAAGCGGAAACAAAATGCATGGCAAGCTAAAACGGTTCTCCAAGTGACTTCCTCTGAGAATCGAGACAAAATTACGAATGAGACAAGCTCGGTGAATAATAGTACTTAATTAATTTAAATCACAATGCATATTGTACATTACCAAGTAGCGATTGGCTGTTGGCCCAGAATTATCAGATTGGCCTTTCAGCCCAGATAGCCTTGCGGCATAGATAGCCTTTCGGCACAGATAGCCTTGCGGCATAGATAGCCTTTTCGACAGATAACCTTTAAAGCGAGATAAGCATGCGGCACAGATAGCCATTCTACGCAGATATACATACAAATATGGTTTCTCTTTTCATTTCGAGATCAATACATAGTTTACGATCATATCTTCTGAAGCAGATACATAAATGTATATGCAATGCACTATTACTCACAGTGTTGTGGTGGCGTATTAATTCCTTCTGGAGTGTGTCCTGCACACAATGTAGCTGACAAATTAGTATTCTTCCTTTGTATATCCTTAAGATGTCATGTTATGTGTCACCATATGACTATCAAAACTCGTCAGAAAAATATCCATAAGCACCAAAGAATCAAGCATGAAAAACGGAACAATCACATTTTTCTTTCCGCAAAATAGTCCTCCGCTCGAGCGCAACTTGTCCGCTCGAGCGGACAGTACAAAGTTACCAAAATACTGAATAGTTGATTTTTACGCTCGAGCGTACATTTATCCGCCGGCGACAGGTAATTTTCAGAAAAACTGCTAAGAGGTGCATTTTCGCTCGGCGGCCTTGACCTCGCTCGGCGACGACAACCCAGTTCAGGCAGCCCGATTTCAAACCAAAATTCCACAATCAAAACTCAATTTTAAGCTATCAAAGGTAAAATTCATGCAATACTTCCACTTAACAACACCACAACACGGATGAAAGCTTAATCATGTCAATTTAAACCAAGTTAAAGGCTTCAACAAGCCTACACTTCCACAAATTCCATCCTATTTTCCGAATATATTCAAGTTCTTCAAGTTGAACAACCACATCGCATAATATTAACATGAATGCATGCATTAATGATACACACGCTAAAAGGCATCTCCGGGATCTCAAAATACCGAATTAATCAGAAACCCTACTTAGATCAAATATAGAGCATCCATGAATCAAACAAATATATATATATATATATATATATCTCAACACTTAAGTGGCTACACAAGAGAACTTGAATTACCTTCAATTAAATCACACAAATCCGATAAGTTGATGAGCTTCCTTGATGAATCACAATTTCCCCCAATTCCTCACCCACGTTTCTCTCTTCTCTCCCTCTTAGAGTCCCACGTTTTGATCACAAGTTCCACAAGTCTTAGACATAGATATATAGCAATATATATATAAGAGCATAAAAGACGAAAATCAATCGCTTTATGATGCCGAAATGAAAATTTCACAGAAAATCCTATTAAAGCTTAAAAATCTTGTAGATTTCAAATATCAAATCAATTTCTGAAAATTAAATCTCTAAGGTGTCCAATTTCAGATGAAAGCAATTCAAGTGTAACAGATAATGTTTGAACTCAACAGATAAGGGTCACTATGTCTTCTTTCCATGCAATTTACCGCACTTATACATGAAATTTCATAACAGATATTCAGAGATACAGAACAAAAGCTTGAAAAGATAACAGAATCAGATACGAGGGTCGGGGTATTACATAAATGATATACAAACACGAGCCTAAAAAAAACATAAAAAGAAAAGATCATCAAAATATACTGTGTGACAGACCCACATGACCTAGTTGCACGGTTCAATCCAGTTTCAAAATGAGTTCAATAATTATGTCTTCGTTTGGGAGGAGCCCATTTAGCTTAATTTTTTTTGACTTTTTAGTTAATTTAGCTAACCAAATTAGTTTTATTTGGAAAGAATTTTTGATTTTTTTTTAGTTTAGATGTGATGATTATAAGAGAAAAATAATTGATTATGATTTAAATGTGACATTTTATCTTATTGATTTATTGAACTTATTTTGTGTTTTTATACTTTAGCTCCTGCCAAACGAAACTTATATACTCAAAAAAAATTATTCAGAAAGTACGTCTATGAACTACAATTACTACCCTTAAGACTTATTTTGAGAAGTAGGTCAAAAGTTAATTTTTTACTTTTTTTTGTTTTTTTTTTAAAAACTATAAAAAAATAAAGAAGGGATGTGATTAAAAAACTAAAAGATCAACTTTTTAGCTATTAATTCAAGGCTCTTTTGGGAAGAGCCAAAAAAAGCCAAAAGTTAATTTTTAATCAATTTTAGATCATATCATCTCTCACATTTTTTACACGTTTTTTAAAAAAAATTAAAAAAATCAAAAAATTAACTTTTAAGAATCTTCTCAAAATAGGCCTCAATTGTTAAAATAGGCTTAAATCTCTACCGTACAATTCATTGACCTCGTTTGACAATTATACATTTTAGTTAAAAAATCAAAAAGTTACTATAAAAATCTATTTTTAGTTAAAAAATCTATCACATTACTCTCTCTATTTTTTTGCACATTTTTTCATAAAAATCTAAAAAATTACTAAAATAGTATGTTTCCAAACAAAACCTAGCATATTCCTAATAAGTTTGTTTGAATTGAGGTAAGAATTTTCTCTTTTTCGGTATATATAGCCCCATTTGGGATGAATTTTTTAATTAAAATAATCAAAAAATAAAATAGAACATCCAATCATATCATTATTTTTATTTTTTACACTTATTTTATAAAAAAATTAAAAATTAATTAAAATAATTTATTCTCAAACAAGACTCACATTATAAATTAGGATTTTGTTTGAGATGTAAGTTGATTTTTAAATTTTTACTTTTTTGGAATGAACTCTTTGATTTTTTTAATTTTTATATAAAAAAAAATATAATACTTATAACTTAAATATGATAATTTTTAATTTGAAATTAAAAATTTATTTTGTATTTTTATAATTAAAAGCGGAACTTACTGATAAGTCCCATGCAACAAGTTCAAGATCCAGCTAATCCCAAAACAAAATATTTGCACCAATTAGTCCACACATATTTTTAATTGTTACCAATTTTTTTTTTTTTTTTTTAATTTACAGACACTGTTCACATCTTACTATCGTCGGACTTCCGTCAAACGGTCGCCGGAGACTCGTCGGAATGTTCAACATCGCTGGAAAGTCGTCGGAATGTTTAAAACATGTTATGAGACTGTAAAATTTTACAGTTCTAAAGCATGTTATAAAACTGCAAAATTTTACAGTTTTAAACCATGATTCATTCGAGAAAAAAAAAAAAAATTCAAACTGCAAAATTTTACAGTTTTCACCGCCTGTAATTAAAACTCGAAAATTACTTGTTTAGAATTCGAAAATTTTCTCATTACAAATCTGTGTGATAGCTGTACAAATCTAAGTCATTACAGATCTGTTTCAATGATATTATAGATCTATTTTATCATCAACAACAACAACCATAGATCAACAACTATCCCAAAAAAAAATCTGTAAATAGAGAGAGAAAGAGAGAGAAATTGACAAAACCATATTCATGGCAGATTCTTACATGACTCAACAAGCCGTAGATCTGCCATGGGAACTTCCAGTGCCTCATCTAGCTTCCGGTTGATTCTTCTATTAGAGTCATCCAATAGGTTCGAAGATCGAATTTAAATCGATTTACGATGATGGTGTCGATGAAGAAGAAGAAACAGAGCATCGAATTGTGGGATACGAAATTGATCTGAAGAACGCATTGTTGATGAAAAACGCATTGTTGATGATGATGAAAAATCTGTAGAAAATTTTCAGATCTGAAGATTTTTTTTTGTTGATGTTGATGAACCCATTGTTGATGATGAACACGTAACAAGAGAGGCAAAAACCAGAGAGATAAAGGAAAGGACTTTTTGATGCACTCAAAAAATTTTGGAATTAAATAGTCACCACGTGTTTCACATGGGACCTCCCGGTAATTTCCCCTAATTAAAATGGCCTCAATCTAACCCAAACTCACATCGCAAACGAGTACTAGGTGGGCCAGACTAGGCTCAGCCCAAAATCATTACCAAATCATTCAACCAGTTTACGAATGCGAGTGCACAGCTCCCATTATAGTTTTTCAGCCCACGAAAGTCCATCACAACCACCTTCAACAAGAAAACTCCCTCTCTCTCTCACTTGGCGTGTCTGACCCTCTCTACATCTATAAACCAAGAAAATCAAACCATTGAGATGAGAAACTTTTACAGATTGCTATGCGATGTACGTTTTGATGTCCATTCAATGACTTAGATAGATGACTCTTCCTTTTCCTCTCTCTCTCTCTCTCTCCCCCTTTCAATCTCTGCTTTTCTATTCTTTTCGTCAATCTTTATAAGTTTTTGATTCAATCTCACAGCAATACTAGGCCACCGACAAATTTCTGTATTCAGGTGCACTCAATCTCTCTCTTTTTGCGGTTTTTTGAAGGTGGGTCGATCTCGATTTGAGTTTAATCGCCTTGGTTTGATCTACAATTTGGGTAATTTAGGTGGGTTTTCGTCAAATATCAGTTTTTTTTTTTTTTTTTTGGGTTTTTTTAATTTCTCGGTTCGATCCAAATGGTCTGTTTCCATAGCTCAATTACGGTTGACCAACAGATAGAAATGGCCAAATCTGTGAATTCAACCGAACTTTGCTCGAAATTGAGGAATAAAAAGTCGCCCAATTCGCCGAATCAATTGAGCATTCCATCTTGCGGACAATCTCGATCTGCTTTGATCGATGTGGTGATCTTGATCGCAGTGATTGGTGCTTCTGGGTTTTTACTATTTCCTTATATAAAGTTGTTAATCTTCAATGTCATCGAGATTGTTAGAGCAACGGTTTGTGTGGTGAGAGAGGAGATTTCAAGGACTCCGATGATTTATGGGTGTTTAGGACTTAGCATTTCATGTGCAGTGATAGCTGTATTGGCAATCACAGTGTGTACTAGGAGAAAATGTGGTAAACCGGGTTGTCGTGGGCTGCGAAAAGCAGCAGAATTCGATATCCAGCTTGAAACAGAGGAGTGTGTGAAGAATTCAAATAGTTTAACCAAAGATGGATTAAAGAAAGGGTTATTCGAATTGCCACGTGATCACCATCGAGAATTGGAATCAGAGCTTAAGAAAATGGCACCCCCAAATGGAAGAGCTGTTCTGGTTTTTCGAGCAAGGTGTGGGTGTTCTGTGGGAAGAATGGAAGTTCCGGGACCGAAGAAGACTCGCAAGATTAAGAAGTAGTGCTGGAAATGGGGGCTTTTCAATTTTACAGGAAGCATATTTTGATACAGGACTAGTTATATAATGCAGAGAGGAGTGCCTTTTCTGGTTAATCTTATTTGAACTATATATTGTCTTTAAATAAGCTCATATCAATAAGTTGTAAGGATAATATCATAATATATATACAGCTGGCTATGGGAAATGAGAGAATCATTCCTTTCATTAGCATCACTTTTGTTATGATATTTCTTTCTTTCAATTGCTGATTAGTTTTAGAATTATTCATCTTCTTTTGGGTAATGAGTTACTAATATGTTTGGATTTAAATATAGGTTCCGACTCGTTCTTTTGTTTATGCTTCAACTTTTTTATCCGGTTGTAATCCATGCAATAACTTGAACTAGAAGATTTACCCATAATAATTGAACTTAACTTAGTTGATGAAATTTGAAATTTTGGTGCCCCACCCATCATATGGGATGGAAATTGTTTCGTACTTCTCTTTCTTGATTTGTACCGAAGTGTTTGTTCAATGATGAAACTGTGAGATGCCATTCCTTCATAATGAGGTATGTAATAATGTAACTTCTGTTTTGACAATTTTGTTCTTGTTATTGTTCAGGATGAATTATTTTATGGCAGCTTTAACACTCGTAACTTCTATGAGTTGTTCCAATACTCTCTTACATGATTTGCAACATATATCTGGATTCTAAACTCTTTTCAACTGCCACGCATTTCCTTCTGGAATCATTAGATTATATATAATTTTGGGAACATATTTCTTCCATTGATTTGGGAGTGTATTTTTTATTTTTTGCAGCTAATCGAAGAAGAAAGTGGGGAGTTATAACTTTGGTGTATCTGTGTTCTTTAAGATTTGACCCACTTCTTACAGGGATATGGAGAACCTTGATGTATACCACTCTATTGTTTCTTCAACTAAAATTGATTTTATGATGGATGTCTCTGTCATGGAGATCTGATGTATTATGCTTCTTTTTTTCATATAAGTTGATAAAAAAGATACTACTTTTTCAGTGTTGTGGATTTGGCTCAGCTAAATGATTCTCCAAACTGTGCTGAATATACTGTGAATGCATTTTTATTATCAATGAGGATAAAACAAGGTTCTCAAGTCAAAAACAGCTTTTCAGCCGTTCCAATTTTGTGTTACCTTCCAAAATTTAACAGAGTTTAAATGAATGGAATATGAAATTAAGTACTTGGTCTAAGTTCCTTGATGGTATTCAAAGGATTCCGCAAGACCACCGCATTCTGTGTTCATGCTATTCAGATATAAATGTATTCTTAATACGATTCCCATCAATAATGAAACCAAACGCATGTGCCTTAAGCTTTTCCTTGTGATTTGAGTTTCATGTATGAGTTTCACATATCTGAAAATGTTTTTGTCGCAGGGAAAAGTAGATTTAGTAAACTTCTGCAGTCCAGAAATGAGCTGTATGTTTACTTCATAATTATTTTTGTGATTGTGATGGTATGCTTTGAAGTGGAATTATTCTCATTGAGCTTGAGAACCATTTGTAAAGTCAATTGAAACAGAACCTTTGAAATTTGTTCGAATAGCATTTGGAAGTGAATTTTCCATTTATATTTTAACATAATTGAATGGAGTCTATTTCACTGCTTGTACATCTTAATTTAGAACTTCTATAGTGTCTGTTTTCTTTAACTATCCTAGGTGGATGAGTATAAGATGGCAAAAGTTTAGAGACATTAGATCTCGAATCGATGTTAGTTGGGCAATCATAAATGTAGTTGAACTTGACATCTATCAGTAGAAGTCCTCTCCACCTCTATTTTTTCTTCGTTAGTAAAAATTGATGCTTTTGATTAGTGATTGTATTTGATGCCCAATCATTTATGTTGTGGAGCATGACACAAACCTAACTGTGCACAAATGCAACATGAGAGCAGATCAAGCATGGTTTTCTAGTTATTATAATGACAAGCATCATTATGATTGTGTGGCTGTATGTAATTCATATCGTTGTAGTAACATAAGTCATTATTTTTGTGGGACACTTGGTGTTTTCTTTTTCATCCACTACAGTGATATAATGTGAGTTGTTATTTTGGTGGGACACTAAGTATATCTTTTGATTTATTCCAATAATATGTCACTTTAATTTTTGGTGGACATTATTATTCATTTAATCTACATCCTTCTTTCATGATAACTTTTCACTTTACATCTCATCTAATGGATCCTTTGTGCAATATAATTGATGGACTACATTTACTAATGACATTTTATAGATAGATTCTGTGGACCTTCACATACTAAATGCAAAGTACCACTGGCCATTTGAGTATCTCTTGTTCTAGGATATTTTGAATTGAGAAAGCTGCATCTGAAGTATAAGGTAATCAGTTGATTCCTTTTTCCAGTTTTTTGTTTTTGTTTTTGTGTTTTTTTATCTTCCTTAGGTATGTATAATCACTAGATGATTTGCTATAATCACTAGTTGGTTTTGTTTGGTCCAGCAGGCTGATTTTTGTGTGACTAGCTACCCAACATGGGTCTGACTGGTGTTTGTGTTGGATCCAGCAGGTTGATTGACTTGGCTACCTGAGCGATGTGGATCGTCACTGCAGTATTTTCAAACTCCTAGTGATATGTGAAATACCTTATAGCATATTGTTGTTGGAATTGATTAAATTGAATCATATTACAAAGATGATAGACAAGATGAACATTGACAAACTCTCTGTATATAAAGATTTTTACCCAATTATTGCTGAAAATCTTATAATTACTTGTACCCTTGTGTATGCTATGAAGCTGCTTTATTCCTTTTCTTTTCTCCATAATCCCCACCTTGTAGTGTCTCTCGCCTTTCGATCTGTGGAGGATTTTCGCAATGCAGCAATCAGCTGAATGCAAGCTGACATGACATCTCTGTTTGGAACTGTAACATACCAGTCAAATCAATCTTCAAGTATCTTCTTGGGCAAGGTTATTTTTGTTTCTTTTCTTTACATTAGGTGTGGATTTCATGCTAATGATTAACTCGGTTTTGGAATAAAGTGACCCCTTTTTGATAAGTAAAACTTTACTTTGATAGTTGATCTGATCCTTCTTAACACTACGTGCAGCCTTTTTTCGCAAAGTTTCAAGGAGGAAGTACATAGAGCCAACTTAAAGATTACAGGTTATGTTTCTTCCTTCAGTGCACACAAACAGTCACAGAAGCCAGATTCTGTGTTTCCCTCCTAAGGTATGCATTGAGCTTTCATTCAGCCTCTGATGCCATTTTCCGAAGCTCAAATAGTGCAGAATGAAAAGCAAGTGAGCTAGAGGTCTGTACTGTCAATTTTTTAGTTTCTTACTAACTCTAGTTGCAAATTATCTTCTCAAAGTTGAGGTAATGTGCAAAAGAGACTGATAGATGTTAGTAACAAGTGCTAGTGGATGTATCATGTGATAGAAATGGTAGATGATCATTACAAGAGACAAACTAGACCATTGTTTGATTGATATTTGAATTTTTTTTGGAATTTTCACTTATTTTAATCAATCTCTCAGATTTACTTGAGCAGGATCTGTTCCATTAGGCTTGTTCCTCCGTCTCCTTGAGTTCCAAAGAGAGCTAAATGCAACAAAAGTTGGAAACACATACAGTATTAGAGGTATAAAAAATGAACCAAACTAGTTAAGCTCAACTTGTGTTCATCTCGTTTGAGATAAGTTTGAACATCTTCTAAAACTCGTTAATTTTCTAACGCTAACTCGACCTTGGCTCAGACTTAGGTCGCTGACAAACTGGTGAACTGGGAGGACAATGCATCAAATGACTGCATGGAAATTGGAAACACATTGGCATGTTAGGCTGCTCAAAGTCTCTGTGTGCTGTCGAAGGTTGTCTATCCAAGGGCTTTGCGGGACTTTTCGGTTCATTCCTATTTGCAGTTTGATATAGAAAGGAGAGTCTCCTATCCATGTCTTTGCTTTGCATGTGTTTGTAACAATATATATATATATATATTTCAATTTCTTGAAGTGATTTTTTACTTTTTTCTTTTTTTTTTTTTGGGGGGGGGGGGGTGGGGGGGAGGGGTTTGATTAATTTTTGGATGAGTTAATTCTGAGTTATTTTTTATTGACAAAATCAATAAAACAAAAATCAATCAGTATGTTTGGTTTGAATTTTTTGAAAATGAAGTTTTTTTTTTTAGTGAATATTTTTTAAATTTTAAGTATTTTTTTAAACTTTTTTAGACGCATTCTGAGTTATTTTTTATTGACAAAATCAATAAAACAAAAATCAATCAGTATGTTTGGTTTGAATTTTTTGAAAATGAAGTTTTTTTTTTTTAGTGAATATTTTTTAAATTTTAAGTATTTTTTTAAACTTTTTTAGACGCATGTTACTTAGATGTGTCTAAAAAGTAAAATATTCGTAAAAAAATATTTTAAAAAATTGATAAATATACAAAAATACAAAAAATATATTGAATTTTCATTTTTTTTTATATTTTTGATATTTAGTGAATTTTTTAAAATTTTTTTCTCAAAAATTATACTTTTTTAAGTATATTTATGTTAAGTGTGTCTAAAAATTTTTTTTTAAAAAAATGATTAAAATATTAAAAGAATTTAGTAAAAACAAAAAATAGGAAAAACAATAAAGTAGAATTTTTTGAAAAGTATTTTTAAAAAACTCAAACCAAACAAAGTGAATGATTTTATTTGTTTATATCATTTGATAATTTTTTGATGGAAGAGACTGTTTGGTTTTGCTTTCATAATATGTTTTTTAAAACCAAACAGATAGCAATGCAAGCTCAATATGTTGGGGAAACAGAAATTACTTTTATTCTTGCCAATAAATAATTCGCACAGAGAAAATATAATCTTATTTATACACAACTGTGAAATTTCTGTCAACACAAGTACAACAAGAGGACAATTAGCAAATGCATTTGTTCACTTATTTATACACATCCTCTCTTTGTCAAAAAAAAAAAAAACTAGCCTAGGAAAGGTCGGCGAAACGAACAGTTTGACAATATTTACCCAGCAACGCAACCAAAACTACTAAGTTTTTCTTTCTTGAATGCTTGATCCCAAAACATAACAGCCTAAGCAAAGAGATATCTCAAAAACCTAAATCATAGGTATCGAGTACTGAAACTCACCACTGGTACTTGGCAGCTACAAGCACTTCTTCATACTTCTGAGCAGCGTTGTCCCAACTAAGGTCTTGCATCATTCCCCTTCTCTGAATCCCCTCCCAACTGTTTTTGTACTCCCGGTATGTCAACAAGCAGTTCTCCAATGCGTGGATTAGCTTACCTGTCTCCGCTCTATCAAAAGTCCACCCAAGCCCTGACTCATTATATGGATCAAAAGGTTGCACCGTGTCGCGTAGTCCGCCCACGGCATGAACAACTGGAATAGTCCCATAGCTCATAGCATAGAGCTGGTTCAGTCCACAAGGCTCAAATCTTGATGGCATTAGTAAAACGTCGGCACCAGCGGTTATCCGGTGAGCCATCTTTACCGAGAATCCAACCCATCCCCTGATTTTGTTGTGATGTTGAGACTCAATATGTCGGAGCATCTGTTCTAAGTCGGCTCTTCCCGTGCCCAACATGATAAGCTGCACGTCCTGACCCATCATCCAAGGAATAGCCTCCACTATTATATCAATGCCTTTTTGGTTATCAAGCCTCCCTATGAAACCAATTAATGGGACGTTACAGCGAACGGGCAAACCGAGCTCCCTCTGTAATGCCTCCTTGCATTGTGCCTTGCTGGTCTGGAGGGTCTCGAGGGAGTAATTTGTGTACCCATCGGATTTCAAGTGAACATCCAATTGCGGGTTCCACTCTATTGTATCAATGCCGTTCACAATCCCCGTCAGCTTCCAGTCATTGTCATTGATTATCCCATGTAAGCCCCATCCACCTTCAGAAGTTTTCAACTCCCAAGCATATCCGTGACTTACTGTAACCACACGATCGGCTGTCTTTAGACCGGCTGCAAAGATGTTGAGGTGTTCACCTCCTACTGGATCATACAGTTTAAAAAGGTCCAAGTAGTGTGGTGGAAGATCCAAGTAGGAAAAATCATCCACTGGACCACGACCCTGGATTTAAAATTTGGATTAGATATAACAAGAAATAAGGACATCTCAACAACAGAGTAATTCTTGGAATTTAGGAAAAAGTTTTTGAGTGACAATGATTGGAAATTTGCTTGAAACATCATGTATGAATTACTCAACCGGATGAATTTACTCTTTCAAAAGTAACAACCAACCAATTAAATGATTTGGTTCCTGCATACCAAACATGTTCTTAGTTCATCACTACTTTCAATATCACCAAGAGAATTTGAACAGGATTCTGATATAAATATATCAAGATTATTAAGAAATTGACAATTTGACAGTAACTTCAACTGGCTATGTATAATAAGGGAGTTTTGTAGAGAGATTTTAGGATTGTCTGACATTCAATGCCTAGTTTAAATCATATTTAAGCATCTGTAGATAATAAAACGGTCAAGAAAACGAAAATAGCAACGTTGAGGAAGATTATCTATGCTAGGCATGTCCACTCCATATTTCATGCATGAGTGTCAGGTTCTCTTTAAGCTCTTTCTTTTTTTTCTGTTATCTTTTTTTTTTTTTTTTTTTTTTTTTTGGGGGGGGGGGGGGGGGGGTGGTGTTCCATGACCAAAAAGTAACTTTTTGCCAATTACGAAATGTAACAGGTTTTTTGATTCTATAAACCAAAGAGCAACTAAATGGAGTGATCAAGATGATTGGTGAAATAGGGTCAAGTTGATCATTTTCGCATATATTTAGAGAAAGTTTGTGCCGAGTGTGCATTAGAGTTATCTCAAAAATTTACAATGTTTAGGGAACAAACCTGGTGAGCTATATTATGGATCACAAGGACTGACCGAGTATATTGCATTGATCCATGGTCACGATAGTACGCTTTTAGATAAACCGGTAACAGTGCAGTATGCCAATCATTGGCAATGAAAACCAAATTTCCGTCTCCATAGCAGACCCCACCACACGGAACATACCAAGGAACCTGGAAGTCACTAGTTATCTACTACTTCATTTAATGTTTGGGCCAATAAGGAGGTAAAATGAAAAATATCACTAGGGATTAAAGCCTTACATAGATCATTCCACTACAATTTCCAGACTTAACCAACCTTTTTTTTCTTTTTCTTTTTCTCGCCCCTCCTTTTATTTAAAAATAAAAATAAAATAAAAAATAAAAACAAAAGACTTACCTGATTCACTTAAAGGCACATTCTCCACTTATCTATCTATATATATATATATTTTTTTTTCCCTTCTTTTTGATATAAAAATACAATTTTCACATACAAAACTTTGAAAAAGTAGGACAGTGAGGGATATGTCTCATGAGCTAATAAAATGGTCTACAACAGAGCAGTAGCAATATAAACACGTACAGAGTATGACAGATGTTTGTAGTTGTTCTACCATGCCATGTGGATGTAGCGAGACTCACAATCCCATGAAGGAGATCCATTGATGCCAAAGAAAAAGAAAACTCTCTCTCTCTCCCCCCTTGCTTTTTTTCCCTATTGTTATTGTTTCCCATCTAAAATCATTTAAATTTATCATGAGATTAAGCATGGTAGCAGCATATTTGATTGTTTTCCCTTTTAATTAATTGGTACTTATATTCATGTGACTGCAAAAAAACATGATCTAACATTATACCTCAACAGCGGCTTTGCAAAACAAAACCATGCGTTTCAAAATGTCCTGCAAAAAATGAGGAAATAGGCAAAGTTCAAAAAAAAAAAAAAAAATCTTTAACCCTCAAAAAGGAAATTGGGACATTATTTATCAAAATACCAATGAAGCTAACTAATGGTCAGTACACAGAATCAAGACATGGCATATTTGAAAGAACTCATCAACAAAACTGTTAGTTGATTCTAGATTTATAGTGATCCGTTCATACTTTTTGAAATTGTGATGGAAGAGTAGAAGAAATTTTAAGAAATAGTGACAAGTTGGTCACAAACAATTATTCAAATAATTAAGTGCAAAGTGTGAATATCTGGGACAAAAATACATGACAGTCCTACGAGATATAAAAATATTAGAAAAGAGATAACAAAGTAATTATTTCTCTTGGAGAATATTATAGCTACATCACACGAAAATAAATCTTACCATACGGTTTCCTCCATATATATCATTTTCTATATGCCTAAATTTAGGACTCTCGATAAAAACAAAATCTACACCATCGATGTAGGTTTGGAAGTAGACCACCTCCATATCCTGCAAAGTTAGACAACAAGGTTGCAATGAATATTTAGTTACATAGACCATACACCAACAACAAATGAGTTACATCTAATTGCTGCTACTACCTGCCCATCCACCTTATACATTTTCCTAACACCAGAATCTTGAGGTTCAGCATAATTACCATAACGAGGTGCCACAACCTAAGAGTTTAAAACGAGTTAGTAAATATGGGAATCACACTTTATTTTATGCCATCTCAACCAAACCAAGAAATTTGTAGGATGTTACTGCCAATTAAATCTTAGGGACTAATAAGGTGAATGCTCTTTTAAAATCCTCTAGAACATTTGACTCCCATCATCTTAACAAACAAAAAGAAAATTCCGTCCTTTTTTTTTTTGGGGGGGGGGGGGGGGGGGGGTTTTGGTGGTGGGGTGTTAAGAAAGAAGCTCAAACCTTCCAATACATTAACTATAGATAGTCAAGGTGATTAAGTATTGACATGACAAAATGGGAGTATAACAGTAACCAAATTATAGTCCAGTTCAGCCACGATCCATCTCCAAGTTTGAAATTTATAAAAAAAAATAAAAATATTATTTTTATCCATATGCAACAACCAGTTTTCACTTCAGCATGCCATGTTATTCAATGAAGAAATTACAAAGTTACCATAACCCTGTGTCCACGCCGAGCTAAAGCCTTTGGTAAAGCTCCAGCAACATCTCCAAGCCCACCTAAAAGAACTCTCCATAAATCAGTAGACAATTATGCATCTACAAATAACAAACATGTGCACACACACACACAAATAGGGAAATATATTAAATAAAATAAACAAAATAAGTAAAATAAATATGTAGTGGAGCCCGTATGCAAAATGAACAAATTCAAACTTCAGATGGAGGCTGGCTTGTATAAGTGCATCTATGGAGCCATGGATTGTTTACAAATGGTATCCAAACATTTATCTTGCAACTATAGCTGTGTCTTGTATAGCCATCATTTACTAGTTTTCAAAATAGTATCTTTTAAGCCTATATTTGTATTAGAATGTTAAATATTTTTCGTTTTTAAAACCAGATACATTTTGGAGACAAGTGAAACACAAGTCTATTGCCTAGGGCCCTAGGCACGTGTGAGACACATCTAGGGTCATGGCACAAGTTTGGAAAAAAGAAAATCAAGGCCAAAGAATAAAACAAAAAAGTATGAATTTATCATGTTTATCCCTTCATGTTTTTCAAGATTTTAGCTAAAGCTTTACAATATCCAGTTTGTTACAAGCCACAAAACAACATTAGTATTTTGTTTGTCTTAATTAGGAGGGAAACAAATAAACAAATAAATAACAATTTGTTATAACTAGAAGTTCATATGTAACGAGGGAGAAAAAATTTCCCAAAATATGCTTTTCTATTTCAGTTCACGGGCTTATGTTAAAGTACCTGTTTTTGACCAAGGAGCACATTCAGCAGATACAAGTATGACATTCATAACATTGGCCCCAGCCAACGGAGGGGGCTTCACAGCTTCACTTGTAGGCATATTTGCCTCACCATTCACCTCCTGTAAACTTGATTCTTTCACATCTTCATGCTGTTCATCTTTTAGATTGGATGTTGCAGATGAACTTGAAAGAAAGGATGGCAGCTCATCAGACCAAACTCTTTCTGAAGTTGTGTCTCTCATCCGTTTGTGGGAATCTACATCCGAGGATCTTATTTCATGAGACAAGACCTTCTCATCTTCATTTTCTCGTGCATCATCTACTGTCAAGGGAACATAGCTGCTAGATAAAACACCACTAGTATAATCTTCATTAGTATCATTACCATCATTTGAAGTAGTATCTAGACTTGGGAAAGGGCTATCCCTCTCTTTATAAGAAGCACCATCACCTTCTGAACTAGTTTTTATAGATGTAACTAGTTTCCTTGTTTCAGCAATCTGCAATGGGAAATGAAGATTAATAAGAGCATCACATTTCAACAGCTTATGAAAAGAAATGAGTGAGATGAGAAATCTGTAGTGCTTGAGATGATCAAATTTTGGTTCCTGATAGAAAAGAGAAATAACCCGTTTCTTTCCTTTCTAAATGGAAAAGAATTGAGAGAAAATCAATGGCTTTGCAGACCTATAACCAGCAGCTGCCAGACAAACAAGCCATAAAGGCATTGTCAATTGTCACCATTCTTCCCTGGCCTCCACCTTAAGCACAAGTTGGGCTACCTCATGAGTCGAGACCATTACAAGTGAAAGAACATACAATCTATAGCCTTTTTTATTTACTCTAAAATCTAAGAAACAGACACAACTTAAAAATATATTTTTTTAAAAAAATACCTGAATTCTTGAGATAGATAACTATAAGAGTGGACAGATGCAATATTAAACACACAAGCAAGCCCCTATTATTATGTATGTAACAAGAAGCAATTGCTCATGGCGGAATGTTACAATTGTACAAAATCAGAAATGAACTGGAGGTTAGAAATAAAGATGAAAATCAGAAATGGCAACACTGTTACAGGGATAAGAGGTTACAAACAAAGATAAAAATCAGAAATGTATGCCGATTTGAGAGGTGGAGGTAGAATCAAATGCTGACAACAAGAGACAATCTGACTAGAAGGTAACATTTCCCCACCATTTTCAAAATATCAAATGATGATTCTTGGTTCACTTGGTAGCCTTATGCATAGGTGAAGATATCTTACGATTTGAATCATTCACTTAGTGAATACATCTTAAAGTTAGTCAATATGGCATAGTAGACTTGTCTTTGAACTAGCGATCTTATACGACTAACCGAACATGTCTCGCACACAATACAGGTTGCCTCAAGTATTCAAACAAACCGACACATGGATTGGCCTTGTGTCTATATCCTATTTCATGAGCACTCTAGAGTCAAGCCTTTGGACTCATAGGAAGCAGCACCACCTCCTACACTCACATAGATAAGCTTACTGAGAGTACCCCTATAATTTACAGTATCCTAACAACCCAATTGTAAGCTTTTTAAAAGTTTGCTAACTCATTCTCTTCTTTCCACATTACAGGTACCAAGCACTTCAACCTTGGGATGAAAATGAAATAAAACTAAGTGCTTGCAATCACGACATATGGTGTACTTGGGCTCATTGAACTCAAGACTTGATGTTTTTTCAAGCGTTAAGTCGAGTTTCCACTAGGAGTGATTATGTTAAATGGGCTTAAGACCTATCCTCTTTGATGTTTTCCACACCAAATCCCTTGCAAGTCCTTTTGTTAAGGGGTCAGCCAAGTTTTCACTTGACTTTACATAACTAATGGTAATCACACCTTCTATGATTGCCTAACAAATCACAGCTATGTCTCAATCCTATATGCCTGGACTTTCCATTATAGACATGGCTATATACCCGTGATAGAGTTGTTTCACTATCACAATGCAAAGATATTGGTGGCATAGATTTTGGCCATATCTTAATCTCTAACAAGAGATTCCTTAGCCATTCTACCTCTTTGCTACAAGAAACCAATGCTACAAACTCAGATGCTATGGTTGAGTCTGTTATACATGTTTGCTTCTTAGAATTCCAGGAGATAACTCCTTCTCCAAGAGCAAAAATCCAACCACTTGTGGACAAGTGATCTTCACGGTCAGTTATCCAACTGGCATCCATGAATCCTTCTAGCACTGCTAGATAGCCATTATAGATTATTCTATAGTCTATTGTTTTCCTCAAGTACCTAAGTGCTCAGTTAATAGCATGCCAATGCATACTACTGGGATTACTAGTGTATCTACTAAGTTTTCCCACTGCAAATGCCATTTCAGGTCTAGTGCAAGTCACGGCATACATCAGGCTGCCTATCACTTTTGAATATTCTAGCTGATCAACAGCTTTTCCAGTATTAGGATACAATTTCAAATTTGAATCAAAAGGTGTAGACATGGGTGTAAAATTATGTTGATTAAATTTCTTAAGAATTTTCTCAATATAGTGTGACTGGGTAAGAATCAAATTATTGTCCTCTCGTTTGATCTTAATACCCAGAATCACATCAGCCAAGCCCATATCTTTCATACTAAAGCTAGATGACAAGAAACTTTTAGTATTTTCAATGACATCATTGTTAGTACCAAAAATAACATCTACATATAGGCATATGATTACACCTCTATTGCTAGTAAACTTACTGTATACGCACTTATCAGATTCATGTATCCTAAAACCATTTGACACTATCACTTTGTCAAATTTCTCATGCCACTATTTTGGAGCTTGTTTCAGTCCATATAGTGACTTCACGAGTTTACACACCTTGTGTTCTTGACCCTGTACAACAAATCCTTCCGATTGTTGCATGTAGATTTTCTCATCTAACTCTCCATTTAGGAAAGCGGTCTTAACATCAATTTGATGGAATTTAAGCTTGTAGATTGAGACTAAGGCAATCAACATTCGAATGGTGGCGATTCTGGCCACTGGAGCATATGTATCAAAATAATCGATACCTTCCTTTTGAGTAAAACCCTTAGCAACTAATCTTGCTTTGAACTTGTCAATTGTGCCATCAACTTTCATTTTCCTTTTGAAAATCCGTTCATAACCAATTGGTTTGGATCCAGGTGGCAAATCAGCAAGTATCTAGGTATTGTTACCCACGATTGAATCTATCTCATCGTTTATTGCTTCTTTCCAGAAAGCAACATCTTGAGACTTTATAGCCTCCTCAAATGTTGATGGATCTGGATTCATATTCAAAAAAATCATTGTTTGCTTACAATAAGCTTTCCCAGTTCCTTTTACAAGGTAAACTATGAAATCAGGGCCAAATGACTTCTCAGTCCTAGCCCTTTTACTCCTCCTTAACTCAACAGGCTCATTAGGTTCATTAGGCTCAATGGGTTCATGTCGTTCACTTTCTTCTGTAGACATCAAAGGAGTTGATTCATTTCCTTGATTAGAATCCAACCTTGGAATGGTTGTGAAACAATTATCATAAAATACCGCATCACGTGATTCAATAATGGTATTTGTTTCCACTGAACAATTAGGCTTTACTACCAGAAACCTATATTCTTTGCTATGTATAGCATAGCCAAGGAATATGCATTCAATTCCTTTTTCACCTAATTTCTTCTTATTAGGTTCAAGCAATCTGACTGTTGCTCTACAGCCCCATGTTTTCAAGTAACCTAGATTAAGTTTCTTGGTTTTCCAAAGTTTATAAGGAGTAACATTTCTTCCATTGAGAGGAATTCTATTGAGTATGTGACAGGCAGTGAGCAAGGCTTCAACCCAAAAACCAGAACTTAAACTGGAGTAAGAAAGTATAGCATTAATCATTTCTGTTAATGTCCTATTCTTTCTTTTAGCTACTCCATTTTGTTATGGTGTGTAGGATGTAGACTTCTCATGAATAATACCAACATTTTCACAATATTCTAGAAAATGGTATTCACCGCCTCTATCAGACCTAAGTCTATTTATTTTGATATTACACTGATTTTCTACTTCTATCTTAAAAATCTTGAATTTATCAAACACCTCATCTTTTGAATACAAAAGATAGATATGACAGTACTTGAAAAAATCATCAATAAATGTTACAAATATTTCTTACCATCTCTAGTGGGGGTACTATGCATGTCATATACATCACTATCCATAAGTTCAAGCAAAGATGTGATTTTATCTACTTTAAGAAATGGAATGTGAGTAATTTTAGATTGCACACAAAATTTGCATTTTCCAAACATATCAATGTCATACTTAGGAATTAAATCTAAATTAACCATATCATGCATTTTCCTATTATTAACATGACATAAACGAGCATGCCAAAAAGAAAAAAAATTAACAATATAAGCAGAAATAGATGTATTATTGATAACGTTAAGTTTGAACATACCTTGATACATGTAGCCCTTCCCAATAAAAATCTCACCCTTAAACAAGACAAAGTTGTCCGACTCAAATACTAACTTGAAACCATGCTTATTAAGCAGGTTTCCAGATACAAGGTTTTTCTTGACATTAGGTACATGATAAACATCATTAAGACTTAAGACTTTTCCAGATGTGAACACTAGATCCACTATCCCTTTGCCTTTGATAGCAGCAGTTAAAGAGTTGCCCATGTGAAGAACTGTTCCATCACTTACTTGTTCATAAGTAGTGAAACGACTCTTATCATTGCAGAAGTGTCTTGTTGCTCCTGAGTCAATTCACCAATCACCAGCATCTTCGAGCATGTTCACCTCAGATACAACAACCACGAACTTGTCCTTGGCATTTGATGTTTCTAGCTTCTTCTTGTATGACCAGCATTCATTTCTGAAGTGTCCTGGCTTGCCACAATGCCAGCAAACGCCTTTTGGCTTCTTAGCATCTTTCTCAGGTTGGGGTTTGCGCTTACGCTTCTTTTTGTTGAACCTCTTGCTATCATCCACCATGTGAATTTGGAAAGTCTGAGCTAATTAGTTTTCATAACTTTCAAGAAGTCTTGACTCTTCCTTAACTTAGAGATGTTGAGCCAATTCCTCTAAAGTTAGATCTTCATTTTCGTGTTTCAGAGTTTTCTTAAAATCCTTTCAAAAAGATAGCAGTTTCTCTATTATAGACGAAACTGCAATAGATTCATCCATGTTCATATTCTTTTGTCGAAACTGACTCAGAATATGTTGGATCTCATGGAATTGTTCCATAATGGGCTTTGTATCAATCATAGTAAAACACATAAAATTACTAACAAGAAATTTATTACTGGTGGCATCCTCGGTGAGGCACTTTGACTGTAATATGTCCCATAGTTGCTTTGTCGTTTCCAGATGTTGATACACATCGAACAGAGAATCTGACAGCGCATTCAGAATGTGTCCTCGGCAAATGTAATCGTCATTCTCCCATTTGGTTCTGGTACGGGTTTGCTCTATAGTCTCGTCTTCTTGCTCCACCAGATAGGGATAGTTAGCATATAGACCACTTTGAGAGTGGTGAGCAAAAAATACATCTTCTCTTGCCAGCGTCAGAAATTTCCGCCATCAAACCGGTCAAGCTTTATGAAATCTTAAGTCATTTTTTGAATAGACATTGCCATATCTAAATATTATCTTTAGATTGTTAGAACAATTCGTCTTGAATTCTTCAATTGGTGGTCTTCTGGTCTTAAAAACTTGGCGATGATCTTGTCTATGTTAAACAAAAATTTAGTACTTCAAGTCGTGTTACTTAATCGCTTTCCTAAAGACAATATTTGCACCCACCAAAAGGTGTGCAGAGGGTTACAGCAAATTCGCCTCCAGGATACAATGAAGCCTGATCTAAAGATCAAGTCTATCAGTGTCTACACTAACGACAGTAGATCAGAATACTCTTGATATAATCAAGAAAACCAATATACTGATAATCAAGTCTGCAGAATTTGATTACCAATAAGAAAAGCAGAAACTTTCTTAAGAAACTCTTAATCGAAAACTCTAAATCAAGAGGGAGAGAGAAAGAAAGAGAGAGAGAGAGAGAGAGAGGATTGCAAGAATGCTTTTCAGGATTTAAGAATGGATTGAAATGACTGATTTCGCACCCTATTTATCGGCCTTGATGCATCTGATCGAAGGGTCACATCCCTTGATCACCTTGATCGCATTCGATCAGATCTGACCGTTGGATTGGATTGATGATCTACAGTGTAGATCATTCTCACACCAAATAGATGCCTGGACTAATCACACGTGGTCACAATCAGGTGCCATCTCATCCATACGATCGCGCACATCTCCAATCAACGGCTATGATCAAATCGCTCCAGATCGGACACACAACTGTTCGATCAGCTGGTTGACTCATCGCTAATGGACGCCACGTCACTGCCACGTGGAGCTGATTGCTAAGTGCAAAGTGCGCCATCAAACGTTACACAACCCATGCTGCGAGCGCGCGTGTGCGGATGGTGCAAAGCGCCATCCTTGTGGTGTGAGTGCATATACACTAGTATCCATCCCATAATACCATATCAAAGGAATATTCCATATAGCATTTTATTAAGTGCTCCATATTTTGCTCTCTTTCCATTTTATGTTTTCAAAGAAAAACATAGAAGGTTTTGAAAACACCCAAAACTAAACAATAAAAGGGGATTTGGTGATAGACCCCTCACTATCTAATTTGTCTTTCAAAAGGACAAGAATTATATAGATCCTTTTAAAACCCCCTAATATTTTTAAATTTGTTTCTTTGACTATACTACCCTCATATATATATATATATATATCAGCTCTCCTATAAAATCATTCTCACAACGTATTTCAGAGTGGAATTTTACTTTGAATCCTAGTAAACTTTACTCTGATTCAGAATAAAATTTTACTCTAAATCAGAGTAAAATTTATTATGATTGAAAGTAAAATTTTATATCATTAAGCACATATATTGCCTTAGAGGTAAAATTTTACTCTCATTTTATCAAACAAAAACAAAGCACATACTGGAATAAAATTTTACTCTCATTTTGTCAAACAAAAACAAAGCACATACTAGAGTAAAATTTTACTCTCATTTTAGTAACATTTTACTCTCATTCTGTCAAACAAAAACAAAGGACATATCAAAGAAAAAATAGAGAAATAGAGAGAGCACATATATTGCCTTAGATCTAGTTCAAACCAGAGTAAAATTTTACTGTTTGAAAAACAGAGCATGATAAGGGGATAAAGAGAAAAAGAGAAAGAGAATATAGATCTGAAATGATAGATTTCAAATATAAGGTCATCAATCTCAGATCTGAAGTCTTGGACGCTGAGGATGACGATGGTGGCATCAAATGGTGCTAGCGGTTGAGATGCTAGTGGTGAAACGGTGGTGATGGTGGCGGTGACGGTGACAGTGACGGTGACGAACAACATCGATGGTTGAGACGGTGTTGGTGGGCACGACGGAGGTAGCGGAAACGATGGTAGTCATGGTAGTTGTGGTAGTAGAGATGGTGGTGGTGGTGGTGGTGTAGACGGTGGTGGTGGTGGTGGTGGTGGTGTAGACGGTGGTGGTGGTGGTGGTGGTGGTGGTGGTGGTGGAGAGAGCTCTTAGAAAGAGATGGAGAAAGAAATAGCTGAGAGAGAGATGACAAACTGATGGAGAGAAAGAGGAGAAAGATAGAGAGTGTGTGTGTGAAGAGATAAATTTGTCACACAAAATATAAATTTAAAAATTTTTGTCGTTTATACAAGACTTTATAATTATGAGAAGGTTTTGAAAGTATAATTTATTTATTTATTGTCCTTTTAACAAGAAAATGAAGGTAAGAGAGATTTATGGCCAAATTTCCCAACAATAAATTTTGAAAACCCATTTTGAAAATTCCCCAACATATCCAAATCAAAATACTGAACAAGTTCAATAAATAACCATTTTTGGTAAGAATAGAATCTAAAGGCAGCTCTCCAAACAAAAAAGAACATGTCAGTTGGATAATCTTAAAATGATTGCATTACACATGGAATCTTTTTTCTGTGCAAGTATGAGACACACAACTTGCACCAAAACCGCACGAAAATGAGAATTTTTTCCTGATGTCCAACTGAAATGCAATTTCCCCAACAAAAACGCCACCTTTGTTGTCACAACAACAAATCAACAAGATTCATTACTAATAAATAAAAAAATAAACAACAAAAAGAGAACATATAAATGTAATCAACGGACATTTAAATAGCATCAAGATTCATAATTAATAACAAAATAATCATAAAAAAAAAAAGAAAAGAAAAGAAAAGAAAAGGCGATATCAATGAAGAAAAGGACCTGTTGCAGTACGTTTCTTTGCATTGCTAGAACCTTCTTGCTCTTTTCAATGGTGGCCTGAAAAGCATCCTCTGGTTCATCTCTTTCCTCACCTTTCCCAGAACCCTCACTTGTTGCTCTCAAACCCTTAATCCTCTGTGACCGTGTTACTCTGCATCCATTAATCGCACACCCAAATGTCGATTCACTCAAACCCGCGTAACAAATAGAGCTCCTCAACCGAAAAGCAAAGAAAGGTAACCTGGGTCGCCCATGATTCCCGCTATGGAGAAGAACTGGAGTCTCCATTGTGAGAGACCCAATTGACGCCATTAAAGTGTTCGACGATTTGCTTCACAGAACTAGTAATGCTTCAAGAGCTCAAAGAACTGAGAAGCGTTGAGAAAATTGGGAGATAAACAAAACCCAATTGATAGTTTTGGGAAAGGACTAGATCAAAATGAGTGTTTGGTGGACCCAATTGATGGTTTTGGGAAAGGACGAGATCAAAATGAGTGTTTGGTGGATTTGAAGGTGAAACCACTGACAAAAGAACAAGAATGTCTCTGTTTTAGAGAGTCGTTGAAAAGGGTCCCACTTAAGGGGAAATCATGGAGATGTTGGTTTTGTGAGGTTCAGATTCACTGTGAATTGAACTTTGGATGAAAAATTGGCTGACCACAAATCTTTCAAATCGGTGTAGAGATGATTGGGTGCTTTGACAAAAAGTGAGCCTGTTTTAGGCCTAAAAGTTAGAACAATAAAAAGAAAAAAATTGAAAATTAAAAATATGAACACTTCCTTTGGATGGAGGATTGGTTGGTAAGAATAGGAAATCTCTTTATTTATTTGAATAGTTAAATATGTGAGAAATGGTGAAAAAAAAGATAAAAGATGAAGAGAAAATGATTCTTACCAAATTTATGTTTTTGTTTCTTATCAAAAGTAGTGAAATTGGGTGAGAAAGAAATTGGGTTTAACGAAAAAAATTTAAAATATCAAAATTATTCTTATGAAAAAACATAATTTATTAATATGAAATTTTGTTTTGATAAAATAAAATATAACACTTCCCATTCTTTTTTTTCTCTCTTATTTACTTTATCCAAACAAGATTGATAAGAAACTGCATTCTCTTCTCCTTTATTCAACTAAATATAATAGTGAAAAATCATAATCATTTCTTTTCTTTTCTCACTTAGATGAAAAATTATGATCATTTTTTTTCTCACATTCCCTGACAATCCAAACGGAGTGTAAATAAATTTAACTTTTACGTAAAATACTTGACACTTACAAAAAGTTTTCACAATTTCACGCATAATGATGTGGTATGATAAGTGTTATCTTTCGATTTGTTATATCCAAATGACATAAAGTTCAACTCTTTTATTATATCATGTGAGTGAATTTATCAATCTAAAAATTGTTGATCTTTATCATTTCTCAACTTTTTTATATAAAATTTTTGTTGAGTCTTTTAATAATAACTCTTTCAACTAGTGTTAATTGAATTTAATAAAAAATTTATAAATAAATAAAATATATATATATATATATATATTTACTAATAAATCTATTAGGTATAGTTAAAAATTTAGAATTTGAAAAATTACCACTTGAATGATATGATTAGAATGACTCGCTCGTGATTAAAATTTACTATGTTATTAACACTTCCTTTTTTATAAAAGATATTTTATTCTTACAATACCATTTGCACAAATGTCAAAAAAATGTCTCTTTCTCTCGTGGAGAAATTGTAAAAGGATCGACAATTGAGATCATTCGAAGTATTTGACAAAAAAGTAAAAACAAAATGTAGAGTGCATCTAGTAAAAACGGTTCTGAATATGACCACCCACTAAAATCGGTTTGTGAATATTATTTGATTGTATCGTATCATCATTAGAATTATTTGTATAATTTGATATACCGATGCGATGCAATATTTTAAATAGTACCAAAAAAATAATTATTTGATAAAAAAATGATAATAACAATCTTATTTATTATCAAAAGCCATTGAAGTAGGTCAATTCAATTTCATTACTCCCGTAACTATTGTTGTTATTAATTGGACTCCAAAAGATTAATTGAGCCATACAAAGATTAATTGAGCCATACAAATTGACTAATTTCACTAGTGATTTAGGGTAAACAAATGGTTTAGTAACTTCAATTTACAACTTATTAGATAAAAATAATGTATATAAACTAAAAAAACACTAATTACTTAGAACCATAAAAGTTGAGAGATGAATACTTTTACTTTTGTTTTTTAATTATCATTTTTTAATTTGCAAATAAACTCCATCAAACATGTCCTGTATTACTAGCTCAAGTACAATATTTAGGCTCTATTTGGCTATGGAATTTTTAGTCACTTTTTGGCTAAACTTACATCATTTTTTTTGAACGACAACTAAAGTTACATCATTTGGCTACAACTTTTCGATAATGATACATCTCACTAAAAATGGTGCTCTAAAGCACCACTAATGATTTGGCAATCACTTTAAAAAAAAAAAAGACACAAGCAGTGGGCTCCGTCCATTGTCACATCACTAGTGATGCTTTTAGAGCATCACTTTTAGTAGTCTAAAGCATTATTGACAACTTTTTTACCTGACAAAGGTGGAAAAGGCAATTTTTTTTAAATAATTCATCTCTATTTGGCAACTATTAGAGAAGTCACATTTCATTTTCAAATTTTTTTTTTGAATTTTTGTATTTTATCTCTAGTGAAATTTTTAATAATTTGCATTAACTTTTTATTTTTTATTTTATTTTATTTTTAAAACTTTTAAAGTCATTCTGGTTTAGAAAATATCTAAAAAGAAAAAAAAATAGAACTCGAGTCAATTGAGATTTTAGTGTGAAATCTCAACAACTTTCTAGTAGAACCCAAGAGGAGTTTTGGAAGGGTCCACCTTTGTATTGGCAGCCATGGCTGATCGCATCATTCCAAACCCATTGACCAGAAAAAGGCTTTAAAAACAAATTTCATCTCTGTTTCTTAAACAAATATATACAGAACAGCAAATGAAAAAAATACATGAACACCATACGCTATATCTCAAATTTCGGCTTCTCTATGTTACATGATGATATGTAAACTCTCTCTCTCTCTCTCTGTGACTACTTATTTTAATTAACTATCTCACAACTAGCAGCCGAAAATAAAAATTACAAGGCTGCTCATCTTTAATTTATTTTCTATCTTTGTATTCTTTCTTTCTTTGAAGGTTAGTTGGGCTTCTTCAGCTGTATATCATCTAATATGTAACAAAAAAATCGAACTTCGGCCCAAATTAACTCCGGTTAAGCACACAGAGAAATTTGCTTACTGATCATCCCCACAGCATTTAGAGCCTTCTCCTTGTTGCAAGTTCTGCCACAAGCAGAGCATCTTTCTAGGGCTTTGGTAGTGTGCGACTACATACCCGTCCTTGCAACCTTCAATGTGTACCCTCTCTTCGTTTCTATAACTAATTTCCATACCTTCCTTCCTCATCTCTGCTATCCAGATCCCCGTTGCCACGTCTTCCAGCTTGAACATCTGCACATATCAAGCATTACAATTTTTTAAACCAAGTACAAATTTGTCATTTTGATTCTCGTTAAGCAATTGAACATGAATATCTAATCATCATAAACTCTGCAAAAGCTTCATATTAGATGAATATTTCTATCACGTCACGAAAATCAACATCTCCACAAAAAAAGAGAGGATAAGGTTGTCTACCTATTAGTTTTGGCGCTATGTCCACTTAAATTACTACCTTATGTGCTTGAAAAAGTATAATTAAAAGAAAAAGATTAAGAAAAATGAAGAATCAGAAAGTATTTATCACATACCCTTAAATGACCTCCTGTATATCTCTTGTAGACCGCCTCGGCTATGTCTTGTGAGACTACATAACCAGGGCCATGAGCCCAAGGGGGATAACTTCCTTCTTGCCACTCCTGGTAACAATATAGAAGGGAACATTTAGCAAAGAGCATGTTGATGAAACAATATTCCATAAAACAAACACAAGTGCTTACGCGCACACAGTCCGTTTTAAACCCAAAACTAACTATAGACCCTTTTAAGATCCAACTTAATTTAACTATGCAACTTTTATGAATTCTTCAGGGATCCACTGTTTAGTGTCCAGATTAGTTTCAGTTATTTTGGAAAGGTTCTATAACATAAACAACTTTATAAATATATCCATAATTAACATTAATGGTGCAAACCATTTTGAATATCCCTCAGATTCCAATGAAATTCCAATAAAAAAATGCAGTATACATACTTGGGACTCCGATCATAGCCAGAGTAAGAGAACTTTGCTAAACTAGTTTAATCATCAGGGTTAGGAATCACATGATTTCACTTCTGAATTGAGTTCATTAACATCTGATCAAAAAATATTAACGGACTATAAGAATTAGCACACTACAGTGTGCAATTGAAGAGATTGTGGGTGGAAGTGGAGAGGGAGTAGTGGGAAACTCAACAACAGTTTTTTGGTTAGTTGATTTTACTTTTTGGTCCTAACAGTAACTGCTATGCACAGGTAAATATTTGGGAAAATCTAATGTTACTCGGTTATTTTTAGAATCAAAATTGAGTCACAACGCTTCAATCCCAGTGAGTTGTGTGCTTTGTTAAAAAAAGGTTATAGATGCTGCTAAAAGTCTTACCTCGGGGCTGATATACCATTTACTGTCCCTGTTGCGTTGAGGCTTGTCATTGGAGTTGATGAGACCATACAGCAATCCATGAGTCACGTTGGCCAGTTTTAATGATGCACTTATTTCATCCACACGAATGAATGAATCATCATCTGTCTTCATGACATACTTTGCTGAAACCACCTGAGTCTGTTAAAAAACAAAGAAAATTAGAGAACATAATAAGCTTCCTTGGTTTCGGATGAGCTGAAAAAACTTACCCCAAAGGTGCAGATTGCCACAGTCTTCCATGTTATCAGACTATAATAGTCGATTTAAAGGCATCAGCTGATTGTCTCCATAGGACTCCATTTCGTTCCATAGTTCCTTGTTCACAATCTGGTTTTTATGCTGCAGCATAACAACCTCAGTATTTGCTTTCAAACAAATATTTACGCTGATAAGATGGTTTGAAGCTTTGTACTACTATTTTCTTTTCCAATAATGCCCATAAAATAACTGCTAAATGGGTTATACTAACTTCTAAAAATTTCCAAATGGTACTCACCAGGCCAACAAAAAAGCGCACCGCGACTGCTCCCGAGCTCACTGCGCTATATTGCATCCATGTTCTCCGAACAGCCATCCTCCGCTTAAAATTGTTTGCTGAAGAGAAGACACCAATAAAGAGGTCCAACGGCTTCTGAGGTGAAAGTGGACCTGATCTAAGTGCTTCCAAGTCAACAATGTTCTCTAGATCATCCAAGGTGGGTAAACCACTGGCAAGGACAGAAGTCAACTGAAAGTCTCCAGAAATCTTTACTTCGCTAACAAGCCAGGGTTCCAACCTCTGAAAATGTCACATGCCAGGAAAGCAAATAAATTGAAGTGAAAAATAAATAAAATCAAGACTAGTAATGTAAATGAGAAAAAAAAAAAATTACTTCACGGTAAGCGAAAGATGTTGTGTGCTTTCCATCAACTGTCATATGGAGCCCTTCTTCTCCTGCCCTTAGTGTCATAACAGACATATACCCTTGCTTGAAAGGAAAATATCCTTGAGGTTTGAATCTCTTTTGTGTCATAGATGCCCACATAGAAACATTACCATCTTTACCCACCATCTGATTGCATTGGTTCAACTCATCCACTGTTTATCACATAAAAGGAAGACTGAATGAAGAAACATTGTTCAGAATTTGGTCTCTCATGCAGTCACCCAAAAGATACAGAATAATGAAATTATTGCACCGCAAAAACATAATAATAATACTAAAAGAAACAGATAATAGCAACAATTACAAACTTTAAATGCTAGCAAACAGAGTATATGATAGGTAATGTTACCTTTCTTATTGCCAAGAACAGCAGAGGGGCACCGCTCCTCTTCACCCCACCCATGAGCTGCTGTCCATGTGTTTTGAACAATTATGGGATCCTCAGTTACCTTATCACCATTTAGTCGGACACCGTATTGTAAAACCAAGGGAGGGTTTGGCTCCTCTGGTAGAGGTTCTCCCATCAAGTCAATTTGAAAATTTCCAAGAACATTAGGAAGCCCAATGATTGTAATTGCCGAACCCTGAATCAACCCACATGGAATTCTCAACCTAAAACTTTTGTCACTGAATTCAGTAGTGTTCATCTTATTAACAAAGTAGGGACATTGTTTCTCCTTTGTTTTATCAAGTGAAACCTTATCTGCATCACCTTTTTGTTCAGTTTCATTGATATTCAAAAGGGTATCCCATGCAACCACAGCTTCCCTGATAGCCTCTAATGCATTAGGCAAGCCTTGAGCATAATCAATAATGTGCTTCATATGACTCCATGTATGTAATGAACTTTGTACCTTGTTGGATAAATTTCTTTGAACAAAGAGACTAGAAACTAATATATCTGCAGAAATCACTTGACTGGAAGCTTTCGGATCTTGAACTTCAGGCAAAACCCCAGCTTGCAGAGACTTAAAAGAATTAAATGTATTGTTGACAGTGATGGGACTTGAAAGTGGACTCTTCCCGATTGGATTTTTCATCACAGAGTACCTTAGAACCATAAACATAAATAGGGACACAAAAAAAGCACCACCAGCCCATTTTTTAAAATTTTTGGGTAACCTTTTCTCATCAACGGTCCTAATATCCATAAAGTCAACTGCTTACAAGTTACGACTAAACACTTCACCAAATGAGTAGTTCAAATCCTGGTTTGATTGCAGAGTGTACTAACCAATGAGGAAATGCAGAAAATGTAGTGCATACCAAGTTAAAAGCAAAAGCTAGAAGTATTTGGGATCAAAAAACATCTATACAGAACCAAATAACCTAGAGACTTGAGGGATCAAGTTTCAAGCACCAATCACCAACTTTATCTATCTTCGACTTTACCAGCTGCTGTTTGATCAAGTCACCTGCCACATTACTTAGATTCCATGGTTTTGTTTTGATGGGCTTGCAAGGAGGACTATGGACTCATATCAGTCAACCTTTCGTGCTGTGAACCATGCTGCAAAGGCTCAAAAGGGAAACAAAAAAGAAAATAATAAACAAATGCTTTACAATAGAATTCAAAAAAAGAGATGGAGCGTTTATGACTAATGAATAGTAAGAACACAACAGAAATATGTTGCCAATTGTTATAATCTACCTAGGAATAAGTGGCATTGTATGAGTATCATGAATATTGTTGAGAAAAAAAAAATTATTATATCCCATGTCTAATTAAAATTGGCATGTCCTTGTCACAAGTCTCTCTCCTCCACTTAACAATACAATGACAACACAAGTTCATGAAGGGGTAAAATTGTGAGAGAGAATAAGTAAACTGCAACCAAAAGATTCATATCAAAACCCCCTAACAAAAGAGTGATTCGATACTTAAATTTCAAAGGGTTTGGCTCCTCTCATATTCACAATTCAACTTGAGAGAGCATTTAGACTTAGTGAGCCCATTGTGAACCTAGTCTCGGTTATCCAAACCGTTCACTTTTTAGTACTCATTGAGAAAAATATTCATGTAAAAAATCAAGATAATTGGACTTTAGTAACTATATGTTTGAATCACATTCATCTTTAAAAAATGAACGGCAAATAAATCTTTGATTACTTTTAGATCTCTGAATGCAACGAAAATAGTAATCTTGACCTTTCAGCAGACTTCAACATTCAAAAAATCAGTTAAAAGTCCATGTTATGACAAAAAATAGTCCTTCAAAACAGTTTCACGGAGAAGATTTCAATGAAAACCTCCTTACCATTAATTTGATAAAAAATTATGGTCAATAAACTTTGAGATTGAGACCAAAAAAAAAAAAACTTTAAACCAAAAGGTATGCTTCACGTGCAAAGTTTTTGCTGGAATCATCTTCAGTTAGATCAAATCGATCCACCAGAAACAGAAAAGTGCCAAAAAAAAAACTTAGGAAAATAAATAACATTTTTTTATTGAATACCCAACCAAAAGAAAAGTAGATAATGAACTGCATTACTTTGCCTTCGTTTCATTTGGGATGTGGGTTGATTTTTTAATTTTTAGCTATTTTAGCCTCGGTTAAAATGCCTGGTTTACGATGAACTTTTTGCCTTTTTTTTTTTACTTTTGTAAGAAAAAAAAAAAATAATAATTATGGTTTAAATATAACATTTTATCTTATTGATTTTTTAACTAATTTTATATTTTTGCGACTAAAATAACCTCAAACCAACTTCCCAAACATAGCCTCTAAAAAAAAACCTTCATAAACCCTCTGTGTTGCCAGGAAAAGAAATTGCAAGTTCTGCTGTTCAATTACTGAGAAAATTTAATTAAAAATAACAATACAGACTTTTTCTTATAATATATATTTTCTTTCGTCGAGGTTAGAGATCGAAAATCTTTTCGTTGTCTCTGCTTTTCCGGCAACCAAACAGAGCATAAATTAACAAAAAAACAGAGTAAAGCAATTGATATGAGGTTTCAACCGCATTTTAATCTGGAAACCCACTTCAAAACCCTACTTAATTTTTATTTTTTATTTTTTAATTTTAAACATCGGTCTTTACCCAGAACTACGTAATAAACAACCCATCTCTAAAACAAGCACTCATAGCTACATTTCATAGAACACCATCCGTACATACATAAACATGCTTGTAAAACTAAATAATTATACATCTATCGAAAACAATTGATGGAAAAGAGTGATGCAAATTATCGAAATACATACCCGGGAATTTTCTTTCTCGAGAAACCGAGCGAGAAAGCTAGTAGAGAAACACAGGTATCGAAGAGAAGAGCGATTGATCCAACAAAAGTTAGTGGGAATCGAGGTCGAAGAAGAGACGACGAGGAAAGTTTGGTTTGTGTTTTGTTGAAATGTACGCCGAGCGCGGTTGGAACATCTGAACACTGATCGATGCTTCCACCGGCAGTTGAAAACTTGGAATTTGTTTTTGCATTTTCCTCCTCCGGTTTTAACGAAACAGCAAAATATTTTCCATGTAACACAACCCAAACTTTTGAATAATGTTTTGGGAAAATTTCATTGACCTCTCCTGATAAATAGACAAATTACAGATAACTCCTTAGTTTCAAAATAGTACTTAGGTCTCGTTGGAACAAGTTATCTTAGTAATTTTTAAAATTTTTATAAAAAGATATATAAAAAAATAGAAAAAATGATGTGACAATTTATAATAACTTTTTGATTTTTTTGTTAAAATAGTTACTCCCCAAACAAACAAAGCTTTAATTACCATTTGTCAACAAATAAAATATGAATGTGATGATGCCAATTCTTAAACTAAAATGTTGATTTTGTCAATTCATTAAAAAAATCATTATGAGTAAGATCTCGTTTGAAAACAAACTATTTTAGTAATTTTTTGACTTTTCATTAAAAAATATATAAAAAAGTAGAGAAAGTGATGTATCAACTTATAATAACTTTTCAGTTAAAATTGAAAGTTGACAAACATATCATGATAATCTAATAATTCATTTATCTCTTTAAATTCAATAACCTTAATCTTTTTCTAAAATTTATCAAGCCTATTTTGGGAAGTGGATTCAAAGTCACTTTCTAACTTTTAACCCACTTCTCTCTCTTACAAAAAGTCAAAAAAATCACAAAAGTAACTTTTAACTATCTTTTCAAAATATCCAGTAATAGTGCTCAATGTAGTCAATTAGGAGTTAAAATAAATTAGTGGTGATTGGACGTGGAAAGGGTGATAAAAGGTAGTGAGTCGATATTGGCAAGTAAAAGTAAAGTGAATGTAGTATATGGTAGGTAGAGCAATAGTGTGTAACATTGGCAATGGCCTAAAGGTAGAAAGGTAGTAATTGAAAAACAACAAAGGGAACAAAGATAAGAGGCAACGACAATGTGATGCATTGGTGATGTGTGGAATAATGAGATGAAGCAAAAGAAAGGAGACTAGAAAAATGGAAGAAGAAGGTATTGAAAGTGGTGGAGAGATGAAAGATGAAGATAGTGGTAAAAGAATATATGGGTTAAGTGGTAGAGGTGAGTCATGATTCATGGGTGATATGTGATTAGTGAAGCATCGGTGGTATATATATGGCACGGCAATGTGTTCGGAGTTGGATGTTGCACCTCGTGGTCATGGTTGATGTATGATTGAAATGTCCATGTCTACTCTCTAAAGGGTGATATTAGGGCTGACAAAACTTAACATGGTCTCACTCTCATAATGTAAATAATTTATTTAGTAGGATTTTATGTATAGATCAATCATAATAAAAAATATATTGGTTTGATAATCATAAACACATTATTTCATTAATAATTTTGAAAATAATCAATTTATTTCTTAAAAGACAAATATAATGAAATTGTGATTATCATGTCAATCTATTTCTTAAAAAAAATTATTGATCTATACACATAATTTAATAACTTAAAAAAAGTAAAAAATTCACACTTTTAAACTCACAAATTCATCTACAATGATGTAGCGAGGGAGTTGGATCTTATATCATTAAGAATATAACAAATCATAAATTGACACCTACTATACCACGTCATTATAGATCAAATTGTGAGAATTTTTTTTGAATCTCAAACATTTTTTATATAATGCCGTTTGGGAACCAACTATTTTAGTCAAAAAATCACTATAAATTTTTATATCATTCTTTTTTATTTTTATAGTTTTGATTGAGACCCCTAATCTCCAACCACCCCCTCTCTTTCCCCCGCGCACACGTGGGGTTGGTCGTTGGATCAAAAAAAAAAAACACAGACCAATCACGGCCCACTAGGGGCTCTGGGAGTCACCCCAGTGGGAGTTCAAGGCATTTTCTTTATTTTTATACATATTTTCTTATAAAATAAAAAAATTACTAAAATAACATATTACTAAAAGCAAGAATCATAATGAGCTCCCCTAACCAAACAAAGAGGATCCTTTCCCAATTCGGATTATGTATAATTTTTTCTATTTAATGTACTGCAATACTTTCTGACCACATTTCTTTTTCTGCTGGCCAGTATTTCTATCTATGTATAAATTTTAAGTTTGTATGGTGTGTTTTATGTTATAAAAAAAAATTAAATTAAATTAAAAAAATTTCGTCTAAGTTTTTTGTGAATCCTTCGTATTTTATATCTTCATAATTATTTGTTTCATTTTTAGTTGTTGTAAAACTTATATGCTTAGTGTATATCAAAGCCCATATACTCATTAAGATCTTTTGACTATTGGCCATAATTAAGTCTTTAAGATCATAAAGAGAGGTTTTAAGCACCAGAAAATACACTAGGAGGGTCTTAGGTACCAACAACAATCTAAAATGGCAATTAATTTTGACGATGTAATATGTTTTGGAAATACAAAAAATAATGTTAATAATAAATATGATCATAGTTTGCATATTACTAAAGAGTCTGCAAATATAAATAGTGTGTGTTCTAGTTTAAATAATATTACTGATATTATGTGTTCTTGGTTTTCTAAATTAGATAAAAATCAAAAAATAAATCAAAATTATCTAGAGACTAAAGTTAAGTCCATAGAATCTAAAATAGACAATTTGGGTTCTATAATAAATGTTGACTTAAATAAAGAAGCAAAAAACCAAATAAACAATTTGGTGACAAACTTGGAAACTATATCATTCATAAACAATGATGGAATGAATAGTTCAGGAGATAGTAACATCCCTAGGTTATTTTATGGTACAGAAGATATTATGGTACTTCAAACCAATACCTATAACAGAAATGAATATGAAAATATTGTTGAAATATTGGATTATTGGAGAAAATTATATAAAGACCCAGATTTAGGTATTGATGAAAGAAATAGGCTACTAGATCAGATAAGAGAAACTTATCTAGAAAATGAAGCCCTTTTACAACATTTTAATTATGATATTAATATGTCAACTAATGATGATGACCCAATCATCCTCATCTCAAGAATCAATAGATCAAGATATTTCATCGAAATAAATAAAGGAAAAGAAAGGCGAAGAGCCAATTGATTCCGAATTATTTGGCACATGGGGAGATAGAAAATTTTGACTTTATTCAAACAAATGAAGTTAAAAATGATATTGGAAGCACCTCCAATCCTACACCTGAACCAGTAATATCTAGAAAAGATAATAATCATAAGTATCCAATAGCTCAAAATGGTACTTATTTAGACTTGTCTCATGTTCCATTTAAGGATCAACCACAAGCCATAGATGATTGGGCACAATCCTTGTCCATCATTATTACCAATTATAAAAATAGTTGGTCAAAGGAAAAATTCCTTGATTATATTGCAGTAACTCTCCAGGGAGATGTGTTGCAATGGTTAAGACAGTGGGAAAAATCTGAAATTGGAAAAAGTCAAAAAACGGCTTTATTAACAAATTTTCTCACACTTAACACAATTTTAGCTGAATTTGCAAAACTCATAAAAGAAAATTTATGTGGGTTTTATGGAGATACTAATTTGCAAGCAGATGCAAATTATATTTTGACTAAATTAGAATTATGTAATATTTGTCTTTTTGAAGACTATGTTCAAACTTTTAAAAAATATTATTATCTTATTGATCCACCAGCAAATCAACCCTGGTTAGATCAATTTTTTCATAAACTCCTAGTGCCTAGGATGAGGTATGTATTAAATACTATCCTGCTTTTCTCAAAAAAATGGGAAAGGAAGAAAATGATAATATTGGTTTTCGCATTAATTTTGTTCTAAGAGAGATAGCAAATCGGTGTCTAGAAGTAAAGGCGAAAAAACAAATAAAAAATCAAATTTCCAACTCACAATACGGACAAAAATGTTGTGATAAAATTTTTAAAAAAAATTGGAAAATTAGTTGTAATACATTTCCTAAAAGAAAAGGATTTTCCAAAAAACGCAGAAAATATAAATGGAAACCTTGGAAAAAGAACAAAACTTTTTCAAAAAAGAAAAAGTATATTCGAAAAAACAAACCAACAAGTGTTTCAAAAAAGAAAACTTGTAAATGTTACATTTGTAACGAAGAAGGTCACTATGCACCCGAATGCCCAAAAAGGGGAAAAAGTGCAAAGAAAATGATCAAAATCCTTGAAGAACAAGATTTTGAAATAATATATGGCGAAGAAATTTTTGACGAAGAAGAAATCTTATCTGAAATTTCTAGTGATTAAAAAGTTCAGATGAAGAACTAATCTTCATGATGACTACTAATAGTCAAGAAATATCTCAAGAAGAATTACAGTTATTCGACTTGGAGATGTAATCGGGAAGAAAAAACTTTTACCGACCGAAGAATTAGCAAAATTGAAAAAATGCAAGAAGTTCTTTGTTCGAAATTTATAAACTTTCAAAATTCAACTTCTTTTCAGCAAGAGTGTTTGAACAATACAGTGGTAACACTCAAGCAAAATGGTCAGAAGAAGGAAATATTGATGTTCCTTTTTTTGATAAGAAAAAGGTTGCAAGATGGAAAAAGAAATATCCTGAAATTCAATATATTTATATTGGATTAATTCAAGTAACCATAACAGCCTTATTTCGCCAAGAGATAGATACTCCTATTTTGGCAGTAATTTTTGACAAAAAATTTTCCGACCCAATGAAAGCAATCATTGGAGGAATTCAGTCTAATTTGGCTAATGGAGTAGTTTGCTTTAATGTTAAACCAAATTTTTTTATTTCCATAAATGATCCTAATCTTGAAGATACTGTCAGGATAAGAATTAAAACACAAGGATTAGGAATGAAATCAAATTCTCATGATTTGGCTATTTGGTGGAAAACAATTCACGAATTAACCAAATTTTCTAAAACTAAAACAAAACCAAACGATAATAAAATCGTTGAAATCTTTGAACCAAGACCATTTGACACGGTAATACAACCTCGTCTAATGAATTGGAGTGATTTAGAAGTCCCTCAACAATGGTTAATCCAAGACCTAGTGGGACAAGGAGAATCTTCTAGAACAAAAAAACCTGCACAATTACAAATGCAGGCATCAGAAAAAAATTTATATATTGAAAATACAATTCCAAAAATTAAAAGATCAACTTTTGTATTTGAAAAAGATTTTACTAACAAATCATTTTCAAAGTTAAGTATTGGAGAATCAAGTAATAATTCTAATCAAGAATCTATTACTTCAAATAATGTTCAGATTCTCATTTTTCCAGGAACAAGAAAACTTGAACATATTAAATCTGCATATATGTATCATTTTCAAACAAAAAATGATGATATTATTTTTTCTCCTAGCCAAGGAAAAAGAAGATATACATATGTATTAGGAACATTTAATTTTGCAGGTTATAAACCCTATAGCCTCAGTGTTCTCATAGATACAGGAGCTACAGTCAGCTCATGTAAATGGAATGCCATACCAAAAGAAAAATGGACATTAATAAAACATCCAATTTTAGTTACTGGAATATATGGCAACCATACTTCCATACAATTCAAGGCCAAAAATATAGCTATTTGGTTAAATGATAGCAAGTTCATTATACCAAAAATTTTATGTTTTCCGTATATGCATGGAGATTTCTTTCTTGGCAATAATTTTATATATAAATATCTTCCAATGCAAATACAAGAAAATGCTATTTCATTAAGCATAAACAATGTCTTAATTCATATTCCTTTGTTAGAACAACATAAATACATTTGTGATAAAGAATTTGCGCCCGTGCCGCGTGGTGATTTAACTCCCATCATCAAAACCATTGATGAATCACACTGGATTTATAAAATTTTAGAAGAAAATTTTAGTGAACATCCATTAAAACTATGGCAACGTAGTCCACGTTATTATAGTTTAAAATTGAAAGACCCTAATGTTATCATTAGAGTACGACCAATGATCTATACTAGACAAGATATAGATGAATTTGATATTCAACTCCAAGAACTTTTAAACAAAAAGTTAATTGAAGAAACCAAAAGCCCTCACTCTAGTCCAGCTTTTATGGTAAGAAACCATCTTTGAAATTAAAAGAGGAAAAGCCGAATGGTAGTCAACTATAAACGGCTAAATGAAAATTTAAAATTTGATGGATATTTTATTCCACGAAAAGATGTTTTGATTAACTTAACCAAAGGATCAAAAATCTTTAGCAAATTTGATTATAAAAGTGGATTTTGGCAAATCCAATTGACTGAAGAGTCAAAAAATTGTGACTTTTCAAGACACCTAGGGACATTACCACTGGAATGTTATGCCTTTTGGATTAAATATTGCACCACAGGTATTTCAACGGTGGATGAATACAATTTTTAAAGACCTTAAAGATTGTTGTGTAGTTTATATTGATGATATACTTATTTTCTCTAAAACCAAGGAGGAACATAAGAAACATTTAAAATTAATTTGTAAAAAATTTTAAAAACATGGAATTATTTTGTCTCCAAAAAAGATTGAACTAGAAAAAGAATCAATTGAATTTTTAGGAATAATTTTAGACCAGAAAGGTTTAAAATTACAAGAACATATTTTGTCCAAAGTACGAGATTTTCCTGATACTCTTGAAAATATAACACAATTACAGAGTTTATTAGGCATTTTAAATTATGGACGAAATTTTATAAAAAATCTTTCAAAAATAGAAATTCCTTGATTAACCAAATTAAGGAAAAATGTTATTTTTGAATGGACAACAGAAGATGTTGCTTTAATTAAACAAATTAAAGAACATGTTAAAACTTTACCAGATGTTCATCTTCCTAAAACAGGTGATAAATTAATTTTAGAAACAGATGCCTCAGAAGCATGTTGGGGATGTGTTCTTAAAGCTATACCCTGTAATTTATGGCATGATAAAGAGATACATTTATCAGAAAATGGGATTAGACCAAGAAAAAATCCAATACCTATAAAATTACAAAAAGAAGAATTAATTTGCGGATATAATTCCGGAACATTTAAACCAAATGAACAGAAATATATTATTTTTAAAAAAGAATTACTTGCAATAAAATTAGCAATAAAGAGTTTTCATATTTATTTAGCCCTAGAAAATTTCCTTGTACGCACTGATAATAAGGCAGTAAGAGATTTCTTGATCAATAAAAAACCTATTGAGCAAGGAAGACGATTAGCCTGGTATAATAAAATTTCTGAATATACTTTTGAAGTAGAACATCTTAAAGGCACTAACAATTTTCTTGCAGATTTTCTTAGCAGAAACTGTTTCAGAAAATTAAATTGCTAAACAAGTAAATTTAATTTTTGCAGAAGACCTCTAGACCAAGAGGAAAACAATGGATAAGGGTAAACAACCCGCTCAAGGAGATTGGGTGACAATTGCTAAAAAAGCAATACCGAGAAGAAAAAGTTTGTTGTGTTTTTCGGAAGACGACTGAATTTACAGTGACCGAAGCCAATCTTCAAGTTTGCGGGTTTTCAGGAGCCAGTCATAAATCATATGATAGCATGACCAAAGCTAAAAAAGCTTTTTACAGTGCACCAGCCATGCCTATTTTTCAAAGGAATCAAATGAGAACTAACCCAGTTCCAACTAATATTCAGACATCTAGACCAGATGAATCTGAAATAAAAGATTTTTTCAACCCTGGTATATCCAGAGAAATTTATACAGAACTCAATGGAGTTTGGAAAACTCACATTGTAGACAACAAAGTGAAGTTTCGAAAACACATGGGAGTTTTGGCCAACAAATTAGCTGAGCAAACAGCTAAATTAAAAGATTTGCAAAATCTTTGTTTCAATATTCTTAAACAAATGAATTGGAATGAAGATTTTAATTTTGAAAAAATAAACAATTTTCTTCAACTATCAGACCTCATATCAGATGAGTTTTCTGATCCAGTTTTTGAACAAATAAAAAGAATTTGTCTTTTTGAAAAAGCAAGAACTTTGCTTCCAAAAGAAATTTTTATGTTAATCAAAAATTGAGTTGAAGATCATCATGATAAGATTAGACAAATCTTAGAACGATCTTATGATAAATTAAATTTGAAAGATGGAATTCCCAAAATAACCATCATGGCAAACCATGACATGTGGTTTTTTGAGGATATAGATTGGGGAATAACTAATCAAGTTATTTTTCAAATTCTAGATCCAATCCAATGGATAGATTTTCCAATGATCATCAAAGCAATGCTCTCATGGATAGTAAAAGGCTTTCGATGGAGCAAATATTTTACTTTCTGGATTTCCAGCACTGTTGGTTGGCGAGAACGAGAACATTTTTTCCAACCATATCAGATTTGGTATCTTAAAGAAACTGAAAATTTTGAATTTGAAGATGATTATTTAGATGAAGATTACCGGAGAGAGCGATTGGAAAATATCCAAAAACTTTCTTTAACAGAATATTGGATAGAGAGTCTAATATCTGTTTCACAAGCAGCGTCCAACATCCATGGCTCAGCAAAATTGCCATTCATGATTACAGATGGAAGAATATTATTTGTAACCCATTTTCCCATAACATATCAAAGGTCTCCGACGCAAATTAATGAGGCTCTTGACATGTTAATAAATCTCAAAAAGAGAAATAATTTGGATCTTCCGTTGGAATTAGCCATGACCGCGGATGATGTAGAACATTTTCGGAATGAGCAATACAGCCAAGATCTGGATTCTCCTCCATCAGAGACTGATGAAGAATATCACAATCTCATCAACAGGATGGAAGTATAGTGGACCCCACTATCAAATGCAGTTGTATCTTGATCGACTCCAACTTTATCCAGGACACGTGGAGCAACCTGCATTATTTGACGGAAAGTGATCAGCCACATCATTTCAGCCGACGTTACACGACAAAACAGTTCAGTCCAAGCTTATCTATAACAGTCTATCTCTTTGAAAACCGGGGAGGATAAACACTGTATGTAGTAAAAAGATGACAAATAGCTACAGTTTTTGTATATAATTGTAGACTGTTCTAGTTACAGTATTTGTATATAATTGTAGCCTCTCCTTTATTACTTTTGTCCTTGTAATTAATGCCTAGTCTTGTAGATTTTGGTAGGTTTTGACAAAAGAAATTAGACGTAAGAGATATGCCATATCTTTTGGTTTTTGTTTGTATATGTACCATGTATTCTATAAATTGGCATTCACGCCAATGAAGAAATCAATATAAATTCCTACCATCGTTTCTCCATCTTTTTGCTTTCTCTTGTCTCTAATTCCTCTAATATAATTCTATAACTCCACCAAAATTCCATAATAAAAGTAGAAAAAAGCTCCTTTCATGGAGGGAGTAAAAAGGTCAGGAAGAGCTCAAAATAAATAAATAGAGCTAATTTTTGACCTTTTATTCATTGGTTTTCATTTTTTTTATGTCATTGATAATGATAGACCATAGGGATCTCCAAAAATCAAACGAATATCCATTTCATTTTCAAGACGTTAGCAACATGGCTCTTTCATTTTTCCCAGCCACATTACAACGGTTATGATGGGGAGATTTTTAATTTAATCGAAGTAGTATCACTTTATTTTTTATAGTTTTAATTTAAATATTATATTTTTAATTTTTAGTTTTATTACAGTGTAATCCATCAGTTATGTACTACTAACATTTTAAATGAAAAAAGATCTCGTGCAAAATTATAAAAATCAAAGGTGTAATAAAAAAATTATATTGGTGATTTATATAATTTATTTTGAATTTTACTTTAATCTCTCTAGGTTTGCATGTTATTTTTTGTGTATAAAATTTTAACGATAAGTCACAAAAAAATCAGATTACAACAAAACTAAAAGTGTAAGATTCAAATTATTATAATCAAAATTATGAGGACTGAAGTAATAAACTATAAGAACAACTAATATAATTTATCTTTCTATAAATGTAAGAGATATCTCTACTTTATAAAATATAATATTTGAACTCCTATTTTTTATTATTATTTTTTAAATTTAGCTTATAATGATATGCTTGGTGTCAATTTTTTATTTTAAAAAAATTCTACCATATAAAGCCTGATTCTCTTATTAATAAATATTCAATCTAGGAATTACACTTTAATTAGAGTTAGATTTCCGTTATTAGAGATGACAACGACAGATGGAACCAACTTTTTAGTCCACACCACCCTTAACCCACAGAAACCTAATTAAAAATGCCTGCTAACAAAAAAACAAATCAAGTGAATAGAAATATTTGTGAAATTTCTTTTTATTTCATGTGAAATTTCTTATCAAATCTTTTTTGTATTCAAAGAAAGAATTAAAAAAAAGAGAAAGACAGTTTAATTATAAAAATCAAAACAGTATATATATATAAAGATTCTTATTTTGTTATAAAAATAAAATTAAAATCCAAAAAGAAAAATTAATAAAACAGAAAAGTAAACTAATTACTTACCTAATTATTTTTGATCAAGTCCAGTATTAAACACTATCTCTTTAAGACATGTTTGTCCTCTCCACGGTGCTATTAGAATGTGAACGTCTATCTCCCAGGATAAAATGATCGACAACGAATAGTAGCAATACTACAAACTATTCGCACAACAAACACACATTGTGTTTATACTCTTTCTCACAAAAAATAAATGCAGCAAAGTGCAAAGATTTAAAGCAACAGAGAATAACGAAAATTCAGTGAAAATCCAAATTGGGGACTCGTCTATCTATAGGTGCACTGGTGGCTTTTCAGATTTGATTCCAACAGGTAACAAACTTGTTTAAATAGGTATGGTACCTGTTCGGTACTGTTTGAACAAATGAGGAACTTGTTTGGTTTGAATTTGAATAGATACTGAATCTGTTCAAGTTAAAGGAAAAAAACGAACAGGTGTGGGTCATTTCAAATTTTATTTTGAATTTAAAACAAAAATTCAAATTTGAAATGGTAAGAATTTTAGAAAAAAATAAAATTCAAATGTTTTTAACCCAAAACAATAAGCATTAGGTCGGATAAGCCTAAACCCAAGCTCACACCATGCACCTGCGCCCAAGCCCAGCCCACCCAGACGAACGGCGGTGTATGTGTTTGTTTTGGGTCCAATGGGTCTAGCCCATTTTGCCTATAACCTCATCCTTTCACAAAACTTGGATACCCCTTGGGGTCCTCCCCAAGTTGTAAACTCAAGGCTTATAAACCCAACATTGTTAGCCTAGCCAAGCAATGTGGGACAAGCTTTAATTCTTTCAAATTTGGGAAACCCACCAAAACACCATTTTCATGGAGTTTACTTTGGCATCAATTTTTCATTCACCCGATAATGGTTTTGAACAACTAAATATACTACGTGAATCACAACGCGATATAAAAAGTGTTACCACTAATACCTGCCAACCTCAGCACATGGGTCCTACCTAAAAATTATATCAAAGTTTAGAAAATATTTGGGTTGCATTTGGTAGAGTTTTGTAAATATGATTTGAGAGTATGAGTTGTATTTTGAGTTTGTGAGTTTTAGAATTATAATTTGAGTGTGAAAAATTTGTTTGGTGAAGAGTTCTGAAAAGAGTTTTAAATTGAGTGGGAAATTTTTGATGTGACATATGATGTTTGATACAAAAATTTACAACTCATAACCAAACATACAACTCAAAATTCTATTAAAACACATAAAAAAAATTAAAAATTCAGAAAATATTTTTTTTGAATATATAAAAATTAACATATGTAAATTGTAAAATAATAATAATAATAATAATAATTTTGCACTGTTCCGGTCAACCGGTGGGATGACTGGTTAGGCGAAATTTGAAAAAAAAAATCGAAAACCGTGCCTGAGACAGAGTGTTTTGTGTAGAGTTTTGGAAACATGATTTCAGAACTCTAACCAAACATCATATTTGAATGAAGGTGTAGAATCATAGTTTGAAAACACAACCAAACACAACCCTATTTTTTCCAAACCATTTCTTACAATCTCCCAAATGAATGAAATTTGATAACAATGGAAATGCAACAATATACAGAATTTATCGAAGGAGTATAAATCGAAAGTATCTTGCATCAGGATAGGTAGCTTTCGGTTTTGAACATTCCCTAGTGATAACCTATTGGACTTATTGGCTAACCAATGGACGCGATGTCTTAAATTTTTCAATCGTTAGTATAAGCCAAGATAATAGGTTTCACACAAGATATCTTCTGACACATCGTGGTTCTCACGGTTGTGTTCATTTTGGCATTGAACGCTCCTGATTGTTCGTGAGTGCTTCTAGAGAATTTAGCCTCTTTATTCTCATAGAATCGGCTTCAGTTTGACACTCATATAGGTATTCTTGTTGTGAGTATCTTTTATATTCGTCTTAATTTTTATGCCTAAATCAAGATATAAGTAATCATTAGAAGCAAAGTTTATCCTTAAACCCCTGCAACAACACATGTTGCAGATATCACTCTCACCATAGGAATGGGTATGGAATTTTAATCCCTTGGTAATTTCTTGTGAGTCACACATAACTTAGTAGTCCCTTTGAATTTAGTTCTAGGATCTACAGTCATCTAAGTAAGATTACCATTATGATGACTCTTATGTAATAGGCTTTAATCTCATCCCCTTTGATGAACTATACATTTGATCTTTTATCAAACCTTTCGTTAACGGATCCCCAACATTCTCTTTAGATTTTTTATAATCTATTGAGATTATTCTATTTGAGGGCAAGTGCTTTACGGTATTATGTCGACGACGAATATGCCATGACTTACCATTATATATATGACTCTGTGCCCTTCCTATTGCAGATTGATTGTCAAAATGAATGCAAATAACTGGCACAGGTTTTGGAATGTCTTCTAAGAAGCGATGAAGTCATTCTGCTTCTCATGTTTTGTCTAAAGTAATAAACTCAGATTCCATTGTGGATCGTGCAATGCATATTTGTTTCATGGATTTTCAAGAAACATCAGCGCCTTCCAGAGTAAAGACATATCCACTAGTGGATTTTGAATCTTTAGTATCCGATATCCAATTTGCATCACAAATAGCCTTCGAGTACTGCTAGATGTCGAGTAAAGTTTAAGCCATGATCACGGGTAAATCTTAAATATCTAAGAATCCCGAATGATCGCTTTCCAATGGTCTTCTCTGGGATTACTAGTGTACCCACTCAATTTACTGACAACATAAGCAATATCAGGATGCGTACAATTCATTAGGTATATTAGGCTTCCAATGATTTGAGAGTATTTTAACTGAGCATCACCTTTATTTTTCGATAAATAAAGATTGATGTCTACTGGTGTTCTTATTACATTCACATCATCCTTAATATATTTACTAAAAATTTTCTCAATATAATAAGATTGTGATAATCCATATTCATAAGATATTTTAGTAATTTTTATTCCTAATATAACATCTGCGACCCCCATAAATTCATATCAAATCTTTTGTTCAGCATTTGCTTGGTTGATTTGATCATACTTTGACTACTTCCAATGATAAGCATGTCATCCACATAAAAACAAACGATGACATAATCTTTGTCAATGTTTTTAATATAGACACATTTGTCACATTCGTTTATCTTGAAACCATTAGTTAGCATAGCATAATAAAATTTCTCATGCCATTGCTTAGGAGCTTGTTTTAATCCATAAAGAAATTTTACAAGCCAACAAACTTTCTTTTCTTGTCCTAGCACTACAACCTCTTCGGGTTGTTCCATATAGATCTCTTCATTTAAATCACCGTTTAAGAAAATTGTCTTAACATCCATTTGATGTATCTCTAAATCATACAACGCTGCTATAACAATAAGCATGCGGATGGATGTTATTCTTGTCATAGGAAAATATGTGTCAAAATAGTCTAGACCTTCCTTTTGTTTGTAACCTTTTACCACAAGTCTTACTTTATACTTGTCTATTGAACCATCTGCTTTCATTTTTCTCTTGAATATCCATTTATACCCAAAAGGTTTAGAATCGGGTGAAAGATCCACCAATTCTCAAGTATGATTTTGTATAATGGATTCAATTTCATTATTAACAGTCTCTTTTCGCAAAGGTGCTTCAGGACCTGACATTGTTTCCTTAATGCTTTGAGGTTCATTTTCTAACAGGTATGTCAAAAATACTGGACCAAAATTTTTTGATATTCTCGCTCTCTTACTTCGTCTTGGTTCATCATCAGTTAAATCCTGTTGATCGAGACCATTACTAGTCTCTTGCGGTTGATTGTCATTAGTCTCTTGACTTTATGTACAATCATAAGTTCTTTTCTTTGAACTTAATTCCTATCATTTCTTGTAAGGAAAAATATGTTCATCTTTGACTCTATAATAGTGTTCACATGTATATTAGGTATTTCTAATTTATAAGTCAAAAACCGATATGCACTACTATTATGCGCATAACCAATAAACACACAATCCATTATTTTTTGTCTTAATTTAGTCTTTTTTTGGAACAAGAACTTCTACCTTTGCCAAGCACCCCCACACTTTTAAATATTTGTAAGAAGGTGGTCGACTTTTCCATAATTCATAAAAAGTGCTGTTAGTTTTCTTGTAGGGTATTCTATTAAGAACATAATTAGCAGACAATATTGCTTTCCTCCACAAGTTTTGCGGTAAGCCTGAACTTAGTAACATGGCATTCATCATTTCTTTAAGCGTTCTATTTTTACTTTTAGCAATTTCATTTTGCTGTAGAGAATAGGGTGCTGTAATTCGGTGGATAATGCCATGTTGTGTACAAAATTTATTTAAAGGTGTATCATATTCACCACCCATATCACTTCTAACCATTTTAATAGTTTTACCAAGTTGATTTTCAACTTCAGTTTTGTAAAGTTTAAACATTTCCAAGACTTCATCTTTACTTCTAAGTAAATATACATAACAATATCTTGTGCAATTATCGATAAATGTTATGAAATACTTTTTATCTCCTCTAGTTTAAACAAATTCAAGATCACATACATCAGTATGAATTAATTCTAGAGGTTCAGTTTTCCTTTCAACCGATTTAAATGGAGTCTTAATTAGTTTTGCTTCTATACATATCTCACATTTTTTATTAGGATCTATTTCAAATTTTGGTATATAATCTAAACCAATTAGTCTATGCAAAACATCAAAATTCATATGTCCTAATCTACCATGCCATAAATTTGACTCAAGAATATAAGCAAAAGATGTGTTATTCTTATTAATAGTAGATTTTGGTACAATAGTCATTATATTTAACTTAAAGAGACCATCGCTCATTTATCCCTTACCCACATACGTACCACTCTTTGTTAACACAAATTTATCAAACTCAAATACAAGCCTAAAGCCATTCTTACTTAACAAAGAACCAGAAACTAAATTCTTCCGGATGTCTAGTATATGCAACACGTTGTTGAGGGTAAGTTCCTTCCCCGACGTCATCTTCAAGACAACTTTCCCTTGTCCAGCCACAACAGAAGTAGACAAATTTTCCATGAATAGTTGTTCACCATTTGCAGCCTCATTATAAGTAGTGAACATCTTTTTGTACTCGCAAATGTGTCGAGTTGCTCCAATGTCAACCCACAATTCCTTGAAATTTCCAACCAAATTAGTCTCAGACACTACAACAGAGAGATTAATGTCATTTACCCCATCAAAGATGTAATCTAATTTTGTCACATTGGCTTGATTAGTAAACTTCTTGCTTGTACTTCTGTGATCCTTCTTAGGACGGCAGCAATCAGAAGCACGATATCCAGTCTTGCCATAGTTATAGCATTTTCCTTTGCACTTTTTATTGCCATTGCTGTCACCTTGTTGAGGAGCATCTCTAGCAAACTTCCTCCTCTTGTTATGTGGTTTGGACACCTGTTCCACTACATTAGCCTTGGACTCAATGGGATTTTTATAATTCATCTTTTCAGCTTTACGGTTATCTTCTTCAATTTTCAGTCTTACAATAAGTTCATCTATGGTCATCTCTTTGCATTTATATTTTAAATAATTTTTGAAATCTTTCCAAACAAGTGGTAATTTTTCTACTAATGCAACTGTGACAACCTTCACCTCTGATTAGTGTTAAACTGTGATTGAGCATGATAAGTAATTGATTAAGCTAAAATTCTGAACTGACTGCATAAGTATGTTGATTTAATTGCGTTTTCTATCTGTTTGTCATTTAATGATCTGTTCATGTTCTGATTTCGAACTACGAATTGGAAGCGTTATCGGCGACCGAATCAGAAATTGATTAGTGTTTTATGCTAGTTAGAATTTATGTGATGTTATGGTAGGTTTAATTAAAATTTGATTTGGAATGATTAAATTAGCATTATTAATGTTAAAATACATCACCTTGAATTATTTGCATTTTTGCCACTAGTGGGCATTTTAGGCCATTAATTGATTTTATATCATTTTGTTGCATCATCTCATCCATTTCCTCAAGACCAAAACCGTGAAAGGGGGAGAGAGACTTGACGGAGATTGAATTCATCTAGAAATTTGACTTAGATTTTGAAGAATTGTTCATTTGCTCTAGGACCTTGCTTAAGCAAAGTTTAATTGAAGAACCTAGGTAAGAGCTCAACCCTTTAATTTTGTTTTTGAGCCATCTAGAGCTTGTATATTAATGAAATAGGTGAATTCATGGTTAGTTGAGTTAGAATTTAAGAGAGTGAAGCTAATTCATGCATACATGTACATGTTCTTGAATTTTGAGGTTGCTTTCATAAGAATTTCTTACATGCATGTTCATATTTTTGTTGTGGTCCATGAATTCACCATGATTTTGAGCTCAATCTTGCATTTGATCTTATTTTGGAACATTAGAGTTCATGGGAGCTTATGCATGTTAAGTTCTTGTATTGTTCTTCAAGTTTCTTTGAAATTGGTGTGCAATTGGCTTACTTTTGGGCTTTGATTTTATCAAATGATCTTCAAAATATGTTGTATTATGAGTTTCCAAGTGTTTTCCAAAAAATTGGCCCAAAAGATTGAGTTTTGATGTGTTGAATTCTTGGTTTGAGCTTTGCAGGCAAATCAGGAAAACCCAAATTTTGGCTTCCTCGCTCGAGCGAGCACCTTTGTTTTCTGAATTCCGCTCGAGCGACGGAATGCTGGCTCGAGCATAGATTGTAATCTCTTAGGTTTTTGTGGACGCAGACGCACGCTCGAGCGATGAGACCTGCGCTTGAGCGAAGCTTTGTGTCTCACTCTCAAGCGAGCATCTAGCGTGCATCGAGCGAAGAATTTCAACAACCAGTACTTTTGCATTTTTACAGACCGCTCGAGCGAGAGAGTCTACGCTCGAGCTACCCCTCTGTTTTGGTAAGCTCGCTCGAACGAAGAAAGCCACGCTCGAGCGAGACCCCTGTTTTCAGCAAATTTTGAAAAGTGTTTTAAAGTATATCTTTGCATCCTCATTCCATCCTAGGCATTCCTAGGCCAAGTTTAAGGCATCTTAATGAGGATAATGTTATAGAACCACACCGAGTCAAGTCAATGGGCTAAGTTATTAATCCCAAATGTGTAACTTAGTGTACGTGTTCATTCTGCAATTGTGTAGGGTTGGCACCCGAGGACGCTGACTAGCCTGTCTATAGCCCAGTACTCTGTGAGTAACAATATTGTAAAGATATGTTCAATTATAACTATTTCTGAACGATTGATTATACTACTTTCTGAAATGGCATCGTTTACTGAATGAATGTTTGTCCTATTTGTAAATTGTATTCATGGCATCCATAGCAACTCATCGTTATCAAGTATCGCCATCGTTATAGGGATCTCGCTGGCCCAATGTTTGGGACTACTATCACATCGCTCGATGGCCATCAACTGACTATTCGGTCTATTAAGACCTACTGTACTGTTTTGCTATTGGATGTACCACATATGACTACTATGGTTCCTAAATAATTGTATGGCATGAAATATGAGCCACTGATTGGATAACTGATTTACTGATGCAAATGACTATTTTAATTATTGAAAGGACATTCATTCTTAACCCTTTTACGCATTTGTTATTCATTGGGCTTTAGCTCACTATTTATATTTATATGTAGGTGTCCAGGCACCGGACCGGAGCTAGGAGCGTCGAGTTAAGCTCCTGTTTTGTCAAGCCAACCATTGTGCCTCACTTTGAAGTTCCAAGCCTGTTCTAGCTAAGGTTGTTTTGCGGTGTTGTAGATTCCCTTTTTTGTTTCTGTTTTGTATTGACGGAATAAGTCTTGACTGTACAGTTATGGTGAAGGGATTTGGTCCCTAACCCAGATGTTTGTGTATATGACGTATGTATATATGTTTTGATTATGAATGTGGCTTGTTCATAAAAGTCTTTTTACACTCAGTTTGTCACAGCTCATTGGACATCTTTTATTTACTGTTTGGCTTCCGTCAGCCCCTTACTTTGTATTACTGTCATTATTGTTAAGCAGGCCTTTGGTAATCACGGGTTATTAGCCGGTTGCGATGCTAAACCCATAGGGGTAGGTTTGGGTCATGACAGAGTGGTATCAGAGCACGAGTTATACCGCACACACGTGTCCAAATGAGCTATAGGATGTCCTAGAAAAGTAATTATGGCATTGCATGAGCATGAGAAAGTGTATGTGGCCATGATATGAATATATGTGCTAATGTGCTTAAGTCAACAACTCCTCATGTTTATTGTTACCATATTGCCTATAGTGAAATGGAGAATGCAAGAAATACCGATGAATTTGAATCATCTGAGGCAAGAATGGCAAGGTTAGAAAGAATGGTTGAACTGTTGACTGAGGCCCTAAAGCAACAACAGAACCAACAGCCCCCACCCCCTCCAGTACAACCCGGACAGAATATTCATGATGACGTTATTGCTTTAACACAGAAGTTTAACAAAATGAAACCACCATCATTCCAAGGAGGCCTTGAACCATTAAAGGCCGAAGCATGGGTTTTAGAAACTGAAAAATTGTTCGAAGTGTTTCCTTGTTCGGAGGCACACAAGGTACTACTAACTACCTTTACTTTACAAGAAGAGGCTAGACGGTGGTAGATGCTTGTACGTGACACCAACAATGTTATGACTTGGGCTCAGTTTAAGGAAGCTTTCTTTGAGAAATGCTTTCCTCAGTGTGTCCGAGACCGCAAGATAACCGAATTTGAACAGTTGAAACAGGGCACCATGTCAGTAGCTGAGTATGAATCAAAATTCACTGAACTCGCCCGATATGCACCACACATGGTTGATACTGATTATAAAAAGGCCAGAAAATTTGAAGGCGGGCTTAATGTCGAGATACTTGATCGAATCAATGTCTTGAAACTACTTAAATATGTGGATGTTCTTGACCGAGCAATAATAGCTGAGTCGAATATCGAAGCATTAAAACAGACTGAAACACCAGCGACTGAGTGGCGCGGTAAGAGACAGGGCTTTAAGTTTAAGAAAGGCCAGAACAGTTCATTGAATAAAAAGCAAAACACAGGGTCTTCGAACAGTTCTAGCCAAGGTAACAATTCCATACCACCCTGTTCAGAGTGTGGCAAGAGGCACAAAGGGGTTTGCAATAAAATTTCTGATGCTTGTTACAGGTGTGGCAAGGTGGGCCACATGGTCAAAGATTGCCCTTCCACGTCTCAAGGCAATAGTAAAGCTGCAGCTAGTGCCGCAGCATCAACTGCTACACCAAAACCCAATCCCAAATCTATTGGAAAAGAGCCTTTAAGGCAAGGCCGGGTGTTTGCATTTGTATCAGGAGATGTGGAAAACACCGAGACAGTTTGGTCAGTTATACTCTCAATTTGTGCTCAAAATGCATATATTCTGATTGATTCGGGGTTTATACATTCGTTTGTCTCGCATGCTTTTTCACAAAAATTAAATAGACCACCGGAACCCATGAACTATTTGTTAGTTGTATCTTCACCTGTTGGGGGATCCATGACTTGTGCTTATGTGTACCCTGCATGTGAGATTGTTGTTAGGGATGTACTTTTGTATATTGATTTATTGCCTTTGAATATCGATCATTTCGATGTAATTTTAGGAATGGACTGGTTAACAAAATATCATGCCACCATAGACTGTGTAACGAAACAAGTTATTTTTTGTCCACCTGGTTTACCTGAATTTGTGTTTAACGGAGTTGGTGTAGTACCTCCTCCATATCTGATTTCGTCTATAAAAGTATTCAAATTAATCAAAAAGGCGTGTAAAGGGTATTTATGTTGCATATTGACTGTACCTACTGATACTAAAGCTAATGTGGACAGTATTCCTATAGTCAGAGAATTCCCAGATGTTTTTCCAGATGACTTACCAGGTGATTTGATTGATAGGGAGATTGAGTTCACTATTATAAAGTGTTACCGAGTACACAGCCAATTTCTAAAGCTCCGTACAGAATGACACCTACCGAACTGAAAGAATTGAAAATTCAACTGCAAGAATTGTTGGATAAGAAGTTCATCAGGCCTAGTACTTCACCGTGGGGCGCACCAGTTTTATTTGTGAAAAAGAAAGACGGCTCACTAAGACTCTGCATTGACTACCGTGAATTGAACAAGGTAACAGTGAAAAACAAATACCCACTACCTCGTATTGATGATTTATTTGACCAATTACAAGGTGCTCAGGTTTTCTCCAAAATTGACCTTAGATCTAGATATCACCAGTTGAAAGTCAAGACAGGGGACATTGAAAAGACTGCCTTTCGAACGAGGTACGGACATTATGAATTTCTTGTTATGCTTTTCGGAGTTACTAATGCGCCTGCCGCATTTATGGACCTTATGAACAGAATTTTCAAACCATTCTTCGATGAATTTGTGGTTGTTTTCATAGATGACATTTTGATTTATTCCAAAAGCACGGAAGAACATGAACATCATCTGCTTTGCAGACCTTAAGAGAACAGAAACTGTATGCAAAACTAACAAAGTGCAAATTTTGGCTTAATAATGTTATGTTTTTGGGACATGTAATTAGTAAGGATCGCATCTCAGTTGACCCACAGAAGATTGAAGCAGTGGTGAATTGGCCTAGATCGACTAATGTTATTGAAGTTCGAAGTTTCTTAGGCTTAGCCGGGTACTACAGAAGGTTTGTGAAAGGCTTCTCCAAAATCGCTCTACCATTGACTCAACTGACTCAAAAGGGAATATCATCTGACTGGACCGATCAGAGAGAATCAGCTTTTCAAGAGTTAAAGACTCAACTTGTGACTGCACCGATTCTTACCCTACCCTCAGGTACGGATGGATTTACTATTTTTAGTGATGCTTCTTATAAGGGTTTGGGATTTGTATTAACGCAGAATGGTAAAGTTATTGCGTATGCTTCCCAACAACTGAGACCACATGAAAAGAATTACCCAACTCATGATTTAGAACTTGCCGCAGTGGTATTTGCATTGAAAATTTAGCGCTACTACTTATATGGGGCAACATGTGAAGTGTACACAGATCACAAGAGTTTGAAGTATTTCTTTACACAGAAAGAGTTAAACATAAGGCAGCGGAGATGGTTAGAACTGATAAAAGATTATGACTTGCAAATTTTGTACCATCTAGAGAAAGCTAACACCGTTGCTGACGTACTTAGTCGGAAATCAATTGGGAATTTGGCCTGTTTACTCACCGGACAGAAAGAACTGTTATGTCATCTTGAAAAATTTGAAGTTGAGATTGTTTTACGAGAACAAGGTGGGACATTGGCTGCTATTTCTGCCTAACCGGCACTTATTGAGGAGATTAAAGAGAAACAACACCAAGATGACTTTCTGAGAAAGATCATTGATGAACGGGAATCCAAACTGAGGCCGAACTTTAAATTTGAAAACAATGTATTGAAATTTCAGGGAAGGTTGTGTATACCAAATGCTTCTGAACTGAAAAGGCGAATTTTACAGGAAGGCCACAATTCAAAACTTTCCATCCATCCGGGAAATACGAAAATGTACCAAGACTTGAAACTTAATTTCTGGTGGCCGAGAATGAAGAAAAAGATTGTTGACTTTGTGTCGAAATGTCTACATTGCCAACAAGTCAAAGCAGAATATCAACGACCTACAGGCTTACTTCAACCCTTACCAATACCGGAGTGGAAATAGGAACACATTACTGTGGATTTCATTGTTGGTTTACCTCGCTCCAGTAAAGGTATGGACTCAATTTGGGTTATTGTTGATCGATTGACTAAATCTGCTCACTTCTTACCTGTCAAAACAATTTATAATGTGGACAAATTGGCTACAATTTATATTGATGAGATTGTTAGATTGCATGGAGTGCCTGTGTCCATTGTTTTTGATAGGGACTCGAAGTTTACATCGAGATTTTGGCAAAGTTTGCAAACGGCATTGGGTACTGAATTGAGATTGAGTAGTGTATACCATCCTTAGACAGACGGCCAATCAGAAAGAACCATCCAGACTCTGGAAGACTTACTGCGTGTGTGTATTCTTAATTTCCAAGGAAATTGGGAAAGCCATTTACCTTTAGCTGAATTCGCCTACAACAACAGTTTTCACTCGAGCATTGGTATGGCGCCTTTCGAGGCTTTGTATGGCAGAAAATGTTGATCTCCTATCTGCTGGGCAGAAGTTGGAGATGGGCCTTTGCTTGAGCCTGAGATTGTACATGAGACCACAGAAAAGGTTAAACTAATTCAACAAAGATTGAAAACCGCACAAAGCCGACAGAAAAGTTATGTGGATATCCGAAGGCGAGACAGGGAGTATGAAGTGGATGATCATGTTTTTGTTAAAGTGACACCAATGAAAGGACAGACTCGCTTTGGAGTCAAGGGTAAGCTAGCGTCGAGATATGTTGGGCCGTATGAAATCATTGAAAAGATTAATCCAGTGGCATACCAAGTAGCGCTTCCTCCTGAAATAGAGCATATGCATAATGTCTTCCATATTTCAATGTTGAGGGATTATCTTCGGGATCGCTTCCATGTTATTGAGCCTACCCGTGTAGTGCTAAGTGATGACTTCACTTATGAAGAACGGCCTATTCAGGTTGTAAACCGACAAATCAAGAAGTTAAAAAATAAAGAAACTCTGTTAGTGAAAGTGGACTGGCAAAACCATGGTGGTGTTTATGCCACTTGGGAAAGGGAAGACGATATGATGAAAAGATATCCTGAATTGTTCCCCCTAAATCCAGTGTTCTTCCAAAATGAAGGTAATCCGAGTTTGGAGGACCAAACTCTTTAAGGAGGGAAGACTGTGACAACCCTCTCCTCTAATTAGTGTTAAACTATGATTGAGCATGATAAGTAATTGATTAAGCTGAAATTCTGAACTGGCTGCATGAGTATGTTGCTTTAATTGCGTTTTCTATCTATTTGTCATTTAATGATCTGTTCATGTTCTAATTTCGAACTGCGAATTGGAAGCCTTATCGGCGACCGAATCAGAAATTGATTAGTGTTTTATGCTAGTTAGAATTTATGTGATGTTATGATAGGTTTAATTAAAATTTGATTTGGAATGATTAAATTAGCATTGTTAATGTTAAAATATATCAACTTGAATTATTTGCATTTTTGCCACTAGTGGGCATTTTAGGCCATTAATTGATTTTATATCATTTTGTTGCATCATCTCATTCATTTCCTCAAGACCAAAACCGTGAGAGGAAGAAAGAGACTTGAGGGAGATTGAATTCATCTAGAAATTTGGCTTGGATTTTGAAGAATTGTTCATTTGCTCTAGAACCTTGCTTAAGTAAAGTTTAATTGAAGAACCTAGATAAGAGCTCAACCCTTTAATTTTGTTTTTGAGTCATCTAGAGCTTGTATATTAATGAAATAGGTGAATTCATAGTTAGTTGAGTTAGAATTTAAGAGAGTGAAGCTAATTCATGCATGCATGTACATGTTATTGAATTTTGAGGTTGCTTTCATAAGAATTTCTTACATGCATGTTCATATTTTTGTTGTGGTCCATGAATTCACCATGATTTTGAGCTCAATCTTGTATTTGATCTTGTTTTGGAACATTAGAGTTCATGGGAGCTCATGCATGCTAAGTTCTTGTATTGTTTTTCAAGTTTCTTTGAAATTGGTGTGCAATTGGCTTACTTTTGGGCTTTAATTTTATCAAATTATCTTCAAAACATGTTGTATTATGAGTTTCCAAGTGTTTTCCAGAAAATTGGCCCAAAAGATTGAGTTTTGATGTGTTGAATTCTTGGTTTGAGCTTTGAAGGCAAATTTGGAAAACCCAGATTTTGGCTTCCTCGCTCGAGCGAAGGATTCCACGCTCGAGCGAGCACCTTTGTTTTCTGAATTCCGCTCGAGCGACGGAATACTGGCTCGAGCGTAGATTGCAAGCTCTCAGGTTTTTGTGGACGCAGACGCACACTCGAGCGACGGGACCTACGCTCGAGCGAAACTCTGTGTCTCATGCTCGAGCGAGCATCAAGCGTGCATCAAGCGGAGAATTTCAACAACCAGTACTTTTGCATTTTTACAAACCGCTCGAGCGAGGGAGTCTACGCTCGAGCGACCCCTCTATTTTGGTAAGCTCGCTCGAGCGAAGAAAGCCACGCTCGAGTGAGACCCTTGTTTTCAGCAAATTTTGAAAAGTGTTTTAAAGTATATCTTTGCATCCGTATTCCATCCTAGGCATTCCTAGGCCAAGTTTAAGGCATCTTAATGAGGATAATGTTATAGAACCACACCGAGTCAAGTTAAGGGGCTAAGTTATTAATCCCAAATGTGTAACTTAGTGTGCGTGTTCGTTCTGCAACTTTGTAGGGTTGGCACCCGAGGACGCTAACTAGCCTGTCTATAGCCCAGTACTCTATGAGTAACAATATTGTAAAGATATGTTCAATTATAACTATTTCTAAACGATTGATTATACTACTTTCTGAAATGGCATCGTTTACTGAATGAATGTTTGTCCTATTTGTAAATTGTATTTGTGGCATCCATAGCAACTTACTGTTATTATTACTGCTATTGTTACAGAGATCTCTGTCAGTTCCAAGTTTAGGACTACTACTGTTTATTGTTCTGATGGCCATCAACTGATTGTTCAGTCTGTTAAGACCTACTGTACTGTTTTGCTATTAGATGTACTACATATGACTACTATGGTTCCTAAATAACTATATGGCATGAAATATGAGCCATTGATTGGATAACTGATTTACTGATGCAAATGACTGTTTTAATTACTGAAAAGACATTCATTCTTAACCCCTTTACGTATTTGTTATTCATTGGGTTTTAGCTCACTGTTTATATTTATATGTAGGTGTCCAGGCACCGGACCGGAGCTAGAACCGTCGAGTTAAGCTCATGTTTTGTCAAGCCAACCATTGTGCCTCACTTTGAAGTTCCAAGCCTGTTCTAGCTAAGGCTGTTTTGGGGTGTTGTAGATTTCCCTTTTTGTCTCTGTTTTGTATTGACAGAATAAGACTTGACTGTACAGTTATGGTGAAGGGATTTGGTCCCTAACCCGGATGTTTGTGTATATGACGTATGTATATATGTTTTGATTATGAATGTTGCTTGTTCATAAAAGTCTTTTTGCACTCAGTTTGTCACAGCTCATTGAACATCTTTTATTTACCGCTTAGCTTAGCCCCTACTTTACTCAGACATTATCATTATCATAAGGTGCCTTTGGTAATCACGGGTTCTTGGTAAGTCATGATGCTAAATTGTAATAACCCGCACCACTGATTACCAGTTAATTACCGATTATTGCTAAACTGAAACTGATTAAGATGGATAATTGAATTGATTGAAATACTGGACTGACTGATTGGAATTTGAAACTGAATCGATTAAGTATATCTATTATATTGCATCTCTATCTGTTGCCTGTTTGATTATCTGTTCATATTTTTATGTTTGAACTGCAAATTGAAGGCCTTATCGGCGGCTGAACCAGAAATTGATTGATGTTTTATAATCATTAGATTTTATGTGATTTTATGGTGTATTTATCTGAAACGTGCTATGGTATGATTAAATTAGATTAAAATAAGCTAAATTGCATAATTGGCCTTATTTACCATAAAGCCACTAAGTGGACCACTTAGCCAACATACTTGAGCCTTGTTACACATTAGAAACAACACAATTTCATCAGCCATTTCCCTTGTGATTGCCGACTAGAGAGAGAGAGAGTGAGAGGAAAAGAGTGATTTCAATTTGCTTCATCTTGTATTGCTTGAAAAGTGAGAAGATTGGAGGAGTTTGTGATCAATTGAGCTTCTAGACTTGTATTTGAAGACTTAGGTAAGGGATTCAACCTCTTAATTGTGTCTTTAAGTTGACTCTTGTATGGTTCTTGTCATTTTGGAGAGCTAAGTCATGAATTGGTCCTAAAATGTTGAATTGAAGCTTAATTATTGCATGCATGTATATATATTGAAGTTTTGTGGTTGTAGCTCATAATTCATCACATGCATGTTCATAATTTTACAAGGGACCTTGATTTCATCTTGTTTCTAGAAAGAATTGACTCATTAGAGCAAGAGTTTGAAGCTTTGAATTGGTTAAATCCATGCATGTTTGCATGTTCTTCATGTTCTTGAAATTTGGTTCAAAATTGTATTTAATTGAATTACCTTTGGGCTTCGATTTCTCAAATTGATCTTTGAAACATGTATTATTATGGGTTTTGAAGTATTTTCTAGAAAATTAGCCCAAGAGGATCGAAATTTGTGAATTTGAACTTGATTTGAGCTTGGAAGTTCAAATCTAGAAATTCCAGACTTTGGACTCTCGGCCGAAAGTGAAAGTGGCGCCGGCGAGAAATTGTACTCAAGATTTTGCTTTGTTTTGAAGTCCGCTCGAGTGGAAGGATTGACGCTCGAGTGGGACCTTGTGTCTTACGCTCGAGCGGCTATCGAACGTCTATTGAGCGTGATTTTCAAGCATCCAGTACTTTTGTCATGTTTTGCATTACGCTCGAGCGTGGGAAGTGACGCTCGAGCAGAAACCTTTTTCTGTATGTCCACTTGAGCAGGGAAACTTACACTCGAGCGGGAGCTCTATTTTCTGAAAATTCTGCAAAATGTTTTAAAGTGCATCTTTGCATCCTCATTCCATCCTAGGTATTCTTAGGCCTAGTTTAAGGTATCTTAATGAGGGTATAGATGTAGAACATACCGAGGCAAATTAGGGATTAAGTTATTATCTTTCCCAACTGTATAGCTTAGTGGGTGTTCAATCTGTAAACTGTGTAGAGTTGGCGACTGGGGACGCGTTCTGACTTTCTTCAGAGCCCGTAACTCGTGAGTAACAATCGTGTAAAGATATGTTCAAAATGATTATCTTGAACAATTGAACTGCATCTTGTTTTACGACATCTTAATTAAATGAATATATGTCCTATATTACGAATCGTACAGGCATCCTTAGCAATTACCGCTTTATTATTCTTTATTAGAGATCTCTGTCGGTTCCTTGTTGGAACCACTCATCATCGATTGATGGCCATCATTGACTGCTCGGTCTTTTAAGACCTCATTTCTTGTACTATATATGACTGTATTTCGAACAATAACCGATATCTTGAATTAATGAATCTGCTTTTCATTCGTAAGAACATTCATTCTTAACCTCTTTACGCATTATGTTATTCACTGGGCTTTAGCTCACTGTTTATATATATACGTAGGTGTTCAGGCACTAAACCAGAGCTAGAAGCGTGGATTAGACTTCCCTTTTTGTCAAGCCAGCCACTGTGCCTCACTGTGAGGTTCCGAACCTGCCAAGCTATGGCTTAGGGATGTTTTTATTACCCCTGTTTGTCTTCGTGTCTGTTTGTATAACGGTATAGACTGATAACACTGTACTGAACTGTTAATAGGAATTTGGTTCCTGTTTTGAAGGATTGTAAATATTATGCATATTGTACTGCACTGTGTATATATATATATATGTACGAAAGTCTTTTTGCATACAGACTGTCACAGCTCATTGGACATTGTTTATTTACTGTATTGGCTTCCGCCATGCCTCTGTACTCTGTTTTATTGTATTACTGTTCCGTAGGCCTTCAATAATCTCGGATTACTCGCCGGTTACGGTGCTAACCCATAGGGGCAGGTTTGGGTCGTGGCAGCAACGACTTAGAAAGAATCGCTAAGAGACATACCTTCAGCATGAATATCATGCAAAATTAGGAATGGTAACGAACCAGGGCGGGGCCGAAGATCACACTCCCTATCCCCGATCCCCGACGGGGAGTCTACCACTGCCTCCATCTCCGCCCCCTGATGGGGATCGGGTTTTCCCGATCCCGAAAATTCGCCAACCAAAATAAAAAGAAACAACAACAAACATATACATTCAACAACAAAGATTCATCAACAACAAGAACAATTATATCTATTTATCATCATCATCATCATCATTATCATCAACAACAATAGAACTCTGAGCTCAAATGTATATTCAACAGATCTGAGCTTTGAGTTCAAATATATGTTTAACAGCTCTGACATCAAATATATATTCAACACCAGATTTAACATATATATTCAATAGATCGAACATATCTGAGCTCAAATGTAAAAAATAAAAAATCTAACACATTAAAAGAGAAAGAGACGACGACAATCGGCTGCGATGGAGAGGCGACGAACTCTGACGATGATAAAAAGAGGGACAGCGGTGATGGAGAGAAGGGACGACGATGATGGAGAGAGGGGAGGGAGGAGGAAGATAGTGGCGATGGGAGGAAGGACAGCAGCGATGGAGGGACGACGGTGATCGGCGGTGATGGAAGGAGGGAGATCGGCGATGGAGGGAAGACTGCAATGCCGTGAGCACAACTGTGTAGAGAGAGAGTGTGTGTGAGAGAGAGAGAGAGAGAGGCTGAGACTATGAGAGAAAGAGAAACAAAATGTATGTGAGTGAGAGAGGCAGAGTCAAACATATATATATCTATATATATATGGGAAATATTCGGGGAGTTATGCAGGGATTATTTGAGGAGTTATGCAGGGATAATTGGAGGGCTAGGGAACCTATCCCCGTCCCCGGCCTAAAAATAGTTGGGGATTCAATTTTTAATACCATCCCTAGCCCTATGGGGATAATTTTCGGGGAAAACCCATTCTAATTGGGGTTGGGGGATCGGGTCCCTGTCGAGCCGGGTTCAAATTGCCATCCCTATGCAAAATTAATTGAAAACTTTGAACTTGAGAAATTATTGTTTGGGAGTCTACCATAACAAAGTTTAGAAATTTACAGATAACAAATTTCTTTGTGTCGACATCCTGTGTCTTGTATTTTTTTTCTCCAAAGAATCCCATATGGTTAGAGTTTTTCAAAAACACTTTTCAGAAAATTCTACTTTCTTATTTTCCGTATTTTTTTTGTTTTTACTGAATGTTTTTAATATTTTAAGCAATTTTTTTTAAAAATTTTTAGACATACCTAACATAAATATACCTAAAAAGTAAAAAAATTGTGAAAATTTTTTTTAAAAATTCATTAAATACCAAAAATACAAAAAAAAAAATTAAAAAAATTGATAATTCAGTACATTTTTTGTATTTATTAATTTTTTCACAAATTTTTTATTTTTTAGATACATCTAAGTAAGATGCATCTAAAAAAGTAAAAAAAAATGTTTAAAATTTTTAAAATATTCACTAAAAAAAAAAAAAATCAAAACCAAAAAACTCAGTTTTCAAAAAACTTAATCCAAAAAACTCAAACCAAACACACTGATAATTCTTTTGCTGTTTTCAGAGGGCTATAAACAAAATACAACATATTGTCTAGGCCATTGAAGATGTAATTTTTGCAAAGAAAATCAGAATGCTTCCACACATCTACTGCGACAACAACTTGCCGATCACTTTTATCCTCTTTAAGCACTGGAGCATCTTTACGAAGAAATTAGGCAAGATTAAGAGTTGTAAAATAGAACAATATTTTCTATTTCCATCTCTTAAACTCGGTGCCATTAAATTTTTTCGATTATTCTCCATGACTTACTGGAACTTGAGCATGGTTTTGGGTAAGGACTGGAGTCGTTGTAACAATCGGATTTAGAGTACTACTTTCAGAAACCATAATATCTTATTACAAAAATCAGAAAAAACCAAAACCAAAACACAAATTAATTTTCTAGTTACTAAAACTAGAAAATAAGTTATAATACAAAATAATTTTACTTTTCTAGTTACTAAAACCCAAAAAATAAAATACAACACAATAATTTTCTTGTTACAAAAATCAAAAAATTATTTTATTGGATTCAAAATAAAACAGGTTTATAAAACGAATTTTATTAATACAATGAAGACTTATTAAATAAACAAAATCTGTCTTAAGATTGTTGGATAATTTTCACTGTATTCAAAGAAAGAATTAAAGAAAGGAGAGAGGCTGTTTGATTATAAAAATCAACATAGTATATATATATAAATAAAAATAAATAGTTCTTATTTTGTTACAAAAACAAAATTAGAATCCGAAAAGAAAAATTAATAAAACAAAAAAGTAAACTAATTACTTATCTAACTGTCTTCTTAAGACAGATTCGTCCTCTCTACGGTGCTATCAGAATATGGACGTCTATCTCCTAAGATAAAATGATCGACAACGAATAGTAGTAGCGTTACAAACTATTCGCACAATGAACACACTTTGTATTTATACTCTTTTCCACAAAAAATAAATGCAGCAAAATGCAGAGATTGAAAGTAGCAGAGATGAATGAAAATTCAGTGAAAATCCAAATGAGGGACTTGTCTATTTATAGGTGCACTAGTGGCTTTTCAAATTTGATTCCAACAGGTAACAAACCTGATTGAACAGGTATGGTACCTGTTTAGTACTATTTGAACAGGTAAGGAACCTGTTTGGTTTGAATTTGAACAGATATTGAATCTGTTCAAGTTGGAGGAAAAAACCGAGCAGGTGTAGGTCATTTCAAATTTTATTTTGAATTTAAAACTGAAATTCAAATTTGAAATGGTAAGAATATTAGAAAAAATAAAATTCAAATGTTTTTAATCCAAAAAAATAAGCATTGGGCCGGACAAGCCTAACCAAACCTCACACCACGTACTTGCACCCAGCCAACCTGGACGAGCGGCGGCGACGCATGTATTTATTTTGGGTCCAATGTTTAGCCCACTTTGCCTACCCTTTGTGGCCTTCTCCAAATTGTAAACCCAAGGCTTATAAACCCAACAATAGTCTAGCCAAGCAATGTCGGACAAGCTTTAATTCCTCAAAATTTGGGAAACCCACCAAAACACCATTTTCACGGAGTTTACTTTGGCATCGATTTTTCATTTACCTGATAATTGGTTTTGAACAACCAAATTTACTATGTGAATCACAATATGACAAAACGCGCTACCACCATTACCCGCCAACCTCGACACTTGAGTCCCACTTAAAAATTAGATCAAAGTTTAGAAAAAATCTATTTTTTCCAAACCATTTCTTACACTTTTCGAGGAAAAAAAGGGGGGATAATAATAGAGGTTTCTTATCTTCATTTCTCATAATTTATAAACTAAATATGAGAGAAAGACTCGTCATTTTTCATTAGGTTGTTTGATTTGAACAGGTTAACTGCTTTTTTTATTTGAAATAAAAATTTTATTTATACCAATCTTCTGATATAATTGATTACAAAATGAAAATATGTATTCCATGTATGAGAGGAAGACCTCAGAGGAAGACCATCTGGATCAAAAATCGGGCTGTTGCATTTGCTGGGAAAGTTCCAAGGTAAAACCTGGAGTTTTTCTCCCTCTTTGTCTATCTTATCTCCTAGTCAACCTAAGACTAAGGCATGTTGTTTCACATTCAGATAAAAAATTATATTTTTTTTTGTCTTTAGCATTTGTTTTAAAAATTTGTGTCAAAAAAATTTACTTTTCCTGTTTATCTAGTGTAAAAGAATTAAAAAAATGAAAAAAATTTGAAAAAAAAAATTTCACTAAAAAAAAATATATATATATATATATATTTTGGTTTAGTCAAGTAGATTCTTAATTTTTTTTTTTCTAAATTCATTAAAAATAAAAAATTTAAACAAAAAAATTATTTAGAAAAGTCAATCACAACGACGGAAGCATATTTCTTTGCAAAATTTTTGCCTAGTGAAGTCTTGGCCCTGACCATTGCCATTTGCTAGTATACAGCAAAAAGTTGTGCTTATTCGTCGGGTCAATTCCAAATATTTTTTTTTTCTTTTCAAAAAAGAAAAAAAAGCAAAACTATACACAACGCATACAAGTCCATGTAAAAATTGATATGAAACAATGATAAAAAAAAATCAATGACATACAGGCTCGTTTGTGAACTACTTTTGCACAAAAAAAATATTTTTATATTTATTTTTTGTGTTTTGTTGATATATATATTTTTTCGTTGATCAAGTGTTTTGTTGATACTAGTAAGGTCAAGTTTGGCATCCCAATATAAGTGCACTTATTTCATCTTTTTATCTTTTTTGGGTCACATCAATCAACATCTCCTCTCTACTTTTTCTACACATAATACAAAAAAAGTCAAAAAGTGCACTTATTCTAAACTTCCCAAACTTGGCCTAAGTCATTTTTTGGACTATTATAAAAAAATATTTTTTTTAAAAAATATTTTACTTACTTTTCGTTCAATCAAATAATAAAAAATACGTAAACTATTTTGAAATAAATTCTCTTTTTAAAATTCAAAGCGTGGCCACTTGATTAGACTTGAGAGGACAACAAAAATAAAAAATAAAAAAGTTATTATTGAATGAGAAAAGAAGTTCCTCGAACTCAAAAGTGAATTTCCCCTCTGAATTAATTCTTTGACCAACAAGTCTTTAAGTTGTTTTGAACTTCTTTTCTTCTTACTTTAAACAAATGCTTTAGTATTATGGGTTGGCCAAAAATGTAGCCCTTTAAATAAGTTACTACTACATGATTTCAATAAGCAATGCATGTATTGGGTTTGTGTCTTCATGTAAAAAAACAAACTATATAATAAATAAATAAATAAAATAAAATAAGCTACGTGTGGTACTAGTGGGAAAACTCAAAAGGTTCCAAGAAGCTTCACTGTTGTTTCCTTTCTCCGAATAATGGTCAACTCATGCCCACAAAATGGCAAGTACCTGGTAAGCCCTGTATAAAACCAGACTGTATGTGTACACTTTTTTTTGGTAAGTGTAGAAAAATCATCAATTGAAAGGGAGATTCAACAATACACATTCTTTAAAAAATGCAGTGTTGTTGAGTTATGATATTTTATAAAGTTGATATCATTTTGAGTCAAAATTAATTACTTTCAATAATAATCAAAGGAGTTATAATGGATCACAATTAAATCCCATTTGTAATATAACTCAATTATACAAACATTGTAAGAGGTAATAATCAAAGATTGAAAAAGGTCATAACCGTGACATATAGTAAATCCCTTTTTTGGTGTATGTATTACTTGACAATTTAAGAATTTTTTAACATGCCATTGCCGCCAACTTGACCATTCTCAAAATTGACAGATTAGTTAAATATTTTAACAGTTTTAAACCAGCAATTTGAGTGGATTGGATGAATTAGAATTATGAAATGGGAAAGAATATCAAAGAACATACAACCTTAATTTTTACAATTTCAACTAAATTCTTTTTTTTTAGTATTTATTCCAAATCCCAATACAAAATCTACAAATTAATCAAATGCATAATTTTATTTAAAGTCATATTTCACAAATCAATAAACAAAATAGTTAAATTTTAAAAAAATGCGATGAAAATGAGGGCAAATGTCATCTCATGTGTGCGGGTAAATGCAAGGTAATTTTGTATATGTACATGTAAGCGGTTTGGGTTGGGTCAATTGATAGACAAGTTGACAAATTTTTAACCCGTCAGCCAACCGACCTGCCGATGCTACCTGCTCACCTTCCCAAAACTGCATAAATTGATATTGATCAACACGGATTGATAGGTTGATAGTTTCTTTTTTTTTTCTTTTTTTTTTACACCAACCCAGATCGGATCACCAAATACTGATGGAGACAACCAGAAAAGCAGGCCAGCCGCCTCCACTCAGATACACAAGACTCCAATAATAGAGGACCCGAGAAAGTTCCCCAGAGATTTCCTTTCATTGACCATTTCTATATACTTATAATTTAATACACAACACACACACAAGCACCTTCTCTACCTCCTTCCAAAGCTAACCCCTTTTGATTCCTTCAAACACCAACTTACTACTCAATCATCCCATATAAACCACCCCCTCCACCTCTCGATTCCTCATATCATCATCATTCCATGCCAACCAGCTTCTATCTATATCCTTCACTACTTAGAATTCCTAATTTGTTTCCTCACTGGGATCCTTATTCACCATGTCTCAGAGCAATCTAAACCTGTTTCCAATAGAAGCAGTATCATTATCACCGAACACTATTCCAGTTTTTTGCTGGGTGTTTTTTGTGGTTGAGATAATTTATAAATTATTTTCTTCCATCCAAACCCAAGTTGGGTTGTGTGATGAAGAGTTGGAATTTGAGGTATTGAACGAGAACCAAGATTTTGAGTCGTCTTGCTCTGGTGAGAAGGTAGAAGAAGATGGACATCTACGCAGAGAAGATGTGGAGGTAGTGATGAACAGCTTGGGGATTTTTTGCCACCCTGAAGGTGAGAAACTTCAGGAGAGGTTGGGTTTAAATGACCTCTCGAGCCTTTTCGAAGAGAAGGAGCCGAGTTTGGAGGAAGTGAAGGGAGCTTTTGATGTGTTCGATGAGAATGGAGATGGGTTTATTGAAGCAAGGGAGTTACAGAGAGTTCTCTGTAATTTGGGTTTCAAAGATGGGTTGGAGATGGAGAAGTGCAGGAGGATGATCAGCTCGTTCGACGATAACGGAGATGGGATGATAGATTTCAATGAGTTTGTTAAGTTCATGGAGAACTCCTTTTGTTGAATTATTCTTTCAGAAAGAGTTGGAAACCAATATAGCACACTTCAAATTCATCACTTCATTTTTTTGTTACTTATTCTTTGTTCTGTACTGATGTGAATTCTATTCTAATAACTATTATTATTAAAATTGGCTTCATCAGCAATAAATCAATCTGATTTGAATCTCTGGGTTAAGTCATCCAGACTAAAACTATAAATTTACCAGGAAAGCGTTGATTTTGAAACAAATTCGCCATAAACACTTTGTAGCTTGAACTCCTCAAGGAAAAAAAAAAAACAAAAAAGAAACACAACAAAAATAACAATAAGAATTGAAAACAATCCAGCACACAATAATTTGTTTGAAAAAAAAAATTGTTCACCAAAGAACAAATTTCATTATCTTAATTGGGATGCTATATAAAACTTGTACATACAATAATTATGTTTTTTCTTATGAGCAGAAGCTACAAAGCAAAATAGGAAAAAATAAATATTTGTCAGTTTGCATCAGGAAATGGATCCGTTTCCTCAGGGAAGTGGTTCCTTGTGAATAAACTTATATCGTGCTGCTAGAAAGCAACACAATTGTTCTCCCTCTGGCTTCTTTTATCAAAGCAAACTGGAGTACTATCTTGACAATACATTTACAGAACAAACTGATTATCGTTGAGCAGCCACAGTGGCGAATTTGATGCAAGTGACCTATGCTTTCCACATATTCTTCTCTTGTCACCATTAAATTTCCAAGTATGTCCATTAAAATTGTCACCAGTAATCTGCACAGGAACAATATCCATCTCGAAAACAATGGAAACGGTTGACATCTCTTACAACTATTACTCTGTTTGTGACCTTGGAGATAAGCTTCACTGCAGAGTGGCAATCATCACAAATCCTTAGGTTCTTAATGACGTGGACTGGTGCTTCTGGAGGTGTTTTCATAAGGGCATATGCTATGGCCAGCTTCTCACTATGATAACTAAGATAATCTTCCTTCTGTTCCTCCTCCACGTCATGGAGTACACTAGAAATATTTGGAACATACCCCAATGGTTTTATCTCAGCCAATAGTTCCCTAACCTTCTCATAAATCTGACTGATTTCTGGGTGTTTATTGTCATCCGAAACGAATACATGGGTATGATTTCTTATCTCTATCCAGCTCACCCCCGGTTCTTTCTTTATGTTTCTTTCTCTCATTAGCTTGCGAATCTTCACAACTCCGTCCCACCTCTTTGCCTTGGCATGCATATTAGACAATAGGATATAAGTTCCCACATCATCGTCCATACGCAAGACAATTTCTGCAACTTTCTGCCCTAATTGGTATTTCCGATGGACATGACAAGCATTGAGCAAAGTACGCCAGGCGACAACATCCCATTTGACTGGTGTAGACCTCATGAAATTTTCAGCTTGATCAAGTTGTCCGGCTCTACAAAGAAGTCCAACAATACAGGTATAGTGCTCCAATCCTGGCTCAATATCTAGTTGATTCATTAATTGGTGTAAATAGTAGAGCCCTTCTCGGACCCAACCTAGCTGTGCACAAGCAGAGAGAACTCCAACAAAAGTTACGTAGTTAGGATGCTCTTCCGCAGCTAGCATGTCCTGGAACACAATCAAAGCTTCCTTACCAAACCCATGATGGGAGTATCCTGATATCATCGCATTCCAAGTAATAGAGTCCCGATATACCATATCGCTGAAAACTTTACTTCCAGATTCAATGTTCCCACCCTTTGCATACATATTGATCAAAGCGTTCCCCACAATAACATGGTTCTTAAATCCTGACTTCACAGCACGTGCATGTACTGAATTCCCATGTCCAAGTGCAGACAAACCAGCACAAGAGTTCAGCAATACAGCAAAGGTATATTCATTTGGCATAATACCCTCAAGTTCCATGTGAAAGAATAGTTTCAAAGCTTCCTCAAAGCACCCGTTTTGTAAGCAAGCAGCCAACATTGCTGTCCATGAGACCACATTTCGAGTTTGCATCACATCAAAAACACTCCTTGCCATTGAAATCTCACCGCATTTTCCATACATGTCGATAATTGCACTACTGACAAACTCATCAAACTCAACATTGCTCTTCAACATCCGGTTGTGAACTTGCAAACCCAGTTTCAAATCTTTAAGACCCGTGCAAAGGCCAAAAACATTAACATAAGTGACATTGTCCCAAATCACAAACTCACCCGCCATCCTACCAAGAACTTCTAATGCTTCACTCAAGTACCCATGTTCTACAAGTCCATTTATAATGGAATTATAAGTAAAAACATCTGATCCAGGCACTGAATTCAAAACACTCATAGCCCCTTCCACATCCGAACACATCGAATACATGTAAGTAAGTGAATTCTTCACATACTGATGAAACACCAACCCAGACTTCAACACATACCCATGACACTGCCTGCCCTCTATGAACAACACTGTATCAGAACAACAAGAAAGAACTGTCGCTAATATGTACTCATTTGGGCGGAAAACTTCCTCCAATGCCATAGCTTTGAACAACCCAAAAACTTCAAGAGGAAACCCAGAATGCAAATAACCCGCCATCAAAGCACTCCAGGAAACTACATTTCGTTCGAGCATTCTATCGAACATTCGGCGAGCAATTTCAATTTGGCCACATTTTGAGTAGAGATTAATCAAGGAATTGGTTCGGATTACATGGTATGGAGTGGTTTGATTAGATATGATCAAATGGGCATGAATTGTTTTGCCGAGATTCAAGTTTTTAGTATCAGCTGATGTTTTTAGGAGCTTGACGGTGTCTTTGACGAGAAGCTTGTGGAAGTTTGTTGGCAGTTTGGAAGTGGGCATCTGCTAATAATGGTGGCCAGTGCTGGTGATTGTGTGCGGTGGCGGTGGGAGAGAAGAGAAAGAACACTCTGTTTTGATAGAGTGATTTGGTAAAAAATATTAGAAATGAAAAAAAAATAATTTAATTTCACTTGTTTGGTTTATAAATTAGATGAGAACTGAATTGTGGGAAATAAAGAGATTTGATAGAAGCTAACACTGATTCCTCTCGTATCAAGCAACTCCTTTCTCAAGACAGCAGCTTTTGTTTTCTTTTGTTTGGCCAAGGCCGCCTCCTCTTGTAACCAAAAGAAAATATGAAGAAGAGGTTTGATAAGAAATAGCTTTTTTTTTATTATGTAATTTTTAATACTTAATTTTAAATTTTATGTTAATTTAATTCAATTGATAATGTTATTAAGTTTTTGATAATTTTTTTTTATTGAATTGATTAATTTTAAGTTACTGTTAATCGAGTTTATAATTTTACTTTTTAAAGTATAACATATACACACTTATGATTAAAAATAAAAAAAAAACTAACAGTTGAAATTAATAGACAATTTAAAGTAGAATAAGAAATTCAAGATCAAATTTGATTCAATTAAAATTATAAAAATTAAAATAACATAATAGTTGCTCAAATACAAATAGCCGTTATAGTTGGTACATGATGATTTTTTTTTTTATTCATTTAAACATTGCAATGCAAAGGATAAAAATAATAAAAAAAACATTTCTTTGCTTTTCTTACCCTCCAAACGGAGCATATAGACAGGTATTCTGCTCTACGCATGATGTTTTTTCCTTTTTTTGGCTCAAAAGTTTTCGCTTCAACGGTTCGGCTATTATCGAACGTCTATCCAGGTTTCGCGCTCTCTATTCCTCTCTCTGTCGTGTGTATGTATATGTGGATAGATATACTTGTGCAATGTATTTGTACTATTTTCAAAGATTGTAAACATAATCTAATCTTAGAGTTATCTCAGATCCTCTGTTTCATCATCTTGTTCTAGCGTCTATGGCGTGTGTGCGAATAGGGAGATAATAGCATTTCAACATTAGGGTTTACAACAATGGCTTAATTTGCTTTAATGATATGAGCCCAAATTGATAGATGGGTTATGAGTTGCAGCAGAGTAATAGCAGGATAGCAGACCCCATGCGATGTCGTTTCGTGCAGAATGTGATGATTGAGTTAGCATGTTTAGCAGTTAAAGAGGTGCGATGATTTTGTTAACTCTGTTAGATTTGTATTAGCTGTGTAAGAGCGTCTCCAACCCCTTACTCAGACTTACAGACTCACTTTTTTTTTTTTTTTTTTTTTTTGTCTCCAACGCTGGCATCAAACCCATGTCAAATGAGGGGAAAATCAAAAATTTAGTCAAATGAAGGGAGCCTTTCATCTTTCATCAATTTAAATTATTATCGTTGGGCTGAACATGCTTCCGGATGTCCACCCAATGTCCAGACGACCTTCAAGACATTCACCCGGACGTCCTCCCTACAACTGGGAATGTGAAAAAATCTAATAAAAATTCTAGTTCAATGTTGGAGTGAACAGTATCAAATCAAGGTTTTACTCAAATTTGATGAAATTTTTGATTCAACATTCGAGATGCTCTAACTGAATTGATTATATTGGTTTCAGGTCAAATTTGGGGTTGTTCTTGAGTGAAGGAGAGTAAGCTTTTTTAATCTTTTATTCATAATTGGAAAGATTGTTTATTTCAAACTTGAAGGGATTGTGTTTCTTCTTCCACGGCTAGTACCCTTTTCAGTTTACTATAACTGTTGAGTTCTTCTGTCTACTTTTGTGTTAATTTTTTTGTTAGCTCGTCCACTACGTTTAGCAACTTGGCAATATAAGAGGTGCAGCAGTGGCAATGCAGTGGTGATTTTTAAGCTTTTTTTTTTTTTCCTTCTTCTTCTTCTGGGTCTTCAGAGGCTGATTCAATTTTATGAATGGAATTACTTTTGCACCCTTTCTCCTGTGGTAATCAGCTATGCGATCTGAATGCATAAAAAGGCGGGGGGCTTTTTGTCACTTTGGGTAACGTTGCAGTATTAAGGGCATCTCCAATAGCTAAAAACCATTTTGGCCATCTAATGTAGCTACTAAACCCAAATTTGGCACATAGTTTGCCATTTGTCAAACATAAATGGGTGGATACATTTTGGGTTTAGCAGCTGCGTTGGAGGTATTCTAACCTGCCCATGAAGCAGGCAGGTTAACAACATCCTTGAAGTGTGTGTGTTTCTCTGTATAGAGAGAGGGAATAGTACAAAGAGGGGAGCCTCAAATCTCTAGCTCTCAGCAGTCAACGAACATCTTTCTCCTCAATCAGTACCTGTAGATTGATTTATGCAGTCATACAGTAACAACTCAATAAAATAAGGATTTGTTTTATGCAATCTACTTTGAATGTAACTGTTTAGTATGGTTTCGAAATTTAGCCGAGTTAGAAAAGTTTTTTTTTTTTTTAATTTTTAATTCCTGGTCATTCCCTTAGACTTCCTTATTTTGTATATCATATATTGCTTCTTAAAGTCTATATTTAAAAGATAACATTTTTATGATAACGAGATGGCAGATCCTGATCAATTTTGGGTGCAAAGGGAAGGGGTTGGTGACTTATCAATTCTAGTGATCAATGACCATACCTCGAGCTAGAAAAGTGGGGCTTCCATTGATGAATCTTGTTAGATTTAAGGGAGTACCCATTTTAAAACAACTACACTTGGAGGAGCAGCTGCTTCGGACCTCTTCTGATAATTGGTGCATCATAAATGATGGAACAAATGCTCCAGCCGTTGTCATGGGGCTGTCCGGGTAAATGAGTTGTTTTGTGATGGTTTAAATGATGTGTTCTAGGTTTTGATTGCTAAACTTTTTTTCTCTAGTGTTTTATTCTAGTGGAGTGATTTGTTAATTTAGAGGGATATACTGTAGCTTGTTCAAGCCAAGCTGCTTTGACCATCAAGATAGATGAATACAAAATTGAATTTGGTTCCTTCTTGTGGTAGTCAATGCTAATAAGTTCATCCTAAGGGTTGGGAAGATTGTAACTCAAAGATCAAATTTTTTTACCATAAGTTTTTGCCTTGGATGGATTTATCCAAAAGAAAAAAGTTTATGCCTTGGATGGAGTTTTAAGGTTGTCCCAACATATAAATAATTGTGATCGATTTGCAAATTGGAATTGATTAATAGCTCTGTTGTTTAAATATTTTATATGGGAATCAAGTTACTTGATTTTATTATGTTTACTTGAACCTGTCACGTCATTGCAATTGTTGTATCATGATTGAATTTTTTGATTCAATTATTAACCCAGATTGATGATGTTCTGATTGCTGTACATTTCTGTTTTAATAGGGCTTGAAATCGGTGTCTGAAGCATGAGCCAGATCCCACAAAAATTTTGACTGTTTCTTTTCTTCTGACTTAAGTATTTAATGTGATTAGTGGTATTTTATGTAGGAAACCTTGTGAACTTCTTGAACTCGGGTCTGTATTACAAGATCAGGTTCCAGTGATCAGAAGGTTTACTGGGGGAGGCACTGTTATTGTTGATCCTGGAACAATATTTGTCACTCTTATATGCAACAGGGATGATGTTCCAGGGGTGCAACCATATCCCCGCTCTATCATGTACTGGAGCAGCCTGCTGTACAATAAAGTGTTCGAAGGAATTGGTGACTTCCAACTCCGTGAAAATGGTACAGAGACTTCGCTTTGCATTAAGCATTTTCTGCTTAGTTTAGAGTTTGTACTTGACGATTTGCATGAATGTGGGAGATACTTCTTATTGTAATCACTATCAGTGCAATGGATCGTGATAAATGACCTTTTTGTTGTCTCAAACCAGCACATGGACACATACACTGTCTTCTTCAAAGGACACACACAAGTACACATGTCTAGCCGTATACTTAAATTTGATTGTGGCTAGTTTCTTTTTCGTTTTTTTCTTTTTTTTGGACACTGGTATATATATATATATTTCCAGGTTCTGTCTGATGGCTGCAAAATGACTACAGTAATTTTTAGTTTGCTTTACATTTGGCTGGTATATGAAGAATTGTCTTGAGAATCTGTACTAAAGTAGACAATTTAGAAGTAATTGGATTTTTTTTCTCCTCTCATTTGCAATCTAGATTATGTCTTTGGTAGTCACAAATTTGGTGGGAATGCTCAATCCATAACCAGAAAACGGTGGATACACCACACATCATTTTTATGGGATTTTGAAGCTACAAATATGGCTTACTTGAAGCTGCCCAGAAAGGCTCCTGAGTACCGATTAGTATGTATGTAATTCTATTTTCCTCAGTAGTGTCATATTTTTCATACATTAATTGTGAGCTATGAAGCATGGACACGGACACGAGACACGACACGGACACGCAAAAACGCAAATTTTCAAAAAATGGGGGACACGACACGTTAGGGACACGTTCAGTATATATAATTTTACTTTTTTATTATATGTAAAATTAAAAAATATAAATATTATCTATTTATTTTAATATTAAATATTATTCACAAATTAAAATTTTCCTATAAATAAAAATAATTTATTTAAACAAATAATAATATCTAAAAAATAGAAAAAAGGAAAAGAAGAAAAAAAAAGATTTTTGTTCAAATATATATCTAATATATAATATATACACTATTATTGTTAGTGTATATTATTATTAGTATATAAATATATATATATATATACGTATATATATTACTAGTATATAATATATAATAGAATGTATAGCGATCGATAGTCAAGGAAAGGGCTAAGAGCAATGATCGATAGTCAAAGGAGAGGGCTGAAACACCATAGCGAGAGCGAAAGAGAGGGAGCAGAGAGGGAGACGACACTGACGAGGAAGACGACACTGACGACGCAAACAAAACGAAGAAAGAAGAAGAAAAATGAAGAAAAACAAAAGAAAAGAAGAAGATCGAAGAAGAGATTTGAAGAATCGAAGAACATACCTGATCTAGGGCTCCATTTCAACAGGTTCTTCACCCTCTCTCTCTCTCTCTCTCTCTCTCTCTCTCTGTGTCTGTCTTCAACAGGTTAGGGTTTCCCTCCCTCTCTGTCCATAACATGTCCACAGCGTATCCAAGAGTGTCCAAAAAGTGTTCGGCTACAAAAATTCAACAAAAAAAAAGGGACGCGTTGGGTAGAGTGTCGGACACGTGTCCGACGCGTGTCCGTGTCCGACACGTGTCCGACACCCATACGTTGCCTTCAGAGACGTGTCCGTGCTACATAGATTGTGAGTATTATGTTTCAGTGGCCTTTAAAAATAGTTTTCCATGATTGTTTATCTATTGTCTATATGATTTAGCTTATTGCTTGGAATTATTCTCACTTTATTAGTGATATGATGTCTCTGTAAAAATGTTATTTTGATTATGATTATTTTTAGAGATGCCTACAAATTGAGTTGGGATAAACCAAACCAAATCCAAACCAAGCCTTAAGTCCCATCAAATTGGGTCGGCTGGATGAATCCTTCTTCTCCACTTGACTCTATCCAAGTTCATTAGTCAAATTAAGGAGATTCACATCTCTATTTACTACACTAGTCTACATCAATCTAGGTCTACCTCTTCGCCTAACACTACTATCTACCATCACTGTATCGCATCTCTTCACTACTGCCTCTGTTGATCTCCGTTGTATATGACTAAACCATCTCAATCTATTATCTTTTAACTTATCTTCTATCGGTATTACTCCCACTCATTTTCGAATATACTCATTCCTAATTTTATCTTTTCTAATTTTGTCACACATCCACTTTAGCATTCTCATTTCAATAATACTCTTCTTATCTATATGTTGTTTCGTAGTTGTCAAACATTCCGTCTCATACAACATCGGTGGTTTAATAGTCATTTTATAGAATTTCTCTTTTAGTCTAATAGGTACTTGTTTATCGCACAGTACTCTAGATGCACTCCTCCACTTAAGTCACCCCGCCTTAATTCTATGGACCACATCCGCTCCAATCTTCTCAGTCGTTGTGATAATTGATCTTAAATAACGAAAATATTTGCACCAATCTCCCCAATTGGGATGCTACTATAAATCTATAATAGATTATCTGTTTTTGTATGTTCTCCATTTAACATACCTTTGTTCCCTTTTACATGTTTTAAGATTAGTTTATGTCTAGGTAAATTTGAGGATCAAAATTTCGTTTTCATAATGGTTGGTGGTGTTTTAGAGAGAAAATAGAGTGATTAGGAAAAAAATTGGTTTTATCTATTTATATATAGACCCCATTTTCACCGAGTGGATATCATGTGAAATTACTTTCTATACCCATACACGTGTGACATTTGCATTTTTCATTAGCAAATGGACGGACAATGTTGAAACTCACTTGAAATTGTAAAGTAGTATGTGTTTAAATTGAAAGTATAAGGATTAAAGTGGAAGTATTGGGACGATTGGTGTACTCTTAATCTTTTCCTAGTTTAATTGATGGTTGGTTACTAAGAATTAGTGTTCTCGTATACATATAGAAGAAAATGGAAATTGAATACCCCCTTTTAAAGTGTTTTTGAATTTTATAGCTGAAAGAAAAATACAGCATTTTACAGTTTGAAGGTTCATTGACTTCTAAAATTTAACATTTTCAAGAAAAATCCACTTTCGAATTTTGTATCTGCAGGCAAGGAGCCACAAAGAATTTGTATGTCGAATGAAGGAGTACATGCCAAGATCAGTGTTTATTGATGAGACAGTGAAGGCAATCGGAAACCATTTCTCAGTAAATCGTGTAGACTTGGATGTAGATGTTGCTGCTTATGATGCAGGGTTTAATCACTCCACTAGGATTTTGATGAAGCAAGAACTCGAGGAAGCTCTGTCAAGTAGTTAAGTTCACAGTGCAGAAAAAAAATTTATCAAGAAAATTTATTTTTAGACATTTATTATCAATTATTGCAGGTGAATTTGGCTCTAGCTTTGTTGGGGTTGAGCTCTTTTTTATTTTTATTTTATTTTATGGGTGATAGATCCTTAACACTAGAAATAGTGGAGAAGCCTTTTTGTTCGAACTTTCGATGTGCAATTGCTTGGATGTATGAATGAAATATTAATTTTGAGTGAGACCCACCCATGTTTTTGGTTGATTTCGAACCCGAAACACGCCCATGTGTAGTGCTCTGATGCCCCCATTCAAACAAGTTTGTATTGAACAAAATGTGTACTTTTGACTTTCTTGTGCTAGAATTGTGGCCTAAAGTACCGAACATTCTTATTTGAAAAGATTAGGCTTGGAATTATTGAAAGAACTCATCACAAGAAAGAACAGAGGTTTTTTGTTTGACCTTCCCAAAAACTTATTCTACAATGTGAGGGTTTTTATCATTGTTTGTTCTAATTATTTGAAGTCGGCTGTAGAGATGATTTTGTAAAGGTCATATCGGATAGTAGATAGACACTTTTATTCTCACTTTTTTTCTTCTTTTTTTTTTTTTTTCCCTTCTTTTTGCTTTTAAAATGACTTTTCTTTAAATGTCTTTGATCATGAAAAAAGTATCATAAAATGTTTCTTGAATTTTTTTTATCCTTTGATTAGCATATAGTGTTTTATTGTATGTAATCTAATAATAGAAACTTTCGGATAATTTTTATGATATTTTTTTATGATCAAGATTAATTTTCATGGGGATATGAAAGTAGGGGAGATAGACGAGCGCTGTGAATGTGGTCACCGTTTTAACAGACTGAGCCCAACAACCTTGTCGCCAAAAGCATCCTAACAAACTCACGTGAGGAGAAAGCATAGATTCTCAGAACATTATGCTCAGACCAGAATGAATGAATGTGAGAGAGAGAGAGAGAGAGAGAGAGAGAGAGAGAGAGAGAATTAATTGGCATAATGAATGCATGGGAGAGGAAAGTTGGGTCTCACAAGTAAGATCTGTACCTGAATTCTGCAGTCCCATGAGAATGGGGTGTCTGAAAAGTTCACTTTTTTTTTTGGTTTATTATGTGGTGGTCATCTCTACAAAATTGAATGAGTTAATTAGTAGAAAGTAGTAAAATGGGGTTCAGTTTTGTGTATTATAAAAAAAAAGGGACAATTACTTGACAGTTGAGGTAGAAAATAAAAATTACAAATTAATAAAAAATTATAATATTAATAATTAATTTTTATAATATTTTTCACTTGTTGATAAATAAGTATCACTGACACAATGTTAGTTCTCCCTTAAAAAAATTGTTAAATTACTGAACACACAATAGATGGTAAAATGTGTGTTAAGGAAAAGTAAGACTTATTTTAATGTATTCAATTAAAAAAATATATTGTAGTTTTTTTATGCAAGTTGAATTTCTTTTTATATTTTAAACTTTAATTATTCCATATTACATCAGTTTTATAAATAAATAAATAAAAATTGGATAAATTACACTAATCTCCCAGAGGATTTGAAAAAATGTAGCAAGTTCCATTAGTTTAGCATAATTACAATTCTCTTTCTTTTCATTTGTTAGTCGTATAAATAAAAAATGATATTGTCACATCTTTTACATGAAAATGTATATTTTGTTTTGTGTCTTTATATCATCTGCATTAGTTTTGATATCTTTAATTTTAATAAAAAGAAAATTAACGTAATTATGTCAAAACTGTAAAACTTGTTTTATTTTTTCCAAACTTCAAGAAAGGTAGTGTAATTTACTAAATAATTTATAAGTATAAAAAAAATTTCAAATAAATTTACTACCTTAGTCAAAGAGATGCGATGAGAGATCCTTCCTTGCTGGTGATCTTAATTTGTGTCTAGACTTGAAGATGAATGAAACATGCATGCACGCGCACATGATATCTCAACTGTTGATTGATATAAATCTCATATTAGAATCATAATGAGTGCCGCTCAGTGCCAGAGCCACATGGGACTGGGGTCACGTGCCGCTGGATTTTTTTTTTTTTTTTTTTTTTTAACATATGTATATAAATAAAATTTTAAATAAAATAAAATGTCAAGAGTATTTCTAAATTTATGAAAATAATAGTGATTGTTTTATTGAAAACGAAATGACTAAAACAAATTATATTTTTATATATAAAAATTTTATGAAAAAATCTTAATATAAATGTAATATCTATCATTATTGATATGCAAATATAATTAATCTTGAAAAATTATTCAATAATTCTGAAATACCACGTGGTTATATTCCAAGCCAATCACCAATTACTTAGTCCTCATGTTGTTCCTCATTTCTAACATAAATTGTGGGCCCCTACCTTTCTCTACCAATCAAAATCTTATGGAGCACCACGTGTCTATGTTCTGAAAGTACTGAATAGTCACCCTTGTATATATGTAAAAATTCCATACTTCGAGAATACTGAATAATCATCCCTATACATATGTAAAAATTATTAGAGTATTAGTTATATTTATATAAAGTTCACCCTTCATATATTGTTTTACTATTGGTTGGTGATATCATATGTCAATAATGACGTGATATTACTACTATATGAAATATTTACTCAAATTTTGTAAAAATTTGATTTATTTTACCATTATATAATTTATTTTAGGAATTAAATATATAACTGTTTTTATATTATCCATGATATACTAGTTACACGCAATACTTTCTTTTCGATTTTACTCGAAGTTAATTGTAAAATTTTATATGAAATACTTTTGTAATAATTTATTAAGTTTTTGTACTTAATATTAATTCAAAAATTATTATTACCTTTTTATTGTTGGTTATGAGAAAAAAAATATTAAAGTTGTAATCAAGAAGTGCCCCTTCTGATTTAGTTTCCTGACTCCGCCACTGGTGCCACTATTAGCACTCCGTCAATTATTTTGAATTTTTTTATATTCACACTTATAAATAGTAAAATCCTTAAAAAAAAAATTCCCCCAAATAATATAAAAATTATCATTATAAAAATATTTCACCCATTCAAATGCACACCCCTCACACTTCCAAAAGCATCTCTCCGAAAACCCTAACAAAACCCACAACGATGGAACCTCCCAAAGTCAATAGAATTAAGAAGTTTTTTCTCTATTTCATTACGAGATTTGTCAATTTGTTTGATTTTTTTTTTTCTATTACGTCTTTTCACACACACAGCACAATCCACTTTCATATTTCTTTAGTTAACTTTTTGTCTTTTATCCATGCCCTCACTGTATTTGTATGCTCTTTGTGTGAGCAAAATTGGGTAAGATTTCACCACCCGATCAATCAACATCCTTTGTTTGCTTGCTTCTACTACTGCTTCGACTATTTGTTCTCGAACAAATAAGAAATGTTCAGTTCCATGTTTCCAAACAAATAAACAATGTTCAGGCATGTGTTCCCAAATTTCGATCATATGTGTTTGGAAGTTCAATCCCGAAAAAATAATGAATAGTTTTTATTATTTTTGTTATTTTTTTTCAAGAAACTTACTCTTACAAGGCCAATCTTCTTTGAGCTAAGAATACCATCAAAACTATGAACATCTTATAAGTTTTTTATTGTTGTACTCCTCTCGTCATAGAGTTGTGATTGCCGGAAAATGCCCACTTATTGTCATTGCCAAATAAGTGTATGTAATTAATTGGTTATTACCGTTGCTGCCGAAGGGTTTTTAAGATTTTGAGGATGAGTAGATTTTGAAGGTGGAATTTGAAAAAGATGAATGGGTGGGGATGGAGGTAAGTGCTCTCATAAACCTTAACTTATGACGTAGTGGGTGTGTAGACTTAATTGTGAGATAAGGTATTCCAAAATTATTAATGTCTATTTTAATAATTCCATTTGAAATTATTATTGTAATAAAAAAATTAAAAATTAAAAGTCCAAAATAATTGATATGTAATAATAATCATGCTCATCACAATGATGATCGGATGAGATATGTGTGCTGCTTTTTCTTCAACAAGCAACATTTAAGCAAAAAACATCACACTTAAAAAAAAAAAAAAAAAAAAAAAAAAATCAATCTAAGAACACATAAATCTAGACACAAACGGCTCAGGATTTTACCTTTTTTTAATGAGTTTCACACCCTATATGAAAGGATTGTATCCGAATCTGTGATTGATTTTTGTATGAATACGATAAATGGCAAGACAATGACATTTCTTTATCAGTTGCATCATTGAGTTCTGGTCAGGATGGTTACAAGGAAAATGGAAAGAGGGGGTTACAAGGAATTGATGCTCTCTCTATATATATTTCTTTCTCTATCACCGCGTATCAACACAAACCTCTTTTTTTTTTGTGGTCTGAGTTCAAGTGGTTCCAACTCCAAGGAAGTCTATAAATGGTGGTGGAGATGGAGAAACATTGGTGGTGGTCTCACCCTCATGAAAATGGCTTGTTGCTGTGTTATCTGCAGCAATAAGTGATGGAGTTGATGATGGTTCAGTGACTGAGACTTGATCAGATGTTGTTGATACCATGTTCTCTGATACACATGAAATTAACATATGGTTGCAGCAGCTAGGTGAGTGTTGCATTGCCATCAACTGTGAAGGATGGTGGTGGTGACAGTGACAAGGATATAGACCTGTTAAAATGGTGGAATCATCTCTTTTCATATCCCAAAACCTTCTCTCCCTAATAAAACTAGTCATGCCATTCCTCTTTACACCTGCAAAATGTATAAACAAATGAAACTGTAAACTAAACCGCAATTAACAGTAGAAGGCATACGTTAACACTACAACAGATAAGAGTTTTAGAAATTAAATTTTTTGATCTTTAAAAATAAAAATTTTGTTACAAAAGATATTTAGGAACCAATTTTTATCGTCAGGAAGATAGTCGCTAAAAGGTCGTTTTGAAAAGTCAAAAACAAGACTTTTAGAGATAAAATTTTGAAAATGTTACTAATAAATAAACTTTTAGGGACAAAATAATTTGAACTCAAAATAGTTTATTTTTTGAGACAAAAAATTTGCTCCCAAAAGGATAATAATTTGTCACTAATGTCCAATTTTCGTTGTTAAAAATATAATAACGATACTTTTTGTAACAAAAATATTTGGTTTCTAAAAATTAATTTTGTCCTTAAATTTTTGTCTCTAAAATTTTAATGTTTTTTTATAGTATAACAAGTGTTGGATACTGATTTGTATCGAGATTGAGGTGAAAAGTGTGTTTAAAAATAGTTGATAAGGTGAAAAAGTGTTTTTGATCTTTTCCTTGAAGATTAGAGCCATATACTTGCTTAGATTTGGTCGAGAAATTTGAAAAGAAATTTGAAAAGGAAAGAAAAAGTAAATGAAATATGAATAAAATATATCTACATTTCACATATACATTTTCTCTTTCTTTTTTTCTATTTATTTTTAAATCTCCCAACTAAATACAGCGTTGGTGTTATATGGTGTATGTAGTGCCGAAAGAGTTAAATGTGAATGAGTTTACTAATCAGGGTTATCGCAAAACTTTCTCCATTTAGGGCTTAAAACATAAAAATAAGACTTGCCAATGAAATTTGAGTACGATGGAAGGATTATAGTCTAAGTAGAATATCAAGATATTAAATTAAACGAAACATTGGATATATATATTTTTTAAATGAAGTGGTAAATAAATTTGAGTAGGGGTATTATGATGAATTCATACATTTTAATTTCTTTAACAAATATATATGTATACACTTCATTTTTAGAAGATAAAAGTAATATTTGTATAGTTAAAAAATATTGGGTCTTCTTTTATGTAATTAACCCTAGGGGTTGTACTTGAACTGTGTTGAACAGACACTGGACTTAATAAAAGACAAAAATAAAAGACGTGTGTGTGTGTTTTTTTTTTTAATGATTAATCACTGAGAAGAGAAGCACAAAAACCCAAAAGGCACACAATAGGGGGGTGGGGGAAATGGATCTAAAAGACAAACCAGTAAAGAAATCAAAAGGTATCTGGTCTGCAAAACCTCCACAACTCTCTGAAGCATGGTCAACCAACAAATCTCTTTCACCACTGGTGATCATATTGTGGACACCATTATTAAATCCACCAAGACCAAGAGAAGAAGCTCCAAATTGGAACTGTGTTTGTGTTGGTGGGTGGTTGTTGATCATAAAATTTCCATTACAGAATCTGAAGCTGTTTTGCCTTGTTGTTGACTCAGTTTGACTCAGTTTTCTTCTCCTATGAGCAGTCGACTGGTCTCTGAATTTTCTAGCCATTAAAACATGCCAGTGGTTCTTGACAGCATTGTCAGTTCTTCCAGGGAAAAGCCTAGCAATCATTGCCCATCTGTTTCCATACACTCTGTGAGCTGCCATAAGTCTCTCTTCTTCTTCTTCACTGAATGCTCTTCTGTTGATCTTTGGGTCCAGTTGGTTAAACCATCTTAATCTACAACTCTTACCTTCAATTCCATCAAAGATTAATTAATAAGCAAGAACAGAAAAGTTAACATGATTTATATACACACATGCAGTTTGTTTGTTTGTTTGATTGTGTTTTCATTTTCATTATTATCGTATTTTTATAAAACAAAATAATAGAAAGTTCAAAATAGCTATTTTTTTTTTTTTTTTATGATTTTCATTTTTTATATGAAATTGTTTTTGAAAGTTTGAAACAAACTTTTCAGTATTTCCTAAAAAGTTGGTTTCAAAAATTGTTTTCAGAAACAAAAAAATAAAAAGTTAGAAAATAGTCTCTTTTTTTTATTATTGATATCATTTTTGTAAGAGAACATTTTTTGAAATTTCTAAAATTTCTCTATAGTATTTAAAAAAATAAAAAAAGAATTGTAGAAACTGTTCTAACAAACAGTTGGACGAACAAAAAGCACACAACTCAGAAAAATCTTTGTGATGGTTTTTATACACATAAAATACCCTTATACATAGTAATTGTCATGATTCTAATATCTTTAATTGTTTCAAATAATTATCATAATTATTTTAAATTTCACATATACATAGTGTGTATTCACCCACAGCACACCTCTAGTATATATAGAAAAAATTCAAAAATAACTTTTTGTTGTTTTCTAAGAAGATACTCTTTGAAAAGCTATGTTTTGAGAAAATAAAAACACAAAAACACAAGCAAACATCTTACATAGACATACATGTATATATATATATAGATAGATAGATAGATATAGATATATACCTGATCTTCCTTCCAAATTCTCAGCAATATGGTTCCAATTCTGAGGGCCATAAAGAGCAACAAGTTCTCTAAGTTTAGAATCCTCAGCTGGCCTCCAATGCCCTCTTCCACAAACCTTTGAATCCATTTCCTCTTCCATACTAGTATCTGTTTCATTAGGTTTCATTTCTTCAGACCCATGATGATTATGATGATGATGATGATGATGATCAGCTCTCTCACTTTCACAGCTGGTAGTAGTAGTATTAGCAGCACAGTTTTCCATTAATGGAGGAGAGTTGCTGTTGTTGTTGTTGTTGTTGGTGTTGTTATGGTGAGGAGTTAAGAAACTATGAAGAGAACCCATTGATGATCGAATTGAATTAGAGATGATGAGGGGGAGGGAGGGAGTTGTATAAAAATGAGATTGTTGTTGAGCTGTTGGCCATAGCCATCATTTTCTTGAGAGAGGGAGTTGAAGTGTGTGTGAGGGAAAAAAGGGTTTGTTCTAACAGAAAAAAGGCACTAGACACACACAGTCTACAGCTAAGTCACCTAAATCAGCCAGATTGGGTGGGGCCGGTGGGCGAACTTTGGTCTGCACTCGTTGACTGACACTTATTATATTTATTTATATTTTTAATAAATTATAAATACACCGTTTAAAATTTATTTAAAATATAAATTATTTTTTATAATTTTAAAAATTATAAATATTTTTTTTATCAAAAAAAAGTATTTAATAGAATTAACACAAAATAAAATTATAACTATTTTTCTATATAATAATAAAATAATATAAATTATTAATTGATTTGATTATTTATTAATAATAAGGATTATTTGTTATACAATTATAAACTTAAAAGAGTAAGGTATAATTTTCAAAATTATAGCAGACAGTTTGTATTTTGGACAATCTCAAGAATTTATTTATAATTTATCCTTATATATATTTTTTTAGGTTTGAAATGCACCGGAACAGACCACCTAAGTAACGCACACACGCATGGGTATACGGTAGCAGCAATATAACTAATTTTCTACATTTTGCATTTACTTGCATTGTTATTCAAGTTCTGACGTTACTCACTGGATGATGGGATGATAAATTAAAATATTTAAACTAATTTTATTTTTTATATTTTTTTAATCATTAATATCTCATACACAAGTGAGTTTAAGAATTAACTTATATATATATATTTACACATATTTTCAAATGAATGTGACGTTAGCAAGAATGTAAGATAATATATATGTAGAAAAATAGATACTTGTATTTTCATATTTTGTTTTGAGCAATGTTTGAAATTTTAATATACATAATATATATATATATATATAAATTTAATAAAATACTCACTGATTTTTTTTTTTTTTTTTTTGGGGTGAAAACAGAGCAGCATATATTAAAATAGAGAAACATGAACAGTTCTAGAATATAAAACCCATACACCATCGTCATACAATTATTTAGATAAACAAGGAGGAGCAGAATCTAATACAACGAAATTATCAATGGCATAGTTGCCTTGATTAGCTAAAATGTCCGCATACTTGTTGGCTTCCTGAAAGATATGATCAACCGTTGAGATCCTTAGCTGCTTTTATGAGATACCTACAATCACATAGGAGATTACTAAAATGGCGCCGAGAAGATTGTTCATGCATTAGCAAGTTGATCATTTCTTTTGCATCAGATTCAACATGAATTTCTAACAAATTTAAGTCTATTGCTAGCATCAACCCATCTCAGAGAGCCCATAACTCAGCCTCTAATGTTGAAGCTGTGTCTATATTTCTCATGAATTTTGTTACCCATCTACCCAAATTATCTCGAATAATGCCACCTCCTCTTGCTCGATTAGGGGATTCTTTTGATGCTCCACCTATATTTGTAATAACTCGAAAATTTAGATTGTCCTTTAAATTTTATATTAGTATTATGGTTATATGTGATAATATATTATTAAAAAATAAATAAATATAACCCTGGTAATAATAATAATAATAAATAAATAAATATAATAATAACAAATCTACGATAATAACAAATCTAAGCAAGAATTCAGGTGTGTATTTGCTGGACTACTAAACCTTAGCCATCTGGACAGTCTAGGATGGAGGAGGATGAATCAGTCAATTTAGATCATTAGTGCACCTAGGCTCTGTGTGTGTATATATATATATATAAAGGGATGAGTGAGGCTGTAAGTGTATATGGAGAAAGGAAAAAGAAATAGAAAGAAAAAGGGAAGCGAAGAAACAGCCGTAGAAAGGTAGTAAAAATAAGAAGAAAATAATAAGGATCAATATTATATTATATCTTGAGTCATCATAATATATTTTACGTATATTTTGATTTACCATAATTTATTTTATACAGGTTATGTTTTATAAATTATATTAATATTTCAATTACATGGGTTATTTTCTGAACTCTGTTTGTTTAAAATGAAACCCATGGATATGTTTGTTTAAATTTTAGAAACTATTTGACTATGACCTTATAAACAATTATGTTTTGTAAGTACCATCACGGAAGTCCCACGCCTTGAGGGACTTAAATAACCATTGGTCTCTGTTTGGTTACTTTGTGGCTTCTATTGACATTTGTTCTGTGAGGAGCAAAATATTGTGCAGAGATAAGTACTACACTATTGTGAGAGCCACCTCTATAATTCGTACGAGCTACCTCTTGAATCCATATCTCTGTATTGTTATAAATCCATTGACTTCTGTTTTGACTGTCACTCATGTGACTTATGTTCTATTATGTGCCTGTTTGCCAGAAATTATTTACAGCTTATTTCAGCTTTTAGCTTAATTTAAGCTATTTTGATGTGTTTGGTTTAGCTTATAGCTTATAGCTTATAGCTTTGTGGAAGTCAGAAATCAGCTTATTTTTTGAGTGGGGCAGGAGATGCTTTAAGAATAAGCTGGAAATCAGCTTAAGCTGAAAGTTATAAGCTATAAGCTGTTTAGGCATAAGCTATAAGCACTTTTCCACAGCTCTACCAAACAGGGTTTATGTTATGTTCGGTACCGTGGTTATGCTTATTTATTTACATAATCTTAATTTTGCTACTTAAATGATTATTATTTCAGACTAAATTATTTTAAATATTTTAGTTACATAACTATCCATGGTTATTTTGTGTCCCTTATACTCTTGGCATAATATTTCTAACTCTGCCATGTGCTTATACCTGTTTACCAATTTTCAGGAAATAGTGCAATTCAATAATAGTTTTTGGAAAGTCTTAGACGCGAGGTTGCGGAATAAACACACACAACACTTTATGATATTTTTCTATGTAAATATCGGCCTTTTGGTCAATAAATTTTGTAATAAAAATAGAAGCTCCAATAAATATTTTGGTACCCTCACTTAAATATTATTTCCGCTTGAGTTTATTAATTTGTTTAAGAATTGACCAGAGGTAATTTTAGTTACTGACCATCACGAGACTTAACCCTTGGGTACGAAGAACGGGTCATGACAAATGGTATCAGAGCCTAGATTTTTTAAATTATTTTTATAAAAAGCATTGGAGCATAAGATACATGCACAAATAGGATGGAGGAAACGTTGAGTTAAATTCCAGGTTGTATTTAAATTAAATATTTGTGTAGTAACAATCGCGGTATATATAATTATGTTATTTCATTAAATTTTATAATTAAGATGAGTTATTTGTTACTTTATATAAAATTGTATATATCTTTCATGTATATACTGAATAATTTGAAAAAAAAAATTTTAAAAAAAAAAAATCGTGGTTTCAAATATGCAATCTTTCAAAATTTATAAAAAAAAATTTAAAAAAAAAAGATACTAATTTTGAAACTATTTCCCATCAGTGGAAAGTTCATGGATAAAAGAAATGGAAATTCATCTGAAATTTCTTCAACTCCTGCATATGACTCTGTCATTTCATTTCCAGTCGCTTGTTTAATTGTGTTCTCTCTTTTTTTCGAAAATAAAACCAATGAAAAGTTTTTGAAATCACCCATTGTTTCTCATTTTGACCCAACACAGTTTTGACAAATAAACAGCGAGTTATTTTTGGTAATTTTTTGAGGTAATTAATCATCAAATTTATTCTCAGACTAATCATCAAATTTATTTATATATATATATATATATAAGAATGCAGTTAAATGTTTCCAATATTCACTAATAGATTTAGAAAAGATTAATATATCATCAATGTAGACAATAGAAAAATGACTAAATGGGTTAAATATATCATTAATTATATTTTGAAATTCACTAGGAGCATTTTTTAATCCAAATGGCATGACATTCCATTCATAGTGACCAAAGGGTGTAGTGAAAGCAGTTTTATATCAATCTTTAAGATAAATTTGAATTTGCCAAAAATCACTTTTAAATCAAATTTACTAAAAATAACAGCTTGAGTAAGTCGTTTAATCAAATCTTTTTTATTAAGAATAGGATATTTAATCCATTCTAAAACAGCATTTAATGGTTGTTAGTTCTAGTCATTCTCCTTTAGCCAATATTATTATTGATCACCAAGGAACTGAAGTCACAACCTCTCCTTTTAAGTTACATAGTACTGATTCTGAAATTAAAAAAGTTATTGAACAAAATAATTATACAAATCAATGTTTAAAAACAAGTGGAACCCAATTAGATAAAATTGAAGCTCATTTCGATTCAACTATTGTTACATCTAACACAAAATCTCTCGATCAACCATTACTTAATCTTCCTAGTAACCAATCTAAAAGAACTAGTCTAGTTACTAATGATCAATCTACTGCAAAGCTATTGAACAATTATTGACTAAACTTCATACTAATGACACAGGTTCACCCTCTAATAAAAAAGATCTTACTGTATTAAATCAACAATCTATTGATACTATTTCTAATCAATCTCAAACTGATACTACTGATACTGACATACATCAATTAACTCAACAATTTCAACCCTCTACTCTTGCTAAAATTCATTATCCTAAGGTAAATCCTCAAACTACCAAAAATTGGTATTCTCGACTTACACCTCTTGATCTCCAATTTGAATAAACTAATCTTTCTAATCAATTTTCTGTTTTTTCTAAAAAATTATACGAATGGAATATTGATGGTCTCAGTGAAGATCAAATACTTCAAAAATTAAATCATTTATTTATGGTCACAAATAATTATCTTAGTAACTATCTTGAATATACTCAAGCTGAAATTGTCTTATTAATCACTTCTGGTTTTACTGGTATGCTCAAATCTTGGTGGGAGAAATACCTTATTGAAGATCAACGTGAATCCATAATATATGCTAATCAAAAAGATAAAAATGATCTACCTATTTTTGATGAAACTATTGGCTATTACAAACCTGATGGTATTAATACCTTAATCTATACCATAGTTAGACATTTCATAGGAACTCCTACTAATATATATTCTCGCATACATGATCAACTTAGTAATCTTACTTGTCCAACTTTAAGTGATTTTAGATGGTATAAAGATGTTTTAACCTCTAGAGTTATGTTAAGAAAAGACTGTACTAAATCATTTTGGAAAGAAAAATTCATTAATGGCTTACCTAGCCTATTTGCTCACAAAATTAGAGATGTTTTTAGTCAACCTACTAGTGTAATTGAATATGATAATTTAACATATGGTGATATCATTAGCACTATCCAAAAAGAATGATTAAAAATGTGTATTGATCTTAAACTTAGTCAAAAAGCTAATAAAGATAAACATAAAGCTAAATATGAATTAGAAAATTTCTGTGAACAATACGAACTACCTCCTATAGCACCCTCTCGTAGAAAAACACACAAATACTCCAAATATAAACATAAATCATCCTATTCTAATAAATACAAAAAGAATTATTCACCTTCTAAATTAAATGATAAATTTTATACTAAACCAAAAAAGAAATATTACAAATTTAAATCACATCCGAAATCTAAATCTAATAAGGATATAACCTGTTATAACTGTGGTCAAAAAGGTCATTATGCTACCAAATGTAAAGAAAAACAAAAATTAAAGGACAAAATTAGTTAACTTCAAATTAATGATGAATCAAAAATTCAATTATTTGAAATCTTTCAATTAAATCAATTTGTTAATGATTCCTCTTCTGATAATCCTACTACTTCCTCCAATTACCATTCACCCAGTGAAGAATCTGGTAATGATAATATTGAATTAGGATGCAATGATGTTTGTTGTAAACTTGCAAAACAAATTACTGTTTTTACTAAACAAAATTAAGAAGAATCTGCTCTTATTGAATTAATTAGTCGTCTTGATGATCCAGAATTAAAAAAGAAATACACTGATAAATTGAAATCCTTATTAACCAATCGTGATCACAAACCTAAGTTCGATAAACCAATTATCAATTTATCTAAAACCCTAGAAAGATTTAAAACTAAACACAAAGAAATTACTCTTCAAGATTTACAACAAGAAATCAATCAAATTAAACAAACTATTAAAGATTTGCAGAATAAAGATAAATCTTTAGAAGATGAAATTATTACATTAAAACTTAATCAAAGTCTAGACAATTTCCAAAATAATCCACAAGAATCTCCTAATGAATCTGAACATAATTCTGAAAATGATTCTGATCATTCAAATCCTGATAAATTATTATTTGATAATCGATCACAATCCCATAATCTTGACGATAAACGATTAAATTTAATTAATAAAATCTGTATGCAAAAATGGTATTCAAAAATCAAAATAATTGTCAATAATTTTGAATTAGAATTAATTGCTTTAATTGATACTTGTGCTGATTTAAATTGTATTAAAAAAGGTTTACTTCCTACTAAATATTATGAGAAATGTCATAAGAAATTAACTTCTGCTAATGATAGTAAAATGCATATTAAATATAAATTACCTAAAGTTCATATTTGTCAAAATAATGTTTGTTTCAAAACCTCATTTGTTTTAGTTAAAAATATGACTGATAAAATCATTTTAGGAACTCCATTTATCTATTTATTATATCCATTTACTATATCTAGTGAAGAAATAACTACTCATGTTTTAGGACAACCTGTTATATTTAAATTTTTATCTCCACCTGAAATGTTAGAATTAAATCAATTAAAAGATTGTTCTATTTCTCACACAATTAATAGATTAACTCGACAATTAAATTTTCTTAAAGAAGAAATTAATTATAAAAGAATTGATCAACAATTAACTGATCCAGTTATTATTTCTCAAATTAATGAATTCAAATTAAAATTAGAATCAACTATTTGTTCTACATTACCTGCTGCATTCTGGCATAGAAAAAAGCATGTAGTTACATTGTCATATATTAAGAATTTTAATGAACGGCAAATTCCTACTAAATCTAAACCTATTCAAATGAATCATGAATTACTTGAAATGTGTAAAAAAGAAACAAATGAATTATTAAGAAATCGAATAATTAGCCCAAGTAATCACCCTGGTCTTGCCCTGCTTTTTATGTTAATAAAAATGCTGAATTAGAACGAGGTGTCCCTCGACTAGTCATTAATTATAAACCATTAAATGATGATTTAGAATGGATTAGATACCCTATTCGTAATAAAAAAGATTTGATTAAACGACTTACTCAAGCTGTTATTTTTAGTAAATTTGATTTAAAAGTAGTTTTTGGCAAATTCAAATTCATCCTAACGATAGATATAAAACTGCTTTCACTGCACCCTTTGGTCACTATGAATGGAATGTCATGCCATTTGGATTAAAAAATGCTCCTAGTGAATTTCAAAATGTAATGAATGATATATTTAACCCATTTAGTCATTTTTCTATTGTCTACATTGATGATATATTAATCTTTTCTAAATCAATTAGTGAACATCGGAAACATTTAACTGCATTCTTTTATACAATTAAAAGTCATGGTTTAGTCATATCTGTTCCCAAAATTAAATTGTTTCAAACTAAAATTCGATTCTTAGGTTATGATATTCACCACAATACTATTCTACCTATTAGTTGCTCCATTGAGTTTGCGTCTAAGTTTCCTGATGAAATTCTTGATAAAACCCAATTACAAAGGTTCTTAGGATCACTCAATTACTGTCACGACCCGAACCCGCCCCTATGGGTTAAGGCCATAACCGGCCAGGAATCGTGTGATTACCTATGGCCTCAAACCAAATAAATCAAAACTCATCAAAGATAAAAGAGCCAAACGGAAGCAATTCAAAAACTTTGTCCATAGAGCCATGCTTAAATGCACACTATAACATTCCAAACATTTATATGTTAATAACTCACATCAAAATATGTACTAACACAAAACGCTATACATACAGGATCATACAGATTTAAGTCAGTCAAACCCAAGTCTTATATACAAAAGTAGTCCAACGTATTCGCCAAATAACAAAACTATAAACAAGGTCAAAGGCGAAGACAGTCTCGTGCGTGAGATGTTTGGGTTGACTCCTCAAAACTTAAACTGTTTCTCACAAGTTCACCGGGGCTGGTTCTGGACGTCCCTTGGCTCACCTACATATACATGAATGAGCGTAAGCGAATGCCCAGTGAATAATATCAAATGAGGAAGATATACAAGTAATCATTGAAACAGTACAGCAAACGGCCTTCGGCCCAATCATTTATATCCATCGGCCTTTGGCCCAATCATTTATATCCATCATTCATATCCATCGGCCTTCGGCCCAATCATCCATGTCTATCATTCGTATCCATCGGCCTTCGGCCCAATCATTCATGTCAATTGGCCTTTGGCCCAATCATTCGTATCAATCGGCCTTTGGCCCAATCATTCGCATCAATTGGCCTTTGGCCCAATTATTTATATCAATCGGCCTTTGGCCCAATCATTCGTATCAATTGGCCTTTGGCCCAATTATTTATATCAATCGGCCTTTGGCCCAATTATTTATATCAATCGGCCTTTGGCCCAATCATTCGTATTAATCGGCCTTTGGCCCAATTATTTATATCAATCGTTGTCCACCATTCAAATTAATGAACTTATAAAACTTACATATGAGTAAACAATTGGACAACAGTATATTTCAAATATCTTGTTAAGATATTACTCACAGTGATCGGCTCGTGGATTTGCCCCGGAGCTTGACCCTACACATTTCATGAACACAAAAGGGTCACCAACAATTCAATCCGTTCCTTAATTCACATATTCCTCTTTAAGTTTTATTCTTGTCCCATTAACTCCTTTACAATGCTTAACATATGCCTAACAGTGATTACAAGTGAAAGAGAACGGAAAATAAAACACAGAACGCATGAACAAAATTTCAGCAGGTCCCCGCCGGCGTGGACTTCACTTCAGCGGACCCAAGAGGCCTGCAAAAGTACTGGTTACCTCAAAATTACGCTCGAGCGTGAGTTAGGGCGCTCAAGCGGAAGGCCTGTCTATAAAAGCTCCCCGCTCGAGCGTAAAACATCCCGCTCGAGCGAACATCCAACTCTGCAAAAAGTGTTGGGAGCACGATTTTCCCGCTCAAGCGGCACTTTCCCCGCTCGAGCGGCCATCAAAAATCTGGGTTTTCCAGATTGAGTTCTTGAGCTCCAATTCGAATTCCAACCAACCAAATATGCATGCAATGGCTCAAATTACACATTTATACATGTTAACATGCTACCAATACAAGATTACAACATTAGGGAGCTCAATATCAAGAATTACACACTTGCATGCCTCAAATTGACACCAAATTCAACTCTATCATGTATATTCATGCATTTCAAGCTCCCATCCTCAATTATTCAAACATGCATGGTCATCTTGACTTTATTTTCATTTCAAAAGATGCAAAATCAAACTTCAAATCTTGCTTAATTGACATGATACATGCTATTTTAAGTTAATTTCTTACATGTATGCATATATCAAGCTTTCCTTCAACAAAGCCAACCCAATTTCATTCAATTTTACTCTTGGTCACCTGATTAGCTTGGATATACACAAAATTACAAATTACAATCAAGGATTACTGACCTAGGAGCTTAATTCTCACAATCTATGATCAAGTCTTGAATGATCTTCAAGGTTCCCAAGCTTTAGGCTAAAATTTGCACAACTTCTCTCCCTTTCTCTCACTAAGACCGGATCTCCCTCTCTCTCAATAGTGTTTCTCAGATTTTGAGTTCAATAGAATTAAAGGAGAGTGAAATGTTAATATACAACAAGCCCCACTAACATACTATTTTAATATAAAATAGTCGGGCACTCAAATTATCAACTTAATCAGTTTAATCTGACCAGAATAAATTTCTAATTAATTTTCACCGTAAGCTCTAAAAATTATACCAATCACAAGGGCGCAATCAATTCTGGGTTCTGTGGCCGATAAGGCCCTCAATTTAATTTCCAAAGCTGATTATTCAAACAGATATTCCTACGGTGAACAGATAGAATTTCAAAATCACATATATTCACATAATGGCACACAAAATCACGCTAAACACATAATCATACTCAAATTAAGGACCGATTAGCATATTACGGAACAGGGGTATCACAGTTACATTGCTGAGTTCTATAAAGACCTTAGGAAAACTTGTCAACCTCTGTTTGATAGGTTAAAGGATAATCATCTTCCTTGGTCTTCTGTTCATACTGCTATTGTTCAACAAGTCAAACAATATGTTAAGTCTCTTCCTTGTCTTGGTATTCCTGTTGCGAATTCATTCAAAATCATTCAAACTGATACTTCTGATATTGGTTATGGTGGCATTCTTCTTTAGAAAGTCACTCCCCAATCATCTAAACAACTTGTTCGTTATCACTCTGGTGTCTGGAATAAAGCACAATTAAATTATAGTACTATTAAAAAAGAAATTTTATCTACTATTTTATGTATTAGTAAATTTCAAGATGATATTTTAAATTAAAATTTTTTATTTTGTGTTGATTGCAAATCTGCTAAGTATGTTTTAGAAAAAGATGTTTAAAATCTTGCTAGTAAACAAATTTTTGCTCGTTGACAATCTATTTTAAGTATTTTTTATTTTGATATTGAGTATTTACCTTGTTGTTAAAATTCTATTCCTGATTTTATTACCCGAGAATTTTTACAGGGGGGTAAGGGATGAGTGCTACTCCACATATTGCCTATCATAAAACCCAAATTACCCATTACCAAACCTTGATTCAACAATTAACCTATCGTTTTCACCGCCTTAAATTAGCCAGAAAAACTACTAAACGTGCTCAGTATATTAATTACCATCAGATTCAATCTCGTAGAAATTTACTTGCTCATAATTACAACTGTTTGAATCATCATCAAACTTATCTTGATCTTCTTAGCGGTTGCTAACCCTTGTTTCTTGATCAAACAGATGTCTCGCCCAAGGCCTCCTCCTAGTAAGGCTTTGGTCCCTTCTTCTGATAAACCTCCTTTTATTCCTCCTTTGGAATTAGTAACCCAATATCATCCGATTGAAATGATTAACCGTTACCAAGTTCTTGGTAACATTCCTAGACCTAATTACTCTTCTGCTTTGGCTACTGATCCCCTTGCTTTTTCCGATAGCGGTTTCAATTACTCCATTTCCTGCGAGTCCAATCAGGTTTGCCCGATCTGACTATGTTAAATCAACTACCACTAATCTCTTTTTCAAAGAGCCTAGTCATCCCAAAAGTCAAACTGTTCATGATTTTACTAAATCATTCTTTGGCCTTGGATGGCATTTTGTTCCCATGCATCCAGAAAAATCAATTACCTATTATAAAGACATTTTGATCAATCACCAATCAGTTTTGATTAAACCCATTTATGATCGAACCTATTCCAGTAAGGTTCTGTTTCATTCTATTTATATTCACAATATTGTTTCCTTAGCTGAATGGGGTCCTCCTTATCAGCTTCGTGAATTTCCTGGTCACTCAATTCCATACAGTTATCATGATTACATTGATGCTTGGTTGAAGATCTTCTTGTACCAGAATGAAACTTTCAGTCACTCCTGGTTCATTCAATTTAATCAAAAGTTCAAATCAGAATTACCTTCTTGGTTTCTAAGATGGTAGACTCACTATGGCGCCATTTCAGATATCATCCCTGATATCCTGATTGAACAAATCAACTATTTTGCTACTGTTTTTCCATTCACACCTCATCAAAGGAAATTCCTATTATTACTCATTTTTATATCTAAGTATAAAATTCCTTGGATATTTAAATGGCATTATGGTATTTCTAATGATATAATTATCTGGCAACACTCGGTTAAATGGTGGGATAAGTTCACAGTGCATCGCATTGTTGAAATTTTCCAAGCTGAATTCCCAATTAATCAATGTGCTCTTACTCTAGCAATGATTAAAGCCCAACAGACCCCAACTGCTGCCATTTCTCAAGAAAGTCCCAGCCTTCTTCCAATCAACCTTGGAAGCCCCTCATCTAGTGGTTCCAAGCCCAATCCATCTAAGTCAAAATTGGCATCTTCAACTGATAAATCAAAGTCCAAGTATAGCGATCCCGGTTGCCCCTTTACTGTTTAGTTGTGTTCCGAACTCGGTTCCGTGAGGTTGTTAGTTGTATTTGTCTTGTTGCCTGCCTTTAAATCGCTTCGTTTGGGTTTTGGGATGTGTTGGGCTTGGTTGATTCAAGCTGGTAGAGTTTTGGCTCCCATTGTTGTTACACAGTTTTTGGATGGTCCGCTCGAGCGGGTCTTCTTGCGCTCCAGTAGGGTTTACACTCTTCCAGTATTTTGTGTCCCTGCAAAACTTCTGTATGTGTGTTTTCTACGCTCGAGCAGGTTTCATGCGCTCGAGCGGGCTTGTTGGCGCTCGAGCAGGTAGTACTTTTTGGGAGTAAGTTCTGGGAGGGGGAAATCTACGCTCGAGCCGACTGGTTTTCACACTCGAGTGGATGTACTTTACTCCTGTGTCTTGGCGCTCGAGCGGGCCTTATTGCGCTCGAGCGAACCTAGTCTTTTGCTCTTGACGCTTGAGCGTTGTCTTCTCTGCTCGAGCGGGAATGTCGTATATCAGTTGGCAGCTGGGCATTTTGAAATCACTTTTTACACCTTCTCTCTCTCTCTTACTTTTCCAAAAGCATTTTTGAGAGCCTCTCTCTCTCAAAACTCTCTTCTCTCTAGGGTTTGATCTAGTTAGAGTGTCTCCCTTCCCTTTGGCCTTTGTAAAAGTTGTGTTGATCGTCGAGGGCTTCGTTTTGATCCGTGGATCTTGGAGTTTGGAGTATTTTGATCTTCTTCATCTTCTTACTTGGGCTCCGAAATTTGAGGTAGGGATTCCTACTCACTACTATGAGTTTTGACATAGATTTTTAGGCATTTTGTTAAATGGTTGATTTTGGGAGTTAGGGTTTAAAAAGGTTGAAAAGGGGTTTTGTTATTTTGATTCTAAAAATGTGTATTTTGGATTTCAAAATAATGTTATTATTGTTGGTTGTTGATATGTAGACTATTGGGTCAACATTGGAAAATGGGATAGAAAACCCTAATTTGTTGTGCAAGTTAATTGGCATAATTAGTTTGGGAAGATGGTGGTTATATGGAATTGAGTTGGAAATAATGAAATTGGCTCATTATATGGTAGAATGGTGGAGTTGGATTTATTAATCGCTCCCTTTTTAAAACATTGATATTTTATCTGTTGGAGCTTTTATTATCTGTTTAGAAATAATTGCTTGGACTACCGGTAGAGGGTAGTTTTGATTGTTGTAGACAACACATGATGATTAGGCAAACTAAAACTAATCAATTGGTTATGTCATAGAATATGACGGTTGACAGAATACATTAACGTTATGTATTGATTGATTGTGTATAAGACTTGTATGTATATACCTTGTGTGTGTGGGAGGAGATAGGGGATGTACTCCACGGTTTAGGGGAAGATAGAGGATGGACCTCTAAACCGGTTGTTGATTGGGAGAAGATAGGGGATGGACTCCACTGATACAGCTCATATGCTTGTCAGTTAATGTGTTGATATAGCTAATATGCTTATCTAAGGAAGTGTTGGTACAACTCATATGTTTACCATTGGAAGTGTTGATATAGCTAATATGCTTATCTGTTGAAAAGTAGATACAGCTTGTATGCTTGTCTGTTGAGATGTTGATACAACTATTATGTTTATCTATTGTAAGATGGAAAACGTTTAATATGAGTCACTGTCTCATATAAGTGGTTGGTCAGGTTCTGAGCCGTTGATGTAAATTGTGAAGTTGATAAGAAATGGGTTACGAATTGATTTATGGGAATTGAACATTTATCAATTGCTAATGTCTTAGTCATTGCTCATACTGTGTTTAACATATCTCTACTGGGCGTTGGCTCACCCTATATGGGACATCATTTTCAGGTATTGGTAGCATGCCACCTCCAAGGACATAGCTTGGATGATGAGGATGAGAGTTGAAGATCCTTTTGTTTATTTTGTTTGTATTACATGTATATCAAGCCAAAGGCTTCTTTTGTATAGAGTTAGTACTCTTTTTGTGTGTAACCAAGTGTTAACTTGGAAAGCTGTAAGCCCGTAGGGCATTTACTTTTGTTGTTAACATGTAATACTTTTGTAAGAACTACTCTAATGAATAGAAATAGTTGATTTCTCTTGTATCAATTCATGTCTTTAGTGATGGGTTTTATGTATTATCTTGAGGGCGTTACAACTTGGTATCAGAGTGTACCGGGTTCGAATAATTTGGGTACGTGGAAAGTGATTAGTATCACAATGGGTTTGTCTCGCTTGTTAGAGACTTAAGTGTGATGTAATGTGTTTATGTGATAGCATGTTTATGTGACTATTTGGGTATGAGATTTGATTTCTGGGATATCGATTAGATCTTTGGATTTCTGTGAGTCTTGTTGGAAAAGCACTTGATCAATATTGTTTCTAACTGGAACTCCAGTAACGCCTTGGGACTGTCATTATCCAAGAATGAAATTTGTAAGTGCTTATGTATTTATGTGCTTACGTGGAGTGAATTATAGTTGTCCATGCATTAGGACGCAGGTGTTTAGTTTAAGCACATTTATGAATGTGCTAACGTCTTTGTTATCTTTAATAGGATGTCAGGACGGGGTGGTAGGCGTGGTAGGCCTAGGAGGCAGGAAGTGCCTTTACCAGACGACGTTCCGGCAATGCAGGAGGGAGTTGGTCAGGCCAATGTGGCCGAGCCGATGGGTCAGCAAGCTATGGGTGCCTTTGCCCGAGAGATAGCAGGAGCTTTGGGTATTCTCAGAGCTGAGCATCAGGTTGCAGAGGCAGGGCTTTCTTTCTTGAAGAGGGAATTTTTCTGGTCTAACCCGGACGAATTTATTGGAGATCTGAAGGAGCCACTTAAGGCTGACGAGTGGTTGGAACAGATGGAGAAAACATTCGAGATGCTTGGCATCAAGGATGGGGCTCTAAAGGTGACCTTGGCATCCTTCCAATTGAATGGAGATGTGGGTCAATGGTAGAAGTACGAGAAAGGCAATATGGGTAGTGCATGGGGGGCTTTTGTGACTGCCTTCCAGGAGAAGTTCTTGTCTTCGACTGCTAGAGAGAAGCTGAGAGATCAGTTTTGTCGGCTTAAACAACAGGGTTCATCAGTGGCCGAGTTTGAGGCTACTTTTACTAGTCTGTTTAGGTTTGCACCTGAACTTGTGGCGTCCGAAGAACGCTGTTGCTTTGAATTTGAGCGGAAATTGAGGCATGGGCTCAAGTTGAGAGTTGGAGGATCGTTTATTCGGGAGTATAGATGGTTGGTGGATGCTGCTGCTTATATGGAGATTATGATGTAGGAGGAGGATGAGGAGAAACATAACGGCTCCAAGAGGAGCGAAGAGGGCTAGAGTGATGGCAGGAGACAGAAGGATTTCAACCTTCAGCAGTCTCAAGGGGGTTTGCCTAGATCGACCTTTCCAGTGCCGAGTGTAGGTTCTGGGAGAGATAGTCAGGGGGGCTTGACTTGTTTTGCATATGGCCAGCTGGGTCATAAGTCTTCCGTTTGCCCATAGAAGGGAGGGGGTCAGCGAGCTGCTTCTTCTTCAGCTATACCTCAAAGCCAGAGTCAGGACAGGGGCCAGCCTTTGTCTTGCTATCAATGTGGTCAGCCTGGGCACCTGAAGAGGTTTTGCCCACAGTTGAGTGCCACTTCAGGAGTGTCTGGTTCTAGGCAGACGCAAAGTTATTAGCCAGTTCAGTCTGTACAGGCCTCGAGAGCCAATCCGAGAGCTTCGTCATCCCAACAGATAGCGCCTTTATGCTCCTAGAGGTGGCAGGTGGATCGAGGGCCTCTGAGACGCGTGCATCTTTGTTACCGCGTAAGACTTGGTACCGGCTCTATCAGTAGTGAGAGGTACCTTTCTGTTTTGCAACTCGGTTGCTAGTGTGTTGATTGATACGGGTGCATCTCATTCTTTTGTGTCTGCTGCATTTGCATCTGTGTTGGAGTTGGAGTTAGCACTATTAGCATCTCCTATATGTGTTGTATCGCCTGTTAGGGGCGAAAAAATTTTAAAGCACAGATGTAGAGGCTGTGATATAGAGGTCGCCGATCATAAGCTTCCGTTTCCTTTTGTTGTTATGCCCATGAGGGGCTTTGATGTTATTTTGGGTATGGACTGGTTATCGTCATACCGGGCAGTTATTGATTGCTACCGCTAGAGGGTCACTTGTTGTACCGTGAGCGGGGAGTGTTTCCATTTCTTGGGGGATCGGGTTGGTAGTGTTGTACCACCGGGGTATGATCCGCGAGGGCGGAGTGAGCTTAGTGGTCTACTTGCTAGCTTTTTGAGTGGTGAGTGTAATGAAACCCAGATTGTTTTACCGAGGATGGTTTGTGAGTATTCGGATGTCTTTCCCGAGGATCTCGTTGGTTTGCCACCTCACCGTGAGATTGAATTCTCCATTGATTTGGTGCCCAGCACGGCGCTGATTTCTATGGCACCTTATCGTTTTGCCCCAGCCGAGTTGAGTGAGTTGAAGATTCAGCTCCACGAGTTGCTGGATAAGGGATTTGTTCGCCCTAGTGTTTCGCCGTGGGGAGCACCGGCCCTCTTTGCTAAAAAGAAAGATGGTGCCTTGAGATTGTGTATCGACTACCGAAAGTTGAATCGGGCTACGGTCAAAAATAAATACCCGATACCCCGTATAGATGATCTGTTCAACCAGTTGAAGGGTTCCCGTTGTTTCTCTAAGATAGACATGAGATCGGGTTACCATCAATTGAGGGTCAAGGAGGAGGATATTCTGAAGACGGCATTCCGTACGCGGTATGGCCATTTTGAGTTTCTGGTGATGCCATTTGGGCTCATTAATGCACTGGCAGTTTTTATGGATTTGATGAACCGGATATTCTGGGAATTCTTAGATCGTTTTGTAGTCGTCTTCGTGGACGACATTCTTATCTACTCACCTTCTGAGGAGGAGCACGAAGAACACTTGAGAGTGGTGCTTGAGTTACTTAGAGCCCATAAGCTGTATGCCAAGTTTGGGAAGTGTGAGTTTTGGCTAAGGGAAGTCAAATTCTTAGGCCATGTGGTATCCGGGAAAGGGGTGTCTATTGATACATCCAAGATAGAGGCGGTGCAGGATTGGGCACAACCGAAGAGTGTGTTTGAGATCCGTAGTTTTCTAGGATTAGCTGGGTATTACCGCCGGTTTGTGAAGGATTTCTCCAGGTTAGCTTCACCGTTGACTAGGCTGATTAGGAAGGGAGTCAAATTCGTATGGAGTGAGACTTGTGAAAAGTCGTTTCAAGAGCTGAAAGTTAGATTGACCACCGCTCCGGTTTTGATTATTCCGGAGAGAGGGTTGGGTTATGCGGCTTATTGTGATGCTTCATGAGAGGGTTTGGGTTGTGTGTTAATGCAAAAGGGAAAAGTGGTAGCTTATGGCTCACGTCAGTTGAAAATACACGAGAAGAACTACCCTACACATGACCTAAAGCTAGCAGCTGTGATATTTGCCTTGAAATTCTGGAGGCATTATCTATATGGGGAGAAGTTCGAGGTGTTCTCGAACCACAAGAGTTTGAAGTATCGGTTTACACAGAAAGACTTGAACTTGAGGTAGAGAAGGTGGATGGAGTTTATTGAGGATTACGACTTCGAGTTGCATTATCATCCGGGAAGGCCAATGTTGTGGCCAATGCCCTTAGCAGGAAATCCATAGGTGATGTAGCTTGTATAGCCATCCGGGAATAGGAGATGTTGGGGGCACTTGGCGAGTTTGATTTGCTTCTAGGCGAGTTTGTTGAGGCTGCGGCCTTGTTTTCAGTTGTTGCGCAGCCTACCCTTGTGAATAAAGTGTTAGAGGCACAGAGAGGTGACCTTGAGGTAGATTCCCTCCGAGAGAAGATCTCTAGTGGGAAGGTTGAGAAGGGTTTGACGGTGTATCCTGACTTGAGTGTGAGATACCGAGACCGTTTGTTTGTGCCGGAGTCTTGCCGAGAGGAGGTACTCTGAGATTTTCACCATTCACGCCTTGCGGTGCATCCGGGAGGCACCAAGATGTATCGCGATTTGGGGCGCCAGTTTTGGTGGAGGGGTATGAAGAGAGATATGGCAGTTTTCGTGTCTAAGTGCCTTACTTGTTAGCAAGTGAAGGTCGAGCATTAGAGGCCAGCGGGTTTGTTGCAACCCTTGTCTATTGTCGAGTGGAAGTGGGAGCATGTTATTATGGACTTCGTTGTAGGTCTTCCGAGGACTCAGCGGGGTAGTGATGCTATTTGGGTGGTTGTAGACCGGTTAACTAAGTCGGCGCACTTTATCTCTATGCGCGTGAGAGATTCGGTAGATCATCTTGCCAACTTGTATATTCGGGACATAGTAAGATTGCACGGGGTCCCAGTGACAATCGTCTCAGATAAAGATCCTCGTTTTACTACTAGGCTATGGCAGAGTTTGCAGAGTGCCTTCGGCACAAAGTTGACCTTTAGTACGGCCTATCATCCTCAGACTGACGGGCAGTCCGAGCGTACTATTCAGATCCTTGAGGATATGATTCGAGGTTGTGTCCTTGACTTTAGTGGGACGTGGGAAAGGCACTTGCCATTGGTGGAGTTTGCCTACAACAACAGTTTTCAATCTAGTATCGGTATGGCACCGTTTGAGGCCTTGTATGGCCGACCGTGTAGGTCTCCAGTGTGTTAGACCGAGGTGGGAGATACACCTTTGTTGGGTCGGGAGTTGGTTCGAGAGACGACGGAAAAGGTTGAGCTTATCCGTAAGAGGCTTGTTACAGTCCAGAGTCCCGAAAAGAGTTATGCTGACCGTAGGAGGAGGCCTTTGGTATTTGAGGTAGGTGATCATGTTTTCTTGAAAATATCACCTAGGCGAGGTTTGATGAGGTTCGGAAAAAGTGGGAAGTTATCCCCTTGGTTTATTGGTCCCTTTGAAATCCTTGAGAGGGTTGGGGAAGTTGTTTATCGTTTGGCTTTACCACCGCAGTTGTCCGGGATGCATGACGTGTATGCTTTGGAAGTACGAGTCGGATCCGTCCCATGTGTTGGATTGGACCGATTTAGAGGTAGATGAGGATGCCTCGTATGAGGAGAGACCGGTTCGGGTCTTGGATAGGCAGGATCAAGTCCTGCATGATAAGACCATTCCTTTGGTGAAGGTTTTGTAGAATCACGGAGTGAAGGAAGCCACTTGGGAACTTGAGTTGGAAGTCCGTGAGAAGTATCCGGACATGTTTGTTGATGTGTAATCATGTAGCGAGATATTGTAATAATATTGAACTTTAAGAGCATTATGTGTGTCTTAAGTTGTAAAACATTGTGAATGTTTCGGTAAATGAAAGTTATGTTAACATTGTGTATGTTAAGTATTGTGAAAATGCAAGCATGATATTAATGTTGCATGTGTTGTGGAATTGTGGAAAATGAGTTGAAATTGGTAAATTTCAAAGGAATGCATGTTGATAATGCAGGTTGTTATATGTAATGTGAAACGCCTTATGAATGGAGATGAGATTGACCGGTAGTGGGTCAGAATATTAAATATTATATAATAATATTGTTGGAAATGGAAAAAACTTGTTTTTGAAAAACTTGTGTTTAATTTCGGGGACGAAATTCTTTAAGGGGGGAGGTTATAGCAATCCCGGTTGTCCCTTTACTGTTCAGTTGTGTTCCGGACTCGGTTCCGTGAGGTTGTTAGTTGTATTTGTCTTGTTGCCCGCCTTTAAATCGCTTCGTTTGGGTTTTAGGATGTGTTGGACTTGGTTAATTCAGGCTGGTAGGGTTTTGGCTCGCATTGTTGTTACACAGTTTTTGGATGGTTCGCTCGAGCGGGTCTTCTTGCGCTCGAGCAGGGTTTACACTCTTCCAGTATTTTGTGTCGCTGCAAAACTTCTACATGTGTGTTTTCTATGCTCGAGCGGGTTTCATGTTGTAGCACGTCCGCGGGGGACCTCGCGCTACAGTTCGGACTCCTTTTTTGTTGCGTCGCGGTTCTAAATCTGAACCAAAGAGTCCAAATCCGGCAAATCGTTTGAGAAAACAGATTTTTGAAAAGTAGTGCCAAACATGGACTTTGCGGATTCTGAGTCGCCACCTAAATATTTTTTAAAATGGAAATCTAGGAAACCGACTCGGTCGAAGGCCACATGTCCGTCATCACCAAAGTGGTCTTGGCTCAAGAGCTTGGGTACGATCGGGAAGGTCGACTATGAGCACCTTTCGCCTCCAAGACCTCTTACTAACCGTGATATCCGTTTTGAAAACTTTATGCGTTCTTATTCGGTTATTAACCTAGAATTACTATGTGATGCGCACAACACAAAAGTATAGACTAGATCGCCTAACTTGGAAATAAACATTGCATATCCGTTTTGTCTCAAAAACGTGTTGTTTTCTTTGCTACTGCATGAAGTAGGCTAAAATGCGGATTTCAACGAGTTGTTCCAACTCAGGCAATCCAACCTCCATCCACAGGCATTCAAACAGTTTATCATGTAAGCAACTAGCCGCATGGTAAGCCTACTATCATGGTAAACATTCACACGCATGCGATATGCTAAAGCCATAAACACTTACATCGTACTCCGCGCCAAAACAAGAAACTGGTTAGCAAACATGCATGACCTAGTTCATGTTAAGTGGCTAATGCGACACAAGCAGAAATGCAATCTAGAGTGGGCTCGGCTAACCCTAAACATGGCATGTGAGATGCGCGAGTAGCACGTATTCAATTTTGGAATTGAAAACACAATGCAGTTTGTATGATGTGCCGAGCCCGATATATGTAAACAAATGCATGAATGCACGCATGCATTGCATAAGGTATGCTAATATAGACGTGCCCTAGTCTACCATAAGCAGGTAAATAAAAGGGTTAGAAAGAAATGGGGGTTGGAAGACATACACCCACTCACGCACACTTATTACAATTATGCCCTCACTCGGAGGGGCTAAAAGAATAATACAGTCCCGAAAGAATAAATGAATAAATATTACAAATTCTAATTACTAAAATTAAATTAAACAAATAAAATAAATGGAGCCTCACCGCCTCGAACGCGTCACGAATGATGCATGCTCGTCGCGACTACTTGGAAAGCCCGTGCCATGGCATTCTTTATACATTTTCTTGCTTTACTCTCCAAAAATTCCCAAAGTTTTGAATGCCTCCGGATGGCACAAGTACCCCAATCGGGGAAAAGCTCATCATTTGCTCCTTTTGACCATCGGCTTGTGGTGGTTCTGCACAAATAAAGTGCCGATCGGCACATTAAACCCGGCCAATGAAAGTCCTCAGAAGAGCAGACAGTTAATGAAGCAAGAAGACAATGCAAGGCGTGGGTTTTGGGGGACATGTAAGCATGGTCATTGCCTCCTATCATGCTTGGGGACTCAAGGAGGTAAGACCCTTGGTTCTAGGGCCATCAATTATGCATTTGATGCATGATAGCCTAAGGAATCAAGATTGCTCTTTTGATATCGAAATGCATGCAAGACAAAAAAATGAAGACTAAGTCCTATCATATGGAGATCAAGGGCCTTAGGGACTTGAGGATGGAGGCAGTTTCACCACTCAAGTGTGAACTCCTCTCAATCTTCATGCTTGGTTTGACAACCCCAAACCAAACCATGGAATGCAACTCATGCAACATGCCTCAAATGCAATGCAACCTAGCATGTTAGGCATGCAAAGAGCTAAAGTATGCAAGGTACAAATGTCATGCAACATGAACCAATTAAACATGGAACTAGCATGTATACTAGGTTTCATCAATCAAACATGCAACAACCATGATATGAGCATGCAAAGGTGGACTAAGCTCAATGAGGCAGCCCTCAAAACCCCCTAAATCAGTGGCAAAACATGCCTCAAAACATGAACAAAATGCTACACAAGCATGCAAGCCATAAGGCTCAAGGCTAAAGCACAAAGTGAGACATTGAACCACCACTTAACAAGACCAATCATGGCACATGTGGGCAACCAAAACAGGTTTTGAGCATACAAAATAGCACCCAAACCCCCTTCATGGCACCCCCAAAAATGCACTAAACATGTAAGCATGCAAAGGCCTACTTTAAAGCATACAAGAGCACACCCTTAAAGCATGAACTAAGCCACATATGCCAACATGGAAACATGACTAATGGATTTGAAATAGGGTCTAATATGATGCCAAATCATGGAACAAAGGCAAGTTAAGCATGCTATGACTCCATACAAGCAAGGCCTACAAGCCAACAAGCAAGGCAACCATGTCAAGCATCTCAAATGTGACAAAATCAGTGGCTCACAGCCCTCTAACATAACAAAATAATGCTAGTATCTTCATGAAACTAAGCTAAAACATGCAAGGAAACATGACCTCAAAGCATGGCATCTTCTAGGCATAAGAAAGCATTTCAAAGCAAACATAAGAGACATGTTAAGGACTATGAAATCAACCTAAAACAGAGGCATAACATGTCAAATGAACCACAAATATGCTCTGAAATAAGGCTCAAAACAACTATACAAACATGCTACTCTTTGGGCCTAAAACAAAGGCAAACAAAGAACAAAGGGGAGGGGGGTGTCCCTCCCCTACATGAGACTTGAAAACACCTCCCTCACCACTGAAAACCCACTGGTTTTCAGTGGTGAGAAGTCCAAGAACAGCAAGTAAACAAGGCTTCACCAAAAGGACACCAAAATGGCCAAACAAGGCCTAGAAGGGTGAGCCTTTGCTCAAACCACAAAATGTCCTTAATGAAGGTTCAAGAACAAATAAAAACAAGATTTTTTTATGTTAAACACAAACTCAAAAACTCAAAGCAAAGAGGGTAAAAAGAGGTTGCAAAAATGGGGAAACTAAAGTGAAAAGCTCACCCTTGAAGATCCAATGAAGAACAGGTTGTCCAGCCCTCCTTAAGTGATCAAAACCAGTCCAAAATCACTCAAAACAAGCCTCCAAGTCTCCCAATCTCGGAGCTAGGTGCAATAGTGTGTGTAATGGTGCAAAAGTGAGGTAAAACACACTATTTGGACCCAAGAACACACACACAAGAGGAGAGAGGAGATATAGATATATGGCGTAAATATATGTATATGAGCTCGGTTTTTGTCTCAAAAATTTTCTAACCCTTAGTCAAGAGGAGAAGCTCTCTCTTATAGGCAAGAATGCTTACAAGCTAAGCAAACCAAAGCCTCATCCCTCCATACACGTGTATGGAGGGAGAAACCAAATTTCTGTGGAGAAAATATCTCATAAAGTAACTACACGTGCTCGGCCAAGAAGAGTACCAAATACCAAAATTTAGTGCTTGGTCGGCACAAAATATTGCTTGCCGGCACAATAAAGTGCCGATGGACAAAGAAACCAACCGATGGCCTCGGTCAGCCGGTGGTGTGTGGGGATACCTCAAAAGGCATTCCCTGCCCTCCCAAGGCAAAACACAAGTGTTTGGTGCAAAACCAAACACAAATGGTCGAGTTCGGAGGTCCTGAGGCAGGGCACGCGTAGCCGAGAACTCCGGAAACTCCAAACGAACACAAACATGGATAATCACCGAGTGTGCCAACGGTGACGTCCAAGTCTTGATGACGGTCAAAAATGGGGTGTCTACACATGTGCTCGAGCGTGTCGCGCTCGAGCGGGCTTGTTGGCGCTCGAGCGAGTAGTACTTTTTGGGAGTAAGTTCGGAAGGAAAATCTCGTTGGCGGTTTTCACGCTCAAGCGGATGTACTTTACTCCTGTGTCTTGGCACTAAAGCGGGCCTTATTGCGCTCAAGCGGACCTAGTCTTTTGTTCTTGACGCTCGAGCGTTGTGTTCTTCGCTCGAGCGGGAATGTCATATATCAGTTGGCAGCTGGGCATTTTGAAATCACTTTTTACAGCTTCTCTCTCTCTCTTACTTTCCCAAAAGCATTTTTGAGAGCCTCTCTCTCTAGAAACTCCCTTCTCTCTAGGGTTTGATCTAGTTAGAGTGTCTCCCTTCCCTTTGGCCTTTGTAAAAGTTGTGTTGATCGTCGAGGGCTTCGTTTTGATCCGTAGATCTTGGAGATTGGAGTATTTTGATCTTCTTCATCTTCTTCCTTGGGCTCCGAAATTTGAGGTAGGGATTCCTACTCACTATTATGGGTTTTAACATAGATTTTTAGGCATTTTGTTAAATGGTTGATTTTGGGAGTTAGGGTTTAAAAAGGTTGAAAAGGGGTTTTGTTATTTTGATTCTAAAAATGTGTATTTTGGGTTTCAAAATAATGTTATTGTTGTTGGTTGTTGATATGTAGACTATTGGGTCAACATTGAGAAATGGGATAGAAAACCCTAATTTGTTGTGCAAGTTAATTGGCATAATTAGTTTGGGAAGATGGTGGTTATATGGAATTGAGTTGGAAATAATGAAATTGGCTCATTATATGGTAGAATGGTGGAGTTGGATTTATTAATCGCTCCCTTTTTAAAACATTGATATTTTATCTGTTGGAGCTTTTATTATCTGTTTAGAAATAATTGCTTGGGCTACCGGTGGAGGGTAGTTTTGATTGTTGTAGACAACGCATGATGATTAGGCAAACTAAAACTAATCAATTGGTTATGTCATAGAATATGACGGTTGACAGAATACATTAACGTTATGTATTGATTGATTGTGTATAAGACTTGTATGTATATACCTTGTGTGTGTGGGAGGAGATAGGGGATGTACTCCACGGTTTAGGGAAGATAGAGGATGGACCTCTAATGGGTTGTTGATTGGGAGGAGATAGGGGATGGACTCCACTGATACAGCTCATATGCTTGTCAGTTAATGTGTTGATATAGCTAATATGCTTATCTAAGGAAGTGTTGGTACAACTCATATGTTTACCATTGGAAGTGTTGATATAGCTAATATGCTTATCTGTTGAAAAGTGGATACAGCTTGTATGCTTATCTGTTGAGATGTTGATACAACTATTATGTTTATCTATTGTAAGATGGAAAACGTTTAATATGAGTCACTGTCTCATATAAGTGGTTGGCCAGGTTCTGAGCCGTTAATGTAAATTGTGAAGTTGATAAGAAATGGGTTACGAATTGATTTATGGGAATTGAACATTTATCAATTACTAATGTCTTAGTCATTGCTCATACTGTGTTTAGCATATCTCTACTGGGCGTTGGCTCACCTTATACGGGATATCATTTTCAGGTACTGGTAGCATGCCACCTCTAAGGACATAGCTTGGATGATGAGGATGAGAGTTGAAGACCCTTTTGTTTATTTTGTTTGTATTACATGTATATCAAGCCAAGGGCTTCTTTTGTATAGAGTTAGTACTCTTTTTGTGTGTAACCAAGTGTTAACTTGGAAAACTGTAAGCCCGTAGGGTATTTACTTTTGTTGTTAACATGTAATACTTTTGTAAGAACTACTTTGATGAATAGAAATAGTTGATTTCTCTTGTATCAATTCATGTCTTTAGTGATGGGTTTTATGTATTATCTTGAGGGCGTTACACTAAGGCTAAGTCCAAAGCTCCTGCAATTCCGACTCAACCCAAGACTCAATCAAAGCCCAAATCAGACAAATCAAATGCTACTCCATCCAAGCCCAAGGTTAAACATGGATCAGCCGGTGATCAACTGCTGCAAATGGCACATCTCCTAATGGATCAGGCCCAAGCCCATTTAATTGATGAACCGTCTGATGATGAACCTCCTGCATTGGCCCAAAAAACCAGTTCAGAAAAAAGTTCAGACAGTTCACAAGGATTAACTAATCAAGACCCATGTGGATCAGAGTTCCAAGATGCTCAGGATCCATATGCCTAATCAACATTGGATTCCATATAGATACAAATTAGCTTCAATCAATATTCTTTTGAGAAAAGCTGTCAATTTGTATTTATATTGATTCCTTTAATCACATGTTCCACCGAAAGCATGAATAGTAACAGTTACTGTTCACTTTTACTATTCACTCAATCAACTTTTGTTAAAGCTGCTCAACTGTTCAATCAATTAGCCGAAAGCAACCGACAGCCCTGTTCAATCTCCAATGCTGCCAGCTGCCTTCAATCAATCATCCAATTCACATGCTGCATAGTTAGTTTTATTTTCTATATATTGTAATCAAATGTATTCATTCAGACATTCTTCATCTTAGAAAGAACCTGAGAGTTCTGAGTGAAAATTCACCCTTGGTAACCTATTAAAGATCTTTGTTGTTACAACAATTGTAATTGTAAGTTATTTTCTATTTGAAATTAAATATTTTAATTACTTAATTTTGTGTATGATTATTCCAATCTTCTATCAATTCTGTTAATCAGCTATTTACTTCTTCATTCTTACCTTATATATATATATATTTATTTATTAGAGTGCGTAGTGAATAGCTTATACATATGACAAATTTTGAGGACGAAATTTCTAAAATGAGGTAAGATTGTAATAACCCAAAAATTTAAATTGTCTTTTAAATTTTATATTAGTATTATGGTTATATGTGATAATATATTTTTAAAAAATAAATAAATATAACCTTGGTAATAATAATAATAAATAAATATAATAATAACAAATCCAAGCAAGAATCCAGGTGTGTATTTGCTGGACCACTAAACCTTAGCCATCTGGACAGTCTAGGATCAAAGAGGATGAATCAGCTAATTTAGATCATTAGTGCACCTAGGCTATGTATATATATATATATAAAGGGATAAGTGAGGCTGTAAGTGTATATGGAGAAAGGAAAAAGAAATAGAAAGCAAAAGGGAAGCAAAGGAACAGCCGTGGAAAGATAGCAAAAATAAGAAGAAAATAGTAAGGATTAATATTAAGGTGAGTAATATTATACCTTGAGTCACCATAATATATTTTACGTGTGTTTTGACTTACCATATTTTATTTTATACAAGTTATGTTTTGTAAATTATATTAATATTTCAATTACGTGTGTTATTTTCTGAACTTTGTTTGTTTAAAACGAAACCCATAGATATGTTTGTTTAAATTTTAGAAACTATTTGACTATGACCTTATAAACAATTATGTTTTGTAAGTACCACCACGGGAGTCCTACACCTTGAGGGATTTAAATAACCATTGGTCTCTGTTTGGTCACTTTGTGGCCTCTATTGTCATGGATCTATTGACCTCTGTTCTGTGTGAAACAAATGCTATGCGGAGATAAGTGCTACACTATTGTGGGGACCACCTCTATAATCCGTTCAAGCTACCTCTTGAATCTGTACCTCTGTATTGTTATAAATCCATTGACCTCTGTTTTGACTGTCACTCTTGTGACCTCTATCCTGTTCTGTTCGGTACCATGGTTATGGTTATTTATTTATATAATCTCAATTTTGCTACTTAAATGTTTACCAATTTTCAGGAAACAGTATAATTCAGAAATAGCCTTTGGAAAGTCTTAGACGTGGGACTGTGGAATAAACACACACAATACTTTATGATATTTTTATATGTAAATATCAGCCTTTTGGTCAATAAATTTTGTAATAAAACTAGAAGCTTCAATGATTATTTTGGTAACCTCACATAAATATTATTTCCGCTTGCGGTTATTAATTTGTTCAAGAATTGGTCGAAGGTAACTTCAGTTACTGGACATCACGATGCTTAACCCTTAGGTACGAGGCGGTCGTGACAATATTTAACTTGAACCGACCTTCCCATGGAGGCTTCCATCCGACTGAGACATTATTTGGAACTTTGGACAGAAATATTTTTCCAGTAACATGCTACCATTCAAGAGTTCTAGCCACCACCATTGTTGCCTTGAAAGGAGAATTATTGGTTTGGAAGCAATAAGCATTACAATTAAGCTAGATTTCCCAACACACAAAAGAAAAGATTATGACCCAATTCACAGAAGATATGGGTGAACAACTTTGGATTGACAGTTTAGCTTCATCCAAGAGGGAAGGTCAGAAGAGAAAGAATAGAGGACCGTGGGGGGGATACCAATTTGAGACCAACACTAAGAAGCAAAATGACAATTCCTAAGGACATAATAGTGGTTTCGGGATAGCATTTACACAAAGGGCAAAGGTCATCTTGTACAATGTGCTTATAGAAGAGTTGAGTTTTGGTGTTAAGCTTTTGATGAAGCACACATTAAAGAAAGTGTCGGATTCTCGAGGTACCAAGGACTGCCCAAAGCCAGGATCAATTGGGAAGATGAGAAGATGCTTGAAAATCTCACGTTAAAAAATAAACAGAGTTGCTTTTGAAGTTCCCATCGATGAAATGTTTCCAAACTCTAACATCTAATTCCGACTCAAACTAAGAGGGTAATAAGCTCCTAATGGACTTAACAATATTAAGAGGAAGAAAAAAGGTGATGGCTGAAAAATCCCATTAATTATTCACCCAACAGTCTCTAACACCATGTAAAACTCACACTGATGTGAGTGATGTATAGAATTTGAATTTTTTTTTTTTTAGAGTTTAGCATTTTTATTTTGCACTGGGGACAAAAGGGGAAAATATAGGTAATGTCTTAATTTGAATGGAAAATTTTAGGATGCCTCTATTTACACACCACATTTAGTCTCAAGGCACACTATTAATTGGTTATTTTTTATTACAATAATGACCTTACATAAAATGACTAAAATGACTATAAAAGAATATCAATACACCCCCCACAGGCCACCACTCTCCACTGCCTGATTCTACCTCCGGCTACCGTCATCGAAACCCAGCCACCATCGCAACCCCCACAACCTCCCTACCTCGCCGGTGACCCCTTTCTCCTATGTAAACCTTTCTCCCTGTCGATTGAAATTCGACTTTCCAAATTCAAGATCAACTCTCCTTGATCCCATGTGTTGTCAAGAACAGAGCCTTTGATCTTGCGACTTGATTTCCTTACTTCGTGACTTGATGCCTTTGGATTTTGCGACTTGATATCTCCATTATTTTGAAGTTTCCAGTTCGTAAACTCTCAAGAACCCTAGTTGGCTGTTTGCGATTTGATCCACTCTGGTGCTGCATCTTTGGGAAATTGGTGTTTGAGTTTGGCATTATATAGACGATTTCGCAACTTGACTGTGGATCTTTTTCGCGATTGGCTTCAGATCCTCTCTGCTCCTTTTTGGGTTCGCAGCTACTGAGTTTTGTATCAAAACCCTAGATCGAACACATTGCGAACTAAAGAAGTATCACAAGTCGCAATTTCATAATTGTTATTACATGACGACTTGTAAATCAAAAACGCACCTGGAATTAGAGCTCGAAGTTATTAGTCACAGTGCGATTGCCGAAACTTATCTAGATTCGTTGTGGGCTTGAGTCTGGCTTCCAACTTGTTCTGGTATTCTGGGTTGACCAAGGCAACATTTGGGGGTGGAAAAGGGTTTGGAAGTGTGGTTGGAAGTGGTAAGGCAGGGAAAGTGATGGATGGAGGAGTGAGGAAAAGATTCATCGAAGAAGGAGGGAGAGGCAACGACTTGCGGCGAGTGGCGACGGCTAGGGTTAGAGATGGTGGAGTGGTTGAAGAATATGAGGATTGTCACGACCCAAACCCGCCCCTAAAAGTTTGGCATTGTAACCGGCCAGTAATCCTTGGATTACCAAAGGCTTTTCTAGACAATAACAATAATCGGGGGAAGTAATAAACAAAAATACCAATAGTCCAATGAGCTGTGCATCTAAATGAACAAATAATTACATGCAAAAACATTAGTTTACCCACTTACATTACATAACATATAACATAGTATCTTATACAAAACAAGTGTACGAGTCAAAAGTGTATAACATGACCGAAAGCTTGCTATCGGCCTTCCAGGCCTAGCCTTGACTCGGAGGCACCCAAAACACTTGGTAGGCTTTAAAACGGTGGCTCGGTTCAAGACTCCGCCTAGGCTTGACTTCCAGAACGCTCACCTATAAATATATATAAAAACAGTGAGCTAAAACCTAGTGAATAACATTAAAGTAAAGGAGTTAGTGAATAAATTCCACATATAACATATCTGTAAAACAAATCATGTCACAATTATGCATATCAGTCTTATATCAGAACATAACATAATAGTACATCTCACAGGACATAACACATATCGTCTTCTGACTGGAGTAATTGGTTCCAGATACCAATTAAACACATATCACCACAATGAAGTTGCTAACGAGATCTCGTATCACATGTATGTCATGGACCCGTACTAAAGTGCCATCTTCCATGACTTGGGACTATCCGTGGATGCCATATTAGATTCGCAAATAGGATATTTGTTCACATAATCAAGATAGCATTTCAAGAAAACATAGCTTATCAATAACAGTTAAAACATAATTTACATCAACATATCTTTACAGAAATATTACTCACTGTGAGCTTCCAAAATCGGTTGCACAGTCTCCAAGTCTTGACCTACAAATACAAACATTCATAGCACAATTCCTCAATACATATCCGAGTCATGCAGTTGGTTCTTAACCTCATTTAATTATTTCTATTCTTTCCTTACTTTATTTCATGCTCATGAAATGCTAATGGATGTATATGACATGTGAAAACCATGTAAATGAAGGCCCAGAAGTCAGAAAACGAAAAGAAAACTAAACCGAAAAATCTGCCCTGTTTGGCCGCACATGCAGTGGCCTTGGCCACACGAGCGGTGGAACTGCAGAATGCATTTTGGCCCAAAACAAGGTTGGCCGCTCGAGCGGTGGCCCAAGCTGCTTGAGCAATGGGAACTCATTCCTTTACAAAATCAACTTTAAATTCATACATTTCAAAGCCCGAAACTCATGCAAACAACTTGAATTAAACACCTTTCACTTGAAACATAAATCGTAACTTTAAATTAAATTCAATGTTTTATGTGAAAACCAAAACTTTGAACAAAATGGCAAAATCATCAACTATACACATGTTAACAAATTCATGGAGTTTCACCATCCATTTTCAAGAATCATGCAAGAAGACAAGCTTATGAACATGACTTAAATGATGTGATGCCATGTATGAAAAGTTATGAACTATCTTTCTTCACTTCTTGCCGTATTCTTCTATCTCCACTCCATATTCATGAGTTTATGTATGTCTTACCTCCATATCAAGAAATTAATAGGAATTTCTTACCTTTGAGTGTTGATCTTTGAAGCTTGGTTAAGTTTCCCCTTTGTTCTTCTTCTTCTCTTCTAAGTTTCTAGATCTCTCTCTCTCTCTCTCTCTCTCTCTCTCTCTCTCTCTCTCAGATTTTCTTCTCCTTTTTGTGTTGAGTCAAACAAGGGCCCATATTTATATCTATATATAATTGTCTATAGGTTGAGCCAAACATGGTTTAGCGAATCAGACAAAATCAGTTTTTAATTAAACTTCCCAAACGACTCTAAAAATTCCCAATAGCATATCTATGTGCTCAATTTCGATTTTTGAACCCATTATGGTCGTCAATTTTAGTCCCGAAGTTGTAGCCTCAACAGATATTTTTTCAATTCAAACAGATATTCTCCAATTAATTCATATTATCGCATAATTAAATAAGGATAATTGTGACATGCATTTTGGGACTGTTACAAGGATATTTTAGATATATATGAAAATGGATGGTGTGCATTGAGCAAAAATAATAAAGTTAAAATTGTGTTTGGTGTGCATTAAGTAAGTGATGTGTCTTGAGACCAAATATGGCGTGTAAATGGTCGTACCCGAAATTCTACTTACACCAACATTTAATCTCCTTACACCCATTTACTCATTACAATCAATCAAAATCTTTTTCCCTTTAAACTTCTCAATATACTAATTTTTCGTCTCTTCTTTACACATCTAACTTTTCAAACCCTAATTCCACCTTATCCCAACCATCTCCTTCGGCAGCCACTTTTACTATCGTCGATAGCCGACCCATAGTTTCTCCACTACCGACGACTCCCTCTACCACCGCCGCCACCTTTCAAATCATTTCACAACTGCCATCTCTTACCACCGCGAGCCCATTCCCTCCGCTGCGATCACCTTCACAGCCCACGTCCACTGTTGCGTCTCCCTTTCTACATTATTCTGTTGCCATCGCGCCTCCCCTTCCAACTTCTTTATCCGTTGCAATCCTCCTCTTGGTGGCAACCATAGTTCTAAATCAGTATTGATGTCGGTGAGTATCAGATGTCGGTCATGAGTATCGGTAGTATCGGTAATCTGAATCGGGTATCGCGACCGTGAAATTTTAAAAATCATTAGCAATTCCTCTAAAACTAAATTTTATGCATTTTTTGACTCTTTTAGCCTTAATTTGATACATTTTAATCAAAATTTTGATATGTAGGAATATTTTTGACTCATTTTCAACTAAATGATATGTATTTATTTTAGTTTCAAACTTTTTTTTGACATATGTTAAACTTTTAATAAAAAAATTAATTTGATTATTTATTTTTCTTGTACTGAGAAAAAAATAAATATATATATTAATATAGATAGAGATGTTGGTGTATAAACAAATAAATAGAAGAAAAAAAAAATCTAAACAATTACAATCTAGAAGTCCACCATAAACACATACACCCCCATGTACCTAACAACCTCTCCTTCCTATCCATTTCAATCTCATACTCCCAATGCACCTCCATGTACTGATTATCTCTCTCTTCTTTTCCATTCCAACCTCGGACACGAACCATAATACAAGGCGCAATTGTTGGAAGTAAGACCCATATCACCTACCTCTCTCTCTCAGTATGAACGCCGCCGAAGTCAGTAGAATCCGCCAACCTGCATAAACATTTCACTTTTAGATCGGCAAAAAAAAAAAAAAAGAAGAAGAAGAGACAGAAGCGAGCACAACAACACCAACAAAACAGAGCACAACATCAGCACAACAAATCTGTATCGGACTGTATCGTCGTATGTATCGAATTCGGGCCGCCACGACGGACTTCGGATGCGGTTGTGAATTTCGTTCTCACCGGTATACCGGTCAATATCCGACTCGGTGATATGGTTTTCCGGTACGAATCGGCCGGTACGGAACTATGGTGGCAACCCATTTTCGCCACAACCCATCTACACTACCATGAACTGCACGCGAACCCATCCATGCCCTCCCATCATCCCGAGCGATTAAGCAAATAAGAGAGAAGTTTCAGATCTGGACAGCAACAAAAAAGGAGGAGAAGAAGAATTGCGATTCGCAAAGAGAAAGGCTGATTTGGACGACGGTTTTGGGAAGGAGAACGATTTTCAGAGGTAAGATAAGGGTTTCTGGGGGGTTGGAGAGGTAAGAAAAGGCTGAGAGAGCGCTGCCGGTGTTGGAAAAGGATTGTCGGCGTTGAAAGACGGTTGATTGGTGGTGCGGAAAGGCTATCGGAGGTGAGATAGCAGGTGGTGGAGATTGGTGGGTGGGGTGAGAAAATCATTTGTTAAATTTTTGGGGTTTGAGGGTTAGTTGGTAATTTTATAGAAAAATAAAATAGTAATAAAAAATATATTAAAAATGAGAGTATAATGAGTTAAAAGTATTGTGGAAGTAGAATTATTCAATTTGAATTTTATTGGCCAAGATTTTTACTATTTTTATCTCTTTGTAAGAGATAAGAGCATCTCCAACCCAAATCCTCTCACCAAAAGGATGAAAATAAATTTTTTTATTCAAAAAGTGAATATAGAGTATATCACTATTCATTCTAACTCCAACCATAAACCTTCATTTTCTTCACTATTCATTCCAACTTCAACTTCATTTTCTTTTTTAACAAATATTTAATTTTAAAATTTTTGTAAAATATATTTAATATTATACTCATTTTAAAGGTATGATTTCATATTTTTTATTGATGTCAATTTTATAAAAATTAAATTTACACATTAAAAGTTATTTCAAATATAATAAGAAATATGGAGTGAATAGTGTTTTGAAGGTTCCTTCATTTTTTTCCTCCTCTCTTCAAATTTGAAGGATCAATCCATCTTCCTTCATTTGAGAGGTAGAAATGAAGGATGGGTTGGAGTTGTTTTTGGGAGAGGATCCTCCATATTTGAAGATATGGAGAATGGGTTGGAGATGCTCTAATGGCCCTGTTTGGAGTTAAGTTTGGAATTTTTTTAGATTAAAATTTATAAAAAAAATAAAATAAGTTAAAATAGTAAATAAAATAAAATATTTCATTAAATCTATAATTTTTTTTTTTTTTCACAAATATCACATTTAACTATAAAAAAATTTAACCATCTTTTTAAATACAAATATTTAGGAAAAATTATTTAGAAGTCCTATTAGGGAGACTTATGCTACATATGGTCCTACTAAAAAACTTATATTCCCATAAGTACTGTAGGAAGTTTGTTGACACATTTACCCTCAATATTAGTTGTTAATATCATAAATTAGTAATAAAACCATATATAGGAAATTGATATAAACGTAACGTAACATGACACCTACATAAATGTAACGTGACACCTATATAAACGTAACGTGACATATCTACATAAATGTAACGTAACGTGACACCTATATAAACGTAACGTAACGTAACGTGACGTAACGTAACGTAACATGACACCTATATAAACGTAACGTAACGTGACACCTACATAAACGTAACGTGACACCTATATAAACATAACGTGACATATCTACATAAACGTAACGTAACGTGACACCTATATAAACGTAATGTGACACTAATATGAACGTAATGTGACACCTACATAAACGTAACGTGACACCTATATAAACGTAATGTGACATTTACATAAACGTAACGTAATGTGTCACGTTACGTTTCGCAAACTTAATAAGTTTTTATTTTTTTAATCCGTTTGTTTTGAAATAGATATATAATCTTAATATATTTTTATTTTGTATTATTAATTGTAAAATTTAAAAAATTATTTATTTTTTGAATTTTTTTATTTTTTTTATATAGAAAAATCAAAGAAAACATACGCATTTAAAGAAAAAAAAAATCAATACAACAAAGAACCCACAAAAGATTACTTGAGCTCTCTCTCTCTCTCTGTTCTTGAATTGTGATAACTAACCGTGAGAGATGACTGAGGTTTCAACAGGAATAAATGAAGTGACTTTAGATATAAAAGATGGTGATCATCATATGAATCACAACAACCTCCCTCCCAAAACCAATCAAGACTCTGACTGCATCATCTCTATACCTTTCATCCAAAAGGTTAGTCTTTCTCTCTCTGTCTCTACTTTTATCTCATTACTACTAACCCCTGTTTGGTTGCTAAGAAACCCAGAGAAGAAAAAAAAATGAAAAATAGAAGTAAAGTTCTGTTGTTTTAATTTCGAAAACAATATTATAGAACTCAACATGGTAAACTAGATAGTTTCTCTCTCTTGATCCAAAGAGGATAGCAACAAGTTTTTCTTTTTCTTTTTTAATTTTTCGTGCCTTCATTTTCTCACCAATTAAACTTGGATTAATGGATTCCATTCCATCTAATTTCTCAAGCCCATTAAAAGAACTCATCAAATTCCGCAAAATTGTGGTGACACCGTTCGCGAAGAAGCTTGCGAAGCAGCACAAGATTGATATCAATTCGGTGGTTGGGAGTGAGAGAGAGAGCGAGAGAGGGAATGTGTGAAAATGGGGGGTAAAAAGATTAGGATCTTGTGGAATACATTCTTATGAAAATAGGACTTGAGACTCTATAAGAAATTACACAGGACTTAACCTAGCATAAGGTTCTGAAAAAGGACTTATAAATAAGTCTCCCAATATTTTAAGGAAGATGCACCAATAAATCCAAATTAATAACTTATACACTGTTTAGTCCTAAAAGTTTTCTTATAAACTGAAAGGTCCCATTACAATGTTTCAAACATCAGATTAATGTTTCGAACATTAGATTTCGAACATCAGATTAATGTTTCGAACATTAGATTAATGTGCAAATAAGACTAAATAGAGCACAAGAAAACTTTTAGAACTAAATAATTCAACTTTCCAGAAACTAGGACTTATGAATAAATTTTTCATATTTTAACTTATTAAAATAATTAAAATTAAAATAATCAACTTTTTAAACGAGGCTAACCTGACAAGTATTCTGACGAAAGCGATATGCTATGTTACTTCGAAGTTATCGAGTAGGTTCTCTTATTCCATAGAATTAAAATGTCATTAAACAGACACATTTGGTTGATTCATTCATGTGATGATTTCCAATCTTAAAAAAAAACGCAGAACATTTCTACATCACACTTTGAAGGAGTCATGCAGCACGCCGGTCTGCGCCGGTAAAAGTGCCATCATCCGCAGCCTCTTTAGGTTATGTTTGGCATGTTTATTTGAATTAAAATAGTTATATAAGATAAAATTAATTATTTTAGTCAAATAAGATAAAATATCACATTTAAATTATAATTATTTCATCTTTTCTCTTACAAAATTTAAAAAAATCTATCCCAAATGAGACTTTTTAGCTACAGGCTAAAATAGTCAAAAAATAAAAAGTCAAAATACCAGCTCACATTCTAAATGAAGGCTTAGTTATACAGTGATTTAATTTGGACTAATGTTACATAAATAAATAAAATTATACAAATATATTTATTTGGTACAATCATCTCGAAACATGACTCTAAAAGCAATCTTTGTACTATCTAAAATCACTTATTGTTGGGAATGTTAGATTACTAAATTGATCATGAATTCGTAAATGAATATTAGTATCTGTTTCTATAAAATGTTTATTTATTTATGTAACATCTATTAAATTAAAGTGGGTTATATTTCAGTTTATAAAAACTCTGTTAGAGCATCTGCATCAATCTCAATAAATTTTGAGTCAAATTATAACTCAAAATTCACTTTTGTCATTTTAGCTAGTTACCTTTTTAATGCTCACTACATCAAACTCTCTATTCTAACTCAATCTTATTAAAATATTAATTTCTTATTATATTTGTTATTCTTTTTTTTTTATTAAATTGATGAGGTGTCACCCAAATAATTTTTAAAAATGCAAAAAAAATAAAATAAAATTGCCATTGACCGATAAGACTAATTTTGGGCATTTTTTCCTTCTGCTACAGGCACTCACGAAACATTCGATAGCATATCTAGGAGGACATCCAGATGGACGACCGATTTAAAGATTTTGGCTCAGTTTTGCTCCAGAAAATATAATAAAAAAATCATATAGCCAATGAACAGTGCCTCTTTAAAGTTGTTGAGATATTGTAACAAATTTAATAAAAAATTAATTTACAAAAAAATTGTTGAGACTGATAGAAGAAGGATTTGATGATTTACTAACTATATTTTACCTTTTTGTTATTTTGTCTCATCTGATGTGGATACTCTTAGGTACTTTTATATAAAAAGTTGTTCTAAAAAATGTAATTAAGTAAAATAAAGGAAAATGAAATTTAGATAGCGTTTTGTTGTGTTTTGTAATTATAATTTGAGAGTATGAGTTGTATTTTGAATTTGTAAGGTTTGAAATTATGATTTAAATGTAAAAAAATTTGTTTGGTAAAGAATTTTGAAAATAGTTTTGATTTGAGTAGAAAATTGTTGATGTGACATTTGATATTTGATACAAAAATTTACAACTCATAACTAAACATACAACTCAAAATTATTTTAAAGCACATAAAAAATTCAAAAAATATTTTTTTCAATTATATAAAAATTAACATACAAATTGCAAAACAAAAAAAAATCACTATTCTGATCAACCGGCCGAACGACCCGTTAGGCAAAATTTTCAAAAAAAAAAATCCTGAAAACAACGGCTGAAAGAGCGCTCTACAGAGTTTTCAAAAGGTGATTACAAAATACCTAGCGAACATCATACGTGAGTGATGCTGCTGAATCATTATTTCAGAACATAACAAAACACACTTTTTTATGTGTATTCATTTATCAGGGACCAAAAAAATGCATTATTAAAATTATTGTGAAATCTTGTATTTTTCACAGTAGATTTTTGAGAGAATATTTATCATAATGAGAAAGTTAAAATCAAAGTATCACAAATTTTTCACTAACTAAACATGGAAAAGACAAAGAAACAGTTTTTCTATACTTCACTTTTTTTTTTCTTCTTCTTGACAACTGAAAATAGTCAAAGTTTTATTATCAAATGACACATCAATTAGCAAAAAAAATTGTAAGATTTGTTACTCTGTATATCATATATATATTTTTAATTTTCATTACAATAGTAATTACATTGGATCATAATTCAAAATTACACCTTTTGTAGTATGATGATTCGAATTTATGGAGAGAAATGTATCATTTGTGATGGTGATTTATATATGAGTAATGCTAGAAACTTCAAAAATTCTATCAAAATTTTTACTAAATGTCTTACATGAGTATAAAACCCACACAATGCGAGTCCTAGATGAATCCTACACCCATGTGAGATATTTAATAAAAAAAATTATATAATTTTTAGAATCTCTAACATTTTTGTTTATATTGTACAATATGATTTGGGGTAAAAATTACAAACATTACAAAAACTTCATGAGTTAATGGCACCGCAATCATTTAAGTAGGTTGATACTGTTTAGATAATTCTAAATCAAATCAAATATGGAGGTAGTATTTCACAAGATATAGCAGGGTCAGCAAATTTGGAAAATTTTTATACAAAAGGGCATAAAATTCCTTCGATGTTCGTCTGGTAATTGAGTATAGAAAGAAAACCAAAATCAAAACAAGTCAACCAAATCAGACCACCATGAAATTTCTTTACCAGTTAAAAAACCAAAAATTCTGACACACTGCAATTAGAGCACAACACAAAGAATTAAAAGTTTGGTGGCAATCAGTCAAAGAGCAATGAGAGAGAGAGAGAGAGAGAGACTAAAAGAGTAGCTGCAAATGAAACGCAGGCATGAAGAATTTTCTTGTGCTTCCAAGACACAAATTTTACGATTCAAAAGAATCAATTCTGTGAATGACACAATCTTTGAGGGAGAAACTGGTACAACTTACTAGCGATAGTAAGGAGGCTGACCTGGAGGTGAAGCACCACCAGGTCCCACATTAGGCTGATGAGAACCCGTAGCATAAGCTGGAGCAGATGGTGCATACGTTTGGCTGCGAAATGTGCCGGGAGCTGAAACAAAGTTTGGTCTGCCCGCCTGCATGTTTGGATCCCATGAGGGCACTTGTCCACCCGGAGCTTGACCTGGCACAGCCCCACCAGCACCAAACTCACTCCCTTGATACATAGGAGCGGGTGGACGATTCTCCCAAGCTGTTGGAGCCTGTTGCATTGCAAGCAAACTTGATTCGGGGATTGTGTAATCTCTACTTTTGTCACTGTATGCCTAGAACAAAGTTAAATTACAATAGTCAAATGCAAGGGAAAAGATTTTTAGGGATTTACTTATAAAAGGGTGAATTAAGTGTCAAGAAGCATACATTCAAGGACCAAATCTTTTTCGATCAACAACAGACTACAGACCCACTTTTTCTTGTAACCAAGTCTTTAAATTTTTTCCTCATAAATTTTGCCTCATGAACATTTTAACTCAAAAGCACATATTTTATACCTTTACATTGAGATCAGTATGACGAGAGTATGATAGATGAAGCTTACAATAGCCACCATCATATATGCAGTGTCCCTCTAAAGCATCTTTGGCGACTGCTGCGGTTGTGACGTCTGGAAAAGTAAGTAATTTATAAATTAGTTACTAGGCTGCACCAAAAAGTAAAGGGAAAAGAAAGAACAAAAGCACACAAAGACATAGGTGCACTTTAACAACAATCATCAATAAATGTTCGTAAATATCAAAGCACACATCAATAAGCCAAAAGTAGAAAAAAGGAATTTTGGAGAAGGATACTGAATTGGGTACTAGAAGAAAAATGAGAGAGAGAGAGAGAGAGAGAACCCAAAGCCCTTAGCCAATTTTCAACCTTTTATTGCGGCTTACTGATATTACCCAAAACCCATCCTATATGCAAAAGTACATCCTTTCAAAAGTACAACACTTCCTTGGCAACTATTTGAAATGGTTCCTCACCTTCTAAACATTTTGAGCACCAAAACCCCAAAGTTTTGACCTGGCTCAGAAAAGGTTTTCCCAGTAAATAAGTTCATCCCTAGACCGGGTAAGAAGTTTGTAACCAAATAGAGAAAAAGAATCTTAGGCCGGTCACCAGTGAATTGGCAGTGGAATGTGATTATTCATTACATGCATTTCATATGCCTTGCTTTCTCTATTTAGATTCTAGTATCACATTCAAGAAAGATGGTTAGATATAGGATCTAGAATCTCCTAACTTTTCATAGAGACCAAGAATCATAAAAAATATCATACACAAAGAAAAAGAATAAACTTGCTTGGTTGTGTTTTTTCAAAAACACTTTTCAAAAAATTCTATTTTCTTGTTTTCCGTGTTTTTTTTTGTTTTTACTGAATTTTTTTAATATTTTAAGCAATTTTTTTTACTTTTCAGACATACCTAACATAAATATACCTAAAAAGTAAAAAATTTGTGAAAAAAACCTTTTAAAAATTCACTAAATACCAAAAATACAAAAAAAATACGAGAATTCAGTACATTTTTTGTATTTTTATGTATTTATTAAATTTTTAAAATATTTTTTCATAAATTTTTTACTTTTTAGATACATCTAAGTAAGGTGCATCTAAAAAAGTAAAAAAAAATGTTTAAAATTTTAAAAATATTCACTAAAAACAAAAAAAAACACAAAAACCAAAAAACTGAGTTTTCAAAAAACTTAATTCAAAAAACTCAAACCAAATACACTGAATAATTTTTTCCATTACATATCTGGGCTAATATTCCAACAGTATCTGATCCCACAAAGGTTGTCAAGGTCGAAAAACCAGAAGTCAGCAACTACCAGGATATTGAATCAGTGGAGTCTAACAGTAAAAGAGGTCTTTCTTTTTAAGGCCTCATTTGGCAACTCTATGTTTTATTAGCATAAAAGCCAAAAAGTCACTAAAAAACAAAAACCCAACAAATTGTACAACAAAGTCAAAGATTCTCTCCTCTATACTTTTGTACGTTTTTTCGTAAAAAACTTAAAAGTCACCCCAAACATACTAGTTTTTTTAATCTCATATTTTAGTCAAAAAATTACTAAAATAGCATGTTCCCAAATGAGGCCCAAGTAAAATAGGGGGCACCTACCAGGATATTGAATTAGTGCCTGTGTTCCGCCATTCTTCTCAAATATAGCAATTTTCTGGACAGTACCAAATGCAGAGAACACCTGAAATATAAATTAACAGAATTATAATAATACAGTACACTAGATAAAATATACTTTACATGAGAAAGTCATAAGTACAATCCATCACCGTGTGAAGAACATCCACTGTGACAGCATACTGCATATTTTCAATTGATGCAAGAAGCACAGTACTCTCAGGTTCTTTTTTCTTTCCATCAGGACCTACAGCAGGCTGCATGTTACCTCTTGTTAGTGTTTGCTTAAATACTGCATAATACAACGAACATCCTAAATGAAAAACTATACCTGAGCAAATCCCTCAATAGCAGTAGGATTAACAGGAAGATATGGGTTTGTATAATCCCTGTAAGATTAAGCAAACAAATTCCATGTATCAGGTGACCTTTATTGACAATGTCGTAATAGACTAAAGCAACATTAAATCTCAATCGAAAGATTGAAAAGAATAACAATCAGAAAGCAAATTCAAAGATGTAGAAGTTTCAGAAACAGAAACAAAAAAAGCACCTCACGTTTGTCCAAGGGAAGAGAAAGAAAATTAGATGGATGTGTATACAGGTGAGGATACCAAAAAGTCCGATATGTTGGACTGTGGTAGTAGACATGCAAGAAATGATGAAACATGAAAGGGAGAATTACAATTCTCAAATAACTGAGTTATAGAATCAACACAATTGACAACAGGGGAAGGCATTTAAATAAAATTAAGCAAGAATAGATCGGGCCATAGCAAACCCATGATGGAGAGGCATTAAGACAAAAAAAAAAAAGACTTTATATATTACATTTTGACACTTCCCAGGGAAGAGATGGCATTGTCTGCTTTTCTCAAACCCAAAGACTCAAACAACATCTGTAACATCCTGTCCTACATTGGTTAGGTAGGAAAAGTTTCTGTGCTATATAAGTGAGTTCACATCCTCTCAAAAGTAAGCGGACAATATCATTACGACTCAGGATGGAGACGTTACAGTTGGTATCCAAGCACGACCTACCTTGCAGTGTGTGGGTCACACACATGGTGGAAGCCGCCTATAGAGTATGTACAAGCCACCTCTTGACTCCCATGAGCAGGAGCAAAATGTTGTGCAAAGTTAAATGCATCATCACACACCACACAAGGACGTGTGGTTCTGACTTCTGAAAACTTCTTGGGCTATATAAACGAGTTCACATCTCTTCCTAATAACAGCGTGTTTTAAAGTCACAAGGGTAGCCCAAATCAAACAATATCGTTTCAATTCAGGATGGGAGACATTACACCATCTGTCTTAAAAAAGAAGCTCAATTGGTTTAGAGATTGGTGATTTACATCTCTGAGTCAAAGTTGGGTTGAAGGAGGACTGCTTGACCCACACAGTAGGTGGGCAACGAATGGGTCCCCAAAGAGAACAATGGTGGAACAAGTCAACAGAGGTGGTGGCAATTTTGATTTCCAGCTTCATTTGTCTTGTATTTTTTCCACTAATGCATCAATTATTTTCTTGATTTGTTAGAGACTCTTGAATTTCAATATTTTTAGAATTCTTTTTGGTTACTAAAAAAACAGAGGAAATAGAATATATATATATATACAAATAAAGTGTTCTACATTTGCAATTTTATTGTTTTAGGTTGATTGAAGAGGAAATTTTACTTTGTGAAAGGATGTTTGTCTTCAAGAAGGTCACTAAACAATTTTTTTATTTGCAATTTTTTTTTTTTTATACGAGGCGGGGAAGGGTATACCCCCTTGACTCATACCCAACCTGTTGCCATCCCTGAATACAGGCTGCAGATAAGATGTATGTTTAAAAAGACACATGAACAACACAAACTAAAAAACAAGAACAAAAGACAAAAAGTGCAACTGAAACTTGGTGTCATTGACAGTGGAGGTCCAACATGATAGTAAAGCATCTGCAGTAAGATATGACGAGGGTATTTGCCATTTAAGAATAACTGAATAAATAAGACAAAAGGTGAGATGTGTTTGTTCAACGCATTTACTATATATAAACTAATGAGATCCAAAAAATTTCAACTACAGTGAAATTACAGGAACACATTAAACAACTACAATAAGATTAAGAAAATTACTAAGAGGCCATGAAAAACACATCTGTGTTCTAGCTGCCGAGCTTCACTAACCCCTAGTTAACAAAAACCACATGCATCAATTAGCAAGACCTCAATCACCAAAAATCATAATCATAGAAGCATAATGATGAAAGAGCAAGCGTTGAATATAGCCAAATACAGAATAAAAAAACATCAAATTACTGGCCAGCTGGATTCATTATTACCTGCTTCGATGAGATTGGAACTTAATATTCAAGTCTGTGTGCGCCGAATATGAGATGCGCAAGTGGCATGAACCAACATGATCTGGAAGCAAGTACCTGAAATTTGTTGCATACCAACCAGAAATCCACCATAGTGAGAACTTCCACAATTCTAAACTTAGCAATATCGTAAAAAAGCAGGGAAAGCAATTAAGATGGATACGAATAAACGATAGCATGCCTGGGTATGCTTCTTCCATCTAATGCATCTCTTGCTGCAGCTGCAGTCTCAGCATCACTGAATTGGATCAATGCCTTCCAACATGCAAAGCTAGGTGGCAAATTTAGAAAAGTACAGAAAGACCAATGCAGATACCAAAAAAATACAAGAAAAAGAGAGAGAGAGAGAGAGAGAAGAAGAAGAAGAAGAAGAAGAAGAAGAAGAAGAAGGCGATTTTCGACATCACACCTGAAAACCAGCAGCCTTCTCAAAAGTTGCAATCTTGTGGACAAAGCCAAAAGCTGAGAACACCTGAGGTAAGTTTCAATAAGATTTAAGCATGCCACTAAAAAGAGAAGGGTAGGAAGAACAAAATGGATCACCATCAAAAAACCATCCTACTATCAATACAATTGGAGGAGAAAATATCAACACATCAGATAAGTGCAGAATGACACCTGTATATGAAAGCATGAAGATAGATCTTAGAAAGGAGTATGACGCACATGATAATATATTCCACAGTGTCTCCAACAAAGGATCTAAATAAGAACCATCATCATCTGTGATTCAACTGATTTCAATCACAATTGTATTGGAAATGAACCAAAAAACAAAACAACACAAAACAAACAAAGAAGAAGACAGTGTGAAAGTGATCAATGAACAGTGCAACCGAGTTAGATTGACATTACAACTTATTTAAGCATGGCATCAACAATTTTTTAGAAAAATATAAAATACCACACTATGATAATTGTCCCCACAAATGTTATGGAAATTAGAGAAAAAGAAGATCATCAAAATAAACGAGATAAGTTTCCAATGCAGTAGAGAAAAGTGGATTTTCAGGTGAGATGGCACTGGATTATGAATATCCATGCAGACTTTTGTAACAGCTAATTGTAAGCTGATATACACAGTAAATATTAGGTATTATTACATCTGCTTTACAGTAGAAAACATAAAAGAAAAAAGATATTCCCGAAACTCAGACCAACCTACTATACAACTTAGATCAGATAGACAATACAAGGCTCTGTAACACCTGATAAGAATCAATCAAACAAGGTAATAACTTATGGCCAAAAGACACTTACCAAATGAATAACATCGATGCTGACATCACCAGCTTCTACTCCCTCGATGGTTACCAGCAGAACATTTCCCGGAACATCTCCTGGACCTTTGTTGTTCACAATTTCGTGTCTATTAGAATATTGAATATACACAGTTTTCCCACGAACCTGCGCAGGCTCTGAAGATGAAGCATAATATGTAACCATATTAATGGCCTGATTTAGGTCTGTCTGTAATTAAAAAAAAAAAAAGAGTCAAACATTGCTTTTGTCAATGTGGAGCCTCTTCCCAATAAAAAGGACAAAGGCTAGGAAAAAAATAAATCCACAGGCTTTAAATCAAACAAATAAAACTTTACATTGAAAAACATTTAGCAACCCATGGGAAGTTCAGTCACACACTAACCAGTTTATACTATCCACATGAAAGTCCAATATGATGAACAATCATGGTTTTGAAAACCAGCCATTCCCATAATGTAATCCATTAATCAGAATGTAATGTCATTACACAATGTCATGTCTGAGTTTCAATATTGAGACGGGGCCAGTTTGGTGCAACTTTTCTCAAGCTAAAAGTTGATAATTAGAAAGCAAAGCTAAAAACACCCTCCCTTAGCTTCCATATAATTATCTTCTTTCAACTTATTTAAAGCTATTTCTGCCCCATAAGACAATAAGTTAAAGTTGCACCAAACACTCTAATACAGATCAAACAAGCTGCCCTAAACAGGGCCCCTTGTTAGATCCAAAAATCAAGTTCTATCAACCGTTATGAACTATTATGTCCCCGAATTGGCCATTAGATTAGACCCAGCCATACACCAATTTCAACACTTGAATTTGACAGCTACCTTACAACACTTCTAGACCTCAACTTTCACCTATAGCTCACTCAAAACTATAAAACTTTATTTATAAGCCATAGTTATTCTTTCAAATATCAAATTAGCAAAATATGGTGTTCAACTTGAAAAGTTTGATAACTTCAATTTTGCATCTCCTCATAGAAGGGCCACACTGCACATTTAGTTGTACAAACCTTCTTAAGAGCTAATTCAACCGCATTACTAACATACTTATTATATGTGTTTTTATTAAATCTCTCTCAATTTCGATTGTGGTCCTAACCGTGAGTGTAATTTAGACGTCAAATGATAGAAAGTATTTTCTACTGTCCTTTTCTTTCTCCTTTTGTGATAATTTCCAACAGGTAGACATTGATTTAGAAACCAATACAAGTAGCATTTGCATTACAAATAATGTCTTTAATGCTGTGTTTGCTTCATGAATTTGGGTAGGGATTTGAAAAAAAATGTGTGAAAGGTGTGTGAATATATTTCATTCACATTTCACCTATCTTTTCCTTCCTTTTCCCTTTCCAAATCCCTCACCAAATTCTTGAATCAGACACAGCATAAGTGTCTAAAAATAAACTGAAATCTTTGAACTTGGTAAATTGGGTGCTAAAGCATGAACACGGGGTTAGTTTAGGAGTTCACTAGCAAAAAGAAAAGTCTACAACGTCAACAAAATAACACCATGGCCACAAGCATTACCAAGACCAATATAATGGCTCAACCAACAGAACTAACGTGTTCATGATAAGTTTTGGACAAGCAAATCAAAACCTTGATGAAATACAATAGGAGATCGCCCCGAGTTATATATGAAAATATCCTTAATATTCTCAACACTTTGAGCATGTACCACTAAAATATCATTAAAATATGTCATATCCCATGAATATTCTTTTCATTCTACGCCCACCCACTGCTTAAAAACACAATAATTTTTTTTTCCCCAATTGTAATTGATAATGACAACTCAAAATGATCTTAAGCTAAGACTTGTAGCTCAACATATCTATAAACATAGTTGCATACATATAAGAGCATTCACCAAACGAATTACTAGGAATAACAAGAAACTCATAGAATGAATGAATGAACGATAATACCAAACGCAACCCAAGACCGAATCTAATATCAATTCAGATCGAAACCCAAAAAATGAAGGATAATACAAAAACCCTAAGTCAGCAAATTGAAATCAAAGAAAGGGGAAATACTGACGAATTCAACAAAGGCCTGATTGCGATTGGCGCCAACATTGCACTTGGTGTTGACGATCTTGCCGAAGGGTTTGCAGAGCTCAATAAGCTCTTCTTCGATACACTCCCATGGAAGATTGCGAAGGTGGAGGACCTTCGATGGCGTCTGGGTGTATCGGAATTGAGGCTGCCCAGACGTCGACATCGGCCGAATTAGGGTTTTGGATAGTTGGATTTATTTAGGCCAGAAGAATCGATGCGATGAAGGTAACTAGAGACTTTGAAACGGACCGCCGGAGATGTTTGCAGCGGTTGCTTGATTATTATCTTATCTGAAAAAAATAAACCACTACTACTAAAGGTTTTTTTGTTTTTTTTTGGGAGGAACTTGCCTACAGTTCAAGATTGGACTGTAGGACACTGCTCGGTCCGCGAAGGCCTATCACGGATCCATTTTGATAATATAAATCGGTCCATGTATAGAACTTATTGAGAATTATATGTTTTTAAACAATCGGATATAGATAGTTATCTCATCGGATCAATTTTTTGTCAACCGTTAATTTGTTTATTGTCCCTTTTTTATATACAAAACTGATTTAATCATATAACTATTGATATCGGATTAATGTGATTTTTTATAGACATATAGTACACGACGAATTCTATATATTAAACTGTTCAAATTATTAAAATATAACCCGTAATAAACTCCCATAAATCAAACAATACCGTCCAATTTGATATCAAACTCGAACTGCTTTCCTTTTTTCGGGGGCTATCTATCTATATCTCATTCAATATATAGTACACGGTGTAAATAATTTTAATATTAAAATGTAATTATAATTTATACGTATTATGTTGAAATTTATAAAGTTTGTGTCATTTTTGATAAAGATACTGAAAAAATATATTGAAATATTTTTCTTCTTAAAAAATTTATAACAATTTTGCTTGTATTACACACTCTACAAAACTCAAATAAAATAACAACTCCCCCTAATCTTAATGCAAATTAAGAAACAAACATATAGGATTTAAAGTTATATTGCATATCAAAATATAAAAGGCCGTAAAAAAAAGTGTAAACACTGAACGAAAAACAGAAATAAAGTTATACTGTCATACACCAAAAGTGTAGGTTAAAATTTTACAAAAAGTGGGTTAAAGCTTTCCAAAAGATGTATGCTTTACAAAAAAATGTGTCACTAACATGTCATACACCAAAAATTATATTGTCATACACCAAAAATATGTATGCTTTACAAAAGATGTGTCAATAACATGTCTTCAAATATGCGTTTGCCCAAACTTCCTCCTCATTACTTTCAAAAAAGTCTTTGTATCAACTTTTATGTATCCCCAATGAGGAATATGCACAACAATCTGATAATTTGTGGAAACAAAAAAAATATAGATTAATACAATTATTGGAAATATACATGTCAAAATATTTTGAGATTGAAATTACCTTATTACATCCCCATCGAAGCAAGGTAGTCGTATTTCTCCGCTTAAGTTCCATAGATTTTTCGGTCCAATCCTACAAAAGTCCAAATTTCAAAATATTATTAAATTGATATTTTTTAAAAAGTTATATAATCAACAGACATAAATCTACGTGGTTACCTTCTAATAAAACGTCATTTAATCTGCATAGAATACTACAGCAATACTTCCGAATAAACAATATTTGTAGTAGAATCTAAATTATCTTTAGGGAGGAGAATACTTATACGATCAAAGGATGTACATCTAGACAATGCCACATATAATTGCCCATGGCTAAATACTGATACACGCAAATCAACCCCAACAAATTTCACAAATTGTCCTTGAGATTTATTAATGGTCAAGGCATATGCCAATCGGACTGGAAATTGACGTCTTGTCATTTGGAAAGGCATTTCTGAAAAAGATGGTATCAAAGATATCCTTTGTATGAATACCAAATTGCCAAACATTTCTCCAGTTAAAATTTGAACTTCAATTATGCGAGTGCCGCACCTAGTAACCATCAATCTTGTACCATTACATAGTCTATCTTTCGGTGCAATGTTTCTCAACAATATTATAGGACAACCCACTTTCAACTCTAACTTAAAAGTTGGCAACCCAGGAGGATCCAATGAATTTAAATATTCATTTGGATATCTATTTGTAATGGTAGGATCAATTTCATTATCTTCAGACATTTTATCTGCGGCAAGATAAGTATATAATCTCCCTGGAAAGATATTCAACGCAGTAGTATTAATGTCACTGACATCATCGTTACGCGCAGACAGAATTGTGCGTTCAGTTAAAAATGTTGGGGTTGACGTCTCTATCATATTCAATTATGAATAAACTGTAGAGAGTAATTCATTCAAATCTTGATATTTGTGTATTGTTGATAGAAGGTTAACGATTTCTTGAGGATTGGTCCCAATCTAAAAAAAAGTGAAATCAATAAAAAAAAAGTAAGTGTAAACACAATTTATTAATTTAAAATAATCTATATAGTACAGATTAAAGTAATGTTACCTCTATTAAGAAATTTGCAAAATTAGCATTTTCATGGCCTTCATGATTTAAGCGCATATTCAAATCCAAAGTCAAGATATATATATATGCTTCCATAGAACAGAGTGTCTTAATGATGCATTCACAATTTGCTCACGAACTCCTTTGGATATAACTGATAAGATTTGTCGAAAGTCTCCTCCAAGAACAACAGTAATACCCCCAAATGACTTTTCACTATCACAAATATCCCTCAATGTACGATCAACCGCCTCAACACAATGTCTATGTTGCATAGGAATTTCATCCCAAATTATGATTTTTGTTTCTCTAAATAACTCAGCTTGTAATAATTGTTTGCTAAACCCACAAAGTGAATTTTTCAATACATCTAACGGAATGGAAAATGTTGAATGTGCAGTGCGACCTCCTACCAGTAATAGTGATGCAATTCCAGACAAAGCCACAGTAACAACGATATGCCCAAGGCTACGACATTTTAATGCAATCGTATTGTATAGAAATGTTTTCCCTGTTCCTGCACCCCCATTCAGAAATAAAATAGTTCATTTATTTTGAAAAACTGAAGAAGTGATTGTATTATAAGCATTCCGCTATCCATTATTGAGATAATCAATAGTAATTTGTGGATCTGCATGTTGTACCTCACTCTGCAGTTGTTGATGTTCAACTATCAATCGATTACCAACTACTGTACTCCAATTTGCAGTAGGTTGTGGCATGGGTGGGAAGTCAATTAAACTTTTTCTTGATTCATGAAGCATTTGATTCAAAAGATGAAGACCATAATCTTCAATTTGAGCCTCAGTTGGTTTAAAAATGACAAACAATGTACAAATCTTATGTGCAAGATCATCACATATATGCGTTGAAAATTGATTCCATAATGCACATGGATTTAGTGGAGAGCACTGTGTGAGAATAATACTAAACAATCTCCTCAATTGATATCCAGTTTTTATGACTGCAGCCTCTTTCAAGCATTGTATCCATTCTTCATCATCTTCTAAAAGCCCCCTTGCAACACATGCTAATTTAAATGTATCATGCACAACATTATCGACCATGCGTAAAGACTGAAACGACTTTGGTCCTTTGACAACGGTTAATAACAAACGTAGATAAAATCTTTCACAACAATTAGGGCTAGCAAAGTACATTCTACCAATTGCATATCCCCTTTCTCTTGATTTCCATCTCTTTTCTAACTTGAGCCAAACAAAATGTTGTGGAAATTCTTGATAAGTGAATGGACATTCATCTTCACTGGCAGCACAATATGCAAAGAAGCCAGTAAGAGTTGACATTTGTTGATTAGCTCTAGATTGAATCATTTGTAATGACTCTTCTGGGTTAAAAACAACACGATGCATTCCAGGTAAATGAAGTGCCAATCGTACAACTGTTGGCATCTCTGCATACAAAGGATGACCAAATATTAAATCAAGCGACACGGAGGTCCAATATACCTTGCATCGAGATATTGTTGAATCTCATTTATCATTCCTAACACCATCGTTGTACGATCATAACCCTTATAAACGTACTTATGTATATACTTGACACATCTCATTCCGGCACAAACTTCCACATTTATATGACAGTTGAAAAGTTTTGAAAGATATGCATTGTATGGTATGACATCCCTGTTATCAACTTCTTGCCCTCTCACAGTATGTACTTGACCATTATTGCGACGATGGTAGATAGGGTATCCATCTTGATCCGTAGTTGTTGTTTCTGTGAAAGCTCGAGGGTATCTCTTAGTGCATCTACCATTTTTCATACATGATGCTTGCGGATTTCGAGCACCACATGGTCCATGTACCATACAACATTTGATAGTTTCAAAAAGCATAGGATCATCTTTTGGGTCTGAAAATTCTGCACAGACCAATTTGTCTACTTGAGCACATGTCCGAATTTTGTCTAGACTTTTGAGAAATAAAAGTGCATGCATATGAGGGAGGCCTCGTTTTTGAAATTCAATTGTAAAAACATATGCAACTTTATTTCCAAACACTTTATTTGTTTCTATCTCCTTCATCAAACATTTTATCTTCAACTCAAAAACACGGGCAATTAAATCAGGACGATCAATAGGTTTTTGATATGGTAATAATACTTAAGTAATTTCTGGCCAATTGGGATTTGCAGTCATGGTAAGAAAAATATCTAGGTGTTAGTTGTATCGTGTGATAGCCATTGAATCTTGAAAGATTTCAAACATATGTTTAGGACTACCAGTAAATGAAGATGGCAAAACAAACATTTGACCAATTTGTCCAGGTCGCACATAATCTGGATCCATATCTGACAACTCTTGGTAAAGCTCAGCCCGAAGTTTCCCTTGATTAAGCTTGTAGTATGTCAATTGATTTTGCTCAGTTGCAGCCCAAGCATCTACCAAAAACTCTTGAAATAGTTTCCCACCTCTCAAAATTGTTGAATACTCTATGGGTCATTCAAACAAACGATAACTATAAAAATTCATTTGAGTAAGTCGATCAGTTAAAGGTCTATTATACTGAACATTCCACAATTTCAACTCAGGTTCCCATCCAAGCTCACCATATGGAAATAATATAACATAATATAATGGCAAGTATGCTGGGTGACATTCATTAATTTGCATCAACTCATTATTTCCTCGGAAATGTAAAATAATATCTCTCATTCCATTTACCTCTGTTCCATCACCTGGTATTACAATTGCAATCTCATCTGTAGTTGGTAGGTTATACCGACGTCGTCGATTGTTGAGCGTAATGAAGATGGCGGTAGATTGTGTCTGCCGAGTCTAATTGATGTAAAATGGCATGAGTGGCGATATTTATCTACAAATGCATTGACTTGCAACAAACTATCTGAATAGTTTTGAGAACATCCTTCTCAAGTTAGGATTTCTCACGATTCACAATTTCTAAAGCTGAATAAGGGTCATAGATATACAGCTGAACATAACTCGCATCTTGCTCTGGTTGTGGTTATAGTGATCCTGTTCGATGTCGCAATTCCCCATGAATTGTGAATGATGTAGGGCCCCTTCCACTGAGTACTCTAAGATCCAATGTAGCACCAAGACTCGTAAAAGCATTGGCTGCATTGTACACTCGAGTATAACTTCGAAAGGATTTTGATTGATCATTATTCCCATCATACAATGCCTGAAATAAGTAAAGGAAGCCTAATATTTCCTTCCAAACAGCAAGTTCCGAATAAGGGACGATTTATAGATGATTTTGTCAATTTTTCATCCATCCAATGTAAGACTGAACAATAAGGATATAATACATCCATCTTGCCAAGATAATGGCGGCAAGAATCTTTGTGTGCCCGGGCGTCAATTGATATACTCGTAGGCAAATCTTCTAATTCATCATTAGTACATAGATCTTGTTGAAGAAATCGATTTACAGGAGTAGACCTACGAATATTTGTGTATAAATAAAATTTTGTATGCACAAAACGGTATGAGTAAAAGTATGTATTTCAAGATTAGACACTGTAGTTTACCGATTCCTTTGTGAATTTAAAGATGTGCTTGGCATAGAAAACGAACATGTAAAATGATGGGTAACCATTGTTCGTTTTTGTGCCGACTGAGAATCTTCAGTTATTGTTTCCCACTCCAAGTGAGTGTGTAGACACCCCATTTTTGACCGACCTTAAGACTCAGACGTCACCGATTGAGCGCTTGGTGATGTTGCATATTGTGCTCGTTCTGAGGTTGCGGAGTCCCGGTTACGAGCCTTGCCTCCGGACTTCCGGACCCTTTGTGCTTTGCCTCGGTTTGCGAACCAGGCTCTGTTTTCTCTGTTTTCTTTTCCCAAAGGGAGGGAGAGGTCTCGTAGACCATCTCTCAGTGGCCGTAGGCTACGTTTTGTGGTCGCAGGCCATTTTTCCCATTTCGGAGCCCGGTTCCCGGTTTTCGGAGCCGTCGGTAGTGTGCCCCGGTTCGGCACCGCCCAACCATCTCCGATTTCTCCGGTTTTTGGCAAGTGCCTCTGTTTTATCATTCCGAGGGACACTGGGGCCTTTGATACCGACTTCGTGGCCGTACGCCACTTTCGGTGCCTGCAGCCCATTTTCGGGACCTTGAATGCTGGCGGTTTAGGCCGAGCATTCATTCATCGGTTTTTGTTCATTTTGGCGGGAACCTCTGTTTTATCATTACAAGGAACCACAGGGCCTTTGATACCCACCGTGGCCGTATGCCCTTCTTGGGTGCCCTAACGACCCACTTCGGGGCCGATTGCGTGTTTCGGCTCCCGAACCCTCATCTTGCATTTTGGGCCCCGACCGAACTTGAGATAGTCATATTTTGAGGTCCTTTTCATGTTTGATTAAGGACCTTTTACTGTTGACATCTCCATCTATCACTTGTCTCTTTACCTCTTTTTAGGCTGTTTTTGCACGGTATTTTAGGCGTACTTGTGGGCTGTTTTGGGCTTGGTCGTAAACTACAAAGTTTCTTATTTTGAGCCCCTCTCCAACTTTGTTGAAGGGCTCTCGGCCATCTGAGACCCGTAGCTATCACTTACCCCTTTTGCAACCTTTTGAGCCTTTTGACCCCTTAAAGCTTCTAGAAGCTTGAACCCTTTGGCCAAGCTTCTTGGAGAAGCTTGGCCAGCTGTATTAGCTTCTCCTAGAAGCCTTGCACCCCCCCTTGGCCCCTTTTCACCCTTCCATTTGCTTAGCCTCTAAGTCTTGGCTTATACTTGCCTATATAAGCATGCCCCCTCTCCATTGCTCAAGGGTTAGAGGTTTGAAACAAAAAACCAGCAGATATATGTGTATATCTGATATATACATATAGATCCCACCCCCTCTCTCCATATCTCTCTCAATCCACCTCCAAACAACCTTGTTCTTGGACCATTCCTTCACCAACCCATAGCACAACACCACCACTTCCATTTCCAGCGACTTGGAGGTCATTTGCAGAGCTTAGGAGCACCTAAACTTGGATCAAAACCTGCTGGTTCATTGGTCTTCAAGGGTAAGTGTCTATTTCCCTCAAACTAGCCTTTTCTTGCTTCATATCTAAGCCTTTCTTGCAAGCACTTTTGGGCTCCGACCCAAACTTCAAATAGTCTTATTTTGGGGTCCTCTTCATGTTTGATTGAGGACCCCTTGCCGTTTGGTGATTGCATATAGCACCTATCTCTTTACCCCCTTGTATGCCATGATTCTTGCATAGTATATTTGGCTGGTGTATAATCTGTTTTTGAGCATGTAATAAACTGTAAGTAGGCTCATTTTGAGCCCTTCTTCAACATTGAAGAAGGGCTCAACCATGTTTGGTAACTCTATCATGCACTTGCTTTGTAATCTCTTCTATTTACCGTAAGTTTGCATGCTTTGTTAGCCTATCTTGCTTTTGTTTTTGTGGGTGGTCATAAACTGAAAATGTTTTTGTTTTGCTACATATAAGATCTGTTTTTGGTTGTTTAGGCCATCCATGGCATGCCTTATATAGTCACCTTGCATTTTGGCTTGCTAGCCTTAGGTGTGTGAGTGTGTAGTATGCTATACTTGCTTGGTTTGTTTGATTTGGGACCTTTTCTAGCATGTTTTCAGTGTTTAACATGTTGGATATATATCCATGTTTGTGCCTTTTAAGTGTGCTTAAAAAGTTGCTTTAATATGCCTAAGTGTTGGACCATGTGCGCATGCATGTTTGTATGTATTTTGGCCTTCATTTCCATGACATTTAGCCACTGTTTTGGGCTTGTTTAGGGGCTGTCCAAACTAGTCTAAGACCATCATTTTCATGTTGTAGCGTGTTATCTTGTGTTGGTTGCATGCTTGGCCCTTCGCATGTGTTGTATGCTTCGATCATGTTGCATTTGGCATGCAATCTTCATTGTTTAAGTTGCGTAACATGTTGCATGCCTTGCATACTTGCATGTTTAGATTATATCTTGCATATGGTCATTAGCATAATGGTTCCATGCCTTGCATGATTATTTGCTTAGGTTGTGTGCCTAGCATGAATTATATGTTTGCATGTTCATGTTACATGTTTAGATTGCATGCTTAGGTTGCAATTAGCATGCATACTCTACCTCTTGACCAAGTCATGATGGAGGTAGATGCCCCTTGATTTGATTGTATGCATTGCATTTCATCCCATTGAAAGTGCACAACTTGGCTCTTGGGCCATCACGCATCGAAATCTTGGCGATTGGTCCGAGAACCAAAGGCTATACTCTTGAGTCACAAATATGATAAGGAGCATGGTTGGTGCAAACATTTGTCCCAAGATTCCATATCATGCCTTCTTTGTCTGTTCTTTGTCAAAAACTGCCTCTCGCAGAATTTAGTGCCGACCGCACTCTTTAGTGTCGACCGCACATTTTTGTGCCGATAACTTCCATTGCCGGTGGTCACCACAAGCGGCGGTGGGAATGTCTTCCAGGTGGCACTCAAGAAGACGCAGGAAGGCCTCGGGACTTTGGTAATTTTTGGAGAGGCGGTAAGAAGAACAGAGATGGTGCGGTGTGGGCTTTTGAGCAAGTCGGATCTAGCATGCATCATTCGCGCATCCCGAGGTTTTTTACATTTAATTAGATTCATTATTTTATTTAATTAATTTAGTTGATTTGTAATAATTAATTAGCTTGTGTAGTTAATTAGTTATTGCTCAGATATTATTATTTGGTCCCTCCGAGTGAGGGCAAAATTGTAATAAGCGTGTGAGTGGGTGTATGTCTTCCAATCCCCATTTCTTTTTCCCTTTTATTTACTGCCACAATGGTAGATTAGGGCACGTCTATTTTAGCATACCTTATACTACGCATGCGTGCATTCATGCATTTGTTTACATGCAGGGCTCGGTACATCATACAAACCGCATTGCGCTTTTCAATTCCAAATTGAATACGTACTCGCGCATTTCACATGCCATGTTTAGGGTTAGCCGAGCCTACTCTAGATTGCATCTATGCCTGTGTTGCATTAGCCACTTAACATGAACTAGGTCACGCATGTTTGCTAACTAGTTTTTGTTTTGGCACGGAGTACGATGTAAGTATTTTACGCTTTAGCATACCACATGCGTGTGAATGTTGCCATGACAGTATGCTTACCATGTGGCTAAATGCTTATGTGAGATAAATTGTTTGAATGCCTGTGGGTGGAGGTTGGATTGCTTGAGTTGGAAAACTCGTTGAAATCCGTGTTTTAGCCTACTTGCGAGTAGCAAATTCCAAAGCGTTTTCAAAACGAACGGATATGCAATGTTTGTTTCCAAATTAGGCAATCTAGTCTATACTTGTTTGCTGTGCGCATAACATAGTAATTCTAGGCTAATAATTGGAACAAGAGCATGTAATGTTTTCAAAGACGGATATCACGGTTAGTAGAGGCGGTCTTGATCGGCGAAAGGGGTGCTCATAGTGACCTTCCGATCGTACTAAGCTCGAGCCAAGACCACTTTGGTGATAGCGGACACGTGGCCTTGACCGAGTCGGGGTTTCTAAATTTCCCAAAATAAAAAATATTTAGGTGGCGACTCATGTCCGCAAAGCGATCCATGTTTGGCACTACTTTTCAAAAATCTTTTTCTCAAACGATTTGCGAGTTGGACTCTTGGTTGATTTAGAACCGCGACACAAAATTGAGTCCGAATCAGGCGAGGTCCCCCACGGCGTCTCTGATTCTGGCGACTCTTTGGGAGTTTTAGAGAGTTTGACTCGAACTTCGTGATATCCGGTTTTGACTACACTTATGTGTTTCTTTGCATTGCATGTGCATTAGTGCGCCTAGGACACCGTGTTGGCCATCTGCTATTCTGGCGGTTTCTTGGGAGGCTTGTCTTGTCAAGGCATGTCCATAAGGTCGACGGTTATGGCTCTGCCGATGGGAACACAAACCGGTTTTACTGGGCACCCTTTTGACCATTCGACCTAGTGCATAGTCGATCCATAGTGACCATTCCAAACTAGGACGGAGTTGCTTACCCGATTGTAGGCTGTTTGAAACCGCTGCGTGCATAGTGAAACCCTAGCTCCTGACAAAATAGGACAGGGAAACCCTACCCCAACATAGGGGTGTTTTGGCTCTCATTTACTTGCTATGTGCTTTTAGAGTGTATCTCTACAGGAATGCATATACCGGTTGCGAAGTCAGGTATCCGACTGGGCACCGAGATCGATATTTTGAGAATCGATTATATCTGCGGTATCGATTCAGATTTAGGCGATGATTTTGGGAAGCGATGACCCGAATGAAATACTGCTCTGTTATGCTTATATCCGTTCGGTGAAATTCAATTTGAGATGTCGGTTTTCTCTTTTGCTAGGTAGTCACGGAATCATAGCTTCGAAGGCTCCACTATCCCGGGTACATTGAATTTGTCCGATAGACTTTGTCGGTCAGAGACAGTTCAAGGGTAATCACGGCGAGGGCGGTCAGACATAGACCACCAAAGGCAAATACGACTACCGTCGGTGATCCTTGAGGAGTCGTTGAGATTTCGATCCCATGCGAAGCAGATATCTGGGTTGCTCGGTTAGACCGGGCAATATGTCGAGTTTGGAAGAGATGGTGCGCCAACTCGAGATAGTATGAAAGCCATGCAAAGAAGATCTTTGTCATCAGAATCCGCCAACAACGGTGTGGTCATAGCCCAACAGCGTAAACAATTGCGAGTTAGAGCAAAGAACAGAACATCCACTTCACATCGCTCCTCCCCACCCGGTTCCAACGCTGAAACAACTAATGTCGAGCAAATACGGACATTCGATCGAACCAGCTCACCGCCCGATTCTACCACAACTATCCAAGGCGCCCACGCCCGCCAATGTACCGGACTCTCCCTTTGAGTTCGAAGCAGACCCCACAGCACTGAAGCTTAGCAGGTTGGAAAGAATGTTTAGGAAATCCCAGGGGGTAAAGTCCATCCCGGACATCGAGGATGGGTATACCGACGCAGCTGTGACGTTGCCAGATCGGTTCAAGATGCCACAAATCGACCGTTTTGACGGGTCAGGAGATCCCATGGTCCACCTGAGTTTGTTTTCAGATGTTTTGCGCCCGATGGGCTTGACAAGATTACAGAAGCTCTCCCTCTTTAGCAGGACCCTGTCGGGTATCGCGGCCATCTGGTACGCCAAATTAGAAGACTCAGTGAAACGAAGTTGGGAGGAGATGTCCGAGGCCTTCGTCGCACAATATTCCTACAATACCCAGATCGAGATCACAACCCGTGATCTTGAGACAACCAGGCAAGAGCCGAAAGAGGGCTTCTCTGACTTTGTAACCCGTTGGAGAGCCAAAGCTTCTTCGATGACCACCAGGCCGGTCGACAAGGACCGGAGATCACGGATGATTGTGCGCAATCTCCAACCCAAAGTTGATCTGAAGATGATTGTCCTCCCCCTACCCACCTTTGCAGACCTCCACGAGATTGGGGTACAAATCGAGGATGCTATAAAGCAGGGTCTCATTGACCAGGAGAAGGAGACCAGAGGGCGTTTACCTAGTCGAATGCAACCACGGTGGTGATGCATTGCTAGGACTTGAGACGTGGGCGTGGTCACCACCACACCAAGAGCAGCCACCCCTTTCGTTGGTGCGCCCACTTCAAACCCCCGAACTTCAGACTATCTACCCCGAGGCAAGAGGGTCTTCACCCAACTTTTTATGCCTTTGTCTAAGGCTTTAGGGGTCTTACTCAGGAAAGGACATCTGAAACCGTTAGAACAACGACCCCTACCCGATCCTCTCCCTGCAAAGCATGACCCGGCTAAATCTTGTTTTCCATCAACAAACCGTCATGACACCGACGATTCGTCCGTCTCGCCATGAGATACAAAATTTGATTGACAATGGGGTCATCCCCGCACCAAGCTCTGCAAAGTCTATCGGCACTTGATCAGTGAACCTGTGGGGGGATAATGTGATGTGATCACGGGATGGACCACCTGCGAGCGGCGCTCAATTTACTCCAGATGTGGCGTATGGCACGCACCGTTTTGAGCATTTGTGAATCTTTGGTTTTTGTACATTCGACTTGGGTATTGGGTCGATCTTGTTGTGTTATTTGAGTCTGTCTCTTTGTTTTGAGTCGATTTTTTGTTTTGGGTGCATTTTGTGGTGGTTTAGTCGATTACATTGTATTGAAGTTGGGTGATTCCGGGAATATTACCTCGGATCTCACTATTTTGTTTTGTGTTTGTCTTTTCACTTTCTTTTGAGTCTGTTTCTGCCGAGGAGCCAGTTGTGCCAACAGATTTGAATGGAACAGCAGTGATTTTCACACTCTCGTGTTTGCTTCTGCCGTGTGCCAGTTGTGCCAGAAATTCTAAATGAGATGGTGGTATTTGACTAGAAGCTATGTCTTTTCTGTGCCTTCAATTCATTGCATCGACCTAAGTTTTCCAAAACTTTTTTCGAAATATTGTGATAAAAACAAAGAGGGAGGAATTCCTCGGGATTTGCAAAACTTTGATCAAATTGAGAGAAAGAGAGGCGTGCTAAGTCCTTAATGAATGAAATCATGCTTGTTAGTGTGAGTCTTGGGAAGGATCTGCTTGATCCAGATTGGTCCCATTGTCTTGGCGTGGCGATTTGTCGTTTTCTTAAAAACTTTCAAAAAATGTCTTCCGCGGTCTCGCAAAGACATGTGTGGAATCGCTCTTGAGATTGTGCAGCTTCGGATCGCTCTCAGCCTCGAGTCGTGAGTCCTTGCCTTCACACCTTGAACTTGCGTTCAGAATGTTCAATGGTCAACCACAATGTGAGGCCTGTGGCGATTCAAAGCACCCATGAATTAGAGGCAAGAAAGTCGGATCAAGAAGATCAAGATCAAGAGAAGCTTGCAAAGCTAGAGCAAGTACCCTTTGAACTAGGGGCAAAAAATATCGATGTGCTCGAAGAGAAGATAGATCATACGCAAATCAATACAACAGTCGCTCTCCTGGATACGGAGAGGCTTCAATCTCAAAAACATTTGGGATGGACTTGTTACACTTTTCCCCTTTGAGAGGCTCATTGGGCGAAAACCCTAAGGCAAAAGTTTGAGCAAGAAAAAATACAAAAAAAAAAAGAAAAAAGAGAAAAAATTCAAAGATACCAAAAATGCAAAAAATATATATATACAAAAAAAAAAAGAAAAAAGAAAAAGAAAAAGAAGCTCGCAAGGTCGAAAACCCGCATCGGGCGCCTTGGCAAAAGTTAGAGCCTAAAAGAAAAAGAAAAAAATGAAAAAATGAAAAAGAATTGAAAAGAAAAGAAAAAGAAGCTCGCAAGGTCGAAAACCTGCAACAGGCACCTTGGCAAAAGTTAGAGCATAAAAAGGAGAGGTTAAATACCCGAGTGTACCTTAACCTCGAACTACGTAAGGCTTGATTCCCATGTTTGGGATACGTAGGCAACTTCATTCTGAAGTCCAGCCCTAAAACACTTCAAATTCAGCTGTGTCCATGCAATGGCTCTGGCCATCTTTGTCTTCTCTGTATCCGAGAGTCTGGTTGTGTTCATTGCTCTGAGGACTGACTACAAATCTTATTGCGTTTCAAACAAGGGGCAACTTTCGTTGTTGCCATTCAATGCACTGTGCCATTCAAACAAGGGGCAACTTTCCGTTGCCATGCAGTGTCCTTCAGACAAGGGGCAATTTTCCATTGCTATGGGTCCGAGGTTGTGCATCTCAGGAGTAGGTTTCATGCTCGTTGAGCAATGGCCATTTGCAAAATAGTTTTTGAGAATTTTTATTGAGGTTGACTAATTTCCTCGAAAATTATTCCATCTTTTCCAAAACTGGACCATTTTCTTGGACCCGAAAAAGGAAAATTTTCAGTGCTCACAACCTAACTTGCGTGATTTTCAAAATCAAAAAGTTGAATAAGCATGTTAATCTAACTTTCATGTTGGTCAAAATTGTTTTAGTAGAAAGCAAAATAAAAAATGGTTAAAATGATGAACTAGGGGCACAGTTGAGTCAGGTGTTCTCTTTTTCCCCATCATCAACATACTTGCCAAGAAGGGCACTCTACCGCGAAGAGGGCAATGAAGTCAACAACAAAAGGGCCGAAAAGCTCCCTCATCCTTCGAGCAATGAGGTATCAAGCCCAGTGCGAAGCACGAACTGGAATGGATCAAGATATTCCACTCCTCATCTGGACACATCGACAAGTCCAAACTCTCCAGCAGAGCATCGTCAACCGATGTCAGCTGCAAATTTGCTACACACCCAGTTGTAACACAACCCCTCTGTGGGAGAAATTCACTGTTGTGAACAAAATGTAGCGGAATGCTAGGGGCAAGAACCCACAACTTCCTGCCTATCCATCAACCACCCAGGGGAGGGATGAAAAATGAGAGATTGAAGAATAGAGAGATGTGCGATGAGAGGAAAAGTGAGAAAAGGGCTTTTTTTCAGAAAAACAGAGCTTGAGGGCCGAGTGATGTGAGAACCACAAATAAGAAAAGGGTGGGAAATAATACCTGATGAAACAGGCTCCCTGCGCACATTTGAGTCTTTCGTTGTGTTTTGATTGTCTCGATTCTTGTTTTGAGTCATTTCAAGTGTCACTAGATGTGTTTAGGTTGTTTACCTTTATTTTCCGTTGTTGGGTCGTCTTTCTTTGTGTTCATTGTAGGCTCAATACCCGCCGAGAACTCATTTTCTCAATTTCAAAAGCGATTTGTTGTGTACTCGTGAGTCTTTGTGCCATTCCCCACATTTGTGCAAAAAAAAAAAAAAAAAAAAGGAATTTGTTCTTTCGAAAACTGCAGGGTTCATCCCCGATAAGTGTGAACAGTAGAACCAGGACCTATTTGAAGCTATAATGGTTCCGGACTGCAAAGCAAAAGCGAAAGAGGAAAATGTCGGGCATTTGAGTTTGTTCCAACTTCGGTAAGCTCCGAGATCGCATTCCGTATGTACCTCTTCAGACCTTGTCAGTGTTCTGAAGAATGAGCGTGCCTCTATCCCAAGTGTAAGCTTCGCTTCAAGTCGAATGGCGATTAAAGCGGCGCAGATGTTATCTCTCTAATATGAGCAGGTGTGCCCGTTCTTGAACCGAATGTGTTGCAAACCCTCCGAAAGGTTAATCGAAGGTCGCGTTTTTATCTGGTCTCATTAAGGCTTGTATTTCCTTATTCGGCATTTTGTTTCAACTATGCGTTGTCACGCACATTCCACTTGCATTGTTATGCATCCTTCCACCTGCATTGTTATGCACTTCTTATGCTTGCATTGTGATGCCCATTCCAATTGCATTGTTATGCACCCACTTCACTAGCATTGTTATGCTCATTCATTGCATTGATTATGCACATCTATCTTGCATTATTATGCACACTTCGTCTTCGGAACACCGGGATACGTCCCTACGTTTCTCTCTCTCTTCGAAACACCGGGATACGTCCCTACGCTTCTCTTCTCTTTTTGAAACACCGGGATACGTCCCTACGTCTCTTCTCTTTTCGAAACACCGGGATACGTCCCTACGTTTCTCTCCCTTTCAAACACCGGATACGTCCCTTATGTTTCTCTCTCTTCGAAACACCGGATACGTCCTACGTTTCTCTTCTTTTCAAACACCGGATACGTCCCTTACGTTTCTCTCCTTTCCAAACACCGGATACGCCCTCTGGTTCTCCTTTCTTACGGAACACCGGATACGTCCTTATGTTTCTCATTCCTTGCGAACATCGGGATGCGTCCCAACGTCTCTCTCTTTTGAAACACCGGATACGTCCCACGTTTCTCTCTCTTTGCGAACACCGGATACGCCCTATGTTTCTCATTCCTGCGTAACACCGGATACGTCCTACATTTCTCCTCTCTGCGGAACACCGGATACGCCCTATGTTTCACATTCCTTGCGGAACACCGGATATGTCCCTATGTTTCATTCCTTGCAGAGCACCGGATATGTCCCTATGTTTCTTCTTTTCTAATCCTTGGGATACGTCCTAACCTTTGGGATACGTCCTAATCACGGATCGTCCTAATCTCTCGGATATGTCCTAACCTTTGGGATACGTCCCTAATCCTTGGGATATGTCCCTAACCTCTGGGATACGTCCCTAATTCTGGGATACGTCCCTAACCTCTGGGATACGTCCCTAACCTCTGGGATACGTCCCTAACCTTTGGGATACGTCCCTAACCTCTGGGATACGTCCTAAAACATCGGGATACGTCCTAACTTTTGGGATCGTCCTAAACACCGGATACGCCCCATGTGTCTCCATCTTTGGTTAAGAGCATCCTAATACGTTCCAATGCTTATACATTTCAAACACCGGATCGCCCTATGTTTCTTTGCATGATCATAAGTTGTGTTCGGCTTCTTGCATTATCAGTTGCATTTTGCCCCCGCCTTCGGGCGCATATCTTCATCTGTAGCTTGTATTGCTTTGCCTAAGTCTTCGGCCTTGTCAAAAATGGGACGTCTCTGGGCTTTGACACTCACTCCCGTCATTGTTATGACTTCCGAGTTCTGTCAAAGAGGGGCAACTGTAGACACCCCATTTTTGACCGACCTTAAGACTCAGACGTCACCGATTGAGCGCTTGGTGATGTTGCATATTGTGCTCGTTACGAGGTTGCGAGTCCCTTCTGAGCCTTGCCTCCTGACTCCGGACTTTGTGCTTTGCCTCGGTTTGCGAACCAGCTCTATTTTCTCGCTTTTCTTTTCCCAAAGGGAGGGAGAGGTCTCAGAGACCATCTCGATGGGTCAGTAGGCTACGTTTTGTGGTCGCAGCCATTTTTCCCATTTCGAGTTCGGTTTTCGGGCTGAGCCGTGTGCTTTGCTCGAGACCGCCCAACCATCTCCGATTCCGGTTTTGAAAGTGCCTCTTTTATCATTCCGAGACACTGGGGCCTTTGATCTCGACCGTGGCGACGCCACTTTCTTCGCAGACCCATTTTGGGACCTCAACTGCGGTTTAGGCCCCGAGCATTCATTTCGCATCGATTTTTGTTCATTTTCGGTGGGAACCTCTGTTTTATCATTACAAGGAACCCTGGGGCCTTTGATACCCACTTCGTGGCCGTATGCCACTTCTAAATTTACCACTTTCGGCCCCGAACTGCGTGTTTCGGCTCCTGAACCCTCATCTTGCATTTTTGGGCCCCGACCCGAACTTGAGATAGTCATATTTTGAGGTCCTTTTCATGTTTGATTAAGGACCTTTTACTGTTTGACATCTCCATCTATCACTTGTCTCTTTACCTCTTTTTAGGCCTGTTTTGCACGGTATTTTAGGCGTACTTGTGGGCTGTTTTGGGCTTGGTCGTAAACTAAAAAGTTTCTTATTTTGAGCCCCTCTCCAACTTTGTTGAAGGGCTCTCGGCCATCTGAGACCCGTAGCTATCACTTACCCCTTTTGCAACCTTTTGAGCCTTTTGACCCCTTAAAGCTTCTAGAAGCTTGAACCCTTTGGCCAAGCTTCTTGGAGAAGCTTGGCCAGCTGTATTAGCTTCTCCTAGAAGCCTTGCACCCCCCCTTGGCCCCTTTGACCCTTTCCATTTGCTTAGCCTCTAAGTCTTGGCTTATACTTGCCTATATAAGCATGCCCCCTCTCCATTGCTCAAGGGTTAGAGGTTTGAAACAAAAAACCAGCAGATATATGTGTATATCTGATATATACATATAGAACCCACCCCCTCACACCATATCTCTCTCAATCCACCTCCAAACAACCTTGTTCTTGGACCATTCCTTCACCAACCCATAGCACAACACCACCACTTCCATTTCCAGCGACTTGGAGGTCATTTGCAGAGCTTAGGAGCACCTAAACTTGGATCAAAACCTGCTGGTTCATTGGTCTTCAAGGGTAAGTGTCTATTTCCCTCAAACTAGCCTTTTCTTGCTTCATATCTAAGCCTTTCTTGCAAGCACTTTTGGGCTCCGACCCAAACTTCAAATAGTCTTATTTTGGGGTCCTCTTCATGTTTGATTGAGGTCCCCTTGCCGTTTGGTGGTTGCATATAGCACCTATCTCTTTACCCCTTGTATGCCATGATTCTTGCATAGTATATTTGGCTGGTGTATAATCTGTTTTTGAGCATGTAATAAACTGTAAGTAGGCTCATTTTGAGCTCTTCTTCAACATTGAAGAAGGGCTCAACCATGTTTGGTAACTCTATCATGCACTTGCTTTGTAATCTCTTCTATTTACCGTAAGTTTGCATGCTTTGTTAGCCTATCTTGCTTTTGTTTTTGTGGGTGGTCATAAACTGAAAATGTTCTTGTTTTGCTACATATAAGATCTGTTTTTGGTTGTTTAGGCCATCCATGGCATGCCTTATATAGTCACCTTGCATTTTGGCTTGCTAGCCTTAGGTGTGTGAGTGTGTAGTATGCTATACTTGCTTGGTTTGTTTGATTTGGGACCTTTTCCAGCATGTTTTCAGTGTTTAACATGTTGGATATATATCCATGTTTGTGCCTTTTAAGTGTGCTTAAAAAGTTGCTTTAATATGCCTAAGTGTTGGACCATGTGCGCATGCATGTTTGTATGTATTTTGGCCTTCATTTCCATGACATTTAGCAACTGTTTTGGGCTTGTTTAGGGGCTGTCCAAACTAGTCTAAGACCATCATTTTCATGTTGTAGCATGTTATCTTGTGTTGGTTGCATGCTTGGCCCTTCGCATGTGTTGTATGCTTCGATCATGTTGCATTTGGCATGCAATCTTCATTGTTTAAGTTGCGTAACATGTTGCATGCCTTGCATACTTGCATGTTTAGATTATATCTTGCATATGGTCATTAGCATAATGGTTCCATGCCTTGCATGATTATTTGCTTAGGTTGTGTGCCTAGCATGAATTATATGTTTGCATGTTCATGTTACATGTTTAGATTGCATGCTTAGGTTACAATTAGCATGCATACTCTACCTCTTGACCAAGTCATGATGGAGGTAGATGCCCCTTGATTTGATTGTATGCATTGCATTTCATCCCATTGAAAGTGCACAACTTGGCTCTTGGGCCATCACGCATCGAAATGCGCGATTGGTGGTCCGAGAACCAAAGGCTATACTCCTTTGAGTCACAAATATGATAAGGAGTATGGTTGGTGCAAACATTTGTCCCAAGATTCCATATCATGCAATCGTCTGTTGTCACAAACTGTCTCTCTAGAATTTAGTGCCGACCGGCACTCTTTAGTGTCGACCGCACATTTTTGTGCCGATAACTTCCATTGCGTGGGTGGTCACCACAAGCGGCCGGTGGGAATGTCTTCCACGGTGGCACTCAAGAAGACGCAGGAAGGCCTCTGGGACTTTGGTAATTTTGGAGAGAGGCGGTAAACGAAGGCAGCGATGGTGCGGTGTGGGCTTTTCGCAAGTCAGATCTAGCATGCATCATTCGCGCATCCCGAGGCATTTTTTTCTGTTTAATTAGATTCATTATTTTATTTAATTAATTTAGTTGATTTGTAATAATTAATTAGCTTGTGTAGTTAATTAGTTATTCTTCTCAGATATTATTTGGTCCCTCCGAGTGAGGGCAAAATTGTAATAAGCGTGTGTGAGTGGGTGTATGTCTTCCAATCCCCATTTCTTTTTCCCTTTTATTTACCTGCTTACAATGGTAGATTAGGGCACGTCTATTTTAGCATACCTTATGCTACGTATGCGTGCATTCATGCATTTGTTTACATGCACCGGGCTCGGTACATCATACAAATCGCATTGCGCTTTTCAATTCCAAATTGAATACGTGCTACTCGCGCATTTCACATGCCATGTTTAGGGTTAGCCGAGCCTACTCTAGATTGCATCTATGCCTGTGTTGCATTAGCCACTTAACATGAACTAGGTCACGCATGTTTGCTAACTAGTTTTTGTTTTGGCACGGAGTACGATGTAAGTATTTTACGCTTTAGCATACCACATGCGTGTGAATGTTGCCATGACAGTATGCTTACCATGTGGCTAAATGCTTATGTGAGATAAATTGTTTGAATGCCTGTGGGTGGAGGTTGGATTGCTTGAGTTGGAAAACTCGTTGAAATCCGTGTTTTAGCCTACTTGCGAGTAGCAAATTCCAAAGCGTTTTCAAAACGAACGGATATGCAATGTTTGTTTCCAAATTAGGCAATCTAGTCTATACTTGTTTGCTGTGCGCATAACATAGTAATTCTAGGCTAATAATTGGAACAAGAGCATGTAATGTTTTCAAAGACGGATATCACGGTTAGTAGAGGCCGGTCTTCGGACCGGGCGAAAGGGGGTGCTCATAGCTGACCTTCCCCGATCGTACCCAAGCTCCCGAGCCAAGACCACTTTGGTGATGACGGACACGTGGCCTTCGGCACCGAGTCAGGGTTTCCTAAATTTCCCAAAAATAAAAAATATTTAGGTGGCGACTCTGTAATCTGGCAAAGCAGTCCATGTTTGGCACTACTTTTCAAAAATCTGTTTTCTCAAACGATTTGCCAGAGTTGGACTCTTTGGTTCAGATTTAGAACCGCGACACAAAATCGAGTCCGAACTGTAGCCGAGGTCCCCCCACGGGCGCGTCTACAGAGTGCGATCGCAACGAATTAGTGTTGAAGAACGTTGTCTTAGTTGAACACATTCTTCTAATCCCTTTTGCTCTCATTGCAAGCACTGAATTTCAATTTTTTCACGCTCTCGCCGTACCCGTTGGGCCAATGCAGCTTTTGATATTATATTATCATTTTGTGCCTAAAAAGAAAATATTTTATCATTGAAACAAAATATGTGAACATTTTGTGCTTAAAATGAAACTATCTTCTTATTTCTTTTATTTCTCTTAATTTTGTTTTCTATTTTATTTGTTTTATACCTTTAACAGTGTTATCTTTATTTCTTTTTTTTTTCTTATTTCTTCCCTTTCTATCTTCTTATTTCTTCCCATTTTCCTTTCCTTTTCTTTGTTTTCTATTTTAGATATTAAATAAGAATTAAAAACCTATCTTATTTAGTTTCTCCTTTCTTTATATATTTTTTCTTTATTTCTTTGTTTCTTTTTTCCTATTCTCTTTATATAAGTAGCAACTTATGGATGGTACATTATAAATGCACATGTATCCATGTAAAATAAGAATAAATAAATTTGAAAAACACATACAAATAATAGCAAGTTACAGGAAAACATATTACAATCATTCTACAAAAACAACATAAAGCAATAAATTCATTTTATACACTCATATATTTTAACTATTCAAAATTTTGATTAGTTTTGCATGATATTTTAAAAAAAGAATATATACCACTTGACATGCATTTGTCATTCTCTTGCCGAAAGTAGCCATCTTTTCTTTTCCTTTAGACATTAGGTTGACCTTTTCTTTATCTTTTGCCTAACAAATATAAATCAAACATTGAAAAGATTTAAAAAATCTTATATAAATAAAATACATATAATGTTTGACTTGATTTTGTACTTACCGCACGAACACAGATAACATTAAGGTCGTGCTCATCACGGATGACCACACCAACATTTCTACATGGAGTTGTAGGAGGAGGCCTATAGAAATAAATTGTGAACAAATTAAAATCTATATAATAAAGTGGTAATAGTAAGAGTAAAAAATTCAAGATTGTCTTGGGTAAAAAATTCTTTTTCTTTTTACCAATTTGGGGTTAAAGAAGGTTGTCTTGGATTAATACATTCCTTCAATCTTTCTCTTTCTCGTTCTCGTCGCAGGCGTTGTCCCAATCGGTATGTAGAACATGGCTTTTGATTTTTTTCATGTTCTCGCTGTGCACGTTGAGCCAATGCAGCTTTTGATAACACATTATTATTGTGTGCCTAAAATGAGAATATCATATAAGAAGGCGCATAAAATGTGAAGATTAACTAACTTGCTTCTCTTTCATCATGTATTTTTTCTTCCTTTTAACTAACTTTTCCTCTTCACTCGGTTAAGTTGTTAGTCATATAAGAACCAATGCATGTATTTATGAAATTTAAAAAGGAAGGGAAAAATAATTTGAAAACACATTAAGCACACAAAACTGAAAACTCACTATGCACGCACTTATTGGTTTTAAGACACTACCCATCTCTTTACAAAATGTACATTGAAAAGGTAAATATTATATCATTGGGTACGTAAAATGTGAATATTAGCGTGTAATGTCTTGTACTTTCCTTTTCTCTCTTCTTGTTGTTTCTGTTATATTAAAATGCATTTTTGTCCTTTTCTTCTTTCCTTAAGAACTTCTTATAAGAAAAATAAAAATTAAAAGAAAAATTATATTATGTAGTTTCCTTTTCATCACATATTTGTTCTTTCTTCTTATTTTTCTTTTTCATTTTCTTCTAGCATATTTTTATTATGCTATCTTGTAGATGCAACATATTGTACAAATGCAACATATTTTTATCATACAAATAGACAAACATATTAAAAATTCAAATTAATGTTCATACAAATGCATTAGCATATTGTACAGATGCTTATTTTAACATGCTTCAGAAAAACATTTTACATTCAATAAAAAGAATTGAATAAATTTTTGAAGAAGAAACTTTTGAAAAATGTACAAAAAAAATAGTATATGACACTATGCAATTCCAAAAAAAAATCTATATAATATTCGAAAAAGAAACTTTAAAAAATTATTGAGAAACCATACTATGGGATATACATTTTCATTTCCTTTGCCATAAGGAATAGCTTTTTTTTGTTTCCTTTGATATTACTTTGTCTTTCTCCTTTGCCTTTGCCTATAAAAAATAAGTAGAATATATTTATAAATTATTTTTAAAATGATAAGAAAATACATGTCCAATGTTCAAGTGACTTTTAGGCTTACCTCACTAATGCGAATAGTATTAAGGTCACGCTCATCGCGAATAACAACATTAACATTTCTTTCTTGAAGAAATCGAACCTATACATACAAAAACTTTAGAGTGATAAATAAAACTTTATACACATAAATAAGAAAATTAGTAAAGGGAGGCGATATTACGGTTCGGTGTAAGTCCCCATCCACCTATAAAGTATGAGGAAAAAAAAATAATTAGAATAGTAATATTGTCCATAACTGTTGTACTTAAATTTATAAGAGAGGTACTTAAATTTATATGATGAGAAAAAAGAAGAAAAAAAACTTACTTGACCAAAAATAGTGATATTGTTCATAACTGTTGTACTTCAACCTAAAAATGATTGGTTATATAATTTTAGACACAAAGAAACAAAAAAGTAGTAATAATAAAAGTTAACATGGATTTCATTGGCAATGAAATGTTATTTCCAAATATGTTGCTACCAAATCGAATAATAAAATTCAAAATTTTATTTAAATAAATAACTACCATGAATAGAAAATACTTAATGGGTTACAATCAAGAGGAAAAGAAATAACTAAAAATATAAACTTCTAAGAAAAAGAAAAAGGTCAACAGATACCAGAGGCACGTGCGCTCTCTGTTTAGAATGGTACAATTTTTTTTTTAAAATTTTTTATAACAAAATGTTAAATACATTTTTTTGGGTTAAGTTAAATACTCGGTGTATTTGATTCAAAACAAAACGGATTATGTTAAATACTTGCGTTAAGTTTAATACATTTTTTTTTTCATGAAGACAACTAAAGTAATACGCACAGACATAAGGATTGACCAGAATTTTTGAAATACAACATAGAATATTATATTCCCTTAAAAAGGTGCAAAAAAAAAAAAAACTCTCTTGCTATATTACATATAAATGTTAAAATGCCAAGTCTTTCAAAATTTTCTTTTAATTACAAACTCTAGATATTCACAAAAAAATTAAATGAAGAATATTTATCATCTGTACATTAGAATCACACAGCAAATAAATATTACATTTGAATGGTACAACTAAATAAATATATTACACAGCAAATAAAATGTTAAATAAATTTTTCTGAATGTCAGTTTAATTTTTTTGTTGCAGGAAGATCAACTAAATAAATCACACTTACTTTCTTTTTAAATAGCTCCAAACAAACAGTCCCTTCCCCCTCCTCCCTCTCTCTCTCTACATTCTTTGCGAAACCCATAATCAAACTCACATTTTCTGAGTCAAACCAGCATTTAGAATAGATGTTTTTTAACAGTCACATTAAAATGATAAATTAAAACTGGAGCACAATAAAATAGTCTAAATTTGAACTTTTCTCTTTGTTAATTGACTTCAATTTTATAAACATAAAATTAAAACCAAAATCACACAACAAATATATTACATTTGAATGGTACAACTAAATAAATATATTACACAGCAAATAAAATGTTAAATAATTTTTTTTGAGTGTGAGTTTAATTTTTTTGTTGCAGGAAGATCAACTAAATAAATCACCCTTAATTTCTTTTTAAATAGCTCGAAACAAACAGTTCCTTCCCTATCAGACTAATTTGTATAATACAAAGCACTAATCACAAACCAAGTCTCAAATAACCTATCTCTATACATTGACCAGAATTTTTTGAAATACAACATAGAATACTATACTCCCTTAAAAAGGTGCAAAAAATAAAATAAAATAAAATAAATCATAAACTCTCTTGCCATATTACACATAAATGTTAAAATGCCAAGTCTTTCAAATTTTTCTTTTAATTAGGAACTCTAGATATTCAAAATATATATATATATGAAAAAACAGTCCCTTTCTTTTTAGAATCACGCAACAAATATACTACATTTGAATGGTACAATTTTTTGTTTTAATTTTTTATAACAAAATGTTAAATACATTTTGTGGGTTAAGTTAAATACTTGGTGAATTTGATTCAAAGTAAAACGGATTATGTTAAATACTTGCGTTAAGTTAAATACTTGTAAGTTTAATACATTTTTTTTCTCATGAAGACAACTAAAGTAATACACACATATATACATTAACCAGAATTTTTTGAAATACAACATAGAGTACTATACTCCCTTAAAAAGGTGCCAAAAAAAGAAAAAAGAAAATATAAACTCTCTTGCCATATTACACATAAATGTTAAAATGCCAAGTCTCTGAAATTTTTTTTTTTAATTAGGAACTCTAGATATTAAAAAAAAAATTAAATGAAAAAACCAGTCCCTTTCTTTTTAGAATCAACAACAAATATACTACATTTGAATGGTACAATTTTTGTGTAAAGGTATATCGTAGTGATGTCTCTCTTTATATCTTGCATACATGTGTGACCTACTAAATGAAATGTTCTTTCATTAAAAGGGTGACTAAATCATGGTTGATTGCATCTATTTTTGAAAAACAAAATTGAGCGTGTAGAGTTCTTCAACTGAGCATTCCAGTGATTAGTGATGCGCTTGATGGTTTAGTAAGTTGAATAGAAATGAATAATGCCTAGGTTTTTATTTTGGAAAGAATAAATAAATAAAAGGGAGAATAGAAGCTCATATTACATCAAAAGATATCATTACATAACCACGATGAAGCAACCCGACTATGCCTCACTAAGGGCACAATGCAAGTAGCAGTGCAGACATGATTTTCAATATCAAGTTAATCTACAAAACTGCCAACTACTACTATGTCTAGCACTCAAGCCTCCAAGAAGAACCAAAAAATAAATAATTGTGAAGGTCCTTAGGTTAGGGTATGAGAGAGAGTACTTGACTTCTTTCTAATAATGCAGCAAAATTGATCAAATTTAAACAAATCTTGACCAAATTTTAAAAATTTAAGACAGACCAATTTTATGAATAACGACATAATCAGCTAAATGTTTTACACTTCAATTTACCCACCGGAGTCAGGACAACCAATCCTAATCCAAGCTTTAAGTTCTAACAACAACAATAAGAAGTCAGGACAACCAAACCATGATGGTTATGATTAGTAAATTACTTAACTCTCTCTCTCTCTCTCTCTCTCTGTTCATCAAATTTGAGTGAAAATTTGATTAAAAGCTTGATCTGATATGAATACTCCAATCCTTACTCTCTTCGCATCTTCAAATCTTTTCAAAAAAATTCCAAACTTATCCTAAAAACCATCTCCTATCCATACCATTTTTTATGAAAGAAAACCATCTCCCAACTATACTCTATTTTAAAATTTTATCAAAAAAGATTAAAAGTATTATTATTGGAGATTTGGTGAAATTTTTTGTTCATCCTTTTAGTGAAAATTTTGGATCTATTACGTTTTTCCTGTGTATAATAGCCAAATAATTTTGAGACCAACCTTATGTGTAAGGACCAAATTTGTGCTTAATAGTTCAAATAATTGACAGTAATTATTTGATGAAAAAATAATTTATGCTTAATTTTTTTTGATTAAAAAAATTGGCAATAATTCTGATTAAAAATTGACAGAAATTTGGTGATGAGAGACATTTTCTCAATGTTTAATAATTCTGAGAGAAATTTGGTTCACAATAATTCTGGTTAATGTTTAATCAAAATTGACAGAAATTTGGTTCACAAAATATTTTTTTTAAATTCTTTGATGAAATTTAGTTCAAATAATTTCTGCTTCATAGTTCAAATAATTGGCAATAATTGACAGACCAACTATTATACACAGTTGATAGTAAACACAATGTGTATAACCTTTTTTTTTTTTTTTTTTGAATAGCAAACCAATTTCTGCTTAATGTTTCAAATTTGTGCTTAATAGTTCAAATAATTGACAGTAATTCTTTGATGAAAAAATAATTTATGCTTAATGTTTTTTTTGATTAAAAAAATTGGCAATAATTCTGATTAAAAATTGATAGAAATTTGGTGATGAGAGACATTTCCTCAATGCTTAATAGTTCTGAGAGAAATTTGGCTCACAATAATTCTGGTTAATGTTTAATCAAAATTGACAGAAATTTGGTTCACATAATGTTTTTTTAAATTCTTTGATGAAATTTAGTTCAAATAATTTCTGCTTCATAGTTCAAATAATTGGCAATAATTGACAGACCAACTATTATACACAGTAGACAGTAAACACAATGTGTATAACATTTTTTTTTTTTGAACAGCAAACCAATTTCTGCTTAATGTTTTTTTTGATTAAAAAAATTGACAATAATTCTGATTAAAAATTGACAGAAATTTGGTGATGAGAGACACATTTCCTTAATGTTTAATAGTTCTGAGAGAAATTTGGTTCACAATAATTATGCTCAATGTCTAATCAAAATTGACAGAAGGCACGATGTAAATAATTTTAAGATTAAAATGCAGTTATAAAAATATATTTAAATTTTTTTTTCTTAAAGAACTTGTAACATTTTTGCTTGTATTACATGCTCTACAAAACTAAAATAAATAACAACTCTCCCTAATGTTAATGCAAATTAAGAAATAAACATATAAGATTTTTAATGTTCACCAATACAGCAAATCAAAATATAAATCTATAATAAAGAAAGAAATTGTAAACACTGACAGAAACTAAAGTTATTGTATACTAAATATATAATAAAAAGAAAAAAAATACACCTAATATTTTCTTAGTTGATGATTAAGTAAACAAACAAACCAAATTTTTTAAAATTGAATTTATGCACAATTTGTATATACAGAATCTTTTTATATAATACACCTAATATTAAAAAATTCAAGGCACTCATGTGAATCAAAATTTGGAAACACACAGATTCACATGATTCACATGATTTGTCAAGATTTTCTATTTTTTTAAGAGCACTGAATTTCATTTTAAATAACAAACATAGAAAAATCAAAGCACATCTGTAAAAACTTTTTTTGAAACCAATTTTCTAGTGTATAGCACCAAACTAATTTAAAAAATCCATTGAGCAGAATTTTTGGCTTCGCCAAAATTTATGATTTTGGTGATAAACAGTTGACAGTAAACATATTGAGCAAAATTTGGTGATTTTGGTGATAAAAAACATAGCCTTTGCAACTACTCTTTGGTGATAAGAAATTCTGCTTTGAAAACACATTGAGCAGAATTCTTCTTCAGTTTACTTGCTTTGGCTCAATATCAGAGTAAAGCAATAACCGAAGCTGCAGCCAAACGTTACCAAAGCAATAAACTAACCGAGCAGCCGAGCTTTTTATTTTGTATGGCTCCAAGTTCCTAATTAACTAACCGAGCAGCCGAGCAAAGTTCCTGTTTCAAGTTCAAGTTCCTGATTTCAATTAAAAAATAAGTGATATATCAAAATCAAAACCGAAATCATACAAACCCATTTCAAAATCAAAACCGAAATCATTCAAATCCATTTCAAAATCAAAATTAAAATTGAACCAACTAAGAATTTAGTATATTTCTACCATAAATATATTTTACTGAGTAGTCATTAAGTATAAATATTTACTGAGGATATATGAAAACTAAGTGTACTGAGCCCAATAAAGTTAACTCCTACAGATTTATTGTTGGTGTGATGTATGTTGGGTTTGGATTTTGAATGATATATATATGGAAAAGTAATGTTTTGATAGAGTTAACTGCTGGGTTTAATAGAGTTGGAAAAACTTACAAAGTTTTCATTAAAAAGTTAACTGCTGGGTTCAATATTGAATGGAAAAGTTAGAGAGTCTTAATCTGATTAGTGAGTCTTGATCAAACCTCTCTGCAACAATGGAAAAGTTAACTCACAAAAAGTCATGTTTTAAAGTACATAGAAAAGTTAACTGCTGGGTTCATCAAAGAATTTCATCCCTTATTGAACTAAATTTGAACTAAAATATACTTATGTGGTTCATATAAATATCAGTTATTGGTTCATGAAATAAATATATAAATATATTGGTTCATGTATATCAGTTATTGGTTCATGAAATATCAGTTATTGGGTTAAGTTAAATTTGAAATATCAGCTATTGGTTCATGTATATTTTAGTGTGAACTAAATTATATGAACTAAATATCAGTTTGAACTAAATTTGAAATATCAGTTTGAACTAAATTATATGAACCAAATTATAATTTGAAAAAATATATTTGAACTAGATATGTAGTTCATATAATAAGGGAAGAAATATCTATATAATTAAAGGGTTCAATTAAAGGGTTGAATTGGACCCAGCAGTTAAGAACTCAGCATATATGAATTCAATAACTGTGGAGAATTTGAATTCAACCCAGCATATGTTCAAACTGATATTTGGTTTATATAGCAAAACTGTGTCCTCACTTGGTCTTCAACCTAAATATTAAAGGGTTCAATTTCTTTTATTGCCAAACACAAAATTAGCTTTTCAGAAAAAGAGAGAGAAAAATATTAGTGAACATAACAAATCAAGACCATTCAGATTGTCTTATAAAAAAATAAATTGAAAACTGAAATTTTAGTCAGTTAAATGATCAGCTCCGATCCATTGATTTTTCTTAGATCATTGCAACCATATGGGTATCCTGCAACCATGGGGTTGTGTGAACACTTTTCTTTTATGTTTTTTTTTAAAAAAATAATTTAACAAACTTGTTAATATGTTATCATAACATTATTTTATAACATCTGCATATATAGCAATAAAAAAATGTGATTACCTGCTACCTGTTATCTGTTATTTATTATCTGTTGTCACTTCCTTTTCATGTAAAATAACAATAATAATAATAAGAAAAATGATGCAGACAACTAATTATATGAACCAAATTATAATTTGAAAAAATATATTTGAACTAAATATGTGGTTCATATAATAAGGGAAGAAACTAAGTGCAAGGGGATATATGAGAACTAAGTGTATGTTATATAAAAATTTGACTCTGCAGAATTTGAATTCAACCCAGCAGTTAAGAGTGCAGAATTTGAATTCAATAACTTTTGAACTCAAAGATTAAGAACCCAGCAGATCATACAGCATATATCATACTTAATGTTATCATACAGAGGTTCGTGTAATACCACTCGATATTGCTGGGTTCAATATCATGTTTTAAAATTATCTTACAGTTATGTTTTCAACCCTATTAAAGCCATGTTTTCAAAACTCTGTTAATATCATGTTTTCAAATCTATAGTTAAGAACCCAGCAGAATTTCTTTTGAACCTAGAATTTCTTTTCCATACAACTATAGTTATCATTCAAATCAGCACACATAATTTCTTTTCCATAATATAGTTATAATATTTTAACTATAGTTATCATCCACAAATCTGCACAAATCTACACAACTATATTTTAACTATAGTTTCCATAATATCATCCACAAATTTGCACAACTATAGTTATAATATCATCTAGAATTTCTTTTGAACCCAAAATCCAAACCCAAAAACAGAAAAACAGAAAAATAGAGCAAGGAAATTGAACCACTTAAAAAACCAAATGCAATTAAAAGAATCGGCAAATGAAATCAAATTATGAATCGGATATTGACAAAGGGATTTCGCATATATGACATCGACATCAACATATAATCCAAGTAGCATCAGGAAGTTGCATATTCTTTTCCAACCTTCTCAAATCAATTTCGCATGTTATCATCAAATGCTATAACAATATATATAATACACACCTCAACTTTGCAACAGGGAATGGAAAGCTTATTTGCAGTAGCAGTATTTGCCAAGCTTACTCTGCAGCCGTATTTGCCATTACTCTGCAGCAGTATTTGCCAAGCTCTTTTCTAAATGGGAAGGTTTTTGAATGGGAATGGGAAGCTCTTTTCTAAACCATTACTCTGCAGCAGTATTTGCCAAGCTTCACATCTCATCAGAGAGTAGGAATGGGAAGGTAGATAGAGTGTATGAGAAGACAGATGGTAGACAGAGGGTATGGGGGAGACAGGGGGTATGGAGGAGACACAGAAATGTGTTGGGCGAGAACTGTGAGTCATTGATATAAACTTGGGAGCAAATCTCAGCCATTGTATCAAAATGTATCTCACATACATTCTTGACATAAATTCAAAAACCTTTGTGACTTATTATGTAGATATATCATTCAATATATATATTTTAAATCAATATTCAAAATCTTTAAAACACCACACATAATTTTTTTTAGTTTTAATTGACTTATTTTAAGACAAATAAAAAATTGAGATCAATTTAAAAATAATATATTTACCTATCCTTTTTTCCTAAATAAAATAAAGTTTTTTTTAAAAAAAAAAATTGCATGGAAGTGAGCATTTTTGTTTGGGTTTTTTTTTTTGTTTCCCATCATATATTGAATGTGACCTACGACTGATGACAATTTTGGTGTTATTATACCATTAGAAAATTGTTTAGGAAAATGAGCATTATTTTTTAAAATTATTAATAAATAAGAAATATGGTTAAAATTATTTAAGATAATATTTGTTATTCATTATTTTTAAAACAAATATGATATAATATGTGTAATTAACTTAAATTTTTACATAAATAATTTATTCAATAAATTTTACAAACAAATCATTTAAATTATTAAGGTGAACACAAAATGAGCCCACGACACGTGAATTTAGATCTCTCCAATTAAGCCCAATAGAGAAGTCAAATCTTTTTAATATTGTTGTTAGTACTTAGCTGTTGGCATTGAGCCAAGCGCCCATGAAAATCATGCCCAAGCCTGTCCATGGACTAAGCCTTACGAGTTTTTATTTTATTTTTTTGTAGGTTAGACTTGGGCTGGGCTTGGACCTATATTTTCGGCTTGTGCCCGACCTAGGCTGTATCAGATGGGCTTGGGCTGTGGGATTATGGGCCTATAAATTTGGACTTTTTATTTTTAAATATACTCCTTTGAGGTCATGCAAATTCTTTATCCCCACGTAGGCTATAGCTGGTACTGGAGTATGCAAAACATTCTCTATTACATGTGTCAAGAGTATGAAAGCACAAAGTGGGGTTGGTTAATCAGATCTAGCAACCATACCAACTCAATTTTCGCACGTCCATGTCCTTAAAATTTGGGTGCCCCTCAGACATATATCAACCACCCCATTTTGCCCAAAATAGAATGCTACAAGGTAGGCAAATGACTTCATCAAGGAATGTCATGAGACCGTACTAATTTGGTAAAGATTATTATTTTCCAATTCAGCCCAAGGTTTTGGTGGAGTTGGAACATGCAGAGAATCATATGCTTTGTAGACAATATTGTCCACATGATAGAGCAAGTAAGAGCAGGTAATACTTGATAAAACAAAGCTCTAAAGTCCAAGCATTAGTGAGTGCATCATGTACTTGCCCACATGGTGCTTGATTTGGGGCCTTGATTAGATTAGTGGGCTCCCATGCCACCAAAGACTATTAAACCTAACATGCAACTCAAAAACTTTAGAAAAAGTTACGAAAATATTTAGAAAAATATAGTGTATTGTATATCTTCAAATTATATATATCAAAATTATGTGACTGGCGTTTTGAAAATAACAAATCACTTTGATGTGTTTCTTTGATTTAAAATGAAATGAGACAAATCTATCATATTATTCTGGATAGATTTTTTAAGTATATCTCAATTAAGTATGATATGATTCATGTCCAAAATGATTTAGCCACACATTTTATTTTTCAAGACACTTTAATTTCTAGGTATAGTATTATATAAGTTACATACAAAATAAATCTAGAAAAATACTTTAATTTCAGATATAATATATGAGAGTTACATCCAGAGTAAATCTAGGCACATTTTATTTTTCGAGTGTGTCGCATTGGTGCTACATGTAGATCGCTTCTCTTTGCTTTGCCTTGACAACATGCCTATAAAAGAACCCGCTTAGTGGTGGCTGGAAAAGAATTAGACCCTGGCATGAACTGTAAATTTAAACATCTTAAGTTTAACTCTTGCTAGTATCTCTTAAGTTTAATTGATACTTTTAATTTGCCAGTGACTGTAGGTATTCAAGATTTACTTTGTAAGGATTGTTTGGGAAGGTTCATTGTCATTAAAAACAAAAAAAAAAAAAGAGGAAAAATTATGTAAATAGTCTCTATAATTTGCATGATGTATCAATTTGGTCATTCTTATTTCAATTTACTCAATTTTGCCCCTTTAATTTAACGGATTGTGTCATTTTAGTCCAATAAATAACGGTTGTTAAGTTAATTTAACGGAAAGTCAAACAATGTGTTAATTTGATCGCTGTATTTTTCACAATGTGTCAATTTGGTCCCTGTCAAAATCGAGAAAATTATAACAACAGGGATCAAATTGACACATCGTGTAAAGTACAGGAACCAAATTGATACATTGTTTGACCTTCCGTTAAATTAATTTAACAACCGTTATTTATTGAACTAAAATGACACAATCCGTTAAATTAAGAGACAAAATCGAGCAAATTGAAATTACATTGACCAAATTGACACATCATATAAACTACAGGGACTATTTGCATAATTTATCCTAAAAATAATAATGATGATAATAAATAAAATAAAACAAAACAAAAAAACATGCCTATAAATTCACTTACTCTATCAAGCACAGACAGCTCTAGCATACTCTAAAACATCTTATTGCAAACCCTAGAATTCCCCTAGTTGTTTTCTTGAAGTTGAAGATGATGAAGTCGGGTGCTCTTGAGCTTGGTGAGGCCTCTAAGGGTTCCACCACACCAAATACTGGGGTGAACAGAGGTGTCTCCATACTAGACTTCATTCTAAGACTCATCGCCATTTTTGCCACCATAGGAAGCGCAATCGCCATGGGAACAACAGATGAAACGCTTCCTTTCTTCACTCGGTTCAATCGGTTTAGGGCTCAGTACGATGACCTTCCGACATTCACGTGAGCACTACTGTCACTTGTGTTTTGCCGAATATTTCTGATAGTTTTTTAAGGGAATTACTAGGTTTTATGTTTATGTTATTGGAAAAAGATAGTATATGCTAAAAAACCTCTCCTCTCAACGTGTGTTTGGAATAGGTTTTTTGTGATTGTGAATTCCATAGTGAGTGCATACTTGGTTCTATCTCTGGCACTGTCCATCTTCCACATCATGAGGAGTGCTGCACAAGGCACTAGGATAGTCTTGATCTTCTTTGACTCGGTATTTTTCAATTGCATCATTGTGCTTAAATTTCTCGTATTTCAAAATTTCAGTCATATTATGTGATTGAGAATGTATTGAAATAAAATAATAATTAGGAAAAACAAATATTTTGAAGTCAACATCCATGCCACCGGCATCCACTTTGAAATATGCAAGTTTTCTTAGACCAACCCCAAACCCGACTTGCCTATGTATGTATATGTTATAAATCACAATTATATTTTTATATGAGTGAAAATATATAAACAAATATTTATTTAAGATTTTTATACATAATGATGTGATTCAATTATAATCTTTAACTTTAAAATAAGACACTTATATATAAAGATCACTAACATTTATAAAATAATAAATAATTGCACCTAAAATAACCCCCAACTCGACACAACAAAGAAAAAATATGAATTTACAACAAACACAAGCAAAAACATATTCTGAAAGTTTTGCTCTTTTTTTTTTTTTTTTTTTTTTTTTCTTTGGTAAGAGATATTTCGTAAACAAGAGAAAGAAAAGATTGCATTATAGTAAGTCAAATTATTCTTTTTAAGTTACTTAGCGAAGAACACACTAGATTAAAATCAATTACTATTATTTTATTTTATTTTTGTTAATATTAATTGTGAAGGCAATGTTGGCTCTCTTGACTGCGGGAGCTTCAGCTGCAGCAGCGATCGTGTACCTCGCCCACAAGGGAAACACAAGGGTGAACTGGTTTGCGATCTGCCAACAATTCAACTCCTTCTGCAAGCGAACCTCTGGATCTCTGATCGGTTCATTCGGAGGAATTGTGGTGTTTATCATGTTGATCTTGTTGTCTTCTGTAGCTCTTTCTCGACGTTGATCATCATGTCCTCGTCGTCGTCTTCTTCTTCTGTGCAATGTCACAATGTGCATGTATATGGAATAGACCGTATCGTAGTAGCTCATTACACTATTGGTTTGTGTATTTTTACGTGTGATGTGAGTTTGATTGTGTGAGAGTCATGCATTATTGTCATTATTATTTTCTTTCTCTTCTTTTTTTGTATCCTGTGTCTCTGTTGTATGTAATGGATTTACTCTCAATCAATGTAGTGATTGTTTGAAATTAATTTTTTAGTGAATATTTTATTTTGTTCTGTCTTTAATGAATTTTTTTATTAAAAAAATAAAAAATAAAAAATAAAAAACTCTACACTTTTGAGTTCGAAATGAATACATGTAAATAAACTATAACATTTCATTGGTTGGACATATGAATACATAATCTTCTGGACCTACTAGGAGCTAAGAAACTAAAAAAGTTTATAAAAAAAAAAAATTCAGAAAGGTCAAAAAAAATAGTCAAAAAATTAGCTTTATGTGGCTTTTTTTTTTTTTTTTTGTCTTTATTAATTTTTTATTTTTTATTTTTCTATTCGTAACGGACCTGAAAAATAAATTGAAAAAATTGACATAATTTTTTAAAAAATTACTCCAAAAAAAAAAATAATTTTTTGAGTAAATTACCAATAGGTCATACTTTTGAGATTTATTACTTATTAAATCTTATTGATAAATTTATCATTAGTCTCTTTTATTTTTACAAATAAATTTATAATAATAAATTTATCAAGACTTATAAATAAATAAATTTAATTCATAGAATTGATTAGTAAGTCTCTTGATTTTTTTAACCATATGCCAAGTGTTCATCGAGTCACGGTCCATTTTTATTCTCTCATACAAGATCATGTCTAATTGCTTCCTATCCCGCAATTTTGTTCCCTCTCTTTCTCCCTCTCTCTTTTATTATTTTGGTTTTTTTCCAACCTAATTTTTTACTAGTTTTATGTACTTTTGAAAATAAGTCCTGGAAAGCTTAGTTAAAAAAAAATAAAAAAATAAAGAAAGAAAACTTAGTAGTGGACAATATAAAAAATAATAATAATAAATTACACAAACTTCTTTGAATAATGAAAAAATTATAGTTTGTTTATACTTGTTTTTATAAGTATACCACGCTTCGTAAAATATAAATTTTATAACTTTTTTTTTATTATAATATCAATCATCTCTTAATTAAACCCATGAAAATGATGATGTCATCATTTAATAAAGTAAAATGTCTGTTTTATCGTGTATTACTTCATGTTTAAATATCATTTGCCTTTTTTGAAAAGAGTAATGTTATGAATTATGAAAAATAATATCATAGAAATAATCATGAAAGATTTTTTTTACCTTTGGATTATACTTAGGGGTGGTTTGGCATCTCCCATATAATCTATCTTTTTATCTTTTTTCTATCACATCACCTCTCTACTTTTTGGCACATCTTTTCGTAAAAAGACAAAAAGTACACTTATTTAGATCATCCCAAACAACTCCTTAGAATAAAACACTACACATTAATCAAGAGATGAAAAATTTTCATGATGCATTTCATGATTTTTTTTCATAACTCCGAATATTATTCTTTTGAAAATCAATTTTTATAAATTAATTTATTGATTTATTTAGGTCACATCACTTTTTTTTATAATTTTTATAATAAATTAAAAAGTCAATTTATAAGTTACGTATTAAAATAACATCTGAATAATTAGTCGATCCACGTGACATTTTTCGAAGTATTTGGGAGTTAACGAGGTTATTTAATTAATAACCACCAATTACCAAACATGAATCAAAGAGGTTGAATTTTTTGAGTTATGACTTTAATCCCAGCCATGTCCCTGTCAAATTCCTTGTGCAGGATGAAGATCTGGGCAAAGGCCAAAAATGTCTAATGGATGCCAGCAAATTGTTTTGGATAATAACAAAGTCAAGTCAAGGATTGGATGAGAGAGTATAATCAATCGTCAAATTAATAAACCATCGAAGATGTTTTAATAATTTTAAAAAACAAAAGACAGGAATTATCTGAAGTTTAAAATTTAAATTTGACTGCAAGGTCCCTCACATGTCCTATTTTAATGATTTAAATTATTTATTTTGTAAAAAATTTCGTATATATCATTTCTTAAAAAAATTAGATTGATTTGATAATAATAATCAGTGTATTTGATTTCAGTTTTCTAAATTCCGTTTTTTGAAAATTGAATTTTTTTTTCATTTTTTTTTTTAGTGAATATTTTTTAAATTTTAAACAATTTTTTTGCTTTTATAGATATACCTTATTTCGATGTATCTAAATAGTAAAATATTTGTGAAAAAAATATTATAAAAAAATTAATAAATACACAAAAATATAAAAAATGTATTGAATTTTCATTTTTGTTTGTATGTTTTGGTATTTAGTGTATTTTTAAAAAACAATTCACAAATATTATACTTTTTAAGTGTATTTATGTTAGGTGTGTCTAAAATTTTTTTTTTAAAAAATTGCTTAAAATATTAAAAAAATTTATTGAAAACATTAAAGTATGGAAAATAAAAATGTAAAATTTTTTGTAAACTGTTTTCTGAAAACTAGAACCAAACAAAGTGATCCATTTTTATTTTATTTCGTTTGTGTAAAAAAAATTGAATGATTTATTTTTAAAAGTATATTATAATTCCTTTTTTGGAGACAAATACAATAAAATGAAAATGTTACTATTATTGGATGAATCTAATTTTTTTATAAATGAAATGTATAAAAAAAATAAAAATAAAAAAAACTCTATAAAATAAATAATTCAAACCATCAAATTAAGACCTTAACATGACGGGAAAGTTTAGAATTTGGTTTGAAAAATTGGTTACTTACTAATCAGTTCGATTAATTGGATTTATTTACCTACAGATCTTAATTGATAAATTTATCACTATAAATTTATTCATAAAAATAAGAGAAATTGATAAATTTATCAATAAGAATTAATGAGTAATAAATCTCAAAAGTAAAATTTATTGATAATTTACTTTTAAAAGAATTTTTTTAAAAAAATTTGCATCGGTTATATTAGATTAGATTAGATTAGGCCCTCTCTCTTTCTAATTGTCATTTTTTGAAACTATACAAATCAAAATAATAGATGAACATTACTTATGATATTATTATTAACTCCACTTATTATATAAATTATAAATATTAAGAATTTCATAAATTATATGACATTATCAATTAATATATTAATTAATGCATGTTTGTTTTATTCATGGTTAAAGTGGTTTTTGAGAAAGCCCTGGTTTCGGTGTAGCCTTTGGGTTTCATTCCCACCATTACAAAAATAAATAAATAAATGGCGACAAAGCCGAAGGCGGTGACCGAACATGAAGAAATATATGTACTACTTAGAATTTATCAATATCCCAATCCGAATGGGTTACAATTCGCACTTTTAAACTTTTCAATCATGAAAATTCTAACTCCAGATACAAATAGCTCATTGCTGACTGTTTGACAGCTCATGCTGCCGATTATGATGCAGGGTTAGGGTCTTGTTTTGTAATTTTTTCCTTTTTTCCCTTTTTATAAAAAGAGAAATGCATTCTACTCCCAGCTGGGGGTGACACCCAGTGAGGTGTCAGCTGAGGGTTGGTCCGGAAAAAACAGTTTTTTTTATTTTTTTATTTTTATTTTTTTTTATTTTCGACTGATGGGTACACGCCATCAGAGGCGCCACCTTAATTGGGTGTATGAGCGATGCTCTTATAAAAAAATTGGTATAGTCCTTTCTGGCAATGATTTTTTTAATTAAAATAGTTGATAAAAATAAAATAAATTAAAATAATCAATAAGACAAAATGTCACATTTAAATTATAATTATTTTATTTTTTCTCTTACAGTTATTAAATCAACTAAAAAAAATAACTTTCCAAACATAATTTTTGTAACTAAGTTAAAATAGTTAAAAAATTAAATAAATAAATAAACTAACTAAAATAACTAATTTTCAAACCAACTCTGTATTTCTAAAAGAATGATATTAATTCTAAATTTTTAAAAATATTTCTAAAACAAAAAATAAAAATTTCAAAATAATTTTTCTCTCCCTCCCTCCCGTCCTTTCCCTACCACCCACCAGCATAACGACCAATGTTGGTGGCCACTTTTGGACATTCTCATTGTGTGACATTGGCCCTGTTTGTCAGCACTTATTTTCAGCTTTCAGCTTAATTTAAGCTGTTTTGATATGTTTGGTTTAGCTTATGCTTATAGCTTATAACTTTGTGGAAGTCGAATCATTTTATTCGTGGAAAGTTTGGATATCTTTTGAGAATAAGTTTGAAATCAAATTTGTTTAAAGTTATAATTTGTTCGCTATATGTTAAGCCACACCGCCAAACAGGGCCATTACATTCACAGTTGTTTTAAAAAGTTAGTTAAAAGTTAACTTTTTAATTTTTTAAAATTATTGTAAAAAGATGTATAAAAAAAATAAAAAAATAATGTAACTTAAAATAAGTTAAAAGTTAATTTTAACTTTTAACTATCTTTTCAAAAGAGGCTTATATATTTACCATTGGTTGCCACATACAACAAGTCACTAAACATATTCTTTATTTTTATTTGAGTAATGTTAAGAATTTTAAATATTTTATTAATATTTTTACTAAATGTCTAAGTGTGTGGAGGACTCACATAAAATTCATATAGTATGAGTTCTACACTCATATGAGACATTTGATAGAAATATTTATAAAACATTTGGGATCCTAACATTTTCCTTTTTATTTTCAGGACTTCTACGAACATCTAACAAGTTTTTTTTTTTTTTTTTAGGAAAAGATAAAAAGCTTATTTCTTGTTAAAATTGACAAAATGAAAATAAATGTGGGACGTTAGTTGGGGGATGGTTGGCTAGAGATTATTTGGCTAAAATAGTTAACAAAAATAAAATAGATAAAAATAATCAATAAAATAAAATATCACATTCAATTTATAATCATTTTTTTCTTTCACAACCATTAAATCTGTTAGATAATGTCTCAATGGGACCACATAATTAAATGTGGTGTTATCATTTATAAGAAGCCTACAATTTAAGTGATTCAATTTAGTTAATAGGCTTAAGGGTATATGTGTTATGGACCTAATGTGTAGACACTAGTTGTATAATTTCTATTTCTATGAGGGGCAGAAATAGAAATTAAAACATATTGGTTAAAGTTGGTTTTCATTCCTTTTGAACTTCCACAACCTTTCAGTTTTGAAAACCAATAAATAGAAATTAAAACCAATAATGGTTAAAGTTATAGTTTTCATTCCTTTTGAACTTCCACATCCTTTCAGTTTTGAAAACCAATTACAACCTTTAAAAGGTTATGGTCCCTATTCCTTCCCAAGTGAAAAAAAAGAACACTGTCATTTTTCTAAATCCTCTCAAGGAGAAACATAAGGCACCAAAGGAGAAAGGATTAGAAGACAATAACATAATCAATAACAAAGAGTTTATTGATAATCACGCTTCCGTTTAACCGTTTATCAATGGATTCAGGTATGTCATTTTGTCTTGATTTCTTGATAATACACATGGTAAATGATCCGAAGTGTAAGGCTTATGTTCTAAAATTTATGTTTACAATTGGTATCAGAGCAAGCATATCATGTGTCTTATCAGAATTGATATGCTTTATTCATTCTATTTAGTTTCCTGGAATCAGATTCTGAATTTTCTTATGCATGTAAATTCTGTTTTTTCTTGTTTTGTTATGTGAAAATGGCAACTGCTTTTCGAATTGTAAAATGATTAAAGGGCGCTTTTTTTTTTTTCTCAAATGGATGAACATCATGTATTTATATATATAGATATATCTTGCGATTTGATCGGTTTAATTTTGAACATCATAAAAAAAAAAAAAACTATTTGTTTTTGGACCCGTCAATTCTATTTATATATGTATGTATATAATTGGGATTGCTGCAGATTATATAATATATACGGGGTCACAAATTTAGAAATCTTTAAATTTAATGTAATTTCATACAACGTCTACAGAAATTTAATTTTCTAACATTCTCAATATAAGTCAATTCAAACAAGATGTCACAAAAGTGATCTCTCTTGTCTAGATTGTTTTATATGGAATGTTTTGATGTTCATGTCTGTGTATCTCATGCGGGTATTTATCGGTCCAAAGACATGATTAAGACTTGGCAGAATTACACACACATTTTGTGGTGATAAACATGTGCCAATTGTCAAGAAAACCTAATGTGAATAATAAATCCATCAAAAGATAGATTTGTTATTTGACATAACTTATTGTCAATGTTTGATCATTACAACAAGAATACCACTTACAGTTAATATCACTACCCAAAGGCTTGGTATTAATGTTGTGCTAGGTATCTTGAGATGTTGTCATTAAATTAATTTATTTAGAGATTATCTGTTTGGTAACTTAATGTGATGTTATGAGGCATCAAACCAAGGGATATGGCTGCGGAATTTTGTCACTGGGTTGCGTATTTTGGAAGGCACTGAAAGACCACTTAAGTTATATTGTGACAATAAGTCTGCAATTTTATATTCCAATAACAACAGGAGCTCGGCAAAATCAAAGCATATTGATATCAAGTTCCTAGTTGTAAAAGAAAGAGTGCAGAGTGGACAGATTTCCATAGAGCACATTGGGACAAACTCCATGATAGCGGATCCACTTACGAAGGGACTACCACCCAAGGTCTTTCATGAGCACACTGCTCAGATGGGTGTTGTTCAATTTGAGAACATTCTGGTTTAGTGGGAATTTGTATTTATATTACTGCTTTATGTCAGCCTTGAGTTTTATCTATGTAATTAGATTAATTTCTGCAGAAATGAAATATTCAGTTTATTACGCTCTGTTACGTATTGTGAAGTATTGATCTCAATAAAGTTAAGTAGGACCAATTGGAAATAGGCATGTATGGATCACATCACATGTAATTTCCATGCTACGCATCCATGATTGATCCATGTCATTTAGCTGTATTAGTACACGTGACCATTGGTGGGTCGAGTTACGATTGATGTAGCGAAGACCGCTTTGATCCTATATTAATATAGTTAATGGACAAGATTGTTTGGATACCCTCAAGTTATGATAACAAATTTCTGAGCTCACTAAAGTTAAGCACATTTTTCAGAATACATATGTGGTCCAGTGGGAGATTGTTAGATAATGTCTCAATGAGACCACATAATTAAATGTGGTGTTATCATTTATAAGAAGCCTACAATTTAAGGGATTCAATTTAGTTAATAGGCTTAAGGGTATATGTGTTATGGACCTAATGTGTAGATACTAGTTGTATAATTTCTATTTCTATGAGGGACAGAAATAGAAATTAAAACATATTAGTTAAAGTTGGTTTTCATTCCTTTTGAACTTCCACAACTTTTCAGTTTTGAAAACCAATAAATAGAAATTAAAACCAATAATGGTTAAAGTTGGTTTTCATTCCTTTTGAACTTTCACAACCTTTCAGCTTTGAAAACCAATTACAACATTTAAAAGGTTATGGTCCCTATTCCTTCCCAAGTGGAAAAAAAGAACACTGCCATTTTTCTAAATCCTCTCAAGAAGAAACATAAGGCACCAAAAGGGAAAGGATTAGAAGGCAATAACATAATCAATAACAAAGAGTTTATTGATAATCACGCTTCCGTTTAACCGTTTATCAATGGATTCAGGTATGTCGTTTTGTCTTGATTTCTTGATAATATACATGGTAAATGATCCGAAGTGTAAGGTTTATGTTCTGAAAAATCAACTACAAAAAATAAAATAAAATAATTATCATCCCAAACACAATTTTTTAAACCAAATTAAAATAATCAAATAACTAACTAAAATAATATATTTCGAAATGGGGGTATGACAATGGTTAGGAGGCTGGAGTTCTTTTTTAACAATTTCATGCCTTTTGCAATTATTTTTATTCCTCTACATGATATGTGATTCAAAAATTAAAAAAAAAAAATATTGATTGTAATTTTTCTTAATCTTAATTATTCATTTATGTTAGTCTCACATAAAATTCAGATAAATGAATGTTAAAAATTATTTTGTGACATAGTGCGGACGAAAAGTGATTAATTTTTACATACCGACATGACCCTCCCACTCACTCTCCACCCCACACACACGTGGGGTTGGTGAGGAGAAAAAAAAAAAAAACAATTTTCAGCAAATAAGAGGCAAGCGGGGGTCGTGGAGGTGCCTGCAAAAGGGGGCACAAGTCTTTTTTCTTTTTTACAAGTCAACTGCAATTAGCGATTGCTCATTAAACCTTCCTTAAAAACAAATAATGTGAAAACTATTAGATTCAAATGCAATTTTTATATACTTTTACATGATTTATATATATTTTTTACTTACTTTAATATTATATATATTAGCATTTTTCATTTTAGGAAGTAGGGATGGCAATTTAAAACCGGCCCGACGGGGATCCCCGGTCCCGACCCCGATTTAAGTGGGTTTTCCCCGAACAATACCCCCGCGGGGACGGGGATGGTATTTAAAACTTAATCCCCGAACAGTTTGGGCGTGGATCGATCAGTTTCAAGCCCCCGTCTCGCCTTGAATTTTCCGGCTCAAATTCAAAATTTTACCCTCCATTATATATATACAAATACCCTTTCCTTCACTTCACACACAACCTCACACTCGGTCTCACTCATCTCCTCTCGCTCTCGCTCTCCTCTCTCTAAAACCTTCCGCAGATCTCCATCTCCCGCCGACCTCCCTCCTCCCACCACGATCTCCACCCTCCTACGACTCTCTCTCTCCTTACAAACCCACTTCTCTCTCTCTCTCTCTTTCTTCCGACGCCCCTACCTCTTCCGTCGACTTGATCTGCTGACGTCGTTGCTCTGCCGTGGCCGTCGTCCCTCAGATCTGCTCGATCGAGCTCATCTGCCTCTCATCTCTCTCTCAGATCTGTCTTACTCTATCAATTTTTATTTATTTATTTTTTTTTGTGTAGTTGATCTTTTGTTAATGATCTGTTGATGTTGAGAAGTTGATATTATATTACATTATATCTGTTGATGAAAAATATATCTGTTGTGTGTGTGTATAACACAGTGTGTTGAACAGATCTGTAATGTATACATACAGATTATTATTATTTTTTTTTTGTTCGTGTTTGTAATGTGTTAAAAAAAATTTTGTTTGTTGATGAACATGTTGAAAAAATCTCTCTGTTTGTTGATGAACATGTTGAGTAATTTTTTTTAAAATTTTTTGGTCGGGAAATTTGAGTTGAAACCCGATCCCAAGCAGTGACGGACGGTGGTTATGGGTTCCCGTCGGGATCGGGCCGGGGTATTTTCACCATCGGGGATCGGAGACGGGGAGTGTGATCCCCGGCCCCGCCCCGCCCCGTTGCCATTCCTATTAGGAAGACAGTGATCACCATCAAAGTATGAAATAAAAGGTTTGTCCATTTTAACATTGATTATCAACTATCTGTTTTTAATTTAAGTAGACAATTAATGAATTTTCAAATCAATCAATCAAATAGGAACACTGCAACAAAAAAGTTCCCATAAACAGCAGTGCTACAGAGCTCTAATTAGAGTTGCACTGCAGCAGCTCTAATGAGTTGGCGTACACATAAAAAAAAAAAAAAAAAAAAAAAAAAAAAAAAAAAAAACAGTGAGGTCAAAGACAAAATATGAGGAAGAAAAAGACAAATTAATGCTCTATTAGAGCTCTCTTTTTAGAGGTCTAACTCATTTTTCTCCCATAAATTTTCTTTCAAATTAGATGGATATACATAGTTCCGCAGGACTTATAAATTGATTTTTTTTATTATAAAAAGATGTTTAAAAAAATAAAAAATTAATGTAATTCAAATAAATTAGTAAGTCAATAAACAGTTTATTTATAATGTTGACAAATGAGCCCGGACTCAATTTGATAACTTAGCTTATTAGAGCATCCGCATCGAATTAGCTAAAGTCATTTTTTTTAGCTAGTTTGATGATACCATTCATAAAAACCGGGCCTCCTCAAGCTTGCTACAATAGGTCGTTAATTTACAAGCGTTACAGTAACTCGTTGCAACAAACGAGTCACTGTTCACATCTACATTAGTGTTACCGGATGTTCAGCCGGTCAACGGTTAATTTTTTTTTTTTTTTTTAAGAATTATTTGGTTGGTAACTCATTAATTTAATAAAAAAAAGAAAGAATAATAAAGATAATAAGAAAATTATATTTTAATAAAATTAAATTAGAATAGAAAGTTTGATGCAATAAGTGCTAAGAGGTGACTAGCTAAAACAGTGAAATAACTTTTTTAGCTATAATTTGACTAAAAATTTAAATAAGTTGATGTTGATGCTCTGAGTTTTTTTTTTTTTAAAAAAATTATGAAATGAAAAATAAATGTGTTTAGAAATATATTTTTTAGTTGAATAAATAATTGTGTAAAAAAAAAAAAGGTTATTCATAATATATAAAACCTTTTGTTATTGGGATTGAGTTTTAACCCTTTTTTTTTTTTTTTGTGATTATTGAACTTTTTTAATCAAAAAAATCACTTCCGAAACAACCCATAAATGTTAATATGACAGTCCATAAAGACCAGTAAGTCTATTAAAGACAGTCCATAAAGACCAGTAAGTCAATTAAAGACTTATCCATACTGTAAACAGATTGAAATTAAAATAGCGTTAGTGAAGGAATATTCCAAAGATTAGGAATAATAATCTTTGGTTCCTCTCATGTTATTAGGTTTGCAAACGAGCCAAATCGAATTTTAGTATATTTAAATTTATTTATTAAGATTTTAACGAATTTAAGTTTGAGTTCGATATAAAAACAAATTTAATGAACCGAATTCGAGCTGAGTTAGCTTAGGTTTGACTTGAGCTCGAGCCTATTCACGAGGCGTAACAAGTCAAAAAAATTATAAATTCATAATTACAGCTGAGACTAAAGTTACAATTAAAACTTTGAATATATAATAATATATACAATATATATTAGTATTTTTAAAAAAATTAATATTTTATCAAAATAATAATATCTACTACCACTATTATATAAATGTACTATTTATAGTTAACTATTGTTTACATTTATATTTTTTAAATATATAAATAATATATTTATCTTATTTTTTATATTATTTAATATATAAATAATAAATATTAAACGAGTCATCTAACGAGTTAAATTTATAAAATTAAATTTTAAAATGTTTAGATTTATTTATTAAAAATTTAACGTGATCAACTTCGACCTCGAACATTAAAAAAAAAAAAAGAAAATTATGAACTGAATTCAAATGAAATCTTATCCAATCTAGTTCGATGAAGTCTTATCAAATCGAGTTGGAGCCTCTTGACGATCATATGCAACTCTACCTGTCACATTGGTTGCAACATCTACATTCATGGCTCATGATTACGTCATTCTTTGACTTCTGCATGCAATGACATCTTCAAAAAGTAATAAATAATATAATTAAATTAACTTAACAATAACAAAATCATAAAATAAGTTTAACCACAATTATATATCAACCTTCATGGATATAGTTTTATTTTTCTTTGAACGAATTTGAGTTTGATGATTTTAGTTAACACAATATTTAGGGCTATTTTAAAAAGATAATTATAATCAATTTTTTGATGAAAAGTTATTTATAAATAATTTATAAACAAAATTTTTATTAAAAAAGAAGTGGGTTATAATTTGAGAAGTAGATTATAACTCACTTTTCAAAATAGGTCTTATTTATTGATTTGACATTTAATTTTTTTAACGGATAACAAGTGATTTACATACTTCTTTCTTTTATATTTTTTTAATCAGATTCATTGAATGTGTTCCCCATACTGTTTGAAAATATCTTAAGCTAGATAAAAAGCAAATGAAAGAGAATTTTAACTTCAAATCATTTGCTAATTATTTATTATACTTTACTCTATTTTTTAATAGGATATACTTACTTTATTTATACTATAGAAACGACGAACAAATTGCACCACGTGTCAGTCCCCTATCGAGGCCTCATGTTGGGGCCGAGGAGACATGGCCCACAATCGCAATGAGGTTTTCTTTAACAAAAGTTTGGTTTGATTTTTTTGACTTTTTTCTTGTCAGCCAATAAGATCAACTTTCTCGGATTTACGTGATACACACGTTGACCGTATGATTGAATCACAGTCGTTGGACGAAAATAGTGTCCTACACGATTGAAATTCCTCAACCAAACTAAAGCTGACACGTATTTACACTAATTAATTTACTAATTTCTTCATAAAAAAATGTTACCTTTCACTTTTGCCATTGTTGAGCTCCACCGCCTAACTTGAAATATGGATATTTCGAAAAATATAACGTGCTCGTATTGAATTTTTGTTAACATATAGGGTTTTTTTTTTTTTTTTTGGGAAATAATGGTAAAAAGTTGGTTTTTTGACTTTTTAATTTTTTTAGTCAAAAAAAATAAATTTTTTTACCCAAAATAACTCAATTTTTTGCCAAAAAAACACCAAAAAAGTCAAAAAATCAAAAAATTAATTTTTTATCAACTTCCCAAAACACCACATAATATTTTGTATAATATTTTTATATATGTATTGGTACTCAAAATATATACCTAAATGTTTTTTTTAAACTTTTGGCGTACCTATATGTACCAAGTATATACTCAAGTCATACCGTGTTGAAACAATATTTTCTTATATTACAGAAATAAAACTCATTTCACTAGATTTCTTTTTTATTTTTTATTTTATACTTAGTATAATTTTTAAATTAAACTCTGATTTGTAAGTTATTTAATATATTGACATTTAATTTTGATTTATATATTTATTTTTGGCATTAAATATTAATTATAGATTGGACCTTAACAAATTAAATCATTTAATTAATTTCTACATTACTCTAAATTAAAAATAAATATTTTTTTACAACCGTACCAAGCCGTACCAGCATCCTATTTTTTTTTAATTTTATTGTATCGACTATCGACGTACCCGTATCGTATTAGTATCAGTACTTGTACCCGTACTCATGCTTCATAGCCGCCTAGTTTGGTTATTGTTATTATAATAATTATTATTCACTATGCTTGGTTATCATTTTTCAAAAACACTTTTTAGAAAATTTCAATTTCTTATTTTTCATATTTTTTTGTTTTTACTGAATTTTTTTAATATTTTGAGCAATTTTTAAAATTTTTAGACATACCTAACGTAAATATACCTAAAAAGTAAAAAAAAAAAAAAATTTGAAAAAAACCTTTTAAAAATTCACTAAATATCAAAAACATAAAAAAAAATACGAGAATTCAGTATATTTTTTGTATTTTTATGTATTTATTAATTTTTAAAAATATTTTTTCACAAATTTTTTACTTCTTAGATACATCTAAGTAAGATGCATCTAAAAAAGTAAAAAAAATGTTTAAAATTTTAAAAATATTCACTAAAAACAAAAAAATACAAAAACTAAAAAATTCAGTTTTCAAAAAATTTAATTCAAAAAACTCAAACTAAACATACTGATTGTTATTTTGGTGTTGCAATTTTTTTGATGAAATCATTTTTTAATTATAAAATCTTATGCAAAGTAAAAAAATAAATAAAAATTATGTTACCTAAAGATTTTCACAAAAAGACTCCAAAAGAAAATTTTATTTTAATTAGTAAAAGTCCATTCCTATAGACCTATATGTTATTTAGTCAAAGATTTTAATCTTTTTATGAAAAAATACGTGATAAAAAGTTGTTGGCGCGCGGGACCTGGTAATTGTGAAGTAGACAAATAAGTGATATTGAATAAATAAATGAATACATAAATCACACATGCACCGATAGTGGGATATTGAAACAGATAATTTGAACAAATAGATGGATGTCTTTTTTGATAAATAATGTCTTTTTAACTCAAAAAGATTTAAACTTAGGCCAAAGTTTAAAAAATGAGCATCTGACCTAAGTGCCCTTTCCCAGGGAGTTAGCTCAAAATAAACTTACAAACAAAAATAATGTTAGGAAGTTTATTTGGTACATTTCTAAACTTTTGCTGATTTTTTAATGATTTTTTCAAGTAGTTAAAATGGATTTTTTAGCGGAAAAGAAATTTGCTAAATTAAAGTTTTTTTTTTTTAATAAAGTGAGATTTTTTAACCAATAAATTGACTTTTAAACTACACCCAAAAAAAGCCTTCATAAAGTGAAGAGGCCCTCCCTTTTTTTTTTAATTATCCAAAAAAGCCCGGTTTGTTTTTAGAGTAGGAGGATGGGATTGGGACTAATAATCAGGTGAGATTCAAAATATCATGTTTATTTTGAAAAATGGCCATGGGACTATGAAAAACCTCCAAGGAAAGGACTAGCAATCTCATAGAAAAGATGGTATTGATATCTAATCCCAAGGGATTGGAAAATTCTATTTCCACACACTTAATGATTTTTTTTAATTACATTTTGTCCTAAAATTAAATTATCAAAATATCCCTTTTCCAAAACCCTAACTCTGACTCTCTCAAACTATTAGTTTCCATCATCACCATCTATGGCCGCCGCCTCTCTCTTACTCCACTCTTTTCATCGCCTCTTTCCTACCATTACGACCCCCTTTTGCCTGAGAAAAAGATCGACGCACCATTGCGATCTCCCTCCGTCTTCATTGCCCACCATTGCGATCTTCTTTTGCCTTCGTCTCTCCCCGCCAAGCGAATCCTCGTCGTCTCTACTTTCTGCCCCCTGCGCGATGTGAGAGAAAGAAAGAAAAAGAGGGATCGATCTCAAGGGATGGGGTTGAGGTCGCAATGGTGGCGCTAGTAACAACCCTATTTCGTGATTAAGAGAGAGACAGAGAGTGGAAATCAAAGATCGATTTTGACGATAGAGGTCGTGGAAATGGCACCGACGGGTGAAAGAATGGGTAGGGGTAACGACTAGAAGTGAAAGGGAAGGGAAGAGGTGTCGTTGGCGGCGACAACGGTGGTGGCTTGTTAGGGTTAGAGTTTGGAGGATAAAGATGGTAAGGGTATTTTTGGTATGGTATGATGTGTATTGAATGAAAGTTGATAATTTGAATTTATTTAGTGTGTGTGTTGAGAAAAGATATGGAAAGAGAGAAGTAGTATGTGGAAATAGCATTTCCCAAGGGATTAGAGATAAAAATACCATTTTGCCCCTCACTTTACAAAATTAATTTAATATTCAAATAAAATAGTATAATAATATATTTATACCAAAAAAAATATATCAACACAAAATAATATAGTACCAAAATATAATTTTTAATATTAAAATATATCAAAAACATAAAAGGATATTTATGGTATTTCATATAGTTAATCCCCTCACTAAAACATATCACAAACAAACACAATTTTTCTTAGTCTCCTCACTAACAATTCTCATACTAATAATCTTCTCATTAACAATCCTTACACTAACAATCCCACTTAACCTAACTTTAAAAACAAACGGGCCCAGACGGTGTAAACCAATGTGAAGTTATTATAACACAAATGATGGACTTGTTGAGTCCAAATTCGATGTAGTGGTAGCCTCTAGTGCTTCCTACTGTGCTCCAAAACGACGTTGTTTTGGGGCCAAATTAAAAAAAAGAAAAGAAAAGAAAAGAAAAGAGAATAACAAAACCATTGCTATCCATTGTTCATTGATGGCAACTTTTCCATTGCTCCCTCTCCAGCGCCAACATGTTTTTTTGCAAACTTTCCCTTCATTTTCCAAGAAAATCACAAAATCACACCAAACATTCACAACAAAGGAAATTACATAATTTTGAGAGATACAACCAAGTTTTTGCATTCAATACAAAACCTCTATCTTCACATCATTTCAATTCATACAAAGACTCATCAATCACAGTTCCAAAGCAAAGTTTAGATCAAAACCTTTGCATAAATAAACTAATAACCAACAAACAATCATTGTTGGAACAATTTATCTTGAATTCTTTAGTTGATAGTCTTCGAATTTTTAAAACTTGGCTATGATCTTGTCTATGTTAAACATAAAATAGGTACTTCAAGTCGCGTTACTTAGTCACTTTCCTAAAGACAATATTTTTCACCCACCAAAAGGTGTACAAATGGTTATAGCAAATTCGCTTCCAAGATACAATGAAGCATGATATAAGGATCAAGTCTACCGGCGTCTGCACTGACGATAGTAGATCAGAATATTCTTGATATAATCAAGAAAACCAAAACACTGATAATCAAGTCTATAGAATTTGATTACCAGTGAGAAAAGTAAAAAATTGCTTAAGAAACTTTTGATCAAAAACTCTAAACAAAGAATGAGGAAGAGAGAGAGAGAGAGAGAATTACAGAAATGCTTTCTGAATTTTTGGATGGATGAAAATGGCTAATTTCGCAGCCTATTTATAGGCCTTGATGCATCTGATCGAATAGTCATGTCCTTTGATCGCATCCAATCAGAATTGACCATTGGATCGACGATCTATATTGTAGATCATTCTCACATCGAATAGATGCCTTGACTGAAGACGCCTAATCATGATCGAGTGCCATCTTATTCATACAATCGCGTGCATCTCCAATAAACGGCTATGATCAAACCGCTCCAAATCGAATACGCAACTGTTTGAGCAGTTGGTTGACTCATCGCCAATGAATGCCATATCACTACCACGTGGAGTTGATTATATTCCACGTCACCCATGCCACGTTGGATCCATGTCATCGTTCTAACCTGTCTAATGCAAATAGAAAAGCACCCTCATGGTGCCTTACACTAATGCTTCCGTGCTAAATGCAAAGTGCGCCATCAAACGCCACATAGCCCACTCCTCACGCTACGCGCGCTTGCGTGTGCGTGTGCGTATGCGGATGGTGTGAAGCACCATCTTTGTGGTGTGAGTGCATGTACACTAGCATCCATTCCATAATTCTATATTTAAAGGAATATTTCATGTAGCACTTTATTAAGTGCTTCATGTTTTTGTCATGACTCCAAACTGTCTATATATTTAACAGTGTAGCCGACCAGCAATCCTAAGATTACCAAAATCCTCTAAAACAGATAAACAAAATAAAGGGGCTAACAGAAACAAATATCAAAATACAATATTTATAAAGCTGTGTAGACTTACATGGTACAGGATATTTAAACTTATAATCATTTTATATATAAGGTCATACATGCCATCCTATGTACAGATAAACAAAAGGGACTTAGCCCTATATACAAAGCATACAAATGTCTTGATCAACAAAAGAAAGACAAACATCACATGCACTTGACTTGAGCACTGAAACACTTGGGAACCTCCTAGAGAGGCACGGTGGTTGGCTTGACAAATAGAACTCTAGGCTGGCATCTTAGGTCTGGTCCCGCATCTGATCATCTATATACATAAATAATACAGTGAACTGAAACCCAGTGAATAACGACATAGTAAAGGTTTTATGAATGATGTCCATCATAGATTCAAAAATTAGAGTTCATATCAGAAACAGATTCAGATTCACATACTTATACAAATTTCATAAACAATTATACGTGGTATATCCATTAGCTACAGATCACTTGGTTATAAAGACCCATATTTACTTCAAATGGTCATAATGACCCACTTTCACTTGAGATGGTTATTTAGATGACCCATTTTCACTTGATAAAGGCGGTTATGCATAACCAATTCCATAAATAGAACCCACTTGAAACCTTGGTACCAGGTCACATATATCACATGAACACTTGATACTAAAGATGCAACGAATACATTTCTAAAACTAGACAATCATTCATGATTCACAAATATCATTTCAGAAAATAGATCATATCACATTGTTCAAAAAATACTTAAAATCAAACATAGTTTTACAGAGTTGTTACTCACAGATAGCTCCAAACGAGAACAAATCACTTGGGCAGAACAAACCAATTAGGCGGCCGACAATACGTAACCTACACAAACACGTGATAGATACACATTGAACACATGTCTCATAGGTGCTTAACTTATCATTCTTCTTTCTTAACTTGTGTTTCTAATTCTTATCATCATTATTATAGCTTAACCATGGCCTGGGAATGCTTAAGATACAATAAGGATGCAAACATGTACTTTGAAAACACTTGTACAATTTTGGAAAATACGACAGTTCGCTCGAGCTCAGTTTTGGTTATTTGAGTAGTCTGCAAAGTCTGTAAAAGTATTAGATGCTCGATTTTTATGCTCGACAGTCGCTCGAGCCAAGTACTGAGGAAAATGATGTTCACTCGAGCGCACAATCGGTCGCTTGAGCCACCATGCAATTGTGATCGCTCAAGCGAAGATGCAGAATCTAGAATTTCCAGATTTGTTCTTCAGGTTCAAAACTCAATTTTGAAGTATCAAAACACATTCTTTTGGGCCCAAAACTTGAGAAAACATGTAGAAACTCATAATACATCTTGAATTGAAAATCATTTCACAAAACCAAGACCCAAAAGCATGTCAATTACCCAAGACCAAACTTGAAATGTATATGTATATAACATGCATGCAATAATATGAATTCAAAACTTCCAAATCATGATCAAATGAGATGTTTAGCACAAAGCATGTTACATTCTTAAAACAAAGCCAATATAAGAACATGCATGTGCAAATTCTTTGAAATCAACTTCAAAACATGATGAAATAACCATGCATACATGATATGCTTTTCTTTTCTACTTTTTTAGCTCAAATGATACATTAATTCTTATATTCTCTTGAATTCTCATGATCATTCTTCTAATTCTCTAGATTTTTTGCACTAAATGACTTAAATTCATAATTTAAGAGTTGAATTTCCTACCTTAAGTCTTCAATTGGGCTCTATATAGTAAATCTTGTAAGTTTCCAAACCAATTCTCTCAAATTCCTTTTTATCTCACCAAGTCTCCTATTTCTTCTTTGATCTCAACCTCCTTCTATGTTTCTCTCTTCTCTCTTATGTTTTGTTGTTCGAAAGATGATGAAGGAGTGTGTGTAGATGTTTCCTAGCACTCACATTAGCCTTATATAGGCTTGATTAGCATTAGGCTAATTAAGAGCAATTAGTTCTAATTAATTTGTTCTAATTATTTGACTTTGCATCAAATTCCAATGAAACTTACCAGAAAATTCTAAAAATTATAGATAACACATAAACGTAGTCAATTTTGTGTTCAGATGCCGATAAGGCCTTCAATTCGCGTACCAAAATAGAATTTCAGACAGATATTCCTACCATAGACATATATAAATACAAAAACACATGCAATTAATTTAGAAATTCATCTTAATTGCTTTTACGTATTCTTAATCAAGGATTATAATCACAGGTCAAGGTTGTTACAGATTTGCTCTCTTTCCAATGTGAAATAAAGTCTCCAAGCTTATTTTAAGCTTTTCAAAGAAAAATAAGGAAGGTTTTGAAAATACCCAAAAAATAAATTATAAATTTTGAAAATTTCCTAACATTCCTTTACAATTTTTAAACTACCAGATGATGATTCTTGGTTCACTTGGCAGCCTTAAGCATAGGTAAAGTTATCTAACTGTAACGGCTCCAAAAAATGTGTCACAATTACCTTTATTTAAGTAAGAGTTAATATGATTTAATTTGAGAATATCTGTCTAAATTGGAAAAAGATCTGTTGGGGCTACGACTTTGAAACTGAAATTGACGGCCTTAATGGGTTCAGAAACCAAAATTGAGTACATGGATATGGTAATGGGAATTTTTAGAGCCATTTGGGAAGTTTAATTGAAAATTGATTCCATCTGATTAGTTAAGTTGTGTTTGGCTCTCACTATTATAATAAGCTTATGAATAGCAAATTAGAGCCTAATTCATTGTAGTATGACTAAATTAGTACAAATTAAATTAGATTATGATGTTAATTAAGTGAATTTAATTTATTAATCTAAACTTAGAATTAATTAAGACTTATGGAATTTATTGATATCCAAATGACTCCTTAGCCAAGTCAACAATAAAAGCAAATAAGATAGACCAAGGAGGTAGATATTTTGAGAGAGGGAGAAAAAGAGTTACGAGAGAACTCATGAAAATAAGAAGGAAAGAAGAAGAAAAAGAGCAAGGGAAGTTGGAACAACTCTTCATCAAATTAGCTATCAAAGGTAAGAATTCATCTTTAATTCCATGAATTTGAGTTAAAATACACATGAAATCATAGCATCTAAGTTAAATCAAGATGAAATCATGCATGAGTTTTCCAACTTAAGGAGGAAACCTCCATGAATTCAAAGATTAAAGTTCAAGATTATGAGTTTGATGTTTAATTCAAGGGTTTGAACTCTTTTCATAGAATTTGAGTTTCAATTTAAAGTTATGAGTTTGTTGGAAGCTATAAATGGTAAATTCAACATGTTTATGGAAGGTTTTGGGCATTGATTTGCTTGAAAATGAAGTTGAAATTGTGAAATTTATATGTTTTTGAGTTTCTGGTTCAGTAATTTAAACATGACTGAATAATTATAATTTAATGTGTGTGAGCCTAATTTAAGTTTAATTGTGCAACTAGTGAACTTAATAAGAGTTTGTATATGATTAGAGTATTTTATATTTAATTAGTTTGGTTAATACATGGCTTAACATGTTTTAATTAGAGGTTAAGGGAAATTAATAATCTACGTAATTCATAATTCTAGTCATCCATATTTAAGAGAAGAAGAGTTGAGTAGTGAGAGAGTGAGTTAGGGTTTTGACTCAAAAGCTTAAGTGAACTAAATATGTTTAAGATGATTGTGTATCGTGCTATGCATATTTGTGATTGTAGGTCACGAGTCAAGGACTGTATGACCAACCGTTCTGGAAGTCCACTGTGAATAAAATTTCTGTAAAGATATATTGATATGAACTATGTTTTAACTATTATGCGATAAGTTATAATTTATGAAATGCTATTTTAATTATGTGAACAAATGTCCTATTTGCAAACATATTTTGGTATCCACAGATAGTCTCAAGTCATAGGGGATGGCATGTAAATGTGGGTCCATAACATATATGTGATACAAGATCTCGTTAGTCACTTCATTGTGGTGATATGTGTATAATCGGTATTTGGAACCGATTATTCTAGTCGGAAGACGATATATGATATGTTCTGTGGGATGTACCATTATGTTATGTTCTAATACAAGACTGATATGAATGATTGTGTCATGATTTGTTTTACGGATATATGAAATTCGTTCACTAACCCCTTTACTTTAATGCTATTCACTGGGCTTTAACTTACCGTTTTTATGCATATATATAGGTGAGCATTTTGGAGGACAAGTCTAGAAGGAGTCTTTAGCCAAGCTACCGTTTTGAAGCCTACCGCGTGGTTTTGAGTGCCTTAGAGTCGAGGCTAGGCCTAGAAGGCCTAGAAGGCCGTGGTTTTGAGTGCCTCGCGTGGTTTTTGATTGTGAAGTGCACTTTTGTTATGTGCATATGTTATGTATAAGATGTTATAAGGTATATATATGTATGTGGGTAAATTAACGATTATATATGTACCTGTTTGTTCACATAGATGCATAGCTCATTGAACTATTGGTATTTTTGTATATTGCTTCCACTAGCCCTGTTTATTTTTGATTTGTATAGGAAGGCCTTTGGTAATTTCGAATTACTGGTCGGTCACCTTGCTGACCTTTATGGAGCGAGGTTCGAGTCGTGACACTTACGATTTGAGTCATTTTCTTAGTGAAGACACCTTAAAGTTAGACAAGATGGCATAGTAGACATGTTTTTGAACTAGCGATCTTTAACTAGGTGTGTTTCACACAGAATATAGGTTACCTCAAGTATTCAAACAAACCAACACGTGGATGGCCTTGTGTTTATATCCAGTTTCATAAGCACTCTAGAGTCAAGCATTTAGACTCATAGAAAGCGGTACCACCTCCTACACTGACATAAGTAAGCTTCTTGAAAGTATCCTGTAATTCTGATACCCTAATAACCCAGTTGTAAACTTATTAAGAGTTTGCTAACTCATCATCTTCTTTTCACATTACAGGTACCAAGCACTTCAACATTGGGATGAAAATGAAATAAAACTAAGTACTTGGAATCACGACATATGGTATACTTGGCTAATTAAACTCAAGACTTGATATTTCTTCAAGCGTTGAGTCGAGTTTTCACCATGAGTGATTATGTTAAGTGGACTTAAGACCCATACCTTTTAATGTTGGGTCAGCCAAGTTTTCACTTGACTTTACATAACTACTGGTAATCACACCTTCTGTGATTAACTGTCTGATACAGCTATGTTGAAGTTCTATATGTCATCTCATTCATACGATCACATGCATCTCTAATCAACAGCTATAATCAAACCGCTCCAGATTGAAGATGTAACCGTTCAATTGGTTGGTTAACTCATCATCAACGAACGCCACATTATTGCTGATGCAAATAGAAAAGCAAACTCATGGCGCTTTACGCCCATCCTAAGTGCAAAGTGCTCCTTCAAACAGCACACAATCCACTACACACACCACACGCGCGCGCACGTGCGTATACATATGCGGATGGTGTGAGCACCATCCTTACGGTGTGAGTGCATGCACACTAGTATCCATTCCACAATTCCATATTCAAAGGAATATTCCATATAACACTGTATTAAGTGCTCCATGTGTTGCTCTCTTTCCAATGTAGGACAAAGTCCCCAAGCTTATTTTAAGCTTTCCAAAGAAAAATAAAGAAGGTTTTACAAACACCTAAAAACAAAATTATAACTTTTGAAAATTCCCCAACAATCATCAGATATGAGAAACAATTACTAAATATAGTAGAATCAACACTTTAGATAGACAAACCAGATTTTGACTTACATCTCCAGGCATTAAAGAACACGGTGGCTAATGAGGGAAATAGTGGGGGACCTTTTTCTTTTCACACTGATAATCAATTTAAAAAATAAAATAATCCAATTTAAATCTGGGATGTTATAAGATGTTGAATTTGAGTTGGGCTTCTTCAATTTGGTAGAGTGAGCTAGATTGTGTTGATTTGGAGTGAAAGGGTATTGCTCTACATTGATTTGGACAGAAAATGAGTAAAGAGATAGGGGAGAATGAGAAGAAATAAGATGGTGTGGGCCGACTATGGAGGGTTGCGATATTGATGGTCACTTGAGAGTGGTGCCAGTGATGGGTTTGGTAGTTTTTAGAGAGAGAATGAGACAAACGAAGGCAAAGAAAGGGGAAACTCTCTATAATTCTTTCTTCTTCTTCTTCTTTTTGTAATTTTACCTCAAAACGACGTCGTTTTGGGATACTGCAAGAGGCACTGACTACTACTACAGAGGATCCGGACTTGAACTCAAACTTGTTACGAATCTCTCACCTTCTTTTGGTTTGGGTTTGTTTATTTTTTATCATTGCTTTTATAATGAGAATTAAGTCCTTGGCAATGCAACATTAAAAGTAAAGGCATAGGATTTTTTTTTGGAATTTTAGTCTCACCCTATTGATAATAAGGAATACTTCTATTTATACATATTATATCTTTGTCTTACAATTCTTATTCATTTATAATCATTAAATCATATTAAAATCAAAAGGTATAAAAATCTCGAGTCACAATTAAACAATTGTGAGTAACTTAAAATTAGAGGAGAGAGAAAAAAAGAAAAAAGAAAAAAAAGATAAACCATCCCCAACCCTTGCATAGATCACATAAATGAATGTAGAATAATAGGTTGTTATAATAGGTTGTTTTGAAAAATTGGTTAAAAATTGACTTTTTAATTTTAAGAAAAATATAAAAAAAATAGAGAGATAATGTGACTCAAAATAAATTAAAAATTGACTTTTAACTTTTAATTATCTTTCAAAAGAGACTGAAATATGACGTGTATCAATAGAAATATAAGGTATGTAGCCTTACCATATCGAATGGTTAGGTAAGTAGGCATTAACCAAAATGATAGAAAAGAGTTTTTCAAAGGGATTGGATTGAAAACAATATAACAACAACAAAGATGATGTTAATGCCTGTGAATCCAAATTATTAGCACCTGGATTTCTTTGCCAATTAAAGCTAATTTTAATTTATGTATCATTCTAAAAATAATAACAATAAAAAAATAGAATATGCCAAAAAAAGAAGGAATTACGTGTATACACACGTCTAAATATAAAATAATAATAATAAGTGTACTTGAATGATTCTGCCAGAATATTTCGATCATGTGATTTAAATCCACTTTGTACAGCCATTTAAGGCATGTTTGACAATAATTTTTAAGATAAATTATATAAATAGTCCCCGTATTTTATATGATGTGTCAATTTAGTTTTGTAGCTTTAATTTGTTCAATTTTACTTTTTAATTTAACGGATTGTGTCATTTTAGTTCAATAAATAACAGTTGTTAAATTAATTTAACAGAAGGTCAAATAATATATCAATTCGATCCATATATTTTACACGATGTGTTAATTTGGTCCCTATAGTTTAATTTTCTCGATTTTGACAGGGACTAAATTGATACATTGTGAAAAATAGAAGGACCAAATTGACACATTGTTTGACTTTCTGTTAAATTAACTTAACAACCATTATTTATTGGACTAAAATGACACAATCCGTTAAATTAAGGGATAAAATCAAACAAATTAAAATTACAATGACCAAATTAACATATCGTATAAAGTACAGGGACTATTCACGTCATTTCCTCTAATTGTTATGACTTAATTGCTCGAGGACAAAGATTCTAGTTGGCCAAACATTGCTAACGTGAGACATGATTCTTGGGCATTCACTGAAATAAGAGCCAGTTTGATTTTGTTCACACAGTTAATAATAAGATGTGTGTAATTATTTGGTATATGAACAAAATATATATGTTTTGATTGCTTAAAATAAAGAGATTTTTGTATTTTAAGGGTCCATTTGGGAAGAATTAAAGTGGGCTTTTTTGGTTATTTTAGTCACAAAAGACAAAATAGGCTATTTTAGCCACAAAAAACAAAACATCACATCCAACCCATAATCATTACACTCTTCTCTCACAAAAAAAGTCAAAAAGTCAAAAAGCCCTTCCCAAACCAAGCTTTTTAGCTCAGGCTAAAATAACCAAAAAAAACCAAAAAATCAAAAAGTCAACCCACTTTCCAGAGGCTAAATGGCGTTGATGACAAAGTGTGTTCATTCACACATTTAAATGTGTTTGTTCATATACTTTATCAAATGTATAAAATAAAATGGATTTGGCTTCCCTACAGTCCGTCAACTGGAGGGTACTATTGCGCCCTATCACAGATCCCATTTTGATAATATGAACTGTCAATATATAGAACTCGTTGAGTATTATATACCTGTAAAAAATCACATTGATCGGATATTGATAGCTATGTGATTAAATTAGTTTTGTATAAAAAAAATGGACGGTGAAAATATAAACAGTTGACAGAAATCTGATCCGATAAAATAGCTATCGATATCCGATAACCGTGATTTTTAACAAGCATATAGTACTCAATACGTTCTACACATTAAACGATTCGGATTATCGAAACGAGACTCGTGGTGCCCCTATAGCCCAACAACACTCTCCGGTATAGACTAGAGGAAAGCCAATCCCAAATAAAGTATTTTTTCATTAATTCTATTTTTAAATTATTAATTTAAATAGAAATTTAAAAAAAATTAAATAAAAATAAATAATTTTTAACTTATACCTCACTTATATTGTCTTCACTATTTTTTATTTTTCTTTTTTAAATTCCTATCTAAATTAGGATATTAAGTTTAATAGTGTGAAATCTTGAATTTAACCCCGATAAATAAGAGTTTATTGTGAGTTAGTAGTCTATTTAACGACGGGGTTGTATATATAGTTAGTGGTGGTTGTTGAACTTGGGTTTAGACTAAATGGACTTGTTATTTGAAAATTTAAAAAAAGAAAAAGAAAAAGAAAAGAACTTACCAATAAGTCATATATACAAAGTTCAAAATTCATCTAATTCCAAAACAAAACATTTGCACCAATTAGTCATATATATTTTTAATTGTTATCAAAAAATTTTTTTTTAAAAAAATAAAATTATAGATGCTGTTACGTCCCACTATCATTGGACTTCTGTCAGACGGTCACTGGAGACTCGCTGGAATGTTCAATATCACCGGGAAGTTACTGAAGTATCACCAGAAGTTCACTGGAGTGTTATAAACGTCAATGGAAGTCATCGAAATGTTTAGAACGTTTGCTGGGCGTTAAGAACATTATTGGAAACTTACCGAAAATGTCAAGAATATTGCCGGGAAAAAAAATGGAGAAATTAGAGCGAAAAAATATAACAAAATGTGCTAAATATTGATAAATTAAAAGAAAAAAAAAATGTAACAAAAAAAAAAACAACAATGGGAAAAAAAATATATGTTATTTTTCAATTTTTGTAGGGTTTAAGCAAATAATTTTCAATATTGATCAAACTGAAAAGAATGATTTGAAACTGTAAAATGTTACAGTTTTAATGCAAAAATCTATTAAGCATTTATCCTTATTAATCAAACTAAAAAACATATTATAAAATTGTAAAATTTTATAGTTCTAAACAATGTTATCAAACTACAAAATTTTGCAATTTTAAACCATGATTCATTCCAGTACCAAAACAAATTGAAACTGCAAGATTTTACAATTTTTATCGCCTGTAACTAAAACTTGAAAACAACTTGTTCAGAACTTGAAAATTTTCTCTATTAAAATAGAAAAAGAGAAGTGTATAGTAGAGAAAATGTAAAAAAATTAAGAGATCGAAAAAGAAAAGCAGATATAAAGAGAGGATTGTACTCCAGTAGCTATTTTGTGTTTAGATCTAACCGGATCTGATATAGATCTACTCAAATCTGATGTAGATCTACATCAGATCTAAGTAGATCTACTCATCTTTTTCGTCGGAAACATGTCTTCTTCACCATCGGTGAGGGTGAAGTAAGGAGTCGGCGGTCGGTGGTTGCCAGTGAACCTTAATCGATGGTAGTTGTCGGTTGCTGGTAACTATATATTTGAAAGAGAAAAAGAAAAAGTAAGATGTAGTTGCCCGTCGACGATTGTCGAAAATCACAAAGAGCAAAATAGGTAGAGAAGAAGAAAAATGTTATAAAACTTTTGAGTATAAACAAAAAGTTATAGAACTAAGGGTTTTATTTTGTGGCACTAAATTGGGGGCACTAATGCCTCGAATTTTCATATAAGGCAAAAAAAAAAAAAAAAAAAACAAAACAGTTACCCAAAATGGGAATTAGGGGCATTAATGTCCCTAATTTAGTGTCACAAAATATTTTCCTAGAACTAAATAAGGTACACGTTTTTCAAAAAAAACTTCTTAATAATTTACTTTAAAAAAAATGTGTATAATGTAGGTGAAATTTCCTTTCTTTTTTCAAATATTTTCTTAAGTTGATGAATCAAACACCAGTTAAGAATGGTTGATTTCATAAATTGATTATAGGGTTGAATGGGTGACTAGACTAGGGTCGGTATGCTTGCCTACCTGCATGCCTGCCTGCCTGGCAACCACACCTCAGCACTTGAGTCTGAGTCCACCTGTAGAAAGTAATCATATAAAATTGATAACGAAATGATTTGGTCTTCTCCTATTTCATTTACAATAAGGCTGATGCACACTTTCTTGGGTGGTGATTCATCCCACTAATTTTTGAATCATTAATAGTATTAATAAATTAAAAAAAAAATAAACTCAAGTCAAAACATTACATCACTTTGGTGGGATCTCTGTACCACATCATTAATGATGTTCTAGTGCTCCCAATTTAGAGCTCTAAAACATTATTGCACTTTCTTACCATGAGAAAAAAAATTCTTGCCTCAATTATTAAGTTACTAATTCATCACTTAAGACTTATAAAAAATTATTAAAAATTTAATATATTAAAAACTTTCTTATTTAAAAATTTATTAAAATAAGATCTCATTTTAACGTTTAGTTTAAGATTTCAAGAAATTTTAAGCAGTAGACTCAACTTTTTAATATTTTTTCAAAATCTTGCTTTCATTCCCCACCAGGAGGATCTTGGCTCCGAATCAAGATCCTCTCATTGAGTTCTCTCATTGACTTTCTATTTGTTGGGTCATTAGGCCTATTTTTTGGCTCAATTTCGATGATTCAAACCGTTCACATTTTAAGATTTATTGAATATATCATACCTGTAAAAAATCAAGTTGATCGGATATCAGCTAGTATGTGTTCAGAAAACTGTTTATTAAATTTTTTTTATTTAAATTTTTTTAGTTCGATGATCTAAACACATAGTTTCTAATATCTAATCAGCTTGATTTTTTATAAGTATGATATACTCAATAAATCTTAAAATATGAACGGTTCGGATCATCCAAATTGGGACAAAAAATAAGCCCAATAACCTAGCAAGTAGAGAGTCAATGAGAGGATCTTTTCCGCCCATGATAGTGAGATTCAAACATAAGATCTGTTTTTTTGGCCTTTTGACCACGAACTTATATAAAGGTTTAAATTATTAAAAATAAAAATAATTTTATTTTTTATATTATATTCAGACAGTGGTAATGAAAACAGATTTGCTGGGAGGGAGATGTGTGCCTTCTTGGTATGAAAAGAACCTGACAGATAACTTCAAAATTAGTTCATATTGCACAGTAGATAACATTGGTCCAACGAATGACAACTAACACAGTTATTTTCAAACCTTTTGAATTTCTTCTTTTACCTAATAATTTTAATTATGATGATTAGAATTCATCAACTAAAGTAATTAGAAGAAAAGTTGAGTTGTTCCTGGTCAAATTCGAGAAGAAGAGAAATAGGCCAAAAAAAAATAAAATTATTTGAATTAAACCGTATTGTTTGGATTAAATGAAATTATTTAAAATCTCATTTTGATGATTCTATTTGTTCATTTTGTAGGTTTTATGGGCATATTTGGTGATATGTTTTCTAAATTAAAAGTTGATAAGTTAAAAAACTGAAGCACAATTCTCCTAGTAGTGTCAAATAATCAAACTCTTTTCGGTTTATTAAAACTAATTTTGTTTCATAGGTTATAAACAAAAGTTATATCAAACACGAACAATTTCTCAAAATAAATAAAAAAATAAAAAATAAAAAAAAGTTATAAATTACTCTAATAAGTTACACCAAGAGGGCCTACGTGTAGGGGAAAAAAATTTAATCTAATAATAGCAGCCAAATGATTAATCATATAATTTTAAAACTAGAATCATTTTTTTTTTTTTTTAAAAGCAAGCATGATGAATATATAATTACAATTATTGAATTTGTACAATAATTATCAAATTTTTTTTTAATAGTTTACCCATAAATCAAGAAAATAAATGAATGAGGCCGCTTTTGAAAAATTAGTTAAAAGTCACTTTTCAACTTTTAGCACATTTTAAGGGGTGGTTTGACATCTCCTATATAATCACATCATTTTTTACATATTTTTTATTAAAAAAAAAAAAAAAAAATCAACTTTTAAGGGGTGGTTTGGCATCCCCTATATAATTTATCTTTTTATCTTTTTTTCATCACATCACCGCTCCACTTGGGGCTTTTTTAGTTGTTTTAGTTTCAAAAGCGAAATAAGTTTTTAGTCAAATAAGACAAAATATTATATCTAACCCATAATCATTACATTCTTTATCTCACAAAAAAGTTAAAAAAATTAAAATCCCTTTCTAAACTAGATTTTTTAATCCCATATTAAAATAGACAAGAAAATCAGTTCCAAACCAACCCAATATCTTCCCAAAACATCCTCTCTCAGTGATTGAAATGGAACCGTAGACCCCACCGACTCACAGAAAGCACTTTCCTAGAAAAGTTAAAAGAGAGAGATGAAAGTTCGAAACTGGCCAGTGCCCAACACCAAGTTGCCTTACAAGCCACGTTTCTCTCTCCAAAAAAACCAGTATTTATGGATTTGCGTTCCTACGAACATTTCTTTTCTTAACAACATCTTTCAATTTTTTCAATTCTTCTGTTACAAGATTTTCTCTCTTTTTTGCCTCACTGCCCCCTATCTCTTGCATTTCATATTCATTCAAAGTTCGTATAATTCCTCTGTTTCATACATAACCACTCCTTCAAATTCTTCTGTTTATTTTCCCCAACTACTACATTCTAGTAATCTTTTGATAAGACCATTTCAACTTTGGAGGTTTTAAGATCTGGGTTTAAGTTAATTTCCTTTTTAGCTTCTGAATTTTGGTTTATTTATCAAAAAAAGAGAAGCTCATATACAATTCAGAAAAAGCCTTATCACTTTGATCTGTGAAACAAAGGATTTCATTTCCTTTTTAGCTTCTGAATTTTAGCTTATTTATCAAAAAAAAAAAAGGAAAAAAAAAGAAAAGGGTAGCTCATATACAATTCAGAAAAAACCTTATCACTTTGATCTGTGAAACAAAGGATTTTAGGAAAAGGAGATAGGGTATGGAAAAGGAGTTGGAATTAGAATTGGCACCGGGTTTTCGGTTCCACCCAACCGACGAAGAGCTTATCACTC